>CM059280.1:17147782-17317782 GCA_030347295.1 Setipinna tenuifilis | reverse complement strand
TTAACTGTAGGAATGCATATCATCATTACACTCCTTGTCAGAGACTGAGGCGAGATTGAATGTTTTATGAGATCGCTGTGCCATATAGTGAGTGGAATAATCCAGGTTCCCACATCTCTCCCGGCCCGACCTCACCCTGGAAGTCAATGTGCTATTTTAGCCATGCCGTGTTGTCACCCCTTAGCCTGCAATTTTATTTCTATTTTATTTTGAATGAGATTAGATTGCTACCTTTCAGTGTTGTAGCAATGCCACAGAGTCAGGAGTTCTGTTGGCATACTCTTGCTGCTTATTGGCATAAAGGCAGCACACACCCCGTATAAGCAGTGGGAAGAGTGGCATGGCCTATATACATGGGCACAAAACAGTAGGCAAGGCATGGCACACTGGCAGGACAACCACAAGGCGAATCGCAATAACAATAAACTAAATACACTGACTCCAATTGATAACTAACAATGGTGGGGTTTCTATATAATTAATTGAGCATTCATAGAAAATCGGCTTATAAGAAGACATGCGCCAGTGGCCATTTTAGGTTGCAAATTAAAACATTAATGTGCAAGTGAGAATTTCTTATTAAAATAACTAAAATACACATTAACAAGTTGATGGAGACCCGGTTAATGGCACAAATGCATTTAGTAAACAGGAAGATTATTTAGACGCTCTTTTATCAAACATTTAAATAAAATTTTCACTTTTTCATTTTTCTCACATAAGACAACACTGTGAAGTCCATTAACCCACTTATACTACGGTTACCACACTTGCCTTATGTTAATTTGAGGTTATAATTTCCACATTTAATTTCAACTAGTTTGTAGAACGCTAAAACAAACTTGTTTTGTCGACTTTTTTCTGATGTGCCTTTTCTTAACTTACTGAACAAACTGCCTTTACTAATTCTAAACTGGTAGTTGCTATGTGGGCAAGACGCAGTCATTAGTTCCATAGTTTTGTTTGTCAAGCTAGCCATTCCAATGTCCGGTTGAGCCTAGTTTAGCAAAATCGCTTTGGTTGAGGGTCCAAATGCAGCGGTAAATGCAGCATGTGACAGCAGTAAAAATCAATCAGCTACTCTGCTACTCTTGCTACTCTGTGTTCTTCTATCTGTTCATCATTTGCTAAAGCTGTCACATGACTTCAGTTCATTTCAAGTTCACCACGAGCTTGGCAAATTGATACACGAGTGACATACGGTCAGGAAACAGGCACTACTTCATAAGTGTGTGAAAGAGTGTGTAACAAATTAATTGGCAAATTTAAACCAAACTGGGCTAAATGTGTAATAAATAAGTCAATTCAAGCTATATTTTATAGATTTAAAAACAGAAGAGAAAGAAAACTCTATAGTAATTATGTTAATCAAATTTAAATGAGTGCAGAGCAGGAGTGTCATATCTAGCATGTATATGTAAAGAAGTGTAGGTAACACTTTTTTGTACAATTTCCTTTTAGTGTGCATTTAGTGCATTTCAGCTTCCATCCCATTCTGACTAAGGTATTCTGTAGTGCATAGCCAGACGAGCCTTCAACTGCACAGTGCGTCCTACTACGAAGGGAAGGGAAAAAGGTCACCCACGGGTCGACTAGCACTCTTCAGAATCACAAAATCAGACATGCATGCTGTCTATGAGTCATGTTTTTTTTCCTGTTGATGTCTAACTGACTCCGAGGCTGAGGCCTGACTTTACTAAGCAATATCAGCAAATTACAAGATCAAACCTCAAACAGTGTTGATGTTGGATGAATCCTCAAACAGTCCTGGTGTTCAACATGGCAAGAAATTAAAGATCTTGAAATAATTGTGGTTTGTTGTTTGTTTTTTTTCCAACATCTGTCCTTGACAAAGTGTTATTGTCTGCAGGGCAAACCATGTGGTGAAATTTTATTTTCAGATGCTGAGAAAGCCTGCTAATCTGACTTCAAGTGGCCATTTAAACATAATAAGAGCTAGCCGTCTGGATACAGTTTGCTGTTCCTGTAGCAGTGCTTGTAATGATAATGATACCATTATCTTGCTCAGGCAAACACTGAAATGGTTTGATTCAGTGCATCCTCCTCTTCACTGTGCAGTGACTGATCCTATGCATTTTCAAGTATAAGGCAGACTAAAAAGCTACCCTTGTTAGAGCAATTTCCATGATTTGTCTTTTCCAGGGCGTTTGCCATGTATCAAAAATAGGCTGACTACACAGCCTCTCCCATGTAAGGCAGGTCTTAAGGCAGAGGTAGGTAGGGACCTACTGGGATAAAGTGGTTGGCAAAGAGAGTCCTGATGTATTAATGACCACCTTACTATGACCCATTCACACATGACAGTTCATTTTCTGCATGATCTCACAAAAAGTCGGAACGATCTTGTGCAGACAAATACCGGATAGCACCTCCTAAGTGCCGTAGGTTTACGACGGAACATTAATCAAAGGAGCGCGCGGCGTGAGTGTCAGCAAGGTACGCCTGCCCAGCAACTCCTCACATATTAATGAAAGCGCTGGATGATCTATGAATGAATTCATGCCAGGTGTTGCCTTCATTACACTGAAATACTGCTGGGGTCAATACGAAAAAAGAGGAGCGTTTCTGTCGAGGGCCTATCAAGCGTGGACATTTAAATCCGCTGTGGGTAGTGAAAAATTCACAGTCTATTGCGATTCTCCGCACACTATTTCAGGGGACCTGTTTACATCAAGCATTCTGAAGGAGGTGTGTGATTTATGGAGGGGAAAGGGGGGTATGCATTAGGGTCCTCAAGGCCATGATGCCGGAGTGGTTTAGGTGCAGTAGGGTCATGGGGAGCTATCTGAAATGTGTAATTGGTGATATCGACATACTGTGTGCATGTACCAAGCAATTTACCCAAAGTAGACTTCATGCAAAGTTAAGGTTATATAATTAATGCTACAATTCCTGTGTATTAACACTTTTTTAAAAGCTATGCTTGGATTCCATGAGAATAATAAAGTACAAATATACACAGCAAGGTATATATAGCACAGGGGTCTTAGCCATATGTAGGCATATATAATTATTATATGTAATTATTATATTATTTTATATATATATATTATATTATAATATATTATATTATCTAAGGGATAACAGCCAACAAGTTCCGTGGAAATAATGGTGAGGTGGAGGCAAAGAACTTGCCTGTGTGTGTGTGAGTGCGTGTGTAGTGTACGTGTGAGAGAGACAGAGAGAGAGAAAACACAGATTATGCGTGTGATATGTGCAGTCAGATGGATTAAACACTGCCATTAAAACTGCACTCCCCCTCCCCTGACTAAAACTGCACTCCCCCTCCCCTGACACACATGCGTCATACACACGTACACATACAAATAATCAGCTGTGTATATCTACATAGGTTTTTTGTAGCGCTGTCAATTTGATGGCTACATTAGATTTGATAGAGAGTGGGGGAACGTCTCTGAACAAATTCCCCCACATGCATACACACACACACACACACACACACACACACACACACACACAGGCAAATCATTTACGTCAGAAGGTAAGTCTGAATAAGTAAGACACACTTCTCCAGGGTAGAATCAGATTGACTGAAGACAACTGAACCTAATGCAAACACAGACCTTCAGCATGGAGACAGCAGTGCATACGAGAGCATTTCTCTTCATGTTTTTCATCACTGGTATCTACCTCAGTCCTGATCCTGTTTTTCAGTTTGCCACTGAAAGACAAAATGTTGTATTTTGGGCCAAGCGTGACTGGTTGGACTACGTTGTGTGGTACAGGGTTTCTGAGCATGGAGATCTGATGCTGATGAACTGCTCACTACACAGAGAACCAAAGCCAGATGACTACAATGTCAAATGCCTGGGCGTGATCCGTTTGGAATTGAAGAACCTCACTGTATCTCAGAGTGGAGAGTACAGGGCTGATGGCTGGAAGGACGGAAACATCACAGGACACAGAAGCTACCATCTCATCGTCTGTGCCAGGGGTGTAGACCTAAAATCTGCAAAACAAGTCTATTCTGGTGACAGTGCTACTCTGTGTAGACTGGAATCCCCTCTGGGGCATGCCGACAGCATACAGTTGTACCGATCTGGCCGGACACACATGATACCAGTCATTTCAACTCTGGTCTTGGACACCAACTCTTCACTGGAGCCCCTTGTGGAGGACTTAAGGGGCAAGCTGCAGGTAGATCTTAATAACTCTCAGGTCACACTGTCAGGGATTGTGCCATCTGATTCTCATTTTCCATTTCATTGCACAATATGGAGAGGGTCACAATGCCAAATTTATAGAAAAACGGTTCTGCTGGTGCAACCTCCTAAAGTCTTCGCCTATGAAGAGGAGAACCTGACTTTTCCATGTCTGCATAAAGAAGAACTCCCTACCCATGTCCGCTGGTACACCCCCACTGGTACTTTCTGGCTTAGTGACAGTCATGATGGCACGACATATATGACAAATGGCAGCCAGACAGGTAACTACTCTCTCATCATTTCCCCTGTGTCTTATCAATATGCTGGGCACTATTCCTGTGAGGGTCTGGATAGCCTAATAAAGTCATATAGCCTCTATGTCTGCAACAGAATGTCCCCTCTGGAGCTGCTGTTTTCTCATGGTGAAAGAGTCCTTTTGAAAAATACTACACACTTGAACTTTTCAGAGGTGGAGGGGATACAGTTGTACCGTCAAAAAGCTCTAGAACCAAAGCTTCTCATTCTGGACTCTTTTAATAAATCTGCGCTTATTCCTGAGGATGTTCAGGGCAGAGTGACTGTGTCCAACCCTGGTGATGAAGTTCTGATCATATCCAATCTAACAGCAGAGGACAGTGGTGTGTACATATGGAAAGTGTTTGGAGAAGGTGAGGAAATCGGAAAGAGAAACATGGTTTGTTATGAAGGAAGCATCCACCTTCTG
This sequence comes from Setipinna tenuifilis, assembly GCA_030347295.1. Lineage (NCBI taxonomy): Eukaryota > Metazoa > Chordata > Actinopteri > Clupeiformes > Engraulidae > Setipinna > Setipinna tenuifilis. The sequence goes on along the minus strand of CM059280.1, from coordinate 17,312,871 downwards.
TATAGGGATCCATTTGGGGTGGACTCTCCATTCTACAGAGTGTATGTTTCACTGTTAGGTAGTGTGCTGCTGGGACTGGTAGCTGCTGTGATGTGGTTAAACCTAAGAAGCATAAAAGAAGCGCAGACCTTTGGACATCAGAGCAATAAGAGGCAGCAGGGTGAAGATGAAGACCTCTATGATGACGTGGAAGTGGCTGAAGACAGCGTCTGATCTCAACATGCTTCTTTTTTCTGTGTGTGCTCTGCAGTTGCTGAAGGTACAGCTGCACTTTCCATTTATGCCAACTCAGCTGTCATACTAATGAGCTTATGCAACTGTTGTTAAATATTAATAAAGCTGGGTCCTCACATGCTAGTTTATGTGGAACCCCTTACATGTTAAAAGATTAAAGTTTTTTGGTATGTTGCTGTAAGGAGCTTGCTTATGTTCTGTCACTTTTAAAATGCCTGAATTTGTACTTGTTCTCGGTTCATGTAATAAAGGCAGATCCTAAAAAAACTCCAACATTGAATCATAATGTCATTTTGATTTTACTGATGCTGCCTCTGTGTGTGTGTGTGTGTGTGTGTGTGTGTGTGTGCGTGTGTGCGTGTGTGTGTGTGTGTGTGTGTGTGTGTTAGTGATAGAGAAAGAGAGAGAGAAAAGAGACAGACATACAGATAATGTTATTACCATGGAGACAAAGCATAATAAACAGAAACAAAGTACCTAGGAAAGTACCTAGGCCTCTATCTGATAGGATCAATGTACATCCTTAATCAGTACATAGTGACACTTGTGTTAAAGAGGTTATTACAAATCTCTCTTTTAGTGCTTAGGGATGTGCAGGTGCATCTCGATGAATTAGAATGTCTTGGGAAAGGTCATGTATTTCAGTGCAATGTGAACTGCAAGAGCAGGCCCAACAAAGTATTCAGGGCATAAACATCAACATAATTTTTTAGAAGGCTGACATTTACTCATTAAAAATTCTTGGTGGTATGGTGTAATACTTTTCTGAGATACTAAATCTAGGGTTTTCAGTAGCTACAAGCGGTAGCCATCAAAATCAAAGCAAACAAAGGCTTGAAATATTTCCTTTTGTGTGCAATAATGTGTGGCTTCTTCTTTTTGAATGGAATAAATGAAATGAACCTTTTAACAATATTCTATTTCATTGGCATGCACCTGTTTTTCTTTTTAGTTTGTGGGTATCTGCAAAAGACAATGCTTAAAATATGTCAACCACATCAGTTGTGGACTACATAAACTAGAAAATATCTATTTCAGTAATCCATTTGCAGTTTTGTGCCATGTGATGTCACATTACTATCTCTATCTTGAATCTGATATCAAAACAACTTCAGAACATTTACTATTTAATTTTCTTTTCTAGGATTTCCACTGTAACATCATTGTATGTGTGTGTCATTTGGCTGAAAAAGACTAGTACGAGGACTGAGATATACACTATGTCTCAAAAGTCTGTACACCCCACAGGTCAACATATTTGTGTTTTTGTCTTGAAAACAGGATGCACCTAGTGAGCTAGGTGTTCCAGCTTGTTTACATAACGTATGGATTTAGAGTTTAAAGGACTTGCTTCCCCATAGTACATTATCATTCACTGGAACTTGTTTAAAGTGATTTTATCATGCTCAGACCTAAGCTGGGACTGCTGGGAGTCTCTGATTTTGGGAACTTTCTGACTTATTCCTGGAGATTCACAAGGTCTGAAAGCAGTTTAATTTAGGAGAGGGGCTTCTGGAGGTTTTCTGTCACACATACAGCACCTTTGGTAAAAGGCCAGAAAAATCCAAGCTTCTAGGCCTAGTCTGAAAGCAGTTGAGCTTTGGCCGAAAGAAGATCTGATTAAGCTGACAGGAAAGCAGCTGTAGGAGTTACTCAACTTTGCGCACATGTATGAACACACATACACAAATCATTTACATCAGAAGATAGGTCAAGAGATGGGTATCAAAAGTCAGGACCTTTCCCTGGGGTTAAAAAAGCCTGTTTATCAGAGACAGCTGTTGAGGAGGGGCAGAGTATCTCTTGTCCCCCTGAAGCTATAGGGGGGTTAGATGGCTTGTGCAGGGGCCCTTCCTGTTTTTACAGATGGATGATGCAGAAGAACATTAGCTATTTACTCCCCCACTGACATTCTTTTTATTGGTGCAGGATTCGAACTTGCGACCCTTCGATCCAGACCAACTCCAACTCCCTAACCATTAGGCCACAACTGTCCCCACCCTGCAATTCTGCTCCTCTAAGAATCCTGGCGATACTTTAGTCAGGCTCTTCTCAACAGTTACCTTTCTTCTCAGACCATCCCAGGTGGCGTCACTTACTGGCCTCCTTTTAAATCTGAGGTCCAGTGCTGTGGCATGATGCAAAAAGCTTTGCTTGTCTTCATCCTGATAGCACTACAGAGAGATACCCTAATACTTTCTGTTTGATGGCTGCCAAGAACATGGTATCCTCATGCTTCACAGTGAAGTGATCTAGTTTGTGGAGGGTGGGTATGATTTGTCTACAGGTGACATTTTTCTATTTATTACATAAGAGAGCATTTCCAAGGATTTCCCTTCACTGTTTATAATGTATAATATAATGTATAGCCATCAAATTGACAGCACAGCAATGCCGGTAAGATAGGAAACTGCCTGGTAGATTTCGGACACACAATAGTAATTTACAGTTAAGTGGCTTTTTTTGTCATTGGCTGGTATAAGTTGATATTGTGCAAACACACACACACACACACACACACACACACACACACACACACTTTGGCCCAAGGAGATCTGATTAAGGTGAAAGGAAAGTAGTTGTAGGAAGGACTCACATTTATGCACATATGTACACACAAACACTTAAGGGGGGGGGGGGGGGGGGCTCTCCCTCTGTATCTTCCTGTCTCTCTCTCTCTTATACACACAAACACACAGACTGAATCACACATAGACACACATACACACACACACACACACCACACACACACACACACACACAGATTACATGGTCATTCACAATAACTTAATGTCTAAATGTCATTGTTTAAAGATTTGTGATGTGCATGGATCACAGCAGGCAGGGATGGCGATCAGTCTTTCTTTGTGTGTGTGCACGTGTGTGTCTGTGATCTCATATGTTGGGATCGATTTTAATTACTGGTAATGTGTTAAGCCGATGCTATCTTATGATCTTGGCACCATGGTTAACACAGGTACGACTCTCTTCCCATGAGAACAGGTCATATGTCAGCTCTGTAATACAAACAAATCCTATTGTGTCACTACTCTAGGTAATGGTTCAGTAATTGGGTATCAAGAATGTACTGTTCAGTACACTTTATAAACTGTAATAGAAATATCTTAACTGTTACATGTACCATTGCATTGCATGTAATCTAGTTATTATGTTATCATCTGTGTTACAATGTTATGTCGTGCAACACCAGTCTTATTACAGGTTATCAATTACAGGTTAATTGATTTTGTGGGCCTGTAAGGTTCAGATTAAGCAGATTATGCAACAGAGTGGCCTACGTCTACAGATCACATTGCATTCCTTCCAAACAGTGCACTGAAATATATTTTATAAATCAGCAGCTGGCATCACGACCCAATAATGAACCACACCACACTAGTGCTTGTGTGATCTCCCTATACTCATGTCTTACAGTGTCCCTCTCAGTGGCAATTAAGATAGGGAGACGCCACATCGCATCACAGGCCACCACAAGGATGACCCTTCAGACCTGGACGCTGTTGTGCGGCAGCCTCACGCACACACAGGCCTCGTCGACCAGCCATTTGCTCCGAGAGAGGAAGATACGCTGCATAATGAAGCCTCGATAAGAGTTAATCGGTTTCGGCTGGCTCGCAGGTCTCAGCATGCTACCCCAATAATACTGGATTAGCACACAGACAGAGATGAGGAAGTAAGAGGGGAGACAGGAGGATGGTGGCCAGGGAGGGAAGAGGGAAAGGGAGAGACAGAGCAAGGAGGGGAAAAGACAGAGCGAGAGAGGGGGGAGAGTGATTAGGAAGGAGAGAGATTGCAAAAGAGGGAGAGTGTGAAGTGAAAGATTGTGGGTATGAAAGAGAGTGATTGAAAGAGAAAGATAGAGCAAGAAATAAATGAGAGCTAAATAAGAGGAAGGATAAAAACTTTAGATGGGTTGTAGCTCCTTACATAATTACTGCTGTAGTATACACCACAAAAACACATGGGGACATTAACATAGGGAAAAGTCACTTAACCTTAAAATATAACTCACTTACTTAGCTATTTATTCATGATAACACATTCAGCTGCGACATGTTAATATTTGTGTTGCTAAATTATTAATATGTGTTAAATTATACAGTGAAGGTCAGGCCTAGAATTTGTATAGACTCAGCATGTCGCTAGTTCGCCTTGTTTGTTTTCATGCCTATAGAGTGTCCCTATTTAAATTCCTGTGGGCCACATGTGCATGGGATGAAGCAGCCATCCAGGAGATTGTGTGCATGAGGAGGCGTTTTTATGCTGAATGGATGAGAGGCTTGCACCAACCTCGGGCCACATAGAGACCTTTTGCTAACCCTTACAGGGGATAAAAGCAGAGGAGTCTCGGCACGCTCTTTGCATAAACTTGACCAAAGGCACTTTGGGTGCTCTCGCAGCCCATCTTGCTCCTCTGACAGGCTCCTCAGTTATCATATGATGAGCAGGCTACACCCACCATACCCCCATCTCCTGGGTTTGCATGCACATACACAGTAGTAGCAGGTGGCCCTGCTATCAAAGGGGTTTATGCGGGCTTCTGGCAGCTTTCTTAAATATCCCTCCTTATCTTTTCTAAAGGCCTCTCATCATGTGAATTATGCCTCTCTGTGGCAAGCAATCTTCTTTCGAGTTAGATCTCTTTTTTTGTATTTTTAAACCCCACTTTTCTGTATTTTAAACCCCTTTTCTTTCACTTGCTTTCTATAGCCACCATTCTCTCTTTCTCTCCCTGCCTCTCTCTTTCTCTCTCTTTCATTCCCTCTGTCTCTCACTCCCTTCCCTCCTATGATATATAATGTGAGTTGGAATATATGCGATTTCCTCACCAGATTTGATGACAAATTTCACAATGTCAAAGTAAGCATGTAGTAAAATAAGCATCTGGTCACTATCAAATCAAAGTTTATTTTCGTAAAAACAAATGGCTGAAGGACACTGGTTACAACATCATGCCAAATGTCGGCTCTCACCCTCTTCAAACGCAAACCTTCTTGTGCTGCATATCTCTGCCTGGTTAAAAAGCTCTGACAGTAGAAGTATTTACAGGAGATGGTGGTAATGTTTGCTCTGGGCACTGGAGCGTGTGTGTGGGTAGGAGTCCACTGCTGAGTCAATGTGGAACAGTGCCAGCAGCAACAGCTCAGCTCGATACAGATCTGCCCCACAGATGGCAATAAGACCTGCATTCACCGGGCTCTCGCACAGCCATGGTCTATCTACCAAATCGTAGTCTGAGGAGTGGAAGGAGGGAGGCTTTAAATAATGATCCTCAGTCGGAATTACTGATGTCATGAAGAAGTGTTACAAATGTCCATGTACCATGTCTCTAGGCTTTTGGAGTATCTTATTTACCTCAAAGCAATGCTTCTTTCTGCAGCTTCACCTGGACCTGGGGAATGTAAAGCTCACCACACACATGGTTGCATCAGGAGGAATGTGCAGTGGTCTGGGATTCAACCACCACCCTCTTTTTTTGCTATTCTGCAGAAATGCAACATACAGCACTATGCAATATTAATGAGTTAGAGTACATGTAGAGGTAGATATGCTTTAAGGTTAACTGGGCTCTCGGCCTGTGTTTTCGCTAAGGAGGTCACCTGTAAAGTAACAGATCCGTCCAAGCGTAAAATCCTCATTTCAGGTCTTCCTTCAACCCCACTGAGCTTAAATAAGACCTTTTTAAAAAGCAGGACACTGTTTTTGTATTTAGAGTGCAGGTTTCATCACCTCTCCCCTGCTCTGGCTGGTCACACTGCCTTCTGTGGCGAAGCGAGTGACGGTGCCTTCCCTAAGCCAGGCAGAGAAAGAGAAAGATAAAGAGCTCATTCTCCCAGCACAGCATACCCACTCCATTCCCGTCAGCAGCTGGGCCTAACCTCCAAAGCCGCCATTAATCAGGTGTCCACCGCTTAGGATGGGCGCCCCGAATCCGCTCAGCGGCAGGGTGCTGATTTCACTCTCTGATAATCTCCTCTGATGTGAGAGGAACTCGTTCCTGCAACCTCACAGGAGGCTAACAGGATGTCAGCCATCCCCTGATGAGGCAGAGGTTAACACTCCACCAGCCACAACATGCTGTGCGAAGACCATGAAACCAGTTCACCTTGATTTCTCTCCTGTGTTCACTGTCATACTGTGAGGCCCTAAGAATGACTAACAACTTAGCAAACAAAACACCCTGGACATTAACCACCAGCAATGACTCCATTTTGAGCAAAGATGAGCTTCGAGGTTCCTAATTTTCTTATCCACTGCTGCCCCCTGGTGCTGATATGGGCAACTTTCAAAAAATGTATTTTGAACAACTCTGAACATTAATTTAGAAATTAAAGCATGCTATAAAGGTTTCTATGACAATTGTTAACATTAGCATGCAAATCCCAGTGGATCTTTTGTGGACTTCTGGGCTTTCCACAGATGCATACCCACTAATGTAGATAGGTTTGTAAGCCATGTTCAGTTTTTGAATCCCATCTAGGGGGGTTTCAAAAAAGTGGTTTATTGACTAACCCAGATAAGTTAACTCAGAGTGAGTCTTCTTATAGTTTACTTAGAGATTAATCCTTCAAATAGGAGTCTTGTGGCTTCATTCTCCCATCTAAACAAAGTCATGGGGCCCATATATTGCTATGAGGTTTATCACTTGGTCTGAGTTCATATACCAAGTAAGTAAACCTTTTTTTGGAACATCCCCCTAACCATGACTATCTGCTTTGTTTTTGCTAACACTGTGAGGAAGACTACTGTCCTAGCACTGCTCTATCTCATCACTGCTGGTGATCTGGCCCACAATTGTGGTGTTGGCGGTAAACTTTATGCCACTAAAGCTGTGTAAATGAAGAGAACCACAGCAGGTTCAGAATAATGCCCTGTGGGCTTTCAAAGCTGATTAATCTCAAAGAAACCAAGACACCTATAAAAGCAAGGTTACTTGTTACAGTTTACTAAGGACCAATGGTACAAAACAAATACTTCAATATTACATACACAAATGCACAGCTACAATAAAAGCAAAACAACAATAACAAAAACTACAGGGAGTTATGCTTTCACTTTGAAACCATCCAGTTTTTAACAAAAACAAAATCCACCAAAGCAGCATTTGATGCTGCCTGGGAATATCCGTTGTTACTTTGGTGACCTACAGACTGTAATCTATGCCTACCGTAACTGATTCTACTCACTTGTATAAAACATTTCCTCGTGTTCAATTTCAAAAGCCACAGTAATTTAAAAACAAATAACACACTATTAAGCTTCAGTCCCACAATTCCACACAGGTCCATTAGAACCTAAATAAAAAACCTGGGTTAACATCAGGGAGGGACAGGAAATCTACAACAAATGTATTTAAGGTGCTGATATTTAGGGACTGCATAAAGTGGTAAAAACCCTAAACATCCATATCTTTATTTCAAGATTCTTTCCAGATAGCAAGCACTTCTGAAATAACATTTTTTAGACCACTAGCTAAATCCAAAAGTTATGATTTTGGCCACATATTTGGGTAATGTAATTTTAAAATATGCCCATTTGCAAAGATAAAAGTCTGAATGTCTGCTAAATAAGCAAGACCATGTTTTTTAAAGCTTTTTTGAACACTTTGCTTTAAGTTCTTTGTTAGCTATGGCAAAAGCTTTAGAAAGGTAGCTAGAAGTATAAGGTTTCATTATAAGACATGAGCTTCTTATCGCTTTTACAGCTGACTGGGTTTACTTTCTTATACCAGATCATCTTAGAGAAAACTTAACAGGTCCACCACTTGAACACATGAAGCTGCTATGCTGTCACATTTACATATTTCAGTACTTAAAGGCACTGGATTCTAACAATTAAGCAGAAAAGCCTTCAATAACATAGCTAAATGTTAAATACCTGCTAACAGCTATTCAAAGCAAAAATGGCTAGATGTAGATATGTCACGAAAGAAAGATGAAACATCAGTCAAAAACAGTTACAGTACAACAGCTGTGTGTTAACAAGCATAAAAGAAGAAACAATAACCTTTTATACTTTTGGTTTGCGCACACTGGGCGAATATTTCAGTGTGCCCACACAAAATGACCACCTGTTTCTGGTGAGGTGTCTTCATCTTGTGTAAAAGGAATGTTTAAAAGCAAAATGCATGTAAAATGAACACAAATGCCAACCCTGGCCACAGGGAAACAAAACGCATCAATTAAATTTCAACAAGGATAGTGCCGTTTTCATAATCAGCCTTCTAGTTGGTCACAATTAAAATTACCAAAGCGCCAGATTACCCTGGTAATGTCCAACAATGTCTATTTTTGTCTGGCTTACTTGTCATTGCCTCACACAAATTTATTGATGCACAAATACCTTGAATTTTCCTCAGATTAATGTGGATGGCCTGTTTTCAAAACAATCGGTATTCTTCTGAATATGTGTAGGCACTTTACAAATCTTACACACATTCAGGATAGCAGCTAAACAAAGGACAGAAACAGCTGAAAAACTTCACAGTATTTCCACGCCATCACACATTTCCTTCAAAAAAAAAAAAAGCTGCAGCTGCACTTTGGTATACTGTCTATCAAAAGGGGAGTAAGAAAAGTTGCTAGTGACGCTTATGATTGATTCTGCCCCAAGCACTGTATCAAGATGTCCCTCTCTTCAACCCTTTCATAGGCAACCCAGAGAGGCGACCACATCCTGGAAGGCCTATGGAGAGATAAGATGGTTACACAGTCGTTATGCATGTCTGATCGCCAGGAGGCTTAAAGAACTACACCATTCCGATGTTCTACTCACCTGTAGATTTGTAAAGAAGTAGGAGAGTGCAATGAAAAGTTTTTTTTCCTCTTCACTGTATCTCCAGCAGTGAATAGCTTGACCTGACATAGAAATTATGTTATGCATCAGAAAAGATTTTGAAATCAACATTTAGTTTTGCACCCACACATTAGGCTAGATAACATTACAGTACATTACACCTAGCAGACACTTTTATCCAAAGTGACTTACAACAGGAGGTCTCAATAAGCCAACAGAGTGTAGAGGTACGCCGCAAGAAAGCTTGGCAAAGAGTCTCTTTGTATTTCCATATCGGTGCCATATCTCCATTTGATAGATCAAAAATGTGACAGTGCTGACAGTGTTATGCACTACAAGTATTACAAAATTCTGTGCAACAGTATGGAGGTAAACAAAATGTAACCACATTAACATTTTGGATTTAGAATCATATAAAGAACCATAGCAATATTTCATTTAATTAGATCATTGTGCCTTACCATATAGTAGGTACATGTAAGCACATACAAACTGACATTCCTCTTAAATATGTGTTAATTAATTACTAAGTGGCACAAAAAAGAGTGGAGTGCAACTCTTACCATATGATCTTTCCCACTTATCTCCATAAACTAGGCTAGTGATGTCAATTTGCCAAGGCAGCATACTCAAAAACCCCATTATACAGCACTTTTACTACCTTCAGCTTTTTGTTGAAATGCACCGGATGCATCCCCAATGAAGAACAGGCCTTGTTCAAAGCTTATCTGGTCGTACTTGTCGATATTTGTCAGAAGGCTACCATTGACGGGAAGATACAACGTGCTACCATTAGGCTCCCAGCGTTCAGAGAAGTATACGCCTTTCTGACCACTGATATGGATAAAGGGTCCTGAAAATGGAAAAAAAGTATTTATGACAAAGATCGCTGATCTACGTTTGATAAACTCAATTACAAACATTTTTTTCCCAAAAAAGCCGTGGCTTATACTAATGCATACAGCTTAACTTTTCTGTTTTGCCAGATAACCAAAAATAACTTACTTGTCCTTCTGAGGGAGTCCGGGAAAGGCGAGTTTCTGCCTTCGCTGCTTTCATTATGTACACTATTAATTGCTTGTCCCGAATCATCTCTTTTCCGTTTATTGGTAAAATATGTGGAGGAGGCATCTAGTCCATTTTTCCACTTCTGCTGGAGAAATCCATCGAGGCTCTCAGGGGAGAAAACTCCACTTGAGAGCTCCATTATTTCGGTTACAAGGGCAATGTCAGAAAATTGATTCAGAACAGAAAATTAAATATTAAGACAGCTAGGGAAGACAACGGGTAACAAAATATTTGCTCTAGCATCAGTTAAATTGAGTTAATCACTTCAGAAGCTTGCTTCTTCGCGGGCATGAACCAGCCTACTGATTAGATGTGCGTCTTCAGCACATCGCGTCAGGAATTATTGCAAAAAACATTCATTGCTGTAAGCACTGATTGCAAACAACACTACAAAATCTCCATTGTTTAATCAGATTTGTGCATCAGACCAAATTGCAGTAATTCATTTTTTCTTGCGGTGTCTGATGTCAACCCTTTTATTCGTGTAGTAGTGGCATAGGGAGAGAGCGAAAATCAAAACAATTCCCCGTGACTACTTAGATAGCCTCTATATGTCCGGACTACAATAACACAAAATACTGGTCGCATTCATTTAGTCAGTCGACATAGCACCACGTGCTATATATGCAAATTGATAACATTGTACATTTTCGCTCATTTATAGCCATGGTCGAAAAATATATTACTTAGAGGGACTTAATTCACACAGGCAATTGTAAGCACTCCACTGGGCCTAACGATTAAAAATACAGACGTGACGTATTTCCTTTTACGTTCACGTGTCTTGCTAAGTGGAGGTCGCAAACATTATTTGTTCGAGCAAACGATAAAGAACGATGTTCAAAATTGAGGGTCTTGGTCCGAAAATGGACCCAGAGGAGATGAAAAGGAAAATGAGAGAGGATGTCGTTGCATCCGTGAGGAACTTCTTGATTTACGTCGCTCTTCTCAGAGTCAGTGAGTATCAACCTATCCTTGATTCATCAATGAAACTGGTTACCGGCGTTACTTCAGTCCTTCTTGTACTAAAAGGCCAATAAATGTTGCTTGTTATTTGATTATATAATTTCGTTAATTAAAGAACGAAATGTATTGACACATAAAACGGGTGTAGTTATGTCCGTGGGATAGCGACATCTGAGTTGCCATTGCTGTGTCAATTAGCTAAACTACCGGGATATTAAGAATCTAATGTTAAACACCATTATGTGACACAAACAAGGTAGACGTGGTACGTTTAGTAAGTAAGTATCCATTCAAGCAGATATTTCTCAATGTAGGCACTCAGCTACACCACTAAGTCAAACGGCGTGTGAAAAAGACAACACAAGGTTATCTAGTAATCGACTTTGCTAGCAGGCTTCCATGAGCAGTTAAGATGGTTAGCTACACACAGTGCATCATCTAATCCAGTGTTCCTCAAAGTTTTATCAGACCGACCCTCCCCAAACAAAAAAACTCAAGGACCGCTAAGTGACTGGGCAGGTGTTCCTGTGTTCACCTGCACCCTCTGTGCTGTGCATTATGTAGCTGTGGGCTGCAGGTCGTGAACCTGCAAGCAACGAGTATGCCCACATCATGCATGTCATAACAGATGATTCTTCTAAAATAGCCAACTGCCCTGTTGCAATAATCAAAGTAAAATAAAACAAAATCAGAAATAAAACTTAGTTAACAAAGACCAACATGGTTAGCAACTCTAGTAACCCTTGTGCCCAGTTTAACATCTATTGATTTACTCCCATTGATCTCATTCAATGCCATTTGTAAATGTCTGTTAAAAACTGACGATTTACCAGATCTGGTTAACTAAAAATGCCATCCTAAACCCACTTAAATACATTCTCAACGAATTCACCTCTGCCTCCTCTCTTGGAATTGTTTTGTCAGCCAGCAGAGTGATCTCTCCTTGACAACATATCGACTGTCAGTTTTCAATAACAGTATAGTAGCAACACTCTGCAGTTTTGTGCACATGTAGCCTTTTGTAACTTTGTTGCCCTTCTCTCCCCCAGCACCTTATGTTTTGAAGAAACTGGACAGCATATGAAGTCCGACTTATCTTCATGTTTGGACACCACAGGAGCCACAGTCACGTGTACTGAACACCTGCAATCAAGTTCCTGCACAAGCAGACGACCTGATTTGGCAGATCACATGCATCAAACCACCCTCTGTCCACACAAATTGTGCTGTCTATACTGTTTTTTTTTTTTTTGCCTTTTTATTTTATATAAGAAACTGAATGTAATTTTATTTGTAAGTATTGTAATGTTTCACAATATTTGTCATAGTTTTTCATGCCACATCAATGACCGATTCCATTTCTGTATGCATAAAAGAAAAGAATGTCATTGTTGCAGTAGGAGAACATAGGCTGGCCTAATTGCTGGTTTGGAGCAATACATTTGTGAAACATAAGAAAACCATTGACTTTGGTTGTCTTTATAGAATAATTACCTTAACCAGTCCTGCCAGTAGCTGTTTGTCAAAATAATTCATCATGGTCAAGATACAAAAAGATGGACACACAGTTATAGTCCTGCAAGCTTATCTAAAAAGTGCACAAACAATACTCTGTGTTTTATTGTTAACAGACATTGAACATACAATGTCTTTTATTTGCGGAAGGGATGTATCATAAGGAAAATTGGAGTCCGCCTGATAAAGCACAAACTTGTGAGGGGTGGCACTACAACAGTGATTATAAACTTCTTCAGACATTTGCACATTCAGATGTTGAGAGTGTATCATGTATATAATTATATATATATACATATAATTGATCAATATTCGGAGTTCCAACCAGGTGACCGGTCATAAACATCCAACTCAATATACTGTGGGAAGGCTTCACCAAGAGTAAAGGAGGGATTTGCTGCACCCCTCATTTCAATGCATCATTAAGGATGCAAGCTGCTGTTAAACGCCACAAAAGAAGAACCTCTGGTTGTAAGGAGAAGGCAATATTGAGACCGCTCTATCTACAGGTTTGCCAAAATGCTAGCTGTTACTTGCCAACTTTTAATGTATGGAATAATATTCCAGGGTAAACTTTTCACTGGTGTGGGTTAGGGCACAGGGAATGGCTCCACTAACGTTCTCACAATGGCTGTTGTAATGAAAATCTGATGTGACACGTTAAAGCACTGAATCCAAGAGACCGCCTACTATCTTAGAGGATTGAGCCAAACTAGACAAGTCAAGATTTAACATTGGCCAAAATAACACTTGTACCTACCGGTAATCCTAACGTGCCAACAATGTCCTAGTCCTCCCCACTCCCGCCCAGATGATGGCGATATTTCCCAGTAAAAAAAATACATGGACTGTTTTTACCTATGGTTTTACCTACGTTCGATGCGCGCTTGTGAAACATGCTTGAAATACGAACCTGAAACAGGTAACTGCGGTTAGTTGATACCGAATTTCAAGTTCAAGATGGCTATGCTTGCTAACGTTTGCTAGGGTAAAAATAGCTTATTATGTAAGGTTCCCACTATGTTGAATGGTAATGGAAAAATGTACTGTGAACTGCACGCACCAAATCTTGAAATTTAAAATTAATAGCTAAAGGTCGAAATCTGTTTGCACGCTAGCCTAGGTTATATGAAATAACAGTCGAGCAATCTCTAGTGTCAAACCAATTATATCAATCCAGCTAAGCATTACGAGGTAATAGCAGCGCAATTAATGTTGCTAACGTTAGCGGTAGCTGATGTTATACTAGTAGTTGCACACACTCCTGACCTTAAATGCGGAGAGTATGTCCCTTTTTGAACTACTTCATTGTCCTGTGATGTAGTCATATCTCGACAGCAAAATGCTGTTAGTATACGCTGCTGTCTACTTTGACCATTTAAAAGGCTTTGGTAAGTTGGCTTGGTAAATTGGCCCTTTCCCATAGGTTGTTGTGTGCAACCTAGCAACAAGTGAAATACTTAGGACCAACTAATGGTCAAATGTTTACAGTAGCAACGAGTTCAAGCTGTCGGAACTAGCAACTACATGCAATTTGCTACTTTGTCTCCATACATACAGAAAATATAACAATGGACGCATTTGAAACGCAACATAGCCTTTCTTCTGACTCTGAGGGGGAGTCCGAAATGAATACCTCGAGGGCACTAGAGGTGAGGTCAACTTCACGGTCTGCTGTTGTAACAGAGGAAGAATTACACAAGCTAGAATTAGCTAAATTAGCAAATGAAGAAAGTACGTTGCGCCAGACACGATGGGCTGCGAACTGCCTAACAGATTGGTTAGAGCAACAAAACATTAAAGTGAACTTTGCAGATATTTCTAAGGAGGAATTGAATCAGATATTGCGACAGTTTTATGGCTCCATCCGCAACGCAAAAGGTGAATCCTACAGTGTTAGCAGTTACTTGGGACTGCGCACAGGACTCAACAGGTATCTTAATGATCCACCACTGAGCCGTTCGTTTTGTATAATGAAAGATGTGGAGTTCCAGTCTGCAAATAATGTATTCTTCGGACTTATTAAAACAATGAGACGGGAGGGCAGAGACCGCATAAGCCACCCTACGTCAATCTCACCCTCGGATTTAAACATCATCAGGGAATCCCATGCATGCAAACCCAGTCACCCAAGAGGACTTCTAAATAAAGTGTGGTTGGACATTCAGCTTCATTTTGGACGTTTAGGTAGAGGGGGCAACAGATCGCTTAGAAAAGATTCTTTTGTATTTCGAAGAGATGACATTGGAAGGAAATATTGCACTTTGGCATTAAGTGAAGTTACCAAAAATCACAAAGAAACAACAGAAAGGGACTGTGAAAGCAGTCCTGGACGTATGTTTGCTAGGCCAGGAGACAGCTTGTGCCCCGTTGCATCACTGGAGAAGTACCTTTCTAAATTGCCACCCGATGCACCAGCCTTTTATTTACATCCCAAGAAAGCTGCCTCTGAAAAAGACCCGGTATGGTACATTCCAAGCCCCCTTGGGCTCAACCACCTTCGCACAATGCTTTCAAGGATATGCAGGGAGGCAGGAACTGACCAGATATACACCAACTTTTGCTTGCGAGGAACGAAAGTCCATCGTTCTCCTGATGTTGGCCATGAATCACGAGAGGTCTTATCTGACACTGGACACCGGTAAGCCAGCTCATGCTATAGTGTCATTATGTAATGTTTTACAGTAAATTCCATAACATTCTGTACGGATCTGAAAAATGAAGTGAATGCTGGGGACAACATACATAAATGGTAGGCCTACATGTAATCTATCAAATATTAATATGCTTTTACTTTTTTTGTTTTGCTGTTACATTTTTGGTAACAAGGCTTCTAGAAATGTAACATTTGCTGATGTACCTATATTTTGTAAAACAAGTAGGCCTATCTGTAAAAAGATAAACAGTTTAATGAAGTGTATGTTGTGTCTGGCAACACAGGTTGCCATTGTCATTCCCTCTTTTACGAACACAACACATGGAATATCAATATTACAAACCTCAACAGACCCTAGCAGTTCATTGGACGATGTGCTGCTGATAGATCGATCGATTGGTTTGCTTCATTGTTATTTTATAACTATTGAAAAGTTTACAGGCACTATTTCAGCTTCGGAATTCAATTAATCCATCCTTATCTTTTCTGCCATACAGGTTTATAGAGTTTCCTGGTCACTTCCAAAAGATTTTTCAGGAGCTGAATAACCAGCGTACTCAGAATCGTTTGTGTGATTGCATTATTGCCGTGGGAAATCAGTACTTTAGCGCACACCGTTCTGTGCTGGCAGCTTACAGTTCACACTTTCGTTCTTTACTGTGCAACTCGGATGCAAGCGAGGTCCAGCAGTACGTTGTTGGTCCAGATGGAAATATGAGGCTCCTGCGGCTAGATTCAGAGGTCGTGACCCCGGAGGCCTTTTCAATACTGCTGGATATGATGTACTCTTCTAAGCTCCTGCTGGACATGTCTAAAATTACAGACCTGCTGCTGGCTGCCTCATATCTGCACCTTAGTACAGTGGTCAAGGTCTGCAAGGAAAAGCTCCCCTCAAACAGCTCTCACACGTCGCTGTCTGGGCATCTTTCTGCAACACCGCAACCAGCCCTTCCCGAGGAAGAGGCATTCGCCAGCACCAGTGAGGATGAGGATTGGGAGCCAACACAGACTCCCAGCAAATCCTCCCATAGGCCAGGTCCCCCAAAGAACCCCAAGCTGGCCCAGGGTAGCAAGCAGTCGCATAACCACAAGCGGCGTCGCCACAAGTCTCTGGCAAGCAAGCGGCAAAAGTTAAGTGGTGCCATGCAAACGGCAAAATGTGTTGCAGTGGCCTCTGCTGGCTCATCTGTGCCTGTCCAGCCTGGCCCAGAATTGGAGACAAGCTTCGCCGAATCAGATGTGTTTGAGTACGAATATGAGATGCCGTCTGAAGCAGACAGCTGTGATCTTGACGCAGGGGTGCAGACTGGGGAAGCCAGTGGCAACACCAAAATTACTTTGAAGGCTGAAGATGAAGAAACACAGATCGTAGAGTTGAAACATGAAAGCAGCATCGCCCCAACAACAGAGTCCACAGTCCAGATGGACATAGAGGACGGGTTTATGATTGAGGCTTCTGCTAACGGAGGACTCAAGACCACAGGCTTAAGAGAGGGCAGACACATTACCAACCAGCTACTTCAGAACAGCAGTAACCTTCTCACTTTAGACACAAGAGGGGCAGGGGATGAACTAAGCGTATGTAATGGCCTAAGTACAGACCAATCCCTGGGCATCACTTGGACTACCAGCCCCAAAGTCATGAAGGTGGTTGGGATTTCCAGGTCAGCGGCTGGTTCTAACTGTCTCACTGCTGTAAAAGAATTGAACAGGATCACACAGAGTGCTGAAGGTGTAGCGTCAACCTCAAGTGCCTTGGTGCAGCCGGTCACAGTGGAAGCAGGAGATGCCGTGGTCCTGCCATCTGTAAAGGGAGGAGGGCCGGGGGCTGTTGTGAAGGTCGTTGGGCATATCACTGCTCTCCAAAAGCCACACCCAGTTGTACAGACCCCTGTTGTGAAGCTATTCAGGCAGCCCTCAAAACGGAGCACCGGAGCAGTTGGGTCGAAATCGCGTGGCTACCGAAACATTGCTCCAAAGAAAGAGTAGTGTGTTCATTGGGACGGACATTTAGTCCTTGGGCAACAAAGATGATTAATGGAATCAAAACCCCTAAGTTAGATACAGTTGTGACATGAGACTGGCATGTGTAAAGAGATCGTTCCTTACTGACGGAGTCCCCCTTGCTTTAATAGGTTGTACTACAGATAGGTCTGCTGTCAGTCATGAACAGTAATTTCAGACCAGTCACCAAGTTAGTATCGTAGGGTAGACTTCCATCCGATATTTACCAATAAGTAAGCTAGAATAAGGATTGTTTTTACTGCCTCAATTGTCTCCCTATTTTGTTACACACAGCAACCCTTCACTTCAAGACCAGCTGCACCTCCTTCCCTTATGACCAAGAACTCTCTTATACTCCCTCCTCAGCTCCACTAACTACTGTGATGGTCTTTACAAGGGATGTTGCCTTACTGAATTAATGCATGCATTAAAGTTGCAGCTAGAACTGGTGCTCATATCAGGAGCCCCTCATGGTGTAAAGCCTCACTTCGGAGAACCTTGGCTTTCATGAGTCAGTAGACAGTCGTAAACAGACGATGCATCTCAGGCACCTAGTATCATCACAACATCCATAACTGACAGTCATGACTAAGAAGATATTGTAATCAAGTGACATCTATTAATTAGTTCACATGATCCCTCGCTGCAATATGTTTTCACACTACAAAGACAGTGGAACTGAAACAAGTCTTAAATGTTGTTTTCCCAACAAAGTTGGAAGGAGCCCAGGTCAACTACAGAAATGGTATGCGTAGAATTAGGAGGTGCAGGAACAGCACCCTATTAGAGAGAGTGAGTAGAATGAGTTCTGTGGTTTGTTTGTGGTTAAGCTGATAAAGTGCATGCAGAATGCTTAGGACATGTAAAGAATAGTAGCTACAACTATTTTTTTTCCACATGAATGTCCTATTTTTATCATTCTTTTTATAGTCGTCATTTCTGTATCCAATACTGATTCTCACAAGGTCCTGTTTTACAGTGCAAAATGCTATAACTCTCTGCCTATTCTCTCAAAGGGCATTCACCAGGTCTGGCCCCTAGACTGCAATACACAGATCTGGGCTTGTCTTTTGCTGGAAGTAAATGCCGACTTTTAATGCTGTCTGTAATGCACAGACTAAAGTTGCTTCCACACAGTTCCTCAACGAAAAAGAGAACACTACTTATCGACAGAAAGAGTAATTCATCTGACTCTGAATATCATGTTTAGATTACTTCTGTCAAAGTGTATGTACTGTAATGCCTTTAAGGTAGTCTTAGAATTGTTAGTATCAAAAATATTTTCATAAACTTGTGCAAAATACTGCCTTTGTTTGCTTTATCATTGTTTTGCAAGTACTTTGCAAGATTAAAATCTAAAATTGTATTCTTGGTTTCACAACTCCGTGAGACCACACATTTATCTAAAAACGCTGAGGGTCTGGAAATAGAAGCAGCCATGCCAACTGCACAACTTCAGCATATTAAATATGTTTAACATTTTAAAAAAGGTATCCAAGACACTGCCTCAATACAACCATTCTATGCCTACTACACAATGAAACTATAAAAGCCATCAGATTTTATAATGCTTTTATTTTACCACTACAAAAGGCAATACATGCAAGAAGGAGTGTTTATTTCATCCATTGGAGTGAAGTAAGTGCAGCTACCGCATCGGTATTTTGGAGTTCTTCAAGCAATAAGTAAAGTTCACAGTTGTCTACAGCAGAGAGAGAATGGCTCCTCTGCACAGGCCCTGTGTAGTTATCATAGCACAAACAGAAATTCACACGCAAGGACGGAATCTCTGAAGATGTCTATACTCAACATCGTTAAAATCTTTCAACCAGCTGAGATGCCCCCACAATTTACAACATTTGTTACGACTTACTACCATAGGTACAAACAGTGGCACGTTCATCCCATTAAAATGTGCTCTACTTAAGTAAATTATACTGGCTGTTGGGGAAAAAATCATCACATAAGGCTCTGGGTTTAATAGATTAGTTCAATATAATATGTTAAGAGCTACAATCTTTCCAAAAGACATATTCTAGACAGACCCTGACATCCAGGTTCAATGTAATTAGCTGATGTACTAGTTTGCCTTAGCAAACACATAACAAACAACTAGGTAGTGCCCTAATGAAAAGAATACGCCAGTCGCTAGATCTTCAGTTCGGTTGGCATGGCAACACCTGTGAGCCCAGCCAGTAGGTTGTTGGCAGTCAGTTCTGCCATAGTGCCACGGGTGGCATAAGTGGCACTCCCAATATGGGGCAGAATCACTGGTGGGAGGAAGAAAAGAGAAGGCAGAGATACCTGAATATTTGTCCCGAAATCCATGTAAACCATCATGAAAAAGCAGAATGATAATGCAGAGGTTTTATGGAGGGGAAAAATACATTTAAAAGAGGTGATAAGTGGAACTGAAGGATAAAAAAATAGGACCTGATGACCGATAGCCATACAGATTCAGACTGATTTTTCCCCACAGATTCTTACCACAGTTGTTGAGGGTCAGTAAGGGGTGATCAGTGGGTAATGGCTCAGGTGTGGTGACATCCAGACCAGCGGCAGCAATCCTCCCACTAGACAGAGCCTCATACAGGTCCTCCTGATTCACCACTGCGCCTCTAGTGGGTGCACAAGTCAAATTTTCTGTTGTTGAATTTACTATGCTGTACACTATGCTGCAAGGTTTGTTCTAAACAGCAAGGAAAGTGATATATGATACCTGCTTTCTTATGGTGCAGTCCTCAATTCTATTAAAAGGTAGGTAGTTAGGCATAACAACTAGGCCTGATCAAATTTAATCATAAAGCCCAGCACTTCCCCCTTTATGCTTCTGAAGGTCCTGGTTGGCTAGAAGAGTGTTCAAAACTTACTGGTTTCCTATTCACTGCACCAAGGCTGTCTGACACACACAAGTTTTTCTGGACAAACACTACATAATTTTTCTGTAGTCCTTGGATTATACTCAAGGACCATCTTTGAAATCCTGTTTGAAGACCAAAATGATTATCTTGCTATTGCATTACTTTTCACCTGCTTTCCCATTACCTGCTGGTGTTGATGAAGACTGCAGAGCTCTTCATCTTGCTGAAAAAGGCTTTGTCACACAGGCCTTGTGTGTCCGGGGTAAGGGAACACGACACAACGATGAAGTCACTCTCAGACACCAGTGTGTCCAAAGGCACTAATGGACGACAGGGGAAATATCACCATGGTGTATACCATAACAACACACACAAGACATTTGCTTACACATATATGCACCACATGACTTTATATTTCCCTTGAAGTACTTTCTTTCCTGTGTATACTTATGTAATTCCCATTTAGAAAGTCCTTCTCTGTACACTTGTAATGGACATGCAGTATTACACTTGATCTTCCAGCTAAATAATTGACCTTACCAAATTCTCCCTCGACCTCTTTGGCTTCTGGCTTTGCCCCTCTGCCAGTGTAAATCAATCGCTTCACCCCAAAGGGCATCAGACGTTTGGCTATAGCCAAGCCTACACAGCAAACGATACTGGTTATTACATTACACTGCATTGTTCACACACTTCTATCCAAAGTGACTTGCCTATGCAGAGCAACCCACAAGCTACACTACATCAAAATGGATCTAGCATTAGGCGCTACATATTAAGGTCAGTATATTTAAAAGGACTAAGCCCTTAAAAGACACCTTCAAACTATCAGCAAGACATAAAAAATGAAGAATCAGTACTGAACATATTAAAAACATCCAGAAGGCTTTTCCAGAGATAACAATGCAAAATAATTTAAACTGAATTTTAATACTGTAAAAGTATTATGACAAATAATTATAACGTTGAACATAATAAATACATTCACAGAATGCTGGTCGTGACTCTACCTATGCGCCCTAGTCCGATGACTCCCACTGTTGAGCCTGATAAACCATATCCACACAACCATAGAGGCTTCCAGGTGCTCCAGCCTCCACTGGAGGAGGAAGTGACAGAGGATTAGGTCAGAGCAGCAACCATAAATATCTACAAAGTAAGCCAAATGTCTATGGCAGAAACTACTAGACAGTGCTTAGAGTATCTGGAGCGAAGGTGGGTTCAGATATGCAAACATGTATTACTGCAAAGCTGTATTCATCACATACTTCATTACGTTACATATAGTAGTGTTTGCTTCTGAAAGTTTTTCAGTCCAAGGACTACTACTACCCCTACCCCTTAAAAAACCCCAAGGACCCCTCTCCTCTATGTGAGGCTAACAGGGCTATGTAAATGCATGAATGGATGCAGCATCACAGCCCTAAGTAGGGAATGGCATGAAGGCGATATACATGTTGCTTAAACACACTGTGCATGGCATAGATAGCTTAGGAAAGAGGACCACCAGTGGTCTGTGGACCACACTTTGAGAAACAGGGAGAGAGAGAGAAAACTTACATGACTCTCTGCTCTTTACCAGGATGCATAAAACAGATATGACAGGTGCTGACCTTTTGACCTCCTGCACACCCTCTGGCAGCCGGCGTGCAGTGGCCAGGAGCAGAGCAACAGTGAGTTCTGCTGTGGCATCAGTTAGAACATCTGGAGTGTAGCCGACTCGTATCCCGCTGAGAGCAAAGAGTTCCCATGACATTATTACAGTTGTATTCGTAGCTACGTTTCACTCAATTTCTGAGAGAATCAGTGTGTGTGTGTGTTACACGAAAATTGCTTTACAATGCCCATTCACCTCACACTTTGTAATTCATAGTGTAGACTGGAATATTTCTGTAGTGTTTTACATGCAGTATCACCAAGTATAGTCCTGTCAGTGCATGAGCAGTTCATATTCAAAGGTAAAACATCACATACCGCTTTTTGATTTCATCCATAGCCAGATGATCAAATCCCACTGACAGGGTGCTGATCACCTTTAAGTTGGGGCCTACAGAGGAAGAATTTTGTTAATCATTGACTTGATACATAAGTTTTGTAGTCCCACAACATCGACCCATCTGTTTGAAAGGGAAGTCATATTGGCCCTACCTGCAGCATCAAGAACCTCCGTATCAATCCGGTCTGAGAGAAGACAGACGAGGCCGTGCGCACCCGTCACGCCCTTCAAAAGTTCTGCGCGCGGCACTGGCTCGTCTGAGTCCCACACGGAGAGGTTACACCTGGAAGTCATGACAGGGACAGAGGAGAAAAAAAACAATCAAGTCATGTAGGCCAGGTCCATAAAAACATAATACGAGTCAAACGATTAGCAATCGTGTAAAAATGACATAAGTATGTCAGTCAATCTACATAAAAGAGTTTATTCGAAATAGGGGGGTCTTTACATGCGAGCCTATGACCTTTTGCGACGTATGCAACAAAGGTCTGCGCACTGACGGCATACATGGTAAGAAAAAAAGGAAAGAAAACTACATTCCATACATTCCAGCTTGTCTAAGTATCTTCATCCCTTCCTGGGGAATGCGCCTCGTTACAAACACCTTTACAAGTTGCTGTGCGCTTTGCATACTGCAAAACCTTAAGAGTAACTTAAAAACTAAAAAGAACACGGATTTGTCAACCAAAGCAAGAGCAATGAAACTCTCAGCTTAAAACTACTGACAGTGTGCAAAAACAGGGACAGAGGTTACTGTTAAGAAACTGCTATTCCACTCTTTCAATAACTGTCACATCAGAGGTCGCTGTTTTCATGACGCTTTTCGGTAGGCGCAGGTGAGTGACGTCAGTTATGCAATTTCATGTAAAAATGTTATTTTATCTAAAAAGCTGGACTTTGAATTTATAATGAACCTATTAATTTCATATAGTAAGTTCCATAAATATAAATTTGCCAGAATAACCCATACTTTTAAAGCTTTTTAACAGGAATTTTATGAATATATTGTATCACATTTGTTATTAGCAAGAAAAGTATTTAAACTATGTATGAGGAACTGTTCAAATGATATAAACCCTGTATCTTGTTTTCTTTCTTTCCCATTTTAGGTTATAACCTATTGTATTTTGTATTTTTGTACTTTGCATATTTGCCATTCTTTATGCTGTCGTACAGACTTGTAATGTGTATTTTCAGATTGTGCTTGTTCATGTATGTTTTTCCAATAAAAAAAAATAAAAAAAGGAAAAGTGATTTAATTCTATTCAATTTTTATACACAATTGTTTATTCTATATTTATAATATGAATGTATGTATCCATTATGAAATAGCATACAACTAAACATCGCACAACACTATGTACACATAGCACACACCGTACTATCTTGTAAACTGATAGACAGAACATTTTTGCTATAATGCCAGTAGCTGCCACAATGTCAGAGCTCACTTAATGGGCCAAGTTTTGAAAAATTCTGCCATCTCTCAACTTACCATTTTCTCACACAATAACATTGCCATTAAATAAGCAATATTCTACTTTGGCAAAACTCCCATTCATACACTTGCATAACAGAGACCCTGCCCGCCCATCTAGTGGCCAACAGCTTCCTCTCTCACTCCCAACCAAAAGGGGAGGGTGGACCCCAACTGGTACCGAACCTCTCCGGATCCAGCGATGGAAAATCCCCAGCACCCCCAACCACGAAAAGCCATGCTCCAATACCACCTAAACTGAGCATCAGTTTGTTCTTTCTACAAACAATTTCACTTCCTTTTATTGATTAATAACATTTCACAAAGGAAAAAGAAATACAAACAAAATCAGTAGACATTCTTTTTCTTTCAAGAACATAAGGAATAATTTCAACAACACCAAAAATAAAATAAAAAAGAACCAAAAGGGTACAATGGAAGTTTTGCGCAAGTTCAAGTTTACCAGATACTAATATTTAGCACACTCAAACACATAAAAAAATGAGTGTGTCTGAGTGCGCAATAATGTTTACAATTGACCTGCCTATGCTGTATTTGGTACAATTACTCATCCAGTCTTTAGCTGTGCTTGGCGGCTTTACATCAGCTCATAGCTGTAACAACTCAATGAAAACGTTTTTATTTATTAAAAAATAACTGTATTAGTGTAAGACCAGCGAGCAAATGAGGATCTGCAGTGCATGCTGCCTCTTCCGAATCCTCTCTCTCCTACAGTCAAAGGCATCCCATCCTTGGGGTTTGTAATAGTTTTTCTTTTGCTCCTTCTTTAAAAGAACAAGCCCCTCATTCTTCGGCCAATGCCTTGGCGGTCGTAGAGGACGTTAAATTTGTTGATGAACTGGTTCATGCTGTTGCAGGTCTTTGTGATGCTGCCCAGGTAGGCCATAAGGCCAACATCGTTGCATTGCTGAAACAGAGCAGTGCACAGTGAACCAGGGAGCCAACCAACCAGCAGCATAGGAACATACAACCATGCCAAGCACATGCAAACCTGGCATAGTCTGTCACACACACACACAAAACACGTTGCAGTTTGTGTGTCTTCAAAGCAGAGTTAATGTGACACTAGATCATACTGCACTCCTAAGTGTTAGTTTTATGTTTGTTTCTTCCAGTATTCCAACACTGCAGGCCTTACTCAGGAACCTTATATCACCATATAAATTTATATGTAGGTTAACTGAGTCCAGAAAGGGAATTATAATGCCCTTGACTGACCGCATGTGAAGTGATACTGGAACAAACAACTGTATATGTTTCAATCGTTGTGTGTTTGTTTGTCTGGTGTGTGTAATATTGTATGCGTATGCTCCATTTATGTATGTATCTTGTAACTGGACCATGAATCGGTTTAAATAAGTTTATTAATATATTTAATAAGACATTGGATGAGGGTGCTAACTCACATCGTAGAAGTCGGTCTTGAACTTAAGCGTGTTGAGGACAGGCAGTCTGTTGCATAGTGCCTTGGCATCACGCAAAATTTCACCATTCCGGGGCACCTCACCTGTACATCACACACAACAGAACATGTACTTTATTACCAAAACAGTAAGACTACTATAACATGCACTCTGTGGTAAATCAGAAAATCTGCACACTAATAGGACAACAAGGCATCTAACCCCACATTGCTTTAGGGGAACTATATATAAAAAAAAACACCCAATTAAAAAACTGTAAATCAATCTGGATAAGAGCATCAGCTAAGTGCAATGTAATGTAAAAAGTGGTTTTATGTATGATGGGAACAAACACAGATGAGGATCAGACCATGTCCCAGTCCTCATTTTTCTCCCTTCCAGCGGTATGTGAAAATGAAACAGCTAATAGTTGTCCATCAAACTGGGCCATACAAAAGTCTAACTTTAACAGTGTGACCCAAATCAAGAGCAACCAACCCTCTCCCGCCCCTCAGAAATAACTAGGCATGCCTGCCGCCCTTACCAGCCTCCACCGCTCTGGTGTACTCCAGGATCACCCTCACCCGGCTGTGGAGCATCTTAATGGCGCTGTGCTGGGCGACCAGGTGCTCTGCCACTGAAAGAAAAAAAAGGTTCACAGCTGATGGCTGGTTGTGCTTTGTAAAGGATGTACAGAATGGCAGTTCCATGAAAGCATCAAACACATTTGACATATGAGACCTGGATGGAAGATTTTTTTTGACCTAACATCAAACAAACAATTAAACACTCCAAAGAAACGGCATCGTTGTGTCTCCAAAGAAATGGCATCTACACACAGAAGTTGAGCCGTGGTTACCTGTGGAGTTCTCCCCTGTGCCGGTAGCCGTCATGCGGGCCACGTGGTCCACGCCTATCCGCTCAGCCTCCTCTGTGGCCAGAGTGTAGGTGAGCTCCGCAAACAGCATGGTGGCCTGGGACACAGAACAGGCAGAAGGCCAGAGAGGTTTTAGGCTTACTGTTGATGAAAAGGTGGTCGGTACACTTTGAAAGGTCTCATTGGCCTACCACAGCAGCACAAGCGTGATCTGTCTGTTGGAGCTTTTAAAATCTGTCCTCTAAGTTGGCAACACTATTTAAAGTTAGTTAAAATAGTATGACTATTTCAAGTAGAATGTCTGGGGAAACATAACATTTATTGACAATGTGTCTCCGTGTGTTAATCTGTAATGACCCATGTAAAATATTCCACATCAGCCTATGTTAGGCATCTTTCATTGCAGCATAAATGGAATGGCTTTTACATCATTTATAAATCAGAAGGCGATTGCCTGTATAAGGATCTAGATCTAGAGTCTAGATCTGCTACCTTTCAATATTGTTGCATCAAGTATTCATAGGATGCAACTTACCTCTCCACTGATGATATCAATGACTGACTCGTAAACACTGACGGGGAGCTTTAGGGAAACAAAACAAGAGAGGGAAAAAAGGTCCTGGCTTATGTACAGCATCACACTTCACATTTTCACATGTTAAAAACAGTAATCATTTTTGATGCAATCGTTCTGAATTTTACTTACATCACTGTGCTTTGTCATGGGGTTGAGTTTGAGGAAAAGGGGACTCTCAATGATTTCACACACCTGATTGTAAGACATAAGAAGGCATGATTAAAACAAGGAGCAAGTGAAGTTTCAAAAAAATGTAAGGGTTTATTCCAATTTATGCAGACATGCCAAAGTTAAATACATGTAATGATCAATACAAGGTTTGCATTAGCCTTTCTGGACTTAATCCAGAATTTTAATCCTTTCTGGACTGCTGGTTCTTCATGCCCTATGTGACATGTATAGCTTAATCCATCCAATCCAACATTTTATAAAAGTGTTAGTACATAAATCTGTTTTTCTCTGACCTGATGCCAAAGTAAAATACAACACATGTAACTCAGATTACCGCAATAACACAGTGTGCACACAGGTATAGTAGATGTTTCAGTGCATCTGTGACCATGACAACACCAACTGGTGCCTTGACCGCTCCCTCACCTGCTTGTGAATGTGGATATCAGACTCGTCAGGGGGTCCGCCTGTTGTGTACCAACCCAGGAACTCCATGTCTTTAAAAACCTGTTTAACTAGACACATATGTGGAGCAAAATTAACACCTTTACAGGATACATGGACATGACGATTATGTCTCCATTCATTTCTTGTTTGTGTGACTTGCGTACTTCTGCAGCCTTAACATGTGCAAGATTATATACACACACAGTTATATGCATAAGGTGCACACCTACACAGGCATAGTCAGCTACTTACATTGCTCTTCCTTTGTATAGTAGTACTCCTTGTCAATGTGCACTTTGTCATCCACTGTATGGGACAACAGCTCAAAGGAGTTCATCACTTCAATGTTTCTACCCTCCTGCTTCCCAATCAGAGCACCGATCACTGAACAGGAAAATGCAAAAATAGTTAACATATGCACTCAAACACATACAGAATTAAATAATTAGGTAGCATCATATAAAGTTGTACTTTAAACTGATTTGATTTCCATTTGCTTGATCGGCAATACATCAATACATTACACATTCCTCATAGGATCAAACTGTATTTAAATATGGTATTTTGTACAATGTCGTCTTTTACAAATTGTGCATTTACATTATAAAATTCAACACATAAGATCATTCAGCACAGTGTGTTTGGTGCCAGTCTTATGGAGATGGCCGGAGCATGGTGTTAGGGCACCAGGGCCCCTGCCTACCCACCCTGCATGGGACGTCCCTCCTGGGCCCGAATGCGTATCCAGTGGTCTGAGATGTTGAGGATGACCAGCGGGTGCAGGGCCACAGACACACTCCCAGTGACCCCCGAGGCCATGACGCTGGGCCCTGCTGTGTCATAACAACAACGATAAGTCATTTAGCACAAGTTTGCACAGTCATCATAGTTTGTCCCGTTTAGTGTCCTTGCTAATGCTGTACGTTACCAACAGGCTACAGCATTTACACGTCTCATAACCCTTTCACTCCTCGCCGTTAAGTGTTCTGACTCTCAATATGTCTTTATGTTTACAGCGAGGCTATGACTAACTTGCTTTTGCCATGGTTGATAACTAATTGTGTTTTTGCAACTGACAAGAGGTGTGCCACAAGCCACCATCTATTATAATATATTTTACCAGAGTAGCGGACTACAGACACGAAATAAACCTCATATAAAGACGCTATGACAGTGTGAAGTCACATAGTTATATGCCAAATAGTCACTGAAAGGGTTTGACGCGGCTAACGTAAGCTAACTAGTTAGCTTGTCACTGCCTTGAGCCACCTTAATGGAACAGCCTGCAAATATTTTCAAAGTGTTAACAACACGCCTATGTGTTACATCGGCTCCATAAGCACAACGGGTTCAAACTTCGTCTTATAAAATACACCATTTTGTTTCTATTTCATAAATACATTTACCTGCCTCATCCACTTCCATTCCACCACCATTGCTTGTCGCCATCTTGACTGTCAAATGCGCATGCGCTCAAGGTTTTTGCTACAAAACACCGAGTAATTCCCATATTGTCTATGAAAACGACTTTGGTCCATCCAGACACTTTTTACATAGCTAGAGGCTTTGGTTCATCCAATAATACAGTGAATATAGTTTATCAGATTAAGCAGCTGACACAGGCTGCTGTAACATCTAAAGTTTGTTAGGTCTGTCATGAAAAAGTTGATTTATTTCAGTAATTCCATTCAAAAAGTGAAACTTGTATATTGTATGTATGTATGTATGTATGTATATTCATTTTACACAGACTGACATATTTCAAGTGTTTATTTCTTTTAATGTTGATGATATGAAAACCCCAAATTGAATATCTTAGAAAATGAAAATATTGTGGAAAGGTTCAATATTGACACGGGGTGCCACCCTCTAATCAGCTAATTAACTCAAAACACCTGCAAAGGCCTTTAAATAGTCTCTCAGTCTAACTCTATAGGCTACACAATCATGGGGAAGACTGCTGACCTGACAGTTGTCCAAAAGATGAACATTGACATCTTGCACAAGGAGGGCAAAACACAAAAGGTCATTGCTAAAGAGACTGGCTGTTTACAGAGCTCTGTGCCCAAGCACATTAATAGAGGCGAAGGGAAGGAAAAGATGTGGTAGAAAAAAGTGTACAAACAATAGGCATAACCGCACCCTGGAGAGGATTGTGCAACAAAACCCATTCGAAAATGTGGGGGATATTCACAAAGAGTGGACTGCAGCTGGAGTCAGTTCTTCAAGAACCACTACATACAGGCGTATGCAGGACATGGGTTTCAACTATCGCATTCCTTGTGTCAAGCCACTCTTGAACAAGAGACACCGTCAGAAGGGCCTCACGTGGGCTAAAGAGAAAAAGGACAGGACTGCTGCTGAGTGGTCCAAAGTTATGTTTTCTGATGAAAGTAAATTTTGCATGTCCTTTGGAAATCAAGGTCCCAGAGTCTGGAGGAAGAGAGGAGAGGCACAGAAGTCCAAGGTCAACGCAGCCGTCTACCAGGAAGTTTTGGAGCACTTCATGCTTCCTGCTGCTGACCAACCTTATGGAGATGCATATTTCATTTTCCAACAGGACTTGGCACTTGGCAGGACTTTGGCACACAATGCCAAAGCTACCAGTACTTTGTTTAAGGACCATGGTATCCCTGTTCTTAATTGGCCAGCAAACTCGCTTGAGCTTAACCCAGAAAATCTATGGGGTATTGTGAAGCGAAAGATGCAATGCGCCAGACCCAACAATGCAGAAGAGCTAAAGGCATCAGAGCAACCTGGGCTTTCATAACACCTGAGCAGTGCCAAAGACTGATCAACTCCATGTCATGTCATCCATGTCATTGCTGCAGTACAGTAATTCAAGCAAAAGGAGCCCCAACTAACAAGTATTGAGTGCTGTACATGTACTTTTCATTTGGCCAGCATTTCTAGAAATCTTTTTTTTGTATCAGTCTAAATATTCTAAGTTTCTGAGATATGGAATGTGGGATTTTCATTAGTTGTCAGTTATAATGTAAATTAAAGAAGAAAAAATTAAATCACTGTAATGAAAAAATATAATATACAAGTCTTACATTTTGACTTACTGATATAAATCAACTTTTTCATTATATTCTAATTATATGACCTGCACCTGTAGAGTGGCAAGCTCATCACTTGCCAACACCTCATAGCCAAAGCGGTATATGGAAGCCTCCCTGATCACAGACCTGCTCACATGTGCTCCTGACATTCAGGTTGGTGTGGGTATATGCATTTAACGGATGCCAGCTAGTCCAGCTCAACAGTAGAATGTTAGGAAACCTCCCATCAGCCACCACGGGAATACAACACGTTACCGACTTAGGTAAAAACCCAGCTTTCAGCTCACTTGGTAGTGCGTCTTTCTCCCAGTCTAATGTTGGTGTTGGGTTGTGGGCTGAAGCCTAGGAGTACTGCGAAGGATGACTTCTCTTACATGCAGCCTTCTTCAGCTGCTGCATATCATATGCACGGTTCGTGAGACCAGGTTGACAGGACTAGTCTGTTCTACTCCTCCCATGCTTGATACATAGTGGACCCACTCGTGATTTTTTCCTCTCATCTTTTAAACAGTCATCTGAACAATAATGCAGCAATCATCTAAAGTCTATAAAATGGTTTGATAAGTAGAGCTTGGGCACAAAACTTGCAGTGGTGGTACGCAGAATGACTAGGGGTATCACACTGGGAGCATAAATTGTAATAACAAACACATTTCTAAAGGCCAGTAGACCACTGTCAGTTCACCAGAGGAAGATCTGGCGGTCTGCTGGAATTTTGCAGATCAGTGTACTGGACTACTGCTAAATTACCAACAGCTCATCATTTTCCACATTTTGTATAACATTGAATTTTAAAATGTTATTGACATTTAAATTAGGCCTTCTTGAGATGCACACACGTATTGAACTGCACTATTTTTCTTTCTTTTTCACCAATCTGTGGTGTGCAAACTTGCCCGGTTTGGTGATTATTAGAGTCAAGTTTAATGACATTTACACTGCAGACTGGAACAAGAACTCAGCTCTGCTGTCAACACAAGATTTCTTGGATGGGCATTTATTTCCCTTTAATAAATAAGGAGCACTCATTCCGCCTCTTCCATTTATGGACATGTTTACATTTCTCGGCCGAAACGATTTCTTCCTGGTTCCACTGCACACTCCCCTTTAATTGGATCTTAGCGCTGCAGAAGTTGAACGATTGAAACACTTACGTTACCTGGCTAACTTGGATTTTTTGTCAATCTGTTTAACACCTGGAGCACAAGGCCAACGTTGGGGGAAAGGAAAGGCATAATAGTCGTCCTTTAAAGAAAGGTAAATTGGAATACGGGGAATACGGAAATATATCCATCTTTGGACTGTGTCTCTTTCTGCACTCAACCACCCTTTTCTCTCTTGAGGAACTAGCATGACAGCTACTAGTGATCTTGGACTAACATATGACTCGCTAATATTGTGTGGTCGCATACCAGCTACTGACATCTTAATATGCAAAAGCATGATTATATTTGCTGGGCAGTCTGATATTGTTTAGGGAAGAAAATGCAAACGAAGACATGCATTGGTATTTACCACAAGCTCAGATCAGTTGTACGATCGTATCGTCGGGGTTGCCTATGGTGATTTCTGTTTACCTCTATTTATTTTTTTAGTTGTGCACTGGATTTTCCGCTTAAACACAGTTTTGTGTAAAAAACAATATTGAAGACATTAGATGAGGAATTGTGGTCTGTATGGGCAGTAACCTGTAAAAATGTCAGGCATGTTGCAGCTGGCGCAGGAACTCGCCACAACTGGACTTGCATTGTTGCGACAGGGCTACCTTAAATTCTTTTTAGAAGTTGTTGTGCTTCATGGCTGCTATACGAATGCATGTGGGTTTATTTTACATGAATGCAGCTGCATGCCTGTTTACTTTTCTGTTTAGTTAAGTGGTGGCTTTTCAGGAGCGGCATCTGTGTGGTTATGGTTTGTATTCCCTTTCAGTTGCATTCCCTGCCGTTTGGCGAGCCCTTTACGTATGAGCGCGAACGAGATTACCCGTGCATAGTTCAACCAAACCGGTTGTGGAATGGCGCTTTTGACTCTTCACAGGTCTCCTAATCTCTGCACCACTCCGGTAAGTTTGCACTTTTCTGTCTCACATGATTGATGTAACGTATCCAGCGCCCACTATTTACCCATGTGGACAAAGTGTAGTTCAAAAATACAAGTGGCCTGTTTACTTCTGAATCTGTTTTGATGGCGGGTCGTCTACAGTATGATGAGAGGAAAACAAAGATGTACAGGCATTACTAAACCATTAACGTGCCTCAGGGAAGTACCTTGCGCGGTTAATGTTTGTTGTAATGGTTTTGATGACGACATGCTCTCTCCTGAGTTTCCCTGTCCTGACATATCCCACTCTTTCTCTTGCTCTCTATCTTTTGCGTGTGTTACTATGTTTGGCGCAATACAAACTTCGTTACTTCATTGGTATGCCTGCACTATGCCAAAACATCAGGAGTCTTTCAGTTATTTAGTCTCTCTCTCTCTTGCTCCCTCTCCTTCCTCCTTCTCTCTTCCAAAAGAAGCAATAGTGCCATAGTGCCTGTAGGCCCTTTTAGCCAAATGAGGCACTGAATTTATTTATTTATTTAAGTTCAGCTCAGCCAGTTGCCTCTGAGTGTTGTGTATTTCGTTCAGGCAGGGAGCTGCATACAAGCCCTTGGAAGCCCAGTCTCCATGTGGAAGTCCTTTTAGAATGCAGCTGTTGGTTAAAGACAGACGTTTATCAAACAAGAGTGGGACTAACACCTCTTTCATCATGTCCTGTGACAAACCCTAATCACTCTTCTCTTTTCCCCCTTCCATCTCTCTTCACCCCGTCTCCTCTGTCCGTGTTTGTCTGGGCATGTCAGTTGCATAACAGGTAATGTTACTGTCTCCATTCTCCACAACCCCTGACACCAGCGCTCGCTCCTCCCCCTTTCTTGCCTTCTCCCTTCTTTCTCCCTATCTTTTTTCAGTAGGGTTTCCTCACATCCCTATCTCACTTATTTCACATTTTGAGATATCAACAACTCTTTCCAGAGAATAGAGCCCCCACCACCACATCTTCATGTTTGTTTTTCTCTTTTACTTACTCTGCTGTTTTTCTTCTTCTTCTTCTTCTTCTTCTTCTTCTTCTTCTTCTTCTTCTTCTTCTTCTTCTTCTTCTTCTTCTTCTTCTCTCTCTCTCTCTCTCTCTCTCTCGCCCCCCCTCTCTCTCCCTCTCCCTCTTTCCCTCTCATCCTCTATCCACCTCTCCTTGCTGTAAAATTTGTCTTTGTAGTTGTTATAACAAGCATGTTTACTGTGCCAAAAGCGATCAACCAAGCCCCCTCTTCTACTCCAACACTGAGAAGCTTTAGCTGCCGTGTATGACAAAATCCATTAGCTTATATGCCATAATTGAATTGCAGAGTCAGAGATCCAGATTAGCCTGGACACTAGGCACGTCGTTGTGAAGACTATTAGGAGCTGATGTCATTTGGAATTTGTGCTGAGTTTCATGAGGTGTAATTGTCCCAGACCGAGGGGCTGGTCAATACCAAAGCAGATGAAAGCAGTGCCCATAAGCTCACTGTCTGTCCAGATGATTACAGTCTCAGTATTGATTTTTAGATTTGTACCTCTGCTCCATTACACAAGGCAACTAATGACTAATTACTCAAAGGTGACTTATGACTGCAAGTTGTGTCTTGTTAAGCAGCTCCTAAAAGGTTTTGCAGTTCTAATAGTAATTTGTTGTCTTGCTTGATCTTATAATGCATTTTTTTTTTGCATCAAGATGTTTTTATGAACTGCTTAATAATACAGCTGTAATCCATATTTGTGTGAATAACTAAATGTATTTACTACATTTTAGTCAGTTAAATGTGACATTTGTGGTTGTCTGAATATTTTCACAAACCTTGTCTAAACATTGTTTGTCTTTTTGAGTAAAAAATAGACCTTGGGTTACCAGGGTTATTAGCCTGCTGAAGTTCAGTAGTTCAACTACTGTTTTTCACCGTCACATAAAAAGTAAAATGAGCCAAAAGCTTGTGTATTTGCCGAGTTCACTATGTTCAACAGGCTTTGATGGTTCTGCCTTCCCCTAATCATGGGTTTTGCTCTGGTTTTTCAAGGATGAGAGCGTACCAAGGCGAGGCAGACTACAGAAAAGGTGTGTTTGTGTTTCTAACTTCTCATGTTTCATGCTGGCTTGGCCGGTATTTCATATTTGTACATTAGCTGGTATCCTGCCCTCCTGAACTAAACAGTTATGACAACAGTGAGAAACCTCAGTGGGTGTGTGTGCATGCATGGTGAGCTGTTCACAAATCATGGAGGCTCACCATGGCTCTTCTATGTGGGTTTATCTCCCAGTCCCAGTCACCCTGTTCACTGGAAGCTGCCGGTGGTTAGGGCTGCACAATAATACAAGAAAAAATGTGTGGTAACATTGCTGAATGTTACGATAAGCAAATATTTAAACATTTGCCTAAAATAGTGTTAATGTCTTTTAGCTTGTGTTAACCACTTGACCCCAGACCACCAGTAGCCCATGCTGTGGGGCATGGCATCTGGAGCTCCATCTGATTGGTCAAATATTTTGATATGTGGTCATAGCGTGGGGTCAAAGCACAGTTTATGGAAATGAAACATTTATAATAGTCAAACAGTGTTTCACAGGGTGTATATTTTATGTCAGTACTGCAATAAAGTGATATTTTTGGTATATTATGCAGTATATTAATTTTAGAACGTATTAAGATTTAGTAGTTAAAATTTGTAGGCTGTTATTAAAGTGGGCTATAATGAGCTGATAGGCTGTGCATATTTTGACCATTTGCATTATTATCAAAGTAATGGAAACTCAGGGTCACAAAACAC
Source organism: Setipinna tenuifilis (assembly GCA_030347295.1). Classification (NCBI taxonomy): domain Eukaryota; kingdom Metazoa; phylum Chordata; class Actinopteri; order Clupeiformes; family Engraulidae; genus Setipinna; species Setipinna tenuifilis. The sequence goes on along the minus strand of CM059280.1, from coordinate 17,277,874 downwards.
ATTTAAAAAAAACGTATAAAGAAAAAAAACTCCCAAAAGGCAAGCCTGCGAAAGTGAGGCATCTGTGGGGTGAAAGTCAGGCTCTTCTGTGAGGTGAATGAACAAAACTCTTCTCTTTTCTCTGTAGAGAAAGTTTTGCTCTGGTCAAAGGGGCTGTCCTCTTGCTGGAGGATGAGCAGAGGGAGGATGAGAACACGTCCCCCCCTCCCCAGGGGAGCCCCAAGCTGGGGAACAAGGCCTCAGACACCCAGCACAGACACCTCCAGGCCATGGTGTCGCTGCTGCGCCCAGAAGACACCATCAAACTGGTGAGCCCAGGCATGCTTCTTACTTTTCTTTGCTTTTTTACTTTATATATTTTATTCATTTATTTTTTACCTACGTGCTTTATGTAAATATGTATTTAATAAAATATATTTATTCCTTTTAGTTTTTCTTGTATACTCCTATAATTTTGATCTATGTACACAATGGTGCCGTTTTACCCTGTACTGGAGCACAGTAAAGTACAGTATACTAAAGCACTTTGGGTCAAATGCTGTTGTTTTTTAATGTGTTGTGTAAAGAAAGTGATTTGGCTTGACTTGGGCAGGTTGTAAGTCTTCAGACTTCACGCCCTTCATTGTCATTGAACAATTGCCTGTGGAACGAAATTAATCAACAAGGCTACAACTGTGCAAATTAAAAGTGTCCAAGTGTCAAGTGAGGAAGCATTGTAGAAAAAAAGCAGCTGACAAATCAAGCTTTCTGTCCACCGCTGGGTATTCAAAGAGTGTCGGTTTCTCTTGTGAAAAACAGGCTAGCACACTGAATGTTGGTTGCCCAGTTCAGTTCTATAAAACATGACTGTTATGTTGTGTTGGGTCGTGTTGTATTATGTTGTGTTGTGTTATGTGATGTCTAATGATGTACAGTATGTTTCTTTAAGGACTTGCTGTAGCACTTGCTGCTAGCTTCTCCACAAATCTGTACCTTGAGTGTTGTTCCTCACCTGTTTTTGTCTTTGCGTTGACAAAAGTGTAGGCCAAATGTAATGTCATGTAACATGCATCACATGTAGACATCCATGCAGTACAAATGTCAATCAGGCTCTGTGCCTATTTAAAGCTTTGCATCAGTGTACGTAGGTCATTATCAAGCATTGCTAAGCTACATGAGGTCATTCTTTTCGTGACGTGCACAGTGTGTTCACCGTCTGATTGTCATGGCTAATAACTAGGTATGTCTGTTTGGGTTATAATTCTGTCTAACCCCAAGGGCACTGTTAACATAGAGGCACTCGTTGTCATGGTGATTAGTTTTGTTGGAGCACAGAGGCTGTCAAGCTTACCTCTGAGTTACTTGACCCTCCCCCCCCCCCTCCCATTTTACTTTTCTCATTTTGCTCTCTTTACACAACGTTCTGGCTCAGTCGTTCTCATGCTGTTTCTTTCTGCTGCTCTTCTTCCCCATCTCTCTCTATCTCTCTCTGTCCCCCAACCCCTCCCTTCTCCCCTCTCTTTCCCCTCTGCTCCCCCCTTGTACTCCTCGGTCTGTGACTCTGTCAGGCAGTGCAGCTGGAGTCGGTGAGCCCAGTTAGAGTGAGGTACCTGCTCGTCGTCTCCACACTCTGCAACAAAGACGAAAGCCTCCTGCTGGGCATGGACCTGCCAGACATGCAGAGGTTAACAGAGCATTTATATTACCTATACTAAACCTACACTTAATATTACAGACATCCAGAGGTTTACAGAGAATTTATATAACCTATGCTAAACTAACACTAAATATTACAGACATGCAGAAGTTTACAGAGCATTTACATGGTCATACCTAAGCACTTGAATTTACAAAGTAAAGTGATCATAATCTTGTTTGTTCTGTAGATTTTTATATAGTGTAAACATTGAACAAAACCATTGCTTATTAACCATTGTAACACATTGTCTACACTGCTGAGGGGAATATGCATGACTAATGATCAGATTTACCACATAAGGTATGGGCTTTATCAAAGTCCAACATGGCTTGTCCTATTGAAACATGGTGCATTGGGTGACAAAGTACTTTCTCTTTCTCTTTCTCTCTTGCAGTGATCAATGCACTATTGGCCTAGTCTTGCCTGTATGGAGCGACACCCAAGTGTTTTTGGATGGAGATGGGTAAGAATGGCAAGAATGGCAAAAGAAAAGCCTTTGTGTGTCATCAAAGACTGAAGCTAAATAGGGAGTACCACATTAAAGTAAGCATGTGAAAGACAAAATGCAAAGAAAAGAAAAGAGGAAACTGATTTCTCAGCTCTGAGGACGCCTTGAACGACAGCTAGTGACAGCGATGACTAGTCACTAGCTCTCTTACGCAAGGCAGAGTCCTTATCAGGCCTGGGGGAGTCATTGTGATAAGTAGACACTAAGGCTCACAGTTTTGCAAGGCGGACTGTTAATCTGTGGTTTTGTAGATCGTATACATCGACTAAATATTATGTATTTGGCTAAACTGGCAAAGGATTTATCACAGGCAAGCATCTGACTAAACTTGTAAGGGATTTACCACACACAAGCACACGTGTCTTTAATAAGAAGAATTAAACCAATCATCACAAATAAGATAAGATCTGTCCTAGATGGTATTTTGGGCCTTTCCTCTAGACATAGCCTACTTGGTGTGCTGCTGGGTGTTGTGTGTGTGTGTGCTATTGTGTGTGTGTGTGTGTGTGTGTGTGACAAAGAGAAGAGAGAGGGAAACGTTACATGCACTCTCTTTGATATCAGGCCGTCACACACACTACACTTTGCCAATGAACTGCTCACCGCGCCATATGATTCCTTCCCCTCCGTGCCCTTTCCATCACCCTCATCCTCTCTCTCTCCCTTTCTTTATTTCTCTCTCCTTCTCGTATTCTCGCTCTTAGAGGTTTCAGTGTGACAACAGCCGAGGTGACAAGGATATTTAAACCCGTGTCCTTGCAGACTATGTGGTAAGTCTTCGTATGACTCAGCACATCTCATTTAGAGGAACTGAAGCTTCCGACACACTCCTACCCACTTGCTTGGCTTCGTAGCATGTAACATGTAGCTCACTGATCATGCCAAGTGTGTGTGTGTGCCCTTAAGTAAACCCAGAAATGTCTCTAAACTATGGCTGGGTGATGTATCATTATTATGAGTAATACCGCTATATTTTTTTAAGGACATAGTATTTTGAGACAGTATCACCATAGCAATACATTTTTGATGCTGTAATAGTAGTTTTTGATGTTGCAATGCCATTTCATCAAAGCCGCTGGCTCTTCTGCTTTCGGACAGCTACAGCTGTATCGCAATGCTCAGCTGTGCTCCTGTGCCTGTTTTTATTTACATTTTGCATTTGCTGGCACAGCTCTGTTAGAGCAGTCCTAACTCTACATAAAAGAGGTTGTGTTTTCATACTTGTGGCATAGAGTATACACGGAACACTTCACCCATTTTGTTTCAAATATTAATTCATATCATATAGGCCTATCACCAGTTCAGTGCAAAAATTGGAATTAATCATGTGGCTTATAACTCTTTCCCAGTAGTTAGTCTTTCATATCTATAGTTTCTATATTCATGATTCCTACTTCTGTGACACAGTGAAGTTCCCCTGTCTAAATAGTGCATGCTCACCATTCAGCAGTGGTCCCACTTAGCTGAACTGAAGCTTGACTGTCAATCACATTATACATCAAATTGCATTTTGCATATTTGTGTATGCATATTCATTCAGTTTTGTATATTTTTGGGCATGTGTATAACGTTGGTATGCATGTTTAAGTGTGCATGCATTTGTGCATGCATGAGTATATATTATCTGTGCATGCTTACTCCTCATTTTGTGTGTGTAAGTGTGTGTATTTGTGTATGTGTGTGCACCTATCTATATGTTTTTGTGCATGTGTATATGTTTACATGTGTATATAAGTGTATGTGTGTATACTTACTGTGTGTGTATGTATATGTATACGTGTGCACTCATGTGGACTAGTCTGTGAAGTTTCTCATTTACCCAGGTCATGGATGTCAAAAGGGCTAAGTTGTATGCAACTGGGTCACACATTATTCACACATTAGGCTCATTCGACTTGATAAAAAATGTTTGCAGCTATTTGCAGCCAGGGATGCTTTCTGGGCTGGAAGTGTTGCATGCTGTTTAGAATTTGTGTCAGACTTGCTCGAAAGGTGTGAGGATGTCACCAAAAGGCGACCATGTCATATAATCTGAAAACTTGCGGGAGCAAGACACTTGTAGACAAATCTGAGCTAGCTGACACCTTTCGTGGTGACACAACTTTGCCTAGGTTGGTTTAAGGTTCACTGACATCTGTGCATTGTAGTTGCATACAATATAGCTCTTTGGACTCATGTGGACTTGTGTCCACTCAGTGATGTGAGGTCGGTACCTACCTGTATGTTTTGGTGCATGTGTGTATCGTGATGCATGTGTATATTGGTGTATGTGTGTATATTTATGTGCATGTATGAGTGTGTGTATCGTGATGTGTGTGTATTGGTGTATGTGTGTATATTTATGTGTATGTACGAGTGTGTGCTCATGCGGTGCGGACCCATGTGCCCTCCCCGTGCTGTCAGGTCTGTGCTGCAGGCCCTGCATGGCTGCTGTGAGCGGGCCGTCAAGGCGGCCGTCATCCCCGGCTGCGGCCTGGAGTGGGCCCAGCACTACCACAGCCACGTGGAGTCGGACCAGGCCTGCCTCAACGAGTGGAGCGTCATGACCGGACTGGAGTCCGTCAGAAAGGACAGCATGGGCCAGAGGTGATTATTTTAATACATTCACCTCACTGTGAATCCCAAGGATGGGTCCTTGCATGTATCCTCTGTGTGTGAGATAATTTCTTACAAGAAAAGCTTTGCAGATATCATTCATGTTTTAATGGGAGGGTTTCAGCATTCAATAGCTTTTGATTGGCTGGCATGGTTTCTACTGTTCATACACAGCTGTTCTAAAAGTGCTAGTCAATCATATCATTCTTGATATCATTATCCTTTATTGTGCAGTGTGATGCCTAGTGGTTTTTAATTTTAACATTGTTCTCATTTTTATCGTCTGCATTTAGGATGTTGTTTATTTGAATAAGCTATATTCAAATGAATATTTTTGACACTATATTGGTTATTCAGTTATAATTGAAATGCATAGTGGTATTGTAGACGGCCCAACCCATCCTCTTCCAGTGTTGGCTTTCTTTTCCAGCAGTTTTTTTTTTCTGATTTTATACTCATTCTGACAGTGGAGATGATTGCTTTGATTGCCCCCGTTGACTGTGCCTCCGTCTATGTGCTGTACAGTTCCTTTTTTTTACTTTGATGTTTCTCTCCACACCAGTTTTACTTGAACACGTTCTTCTGTTTTTGGCTTCGCTATACAGCTCCTTGGAGAGAGAGTCAATAGAAAGGAGAATCAAAGCACTACTGCGAGAGATCATGAGGACTGAAAACCTGGAGAAAATTACCTCTAAACAAGTAAGGAGGTGGAGGGGTGCACAGAGATGAAGGCTGAGGCTGTGTCCAAAATGTTCACTGAGTTCACTTCATAGTGCACTATGTGTCAGTTAGTGTCAGTTAGATTGTAACGTTCCCTACATACTGTTCTATATAGTGGAGAAGTGAATGTTTTAGATCAAGCTCAAGGATGTTTATCAGGTATCACATGACTATTAGAAGAGCTAGCAAGACAGTGAGTCAGTCTCACAAACTTACACTGAATAACATTATCAGGCGGGAAACCTTTAAAAAAAAAACAATATTAATCCATATTAGATGGCGCATAAACTCTAATATGCAATGTGTGGGTGTGTGTGTCTGTGGCATTTCATAGGTCCGAACAACTCTGGAATCCAAAATGGATATGGACATGAAAGACTACAAGGAGTTTATCGACAATGAGATGATGGTTACCATGGCACAGATGGACAAGCCTTCCAGAATACTGGACTACCTTTATCTGGTGAGGGCAACATCTAAAGCATAGAAACAGTCAAACAACACACATCACATATACACCACACTAAAACACACACACACACACTCTCTCTCTCTCACACACAGACACACACCCCCAAACAAGGTTATCTAGGTATGCTGTCGGTGGTCAATGAGGCTTTTAAGTGAGGCTGCTTCTGTCTTTAGGGCTCGGAGTGGAACGCTGCCAACTTTGAAGAGCTGCAGAAAAACAAGTAAGACTCAGGATAGGAGCTCTGCATTCTTCATGCCCATGCCCCAGTATCAGGATAGGAGCTCTGTGTTTTTTTTCCCCCATGCCCCAGCAGCAGTGTGTGTAGAGTGTAGAGAATTGGAGACTGCAATGGACTCTGACTCTAGGAGTCTGTATCCATTCCAGTATCCAGTTAGTCGATATTCTCCTCTAAGAAGTCCTAATTTGTTGAGAGTAAATTTGGGTAATAACGTTCACAATAAAGCCAATGCTATGGCTAATGTTTACCTCTTGCTATCTAATACTATTGTACCTCTTTTTTTAACCAACTCGGCGGTTCCTGTGTTGAAAGACTGCACAATTCCAGGAAGCCAAGCTAGCTTAATTACTTGCCTGTCAGTATTGAAAAGAAGTGTGTATTTGTCACTTTAAGTCATCTTTTAGTCTGACTGAATGCTACAGGGTGCTTATTTGGGTGTGTTTCTCTTTCTCTCTCCCCTCTCTCTCTATCGCTCAACACAAAGTGATAATATCTGTTTGCCCCCATAGTATTGGATACATCTTAAATGTCACCATGGAGATTGACAACTTCTTCCCGGGATCGTTCACCTACATGAACATCAGGGTCTATGATGTGGAGTCCACAGACCTACTGCCTCACTGGAAGAACACCTACACCTTTATTAACTCTGCCAGGTGAGCTGGTCACCACACACACGCACACGCACGCACACACACACATACACACGCTCACACGCATAACTCTGGCATGTGGGCTTGTCTCCTGCACATAATGCAAACAAACACTGTACAATAGGAACAACTCTTAAGATGTTAGAATTTCATTGATTCAATGATAGGATTCAATGATAGGATTCATTGAATCCTATCGCTCACCCCATGTATCAAAGAAAGGGTTTTTAAGTTTATTTCCTCGACTCCTGACGTGAGAGTGTCTGGGGTTGGCTTGTCTATCATAACCATTACTCCACCACCCTTCCATCCGCTGGCAGACAAAGGCACCAGGTGCTGCTGGTTGGCTGCAAGGTGGAGGTGTCTTGCTCGGCACTGATCATAGCGGTGCAACTGATGAGTTCCATAAAAAAGACCTTGGACAGTTGCTCCAAGGTCTTTTACTGTTTCACTTTTACTCTTATTGGATATAAGTTGACATATGACAGCCCTGTATGCATGTTTTCTGCACTGCATAGAATTCTTTACTGTTGGCTGCTATTGAAAGTTACTTTGAACTATATCTGTTTCTCTCCCACCGGCAGGCAAAGTGGCCAGGGGGTGCTGGTTCACTGCAAGATGGGGGTGTCTCGCTCGGCATCCACCGTGATGGCGTACCTGATGAAGCAGCAGGGCTGGACCATGGAGGACGCACAGGCCCACGTGCGGGAGCGCCGGCCCATCGTGCAGCCCAACGACGGCTTCTTGCAGCAGCTGAACACCTACAGCGGAATCCTCAGTGCCAGGTGAGACTGGCGCTGCCCTCGTCCCAAGACAACCACACTCAACTCCCTCTCAGTCTTAAAGCCTAAAAGTGCTCCCTTCTCCCTTAAAGGAAAACCTCTGTGTCACTTCATAGGCCTGTTGTTTGAGGTTACGAGTACTGTTGGTAGGAAGAAGAACAGGAATATTTGATGAAACATAGACTAGAATAATGAACCGGTAGCTAGCATTAACTTAATGGGGCATAGAGACTCGCTTTCCGTTTAGTTTTCCTATGCCCCATTCAGTAAGTGTTAGCTACCAGTTCATTATTCAGTCTACGTTGCATTAAATTTTCTTGTTCTTTCTCCTACCAACAGCACTCTGTAACCTCGGACAAGTTCTGGGCTATGGATTAATTCACACCAAAGTTCTCCTTTAACAATGGGATTGTCTTTTCTGATTGGCTGATGAGGTGGGCATTACCTTTCTATAATTGGCTGCTTTTGAAGTAGATCTCAAAAATTTGAATCACTGTTTCATATCAGTGCGACTACGAATGGTAACTATAACAACTCTAGTATCCAAATTAACGATCAAGCGGTCACATCAAAAACAGCCTCGGTCAAAAGAAAAGCAACCCTACACCATATTTAGTTAAGGGATTGTATCAGACCTTTTACAGAAATACCAGAAGATATGATTACAGTCATCCATCAGTAAGTTCCAGATAGCGATTTTAAGGTGTGACTGTGCATGTGTAAGTATACGTTTGTGCTGTTGTAGTAAGCAGCGCCACAGTGCCCTCTGGAGGCGAAAGTCCAGAGACTTTCGGCAGAAGTCTGTGGACGGAAATGAGGACGAGGACGAGAGTGAGGAAGAGACGGACGATGACGACGAAGAGGATGAGGAAGGAGAGGGAGGAGAGGAGAGCCCAGATGAGGACAAAGATGAAGAAGTTAGTATTTGATTGAAAAGGGTTCTGTTGAAAACTTTTGTAAATGTGGTACAAAACCATATCGTAGAAACAGCAACACGTCCCCACATATTTGCTTTGTTTGTAAAGGAATAATAGTAAAATCATAAACAGTTAATATCCATGTTACAAGACACTGGTACTATGTTAAATAGCACAACTTGTGGAATTTGAAGTTTGAAACAGTTTGAAGTTGTTTCTTTGGGGGGGGGGTGTCAATGTTTATGAGAGTGTCTACTTACTTGGAGACACTAGGGGGAGCTCCGTTGAGAAAAAGCACTCAAAGTTGCACAGTATCTCTTTAAAGGGTAACTTCCATCATTATTTTTATTCATATTTCTGTGTCGCCACTATGGTTGAATGCATTGTCATTTCTGTGAAAAATTATGTCCTAGATCTCTTGTTTGACGCTGTTTTCTGTAAGCTATAACAGGTCTAGTGGTTGAACGACTGGCTTTTCCGGTGTCCCTCGTGAATATCCATGACGTGTCAATAAGGCACCTCTGATTGGGCAAATTCGCTGTCTTTCGCTCACCTAGCTTCTGTCCACCAATCCTTTGGGATGTGGGCTTGCCATACATGGCTCTGGGCGGGGCTTACGACCTAGTGATGTAGATAGGTTTACCATGCTCTGATCCGCTCGTTTTGGTTAGCTCGACCCTCGACCATGAGGGTCGAATTTCACGTCTTGGAATGCTGCGTGCATATAGTGCTTGTTGTGACCCACCACATTGTAAATAGAGCTACTAAAAGTGTTTTTTGACGGAAGGACCCCTTTAAGCTCAGGTGTCCAGATAACAACTGTACTCCAGCACATATGTCTGCTCTGTACACTCCATTAAATAAGACAGCTCCTCCTGGTGGATGAAATAGGTTTGTGAAAGTGTGTTTTTACCAGATAAATGTGTAATTTCCACGTTCTGCTTTTGCCCATTTATCTGTTTCTCAGGTATTTGAAGACCCTGCTTCCACAGCACACACCATGCCAGATGCCTCTCAGCCTGTCTCTCCGGCTGCCTCTTCAAATCCAACCATAACTGTGCATGACAGCGACAAAGTAAGTAATACTTGTGATATTTTTTCCCTGTCTTGTGATTTAAGTACAAGTAGTTTGTCTTTTCTTTCAGTTCTGTATTTCCCCCCTCTGTCCCTCTTGCATTTATTATCATCTTTCTATTACCTGTTCTTGGACATCCTTTTATTTTTTCCCTTTTCTCTCTCTTCCACAGATGTCCCCCTGTCCGAACCGAAGTGGCCGAATGAACCTCTTCTCCCTCATGCAGTCCATCAGTGAGCTGGATGACGAGGGCAGTGATAAGGAGGTAGGGAGAGGGGAACAATTGTAAGAGTAGCGTTTGTGAGTGAGAGAAAGAGAGAAAGCGTGTGTGAGAGAAAGAGAGAGAAGTCTTTGCTGCAGGGCAGGATGTCAGTGTGTGTGTGTGTGTGTGTGCGTGTGTGTGTTTGTAAGAGAGAGAGAGCCATCAATGCACATACACCTAGAGTTCATAAAGAAACCTGTAGCTCACCATTGGCTGTCTGTGTACTTTGCCATCACAGCTCTCCGCAATGCCGAGGAGATCGCCTGGGCCACGGAGGCGGAGCCACGGGCGAAGGTGCCTGACTCATCAGCAGGCCCTTGTGGACGTTTCCCCTGAGCCCAGGAGCCAATCAGGCAGCAGCAGACAACAGGAAGGGGAGGGCTCACACAAGACTGAGCCCCAGGGTCCAGAGAGCAGTGGAGAGAGCGTGGGTAAACAGCAGGACACGGTTGAAGATGGACAGAGTGAAAAGAGTGGGTGAAGAAAAAGAGGGGGTGTGGGATGAAAGAAAAGATGAAGTGAAGGACAAGATCAGGGACACTACGGGGGGAGAGGAGAAGCAAGTCTTGCCATACTTCATTTGTTTTACTATCCAAAGATATTCCTTACATATATATCCTATATTAGTATGAATAATTTATTATTTAAAGACAAAACAAGACACTCTGCCTCAACTGTCCAGTACAGTGGGAGTTCAAAAGGGTAAACCCACAGCAAATGCAAGGCTATGTCCTTAGTTTAAGACATTCCACTACCAAATTTCAGGGATCCTCTGGGACTGATCCTCTGATCAGTTTCAGAGTGTAATCCCACACTTTGATGTTTTAGTACACTGTGGGAGTAATTGGTTCAGGGAAGACCTATCTTAAATTTCCATTCAAACAGATCTGAATTGTTTGCCAAATGGATAAATATGCTGTATTATGTGTGTGTTATTGGGCAAAAAAGTAAAATGTACATTTCTTCAAACTGGTGACAAAAAAGCATGGTTGGAAAAGACCTTAATCCAGACACAATTCACAATTTCCGAATATACACATCCAGGAGGTAAAGGCAAAAGCTGTTAAAAAATCCAATCTAAATCAATTTTAGCCTGTCCTTGAAATAGTCAGGTGTATCTTCTGTCCATCTACTCCTGTGCCTTAGAAGCAGGTTTGAAAATACTTCCGTATTCATTAAACACAGCATTAGTATTATTTTAAAGTCACGCACACTGTGCCTTTGTCTGGGTCATGGCCTGCTTCAGCACACTCATGCCTTTAATCAGTCATGCTGTGGCTCATGAGCCAGGAAAAGGTTCAAGTAGCGCCCGTTAGCCTGAACCTGAACTCTTTTTAATTCTCCAATTTTAGTGTTTCACGTGGGATGGAATGGAGTTTGGTTGGTGGTGTGTTTGAAATCTTTATATCTTATGTACTATAACAAGCATTAAATATTTTGTGATGGCTTTTTTTTCCTTCTGTGCTCAGGTAATCTGATCTTTTTTGTTTTCCAAACTATTCCATGCAGATGACATCCTTTGTGAGAATGTGAATGCAGTATACTGCCAGAAAAAGTGTCTTTTGAGAGGTTTCTATTTCAAATGTTTCTATGGACATTTTTATTCATTTATAGTATTATTTTAACACACACAACAGAAACAGTCTGGATGTCATTAGTTCAATTATTAACATGTTCACCTTCAATGTGAATTTAGTGGCATATTTAGCCAAGACTGCCTGGTTTCATTTAGACAATGGACTTGCCTGTCAAGTTTTTCCCCATTGTCCACTACTGAAAGACTGTAAGCTGGTACATCTGAAAACAACAAAGGCAGCAAAAGTCCATAAAGGTCAATGGCCAAAAAACGAACAAAAGTTCAGATTTACCTAGAATGCTGTAGTTTCTGTGGGAAGGGACACTCATGAGTCGTCTCTCACTTTCCAAGAGTGGAGAGGGAAATACAAACCTTTTTAAAACTAGAGACGGTTGATAAACAATCTTTGTTAAAACTCTATAAGCTATCAACTGGACTAAATCAAGTATGTGGAGTGCAAGTCTGAAACACTTTCAAATTGTGCCAAACAACTTTTGCTCTTAATGGATTTTTTCTTTTTCCCTGTGTCTGTCATTACTGCATGGTTGAGCCTGTTAATAGCACCTCCTAGTGCCTTATGAGAACACCCCTTTCCATAGGCATTTGCCTTGTGCTTACTCAGTTCTTCACTCCCTGACGTGCGGCTCTGGTGTGAAATTGGTCATTATTAGGTCAGTTGTGTACCTGCAACCCAGTGTGGTTTTTTGACTGATGTGTAAACATGAAACCGATATTACACATAACTTTCACCTTGGAAAAAATACAATACTATTACATATGATGCAAATTATCGTTGACTTGCTCGGATGTCACTGTTTCCATGCCACATTTGTTGGGAGGACTGCTCCAGGGATCTCTGGAACACTGGCAAGTTTCTTGCTGATGACTGTGTAAAATTCTACTATTGAATTGAATATAAAAAAAATGTGTTAATATTGTGGTTGGCCTTAAACCCATGAAGGGTTGGGTGTTGAGCTCATTTTGGACAGACCTAACAACACACTCCTGAATTGTCAGAGATTACTGCTCAACACTATGACCATGAAGCCCAGCACTGATTCATATTTTGATCCAGATTTTTCAGATATTGTTGGTCATGGTGTAAATATTTTTTTCTTCCCAAGACTTTTGTGATGATGCAAGAACATATAGTGTATTAATTTTGTATGTCTCTATGCATGACACAGTGCTAAGGAATCTATGGTGGCTTGTCTTGTTTATTGTGCACATTAAACATCACTATGATTACCTCAGACTTTGAATTCTGCTGAACTGTTTCAATTTTTGCAAATCCAAGTCCAAAAACTATTCAGTGAGGCACGTTCTATATTGTCTCCACATCCCACACATTAGATGCAGTAAAAAAGTTTAAAGGGGTCCTTCCGCTAAAAACCACTTTGAGTAGCTCTATTTAGAATGCGGTGGGTCACAACAAGCAGTATATGCACGCAGCACTCCGAGACGTGAAATTCGACCCTCATGGTTTTACTGGTCATTGAAGGGTCAAGCAAACCAAAACGAGCAGATCAGAGCAGGCTAAACCTATCTACGTCACTAGGTCGTAAGCCCCGCCCAGAGCCATGTATGGCACGCCAACATCCCAGAGGAAGAACAGTGGACAGAAGCTAGGTGAGCGAAAGACAGCGAATTTGCCCAATCAGAGGTGCCTTATTGACACGTCATGGATATTCACGAGGGACACCGGAAAAGCCAGTCGTTCAACCACTAGACCTGTTCTAGCTTACAGAAAACAGCGTCAAGCAAGAGATCTAGGACATAATTTTTCACAGAAATGACACACAATGCATTCAACCATAGTGGCAACACAGAAATATGAATAAAAATAACGATGAAAGTTCACTTTTAAAAGCTTTTTTAAATTACCAATTGTGCTATTTGTGTATTAAAGCTAGAGATGTAGGTATGTGCTGGAGTTTGTTTCATGATTTGGGATTCTTCGAGTAACTATTTGATTGCAGGTTCAAATCCTGTACCAGTAGGAAAAAATGAGGGTGGGGGAGAAAATGACTAGCACTCTCCTGCAACTCAATTCACAGCTCAAGTGCCCTTGAGCAAGTCTATGTATTCTCTAAATTTGACTGATTTAATTAATGACTTCAAACACATGCCCAATACATGCTTAAATACACATGCATTGTGATGTTCTATGGATACATGAAGCAAAGACACCATGCAAGGACGTACCCCACTACTGAATTAAGAATTGTGGTTGTTGCTCATAGATGCTTATACACCATGCAGTTCAGTGGGGTGTTCCAGAGAGTGGCTTTAGTCACTTTACTGGGTTTGTTAACGATGAGCAAGTGGCACTCCTCCTCATAGAAGACTATGTAGCTTTGTTCACAAGTACAAAATATAGGTATCGCACTGCTTTTATAAAGAGGTTTGCCTATTATTCTGGGTCAAACCTATGTGGCCTAATCAAACCACCTACTGCTCTCCCTGGAAGAAAGGTTTGCAATACACTGCAATGTGATACATACAAATTAGATGCAAATGGGCAGTGGAGAAATATAATTTATTGTGGGCCAGGAGAAAGAAGGAATAACAGGGGAGGGTAACGATTCAGATGTACTTCCGTCTTGGTTCGCTGAGAGTGACTCCTCCCTTTTTCAGAGCCGTCCAAAACGTCAATGTCTACACCAAAAATTAGACAATATAAGTTTTAAAAACAAATATTTATACTTTAATACAACACAAAACATGTAGTTGGTATGTATGCTTACAGCTGTTAAGACCAAATGATCATATAACTAGAATATCAAGACAAAGTTGATTTGTTTAAGTAATTCTATTTAAAAAAGTGAAACAAGTGAATGTATACATTCATTTCACACAGACACACATATTTCAAGTGTTTATTTCTTTTAATATTGGAGATTATAACTGACACCTAAGGTAAACCCCAAATTGAGTATCTCAGAAAATTTGAATATTGTGAAAAGGTTCAATATTGAAGACACCTGGTGCCACACTCTAATCAGATAACTAACTCAAAACACCTGTTGAGGTCTTTAAAGGGTCTCTCAGTCTAGTTCTGTAGGCTACACAATCATGGGTAAGACTGCTGACCTGACAGTTGTCCAAAATCCAACCATTGACACCTTGCACAAGGAGGGCAAGACACAAAAGGTCACTGCTAAAGAGGCTGGCTGTTCACAGAGTTCTGTGTGCAAGCATATTAATAGAGAGGCGAAGGGAAGGAAAAGATGTGGTAGAAAAAAAGTGTACAAGCAATAGGGATGACCGCACCCTGGAGAGGATTGTGAAACAAAACCCATTCAAAAATGTGGGGCAGATTCACAAAGAGTGGACTGCAGCTGGAGTCAAGCTGGAGTCAGTGCTTCATGAAGTACCATGCACAGATGTGTGCAAGACATGGGTTTCAGCTGTCCCATTCCTTGTGTCAAACTACTCTTGAACAAGAGACAGCATCAGAAGCGTCTTGCCTAGGCTAAAGACAAAAAACTGGACTGCTGCTGAGTGGTCCAAAGTTATGTTCTCTGATTAAACTGAATTTTCATTTTCCAACAGGACTTGCACCTGCACACAGTGGCAAATCTACCAATACCTGGTTTAACGACCATGGTATCCCTGTTGAAAACTGAAGATACTTTTTTCTGAGACACTGAATTTAGAATTTATTAGTTGTCAGTTATAATCATCAAAATTTAAGAAATAAACATTTGAAATAGATCAGTCTGTGCGCAATGAATGAATGTAATTTAACCTTCTGAATGTAATTACTGATATACATCAACTTTTTCGTGATATTCTAATTTATGACCAGCACCTTTAAATAGCTATGTATCCCTGACGACACAAATATTTACAGACGGTACCACTGAATACAAACCAATGAGTAGGGTCTTGGGGTTGCCATCAGGCTTGTCCCAAATTCAGAATTGAATTGAGAATGACCCCCAAATTCAAATTCAATTCCTGAATTTCAAAATGAATTTGAATTGAAATTCAAACAGGAAGTGGAATTGCAATTCAAATTCGAATTGCAGGAAGTAGAATTGGAATTCCTTGAAATTCAAAGAAATTCATGATAATGAAAGTACCATTAACAAAGATTATATACAGACTTTTATGATTACACTATGAATTTAATATCTACTGCATATTAATATAGGACATTATCTCATGTCCACAGCATGATTTTGTACATTTAAAAGACAAAAGTTGACACTGTACATCCAAGGTCCACTTCTTGTATGAATACAGGATCACGTAAACGCTCCAGGCTGTTTTCGTTCATGGGCACTGACACCACTTTGCCAATTGATGCTATCTCCCATGAGGTCCCATCTTATTTGAGCACCGGATGTTTAACAGAAGACACCAACCCCTTGCTATTCTGGAAAGAAAACGAAAATCGTTTCCCCAACCTTTCCATACTTGCCCGAAAATATCTGGCCATACCTGCTTCATCTGCACCAGTTGAGAGGATATTTAGTATTGGCGGGAAAATATTCAGACCAGAGCGATCTCGCCTCAATGACAAAACATTTGAAGAGCTGATGATCATCAAATGCAACACTGTTTCCCCTTGAAGAAAATAAAACAATAACTGCATTCACCACAGCTTTGTGTTGTTTGATTACTTCAACCCTTAGGTTGTGATATGGTCAAAAATTACCGTTTTGAAAAACTTCATTCTTAAATAACTTTTTATTTTTCATTTTTTTATTTTTTATCTTACACAAATGAGACTTCATGACATCCTTCAGCTAACCTATTTAAATGGCCAAAATGAAATGAAAAGAAGTTCTTGAAGATTTGTGGAAGATACACAAACTTGTTACCTACACAGTGTTTCGGTCAAAAATGACCGGACCATTAATTTACATTTCCAAAAGTTATATCCAGAAAAACTGACTTTGAATATTCAAAACTATTGTAACAAAACCACACACACACACACACACACACACACACACACACACACACACACATACACACTTTCTTGCTCTTTGCGGGAAGCAAACATTCCACAATATTGATGGCATGAACATGAACACGGAACAAGGCATTAACATGACCAAGAGATTTACAAGAGATGAGGCTCTTCAGTTACTTTTTGATGATAACGGAAGAGAATGAAGACAATGTGTCAGAGGAGGATGATGACGCCGAATATGGTGATGAGAATAGAAATAGAAGAGGCAAATGCAGGAACACCATTTCCAATAAAAAAAATGGAAATATCATGTGGCATCCATCCGCAACTGTTACTCCAAGTAGAGCCACCACAGAAAACATTATTCCCCTGAGACCAGGGCCTACCAGATATACCATCGCCCACACAGATGGCATTCTGTCAGTGAGTTGTTCATAACAAATCCAATTCAAGGCTTCATACTGGAGATGACAAACATTGAGGGTCACCGTGTGTATGGCACTAACTGGAGGATGCTTGACCTAGTTGACCTCCACAGCGACAAGGAAATGTTACTTTGTTGTTACAACTAAAACATCCACATGTCTATGAGCAGACGAGAAGTTAATTACTTTCAATGTTATTATATTGAGAATAAAACTGAAATTTGAATTAATTGTGTTGTATTAGTTTTTTCATTATTAGAACTTAATTTTAATGAATCGAATTGGTGCAAGATCAGGAAAATAAAGCCTATAAATGATACAACAAAGTAGAATAACATTTAAATCACCTTGGCCATGTTTCAAAGGGATGTCTAATACAGTAGATAATCAAAACATATGCAAATCAGATTTTTAATAAATGTATTATTGTAGTTTAGGCGGTCAATTTTGACCATTAACACCATGACGTTTAAAATGAAAATATTGCTTAAAAATATATATAAGCATAAATATATGCTTAGTATTAGTCTCTGTATAGCTTTAGTTGTGTTTCATATATAATTATTCCAATATGGAAGAAGAACACATGCCAAGAATCACATTCTTATTGATATGTGGTTTGAATTAATTTCTTTGAATTGCACTGAATTTGAAATTCCACTTCCTGTAATTCCAATTCACATTCAATTCCATATCCCCTGGGGTGGAGCCAATTCAAATTCAATTCAAATTCACTTCCTGAATTGAATTGAATTCTGAAATTCTGAATTTGGGACAAGCCTGGTTGCCATAGCATAACACTTACCCCTTCACATCGAAACTTCCACGGAATCTCTCGAAAAACCATGCGGGTGATGCCAGCCTCCCGACACCTCTGCGCCAGCACTTCGCCCACCACCTGACAAGCAGCAACGGATCGCGTGGAGCTTAGTTCGCGTTTGATCGCCCATTCCCGCGTTGTGCAAGTGATAACAGGTTCTGTGGAGTCCTTGGAGTACACCTCCGCTGAGATATGATGCTGCGTCCGGGAGAAGTACAGTCTGTGGAAAGACAAAAGTTCAGTTCAAGGGGATCAAACGCTTCTTGACGTTCAACAATCGCGTATAGCTACTGAAAGATGATATATGTATAATAGAATTAAAACAAGGCACAAATGAACCCATGTAGATTAACCATTAATGCACTGCTTTACTGTGGTAAAAAAAAATATACATAAAAAGAAATTTGGGGAAGCATACCGTAGCACAAAGGCTACAATACCAATCCCCAAGCACATGACTACTTCTCACCATGCATTCATTTGCTGGCTGGTTACCTGTGGTAGAACTCTTTGGAGGGCCAAACTGTTGCCCAGCCTCTGTCCTTTATTGCTATGGCCATCTGTTCAAGATTTCGGGGATTTCTGTTGACGAATGCTTTATTGACATCCTCATTGTCATCCAACTCCGGCTGGCTTTCTGCAGCTGCCTGAGACAGGCTACGAACTGAAGGACAAAATGGGTTATCAAACACATTTTTCCTTTCAACGTTAGATAGTAAAACAGACTACGTATGCTGCACCACATGCATCCTCATCACAGTCAGAAATAGTCAGTTTGTCTCATTACCTGAATGATTCTGCCTTTGGAGAGTTGCCGTCACTCCCATGTGTTTGCATGGATGAATTTGTCTTAATATTAGCCTTAGGTTTCGGCTAACCTCGCAAATTATAGACATTTCTGTTTACGTAACCTGGACATATACAAGACTAACGCTACACAAGACAGCAGCTTTATGATGTTAATAATACTATTCTAAATCAATAGGGTGGAGAAACCACACTGGAACAAACACAAATTACACCCATACACATTGCCCTTGTGATCTTGCGTTTTCGTTTCCGGGTCATGTAAAGCCAACTAAACGTTTGGGTAGCGCCCTCTGTTGACAACGTTTCTAGATATAATTAGTCGTTTTCAAAATGCCTTTAAAAAATAAACGTCCGCAATACTTTCACTTTATAACAGTTAAAAATTTGACGTATAAATATTATACGCATATATATTATGTTTAAAAAGTTTCCATTACCGATTAAGGTTTCGCTTTTTCCGCATGTCTAAATTGTATGTTGTCAACCAGCAGTGTAATTTTGAAACCCACTTCCGCTCAGTGTTACTTTGTTTATACCATCACATCTGTCTGAAATATATTTACACAAAAGACTTGGCAGCGGTGGGATTCGAACCCACGCCCCCGAAGAGACTGGAGCCTTAATCCAGCGCCTTAGACCGCTCGGCCACGCTACCATGTGACCATTACGGCAGATCATGTGACCAATACTTGAGGCGCTCCATATTTCAAACACTTTATTCTTAGAGTTCACCCCAAAGAGAAGAGAAAATATTCACATGGAAAAAAACACGTACAAAGTTGTAGATCATAAAACATTTTAGGGCAGTGTAATATGATCTGAATATTTAGAAAAATAGAATGAAACCTACTAAGGAAGTTCTTGAAAAGTACAAATAACATTTTTAAGAAGATGTGTCCACAACCTTGCACAATAAGTCAACCCACTACTTTTTGAGGCTGGTGGAGGCCCCTCTGGCAGCTCATATATATGGATGGGCCTGGAAAGTATCCACACTTTATATACAGTCTAGAGCTACACACATTTATACATACAATTCAGAATCGGACATGTCATTTACAGGAATCAAAGAAATAAAAATTTAAAAGTATTCTTTTAATTAGTCTCCACGCGGGGTTTGAAAGCAGGAGGTAGGACCCGTCTGGAGTTTGAGCGCACCCAGGGATGATCCATCACACTCTTGAGGGGCAGACGCATCATGGGGCTATGGCGAAGCAGCTTGGAGATTAGGTCCCGAGCCCCATCTGACACCACTTTGGGAAACTGCAGGTCAACCTGAAATAGGAAAAAGAAAAAAACATGTAAGGCAATTTAGTTTAGATCAATAAATGTTCATATTGCTTGATTCATGCAGTGGTTAAAATCCACACGATATGGATGTACAAGTATGCTGGACGGGCAACATTATTGTATTATATTCTTGTTCTAATTATTGTATTAGATCACCTGATGAGGATAAGTCATAAAAAAACTTGGCTATGTTAATCCTCATCTGTTTTATGATGATCTCATACTGAGATGAGAACCTGCACTGCAAACCTTGGTGATTCTTTTGTAGGTTTCTGAGTGGCTGGCAGACTCAAATGGAGGATTCCCCACAAGGCACTCGTAGCAGAGCACCCCAATACACCACAGGTCCACTTTCTCATCGTGGGTGTGCCCCTCCACCATCTCAGGGGGCAAGTAGTCCAAAGTACCACACATGGTACGGCGCCTGAAATTGGAGGAGGAAACATGTAACCCATAAGGATAACTCCGTAAACCTCTATGGCCATATAAATGACAACAGGCAGACAACTGAGCATTTCTGTGCAATTACCACACACGTCTCACATGATGGCTCATGTGTCTCAATGTATGTCATACTGGCAACAGCTGTGATGTTACTGGCTGGGCATTGCAAGCTAAGGTTCTCTGCTATCACATTACATGAGGACTGTGCCCTAACAGGGTTGTCACTCTCACACACACACACACACACACACACACACACGTACGTACACAAATACGTTCAACATTTTCTAACTCTTCCATGACTAAATTATGGGTAGAGGTGGGTCTCATTTCAGACATAACTGAAAACAGAGCAGAATGTCATTAGACCAGATTGACAAGTTTAGTCAAAAATGTCATGACCTTCTTTAATGTTTCAGCAAAATTACCAAATTGAATTACTTTTCCTGACCAAAATTAATGTTAAAACTTTCACTTCTTTAGGATTGTCATGGCCATGAAAACACTTCCATAAACTATCTTTTGGCAGCGTAGCGGAAAGGGCCAGGTCTCTGACCGAATCCGCTTAGACGAACTGTATGTGAACAAGGATTTGGGGACAGACCACCTGTTGGGAAGCAACACCCAAACCAATCCCAAACCAAACCAATCCCACCATGTGAACGCAGTCATTGACAGAAAGATTACCTCATGAAACATACAGACTTTGAAAAAACCCTTTTATATGATCATTGTAGGGCTCAACATAAACAAAAACACATTACTTAGTAGTAGTACTGAGCTTGTTGCAGAGCTCTTGAGATGCTGTGGACAAAGTCTCTTACCGCAAAGAAGGTGCATGGACAGACCAGCCAAAGTCAGCAATCTTTAGCTCTCCTCTGAAACCAAGAAGAAGATTCTCTGGTTTGATGTCTCTGTGAATGACTTTCTTCTCATGGCAGTACAGCAAGGCATCTGCCAGCTCCTCCATGAACTGAGTAAGATAAAAAAAATCATGTTGAGTGTTTTTTTTCTATTTACCTTCTCCCATTTCCTTTAAATCAAAATCACAGAACTAAACAAAAATCCACTTACACCCACACACTTGACAGCCAACTTAAAATGTTTGTACTACTGACAAGGTAAAGAACATCCATATGGTATGCACAGCTCTGGATGATTTCTATTCAAGTCACAGTTTGACAAAAACGTCATGTAAGCTTGAGTCAAAATCCCAAAACCTTTGAAGTCTCAAGCTAATTACTATACAACACACAAGATCTTGCTATAAAGAAAACTCAACCAGTTCCTCACCGTGGCAGTGCGCTGATCATCGAACCGTCCACACCGCTGCAGTTCCTTATACATTTCACCTCTTGGAGCATACTCGAGGATCAGGAACACTCGTGTGGAATCATGAAAGTAGTTGTAGAATTGGAGAATGTTGGGATGTCTTTTAATGGAGGAAAAAACATGGTTATGACTCTGGTAGTAGTTACAGTTAAAATATATATATATATATATATATATATATATATATACACCGTATGCAATTTCGGTAAAACATTTATTTATTTCGACCCTCATGCAGGCGAAAATCATAACATCTTAACTAGTTGGATTTTTTGTAAAAAGACAGAGAGAGGTTAAGAAAGACATCAGTATCTCTGGCTGAGTAAGAATGTGCGCACGCACACACCTCAAGTGGGATTGAATCTCAATCTCCCTCCTCAGCTGATGTTCAACTCCCTCCTTTTCCATCTGGGACTTGAAAAGCACTTTCAAAGCCACAACGACCTTCAACTTTTTCTCACGTGCCAGGTAAACATTGCCAAATTTTCCTTTGCCAAGTGGACGACCAATATCAAAATCTTTGATTGTTATCCTCCTGAAAAAACATTAACACAACATTAAGATTCCTGATGACCCACTGAGCAATTCATACATGTTAATGAAAATTGAGTATTTGTATACTGTACGATTTTGTCCCAGTTCATCATATAAAAACAAAACACGTACTTTTGAGAGGTAGCAGCTTGCACCCTTCCAGGTCCTAGTGGGTGAGAGTAATGAGTTATGAAGGAGAGCACGCATGATGCATGTAGTCGAAATAACTAAGCCACAGCGATATACCTGCTTAATTAAAAAGGACATAGGAAGTTAAATATTACCTGTTATATTCTTAGCTGAGCTGTCTGAAGCATGACTAATCTCCACACGCTGAGGGCCTGCAACCTAAAAATAAACATATATTGGAATTGTCATTGGAGACGGCAGAGTTAAGCTAGCCTGATGTGTCACACAGCATATTGTTTAAAACTGAGCATTGAGAAGAAACAAAGACATACCCGCCCTGTTTGGATGGCAGGCTCGCGATTCTCTTTATTCTACAACAGACATACACAGAAATTTAGCAATCCACTTGACTAGAACTAAATACAAAATACACCTAGACCGAAAAGTCAATTAGCAAGGTTTTTCGTAATCAACGAAATACTACCAAGTAATGTGAAATCTGAGCCGTTAACATCACACTTTGTAAGCAAATATTTGCTGTGGCTAACAATACATCAATACATTTGTATAACATTTAGAGGAAAGAGTAAATATGTTTACACTATTTGCATTAACTTTACTATATTTAACGTTAAGTGTCTGCGTGTCGAATGGATAAGCTAGTTCGCTAAGAAAAAGGCTAAACTTGTTTTAGCCTTTTGTGAGAGAAAGAAATCGTACGTGTTAAAACTTACCTGCATAATTTAAATTCAACAAGTATAATCCAGGCGTAAAATACACGATGGTAAAAAGTAAGATCTTAAATCAAGACACTGTTTCAAAGCATGTAATTCCTGCAATGCGAGCAGGCGAGTTTCCTGATTTCAACACTAGTGATGCACCGCCAAGGTTTTCAAATACAACCGTTGTCGTGACTGATTGGCTAGTTTCCTAGGCCATCTGACGTTTTTTTTGGTCAGTAGAACTTCCGGGTCAGAAATCTAATACAAAAATAAGAGTGTGTTAAAAAAGATATTGATTTCTGCAACAATTGTTTATTTTTTATAAAAAGTACAAAACGTGAGTAAACAAGTACACAGTGTTTGGTCTGATCATTTATTTAAATTATACAGGTCATATAAATATATATTTGTATACTTATGTGAAAAATGACAGAATATTTGCATTATTTAAACTAAAATAACATGTGTTTAATGTTCACATTAAAGAGGAAAAACATTATTTTAATTTTTAGATTATATCTATTCTTTAATATTTACCATTAATTATTTCATTTTTAACATTTCTCCCTGCAACCTGTGCAGATCGCAATAGCCTATTTACCTGAGTGAGGAGTTGTGACAGCCTTATTCAAATTGGAATCACACCAAATATGTGGCAGGCCCATGGTTGGTACTTCACTGAAGCCACATCTTCTCAGCCTATTTTTTTAACACCCAACCACTGACTTCTCCCCCAATGTTAATATAGACTGGTCATGACCTTTAAAGCATGTTGGATACAACTATGTAAATATTAGATCCAGTTGCTGAAATGTATTATTCAATGGTCTTATTTCATTGTACTAATACTTGTGTACGATATGTAGGTGGCACAATAAAACATGAGATCATATCTTAAACTTTAAGACTTTAAGACTTAAAGTATAGGTTAATTAAAAAAGAAGGCCTTAAATAACTTTTCATACAAAACTGTTTATTTAAACATCATAAGAAGGAAAAATAAGAAATACAACACAAATCTCAAAACATGTTATTTGCTAAGGTGCTAAAGAATTGACTGTAAAAACTGACATGATGGTTGTCATGACTGCCTGAAACAGCTGTTGTTTGGCTCACTGCAGTTCAAAGGGGCTTCTTCTTTAGCCCAAATACAGCAATGAAGAGAACAAGCTCCACAAGGGCCGGAAGCACACTGGCAATGCAGGAAAAAAAAAAATAATTAGTGATAAAATCAGTACAGGCTTATTCATAATGTGCACATATTCACATCAATTGTTAACACACACACACACACACACACACACACAATCAAGGTCCAAAAAATGACAATGGAAACACTACTGGCCTTAACATCAACAAAGTTAAAAGCATTTGGCCCAGCTGTGGTGACGCCAGATAGGAGATGCAGATTTGGTTAAAAGCTCTGCTCATTAATTGGAAGTAAAAAAAGACTAATGACGCCAGTTGAAAAACAATGGTAAATACACCAGTAAAGCCCCTCTTTCATCTGTAACAACTGCTGTTCATTAATTTCCTGAAAGAAACAATTGGAAAAAAAGTTTTGATTGTCATATTGCAATCTTTAGAGAAGACCTGTAGAATACACTATGATGTACAGAATTAAGACCAAAACAACAGAGATAGGAAACAGGTACATTTAACTTTCTATTATCAACTCTTAACACCAGGTCAAATCAAGTATCCTAAAGCCACTAAGGTGTCATTACTGAATCCTAAGTCATAAATGTTACAAATATAACACCATCAACTGTACAGGCAAAGTAGGAAGTGTGGAACCGTAAATCTACATCATCTTAAGCTGTAAGACAAACCTGCAAAATGCAAAAATTAACCAGTAGGTCCAGCACGCCCACTTCTGGAACACATAGAAGGACAGGCAGATAGAGGCGGTGCAGTGGGCTGCCAGTGCTGATTGGGTTGTCAGGGAAACCAGAGGGTAAACATGCCACAGATCTCAGAGCGCTTTAGGCCTCTTGCACCCCAGATGTGCTGCGTGTTTTTGTTTTTGCTTTGTTTGTTTTTTTGTTTTTGTTTTGTTTATCCTTGTGTGTGATGTGAAATGTTCTGATTCAAGCTGCTGGCATCATCATTCATCATCATTATCATCACCTAAGACAGTTCCACAGCCCATGCAACACATCTGGAGTGCAACAATCTTTAAGGTGATGGGGGCAATGACATAATTGGCTCCTAATTCTCTGCCGTGATGAGTGCAGTTCTGATAAAGTGACTTAACTACATATGTTAGTTACATTTCCTGGCAACTCTGCCCAAAAGGTTGCCCTGTGTATCATCATCTTTAATCACAATGTACCCTGTTTATCGGGTAATCCTTACAGTAGCAAACTTAAACTGCTTTCACAAATGCACTAAAACCCGGAGATGCCCTATATATGTCTGAAAAAAACGTTTCATTTCAAATGGCGATCCTATTATCTGTCTACTACTGTCATCTCTGGATTCTAGTCAGGTAACAGTAGGTCTGAACCAAGGCTGTGGTTAATGCTCAATGACTTTCCCTTACTGACCTGCAGAAGGCAAAGATCCACCAATAGATGTCACAGGTCCACTGCTCAAAGAGAAAAAAGACAAGGGACACTGAAGCGCTTGCATGGCAGCCGATGGCTAAATAGAACACGGGATGGACTGAGTCAGGGAACTCTGACAGAAAGGTTGAGTGTTCAAAGCTTATTCAACTCTAACAACAATGTATCATCTGTACACAACATTTCCTCAGTTAAAAAAAATAAGTCAATACCAGCCAATAAAGGCTAAAGCACTGCAAAAGGATACACAGGAGGCCTTGGCTGCTGTTAAACATGGATACCCCGGAGAAGAATCCAGCAAGCTCTATAAAGAACAGGCCAAGTGTGACCGATAGTGCTATCACCAACCTGTTGAAAGTTAACAGCAAACAGAACAAATCACACATTTACTGTTATTCAAGCTGGAAGATCAAATTAAAGAGGTAGAACCCCACAGATCACAGAACTGTAGGCCAATAAACAAATAAAATTCTATAATAAATCACGCTAAATCTGACAATGCAGATCTGACGTTACTAAAACAGCAACATTACAGATCTTCGAATTGTGGGGCAAAGCGGTACAAATGACTCACCTCATGTCTTCCTTATCATACTCCTCTTCTGTGAACTGCAAGGGCAAACAAGCCTTGACATTGTTTTCCTGTAACAAAAATTGACATTTACATTATTTATCATACAGGGATAAATTTGGGTATCCAGTATTTTGACACATACAGAAACAATCAATATGAAAGCCAATCACAAGGACAACTACGAATTGACAGTCTATTTACCAGAATTTGTACAGACTACAGAAATTGCCTATGTTTTCATTCACTATACAGTATGTGTTAATTTAAGTACTTGGTAATGGTGATGGGAGTTCGCCTGACAAAGTAAATCTATTGCCCTCATTTATGAACGACCAGTCTGCCAAAGTCCTGACTGATATGGCATAGATTTCTTTATAAAATAAAGAGGTTTTCCTGCTGGAATTATTGCAAATGTATCCCCTCTTGCCTGTGTGTTTATAACATATGGAGGCCACTATCTATGGTATCCTTTGGAGACATTTGCCATAGTTTTCCGAATGGATGCAATCATTCTGACCTAAACAAGGTGATTTGGAAACACTGAAAACCCTGTTCTTGCAGCTGTCCTCTGATAACTACATTACTACCTTAAGTGACTTGAGGCGCAGAAGTGCAGTTTCTATTAAGTGATAACTCATTAACTAATCTATCCAAAAATGTAGATTGGTAGCAAGTCTGGCTTTATAACCTCAGAGAATGTAGAGTAGCACATAGCAGAAGATGCCTGCAGCTTTGGTTTGCAGAAGAACAAGGCAGTGATGTTATATTATGGGGTTGAGTAATATAGTCTGACTTCAATATCAAGACTTGTGACCCTGGTGGTTTGAAAGCGCCTGGTCCACTGTCATAGTAAAGAATGAGCATTTCGCAATTGTTTGGACGCTTACCCTTGACCAAAAAATGGTAATAACAATTACAAGGTGAGCTGTAAGAGTCAGGAAACGCGCGGGGACAAGGCTGCTGATCACCGACATAGCACTGGCTCCACAGAATCAGTCACACCAGAAAGACATTAAAACATAGCCCCTGTAATAACAAATTAAACACTCAGTTAGGTAAGGGCCACTTGGATTTCTGGAAGCTTTATATTCTGTTATTTGGGTATTAAATGCTTGTATGGCAGTCAGCAGTCCAGGCTTCCTGTGTCAGCTGTCAAAGTTCTGTGAAGGCATTAGACTCACAAGTACGTCCTACACATTGCTCTTAATTCTGGTGGCACAAGGTACTTCACCTAATACACATATTATGTCTGACTGACCACAAAGGCAAACTTTTAGTTTTGCGCAGTCGACAAAATAGACTGGACTAGATTCTGCCAAGTGCGTCGCCAGTCCAGTTACTAGAAGGCTTACAGGACATGGATTATAGTTATCTACCCTACAAAAGGCTATTGCAAAGAACCCTCACTAATTACCGCAGTTAGCAATGCAATTAGTTACATCCACACATTCCATATACCTGTTGTCTTGGAAGTAGCGTCAGGTAGTAAAGGAAGACATTAGCGACAAACTACAAAGCTAAGGTCCATCCAAAATATCAAAAAGTGTTTCAAAACCCGTAACGACGCGTTGCTAAGAAGTTGCCACCCACGTGAAGACAGCAGCAACAAATATTGTCTTCAAAATAAAAGTTATATCAGAGCACGATGGATAATATTGCATTCCATACAGGGGGTTAAAAAGAATGCATTTGACCCATATATGCCATTTGTGTGTTCTTAAGTTACTGTAAAATGACTCTTCAAAGAATGCTCCTGGGGTATCACATGTACATTTGCAGAATGCTAATCATTTAATGCAGAAATCACTTCATTGATGAAAAAACAAAACACACAAATAATTTAAGTAAGTTCTCTTGCGTGCGATTGCTGATTTCATTGGCTAAAAATAGGTGTAAATATCATTTTTACCCTTTTAGCTCCATTGACTGCTATTCATTCTGCACTTACCCACGACCCCACACTAAAGGAATACACATGAACTACAGGAGTTTTCTGTTACAATCAGTAATGTCTATGTCATAGTCTGTGGTTACAATGGGATTAATAGAGTGGTCAGGGTCTTTTAGAAAGGCTCTGGTTAGATTGAGAGAGTGAGGAAATGAATCAGCGTTATGCAGTTCTAAAAAAACGTGTGAAATAAACAAATGTTTATTCATTCCAAAATTTACTGAAAACACAAATAAATAATGCACATATCAAAAACGCCCTCAAAAGCCTTCTGTCATTTCTAGTCAGTGCCCTGTAAACGTTTTCATGGGATGCTTCATGACTGCCTACATATTTAGTCAAACCTGAGTTTATTTAAAATCGACTATCTAAATCTCATGCTTCTACCTAATAAGAAAGTACATATGAACATCACCACTATTACACCTAACATGTGGGCAGTGTGACAACTTTGAAGGCATTTTTCCCAGTTTCAATGTTCTCGTAGTTCACACGTTTGCCTTTGTAGGGCAGCATTGTCTGATGAGGTCTCGGATGCTCACTTAATAGACCCATAGGCCAGATCTGTTATTAATCATAACTTAAAGATATTAAACATATATTTGCAAACATTTATGAAGTGCATCTAAATGTTCATACATTATGGATTTGGCCTGAGCTTGCAGGAGGTGGGGTGTGATGTGGAATATGCTGGGCCTAGCCTGTACTAACATGTCATTCATTAACCAAATGTCACAAATATCCAAGTTTATTTCATGCAAATTTGTGAGTTTTCCCCCTCCAGAATAAATGTAATACATGGCACTAATACACCATTATACCCCAGCCATGACAGGTCACCTTAGAATCTTCTGATCCCATCAGCAATTAAATGAACTCATTGACTTTGTACAAGGTCTTGGTCTATGTTATTCCTTGAAAAGTACATTGCATGGCAACTGCAAGCTTTTGTGTGGAGATGCCGTTAGGCGAAAAAAAAAACTCTGGAAAATGTATTGTTGATGTTTTTTAAGCCAGAGCAGGTATGTGTCAGCGCAGGATGTTCTGAGAAACACAGTGGAAAGTGACTTTACACCACTGTATGTAAACACCATGGGGGAATGGGTTAAAAAGAACAGTTAACATCGATGCATCTATTCAGCTCTGTAGGGCTCCACTCATGCAGTAGGTATCACCATTACCATGTTACCTTGTGTGAATCCTGAATTAAATTCCTAATCACATTCATTCTTCCACAAAACACACACTCTTTGTATGTTTCTTCCAAAAACCACACTGACAAACTGAATTTAAAAGATACAAAGGCAGCTTAAAAAGATGGCGAGTTTCCAACAGCCTTCTTAAAACAAAGTTAACTTTAAATTTGACTTTATTCGGCACATTAGCTATCAGCCAGTCTTAGAGTTCAAAATGTCAGTAATAAAATCTGCCAAAACAATCAACCTCCATTGTTCTCATCAACGTTGTGTTAAAACATGTACATGGACTATAATATATAATGTCCATACATTAAAACTATGACCCATTTCAATAATAAAAATACTACAATACAACTGAGGGAAAAACACAAGAAGCAGTTTGGACACATCATCAATGATTACTACTGTGAAATTTCACAGTTTATGTCTCAGAAAAGCTTTATTTGTCAGTATAACATTAAATCGAACATCCTGTCCTTCATACAAAGGCATGTACCCTCTTGACAACACTTAAATGAGAAACTTCTACTTCCACTACAGAATCCTTCCCGAGCACCTTTAAGTGAAAACGCTAGTCGTAGCGTATTGTCACTTTGCAAGCTGTGAACACGAGCGTACAATGAGGAAGAAGCTTGGCCAGGGCTCGGCGTATGGTAGGCACTGGGTCTGTCTCGTCACACTGTCCTTCCGGCACCACGTCAGGCTCTTGTCCTTCACTCTCCTCTCCCCCTTCGGCAGCCCGGCCTTCAACAGCCGGATCCCGCTGCTCTGGCCCTCTAATTTCCTCATCCTCTTCCACCCCCTCCCCTGCCCACTCCCCTCCCTCCCCATCAGGCTGTCGTTGATGAACCTGGAAGTCCACCTCACAGAACTCCAGCCGCCTCAGCCCGCGCAGGATGCGACAGCTGCGGAGCACCTGCATCTCGCTGAGGCGGCAGCTGCGCAGCTGCAGCCAATGCAGATCACGCAGACGTCTCAGGCACAGAAGCCCGGGCCCCACCTCGCGGCCACCGAGGCTGACCTCCTCCAGGCCAGGCCAACCCACCCCAAGACCCAAGGATGCCATTTGCAATCGGTAGCCTGGTCGCCCGAAGTTGCCCATTTCCAGGCGTCGAAGTCGGGAGAGGCCACCCGTGGGGTTCTTGACAACAAACTCCTTGGGGGCACAGTTACGCACTCCTGCCGCTGTAACCCGGATGACGTCACGCAACTCCAGTCGAGTCAGCTTCTCCCAGGAGCTCAGGCTCTGAAGATGCTGGTCTGTGAAAGACGGCACATTGTCCAGGACGAGAGTCTCAATGGTAATGCCTGACAGAGCAGAGGCCTGTCCTTTGCCTGACTTGCTGTCACCTCCCACAGCTGACTGGAGGCTGGCCGTGGCTGCAGTCTCCCCCTCTGTGCTACTGTCTGGGGAAGACTGAGAGAAAAATCCAGGGGGCAGCTCACATCCATGCAACTCAAGCACCTGTAGTGTCCGCGGCAGCAGGGAACAGCTCCGCAAGCCCCTGAGGTCCGCATGGGACAGAGACAGTCTGCGCAGACGAGGACATTTAGAGGCCAGAGACTGTAGCCAGGACTCAGATAACAACTTCCCAGCCCTAGCAGACAGCAACAGGCCTCGCAGACGCAAGCAGCGCAGGCCACAGCCCAGGTATTGGCGGAGCAGAACCCACAGCAAGTGCAAGGTGATCTTGGAAACAGTAGGAAGGTGGTTAAAGTGAGGCATATACAGACAGGAAAAAACAAGCATTTGTTTTTCTTTCTTTTTTAATATATGCAATATTGTATCTGAAAATAACACTTAAAATGTCACTTAAACGATCATGTTGGTACACTGCAACTCAGGGACACAAATAGTGTTAGCATACCCCTTTCCAGGTGGTGAGATCAACACTACGCCACAGTCTTTGGTCTTTCACTAAACGTCTCCATCTCTTACATACCCTGCATACATAAGAGAAAAAATTTAACTCTCCACAGTTGTTACGTATTAAAAACGTACCACTTTAGATCAAACAGGAAACGGAACAGCAACATGAAGATTCTGAACAAAGGAACAGTGAGACAAGGGAACTATACTCTGTAACGTGTAAGAATGAAATGTAAACACGAGGCAGTGTGTCTGAAGGCTTTTTTGTTATATCACAAAAACAAAATCGTTAAAAAGACATCGAGTTGGCATGCACGCACAGTGATACAATTTCATCGTGAAACAAGAACAAAAAGAAACCTCTGCAATAAACACATTGTGGTCAACAGTTCTGCTACTCATTAATTACCTGCCAGCGCGTACGAGCTCTCTGATGTTTAAATAGGATAAAATATCAATTAGAATATTTTCAGGGAAGTAGTCCAATGTGCAAGTTTTAATGTCAGCCATTTTGTAAACAATATGGCGTGGGAACTACTGTTGACTTATGCACAATAATTACACGGTCATAATATACAGACGGACCGATTTTTGTTTGTGGCTCTGGCACAGGTGCCTACTTCTCGTTAAATTTAAGTCTGAGATAGTGGTCCTCTGCTATAACATGCTATATAATAAACATTAGGTACGACATATAAATAGTTACTATAATTAGTAACTATATAATTACTACGTGATTTTCGGCTATGCCTGATAACTCTACAACACTTTCCCATGGAAGCGCTGCACCCAGCAGGTGGCAGCAATATACTAGAGAGGGAGTTCTTGGCAAAACTCATGTGCGCTTGCGCGTTTAGTCGACAGACAAGATGGCGACAAGTAATGGTGGTGGAATGGAAGTGGATGAGGCAGGTTAGTGTATTTATATTTCAAAGACAAATGTGTTGATTTTTCAAGACAAATTCTATAATCTATTATTGATAAGACGTCAGTGCATTTCAGAGATGTGCAGTGGATCCTTCAACAATACTTACAGTTGCACTTGCATGGTTGTTTAACACAATTAAACTCATACTACTGATTAAAAGTTATTTATTGGTTACTACTTAATGCTACCTTAGTAGCATTCCGTAAAATTGTACAATAGATCACATGTTCCTGCAATGTGCACCCACCATATACATCACTTCGCTTCTCTGCACACATCCTACCTTAACATTTTTGTAATTTTGCATACATTGAAATGTGTTTAATCAATGCGCTATGTGGTTTATTTCATGTCTGTTGTACGCTACACTCTACTGTGGTGAATTAAAATCGTTGGCCGCCTGTGGCATGCCTCTTCCTATTTGCAATAACACCATTTGTTGCCATCGATGGTATCAGCGAGTTAGTTATACTAGAAGTAAAGTCACATTCAGAGATGTAGTCAGGCCACCTGGATAGTGAAATGGTTGGATCATGTGTTAATGCTGGGCAGATTGTTCGTAACATAGCAAGGACCCTAAACGGGACAAACTAAAATGACTGTGCAAACTTGTTGACTTGTTGTCGTTGATGTTATGACACAGCAGGGCCCAGCGTCATGGCCTCGGGGGTCACTGGGAGTGTGTCTGTGGCCCTGCACCCGCTGGTCATCCTCAACATCTCAGACCACTGGATACGCATTCGGGCCCAGGAGGGACGTCCCATGCAGGGTGGGTAGGCAGGGTCCTTGGTGCCCTAACATCATGCTCCGGCCATCTCCATGAGGCTGGCACCAAAGACACTGTGCTGAATGATCTTATATTTTGAATTCTATAATTTTAATGCACAATTTGCAAGATAGGACATGTTTATCTAATACAAAATATCATATTTAAATAAAACTGGATTCCATGAGGAATGTGTAATGTATTGATGCATCACTGATCGAAAAAAAAAAAAGGAAATCAAATCAGTTTAAAGGACAACAGAATATAGTGCTACCAAATAATTTTATTGAATACATGTTTAAATGTACCGGTATATGTTAACTAATTCCTTTCCTGTTCAGTGATTGGTGCTCTGATTGGGAAGCAAGAGGGTAGAAACATTGAGGTGATGAACTCCTTTGAGCTGCTGTCTCATACCGTGGATGACCAAGTGCACATTGACAAAGAGTACTACTATACAAAGGAAGAGCAATGTGAGTATCTGACTATGGCTGTCTGAGTGAACTGTTTATGCATATACATGTATAGCAGGTGTGTGGGAATATAGCGTCACTCATGTTACTGTTGCAGAAGTATGGTTTGTCATCGGGCAAGGAAAAAAAAATTACTGTCAACATAATAGACATGTCCATGTGTCTGTCTTGTAAGGGTATTAATTTTGCTCCACATGTGTGTCTAGTTAAACAGGTTTTTAAAGACATGGAGTTCCTTGGCTGGTACACAACAGGGGGGCCCCCTGACCAGTCTGATATCCACATTCACAAGCAGGTGAGGGAGCGGTCAAGGCACCAGTTGGTGTTGTCATGGTCACAGATGCACTGAAACATCTACTATACAGGCGTATAGGAGTGTGGGAGTCTGAGTTACATGTGTTGTATTTTAGTTTGGCATCAGTATAGAGAAAAGGAGATTTATGCACTAACTTTTATAAAATGCTAGATTAAATGGATTAAGCTATGTAAAAATGGCACGAGATTATCAGAGCTTCAGCATATTTGCATAGAAGGGAATAAACCTCCACATTTTACAGCTTCACATGTATAAATTGCGATGCTACTTGCTTTTTGTTTTAATCATTCCTTGTTATGTCTTACACTCAGGTGTGTGAGATCATTGAGAGTCCCCTTTTCCTCAAACTCAACCCCATGACAAAGCACACTGATGTAAGTAGAATTCAAGATGATTGCATCTAAATGATTACTGTGTATAAAAGATGTTTTTTTTGTCAGTATTCGCTCTATGACTAGCATGGGACAATGATAACTTGTGTTCGTAAACATGAAATGTGATGATGTAAATAGGCCAGGACCATCTCTCATTTCCTGCTTTGTTTTCCCTAAAGCTCCCCGTCAGCGTCTACGAGTCAGTCATCGATATCATCAGTGGAGAGGTAAGTTGCATGATTTAATAATATTGAGAAAGTAGCGGATCTAAATTTCAGATAATTAGGCCAGTTGGCATGTTAAAGATTAAATCTTACTAAAAAGTTTAAATTCACACACAGGGAATCTTCTTTGGATTTAAGCTATGTAAATAATCTATGCCATTTATGCTGTAATAAAAAATACTTAAAATAGACTGAAGTAAAACATCCTTGCATATTAACACACAGAGACATATTGCCAATTGTACTTCACTACCTTTATATAGTGTTGCCAACTTAGAGGGGCAGATTTTTAAAGGTCTTCCCACAGAGTAAGTGACTCAGGACCAGACTTTCACTTTTTGTTAAGAGTCTGGCTAATCTCTAGACATAGTTTACTTTCTGATTGGCAGATTAACTTTATGTGAATTTTAACACGGTGAGCAACATAGCCCTGTTCGCTGATTGGAAACCAATAAATGTGGTTGAGGCAAGCCAGAGCCTTAGCACTGTAGTAAAATATAACATGTGTGAAGGTACAACGATGGCAATAGCCTGGCAAAGCCCATGAAGCTTACGAAAGTGGACTGACCACCTTTTCATTATCAGTGAACTTCAAATAATGTTGCCAACTAAAAGGGGCAGGTTTTGAAAGTTCTTCCTACAAAATGCAGGTTAATCCAACAGACAAATCTTGTTGTGCTTCTGTGGTGGGCCAATGAAACCGTTCAAAGAGTTCAAAGTGTACTGACCACCTTTTCATCAACAGTAAGCCTAAAATCTCTCTGGCCTTCTGCCTGTTCTGTGTCCCAGGCCACCATGCTGTTTGCGGAGCTCACCTACACTCTGGCCACAGAGGAGGCTGAGCGGATAGGCGTGGACCACGTGGCCCGCATGACGGCTACAGGCACAGGGGAGAACTCCACAGGTAACCATGGCTCAACTTCTTAACAAAAAAATACATACAGACATCACACAAAGATGCCATGTCTTTGAAGTGTATAATTGCATGGTTCATGTTGGGTAGAAAAAAATCTTATACTGATCTCATATATAATGGAATTGGGATTGAGTCATGGGATTGTCATTCACTGCATTGTTTTAACAAAGCACAACCAGCCATCAGCTGTGAACCTTTTTTTTCTTTCAGTGGCAGAGCACCTGGTCGCCCAGCACAGCGCCATTAAGATGCTCCACAGCCGGGTGAGGGTGATCCTGGAGTATGCCAGAGCGGTGGAGGCTGGTAAGGGCGGCAAGCACGCCTAGTCATTTCTGAGGGGCGGTGGGGTGGGTGAGGGCTGGTTGCTCTTGATTTGGGTCACACTGTTAAAGTCAGACTTTCTTATGGCCCAGTTTGATTAACATTTATTAGCTGTTTCATTTTCACTTTCCGCTGGAGGGGAAAAACAAATGAGGACTGGTCTGATTCTTATCCATGTTTGTCCACGTCATACACGAAACCACTTTGTACTAATTTTGTCCATGTGTGTCACATCTGTGTGCTAATTTACTACAGACTGTGATTGATGGTAACCTTATTTTTTGTAAAAAAAGGACGTGTTTTTTTCCTTGTGTGTGTGTGTGGTGTGCAGGTGAGGTGCCCTACAATGGTGAGATTTTGCGGGAGGCCAATGCCCTGTGTCACAGGCTACCAGTGCTCAGCACAGTCAAATTCAAGACCGATTTCTACGACGTGAGTTTCACATTGATTAAGCTTTACATTAAGTTAGCTTTTCAACAGGACCAAAATGTAGTTTCTCAGGAACTGCAGCACAATTTGAAGTAAAACAACCAAGTTACAGTCAAAAGTTACAGCTCAAAAGTACAAAGTAAATAGGCAAAAACAATAGAATACAGTTTAAAAGTTTTTGTCACTGCTGGAAATGCTGTAATGGAAGGCAGCTTTAAAACAGCACCAGTTCAACACCAGTTCATCCAATAGAGGCACTATTTTAGTTTTGATGTAAACCAATGATTTAATGCATTTAAAAGCAAGACTTACAGCCTGAATTTACGAACAAATATGTATTGTATATGATGCCAGTTTCTTGGTGTGATTCAGGCTTTGGTCCTCCTTTCTGTTCCTGGCTTTGTCATCTTTTCTGAGCTTCTAGTGCATGCATCAGATCATTTGTTTCAATGTGTGTGTGTGTGTGTGTGTGTGTGTGCGTGTGTGTGCGTGTGTGTGCGTGTGTGTGCGTGTGTGTGTGTGTGCGTGTGTGTGCGTGTGTGTGCGTGTGTGTGCGTGTGTGTGTGTGTGTGTTGTGGCTAAAGCAGGCTTGAATGTGCTGGGCATGGTTTTATTGTGTGTGTGTGTACGTGTGCGTGTGCGGCTTGCATGCGCTGGCCATGATTGTATGTTTCTATGCTGGTGGTTGGCTGGCTCCCTGGTTCACTGTGCACTGCTCTGTTTCAGCAATGCAACGATGTTGGCCTTATGGCCTACCTGGGCAGCATCACAAAGACCTGCAACAGCATGAACCAGTTCATCAACAAATTCAACGTCCTCTACGACCGCCAAGGCATCGGCCGAAGAATGAGGGGCCTGTTCTTTTAAAGAAGGAGAGAGAAAGCCAAATTATTACAGACCCCAAGGATGGGATGCATTTGACTGTAGAGCTGCCTTCAGACATAACCTAAAGTTCTGAATTTTCCTGATTGCTGTATGTGTGAAAGGAAAGTTGTTTTTGAGTTGTTTTTCTTGCCAGAGCGCTTGTCAGAACTCAAGAAATTTTACTAGTGGGCTCGCATGTCTGAACAAGTCCAGTTAAAACTCTGGTCAAAAATCTAGGTTAGGTGGGTAGGCACCCAAATCTCTAAAATGGTTTTTGTTTTTGTTTTTTTCTATGCTGTGTGATCGTGTCCTTGGGTGTGCACCTCGTAAATTTCAGAATTTTTGTCTAGGGTTAAAGTCTGAAAGCAGCTTATTAGGAGAGCGAGGATTCAGAAGAGGCAGCATGTACTGCAGATCCTCTTGATCTTTCCCAACACATTGGCAGTAAAGCTGCCAAGCATCGTGAAAGACTGGATGAGTTATTGCACTTAATACATACAGCATTGGCAGGTCAATTGTAAACATAATTGCCCACACACACACACACACTTATGTCTTTGTGTGTATGTGTGGGTGTGTGTGTGTGTGTGAGTGTGCTAAATATTGGTATCTGGTACACTTGAACTTGCGCAAAACTTCCATTGTACCTTTTTCGCTTCTTAATTATTCTGTATATTCTTGAGAAATGTCTGCTGATTTTGTTTGTCTTTCGTTTTATTGTGCAAGGTTGAAGTTATCAGCAATTATTAAAAAACAACTGAAATTGTTTGTTAAAAAAAAAAAAGAAAACACTGATGGCCATTTTGATTGTAGTAAATGCTTACACTTTGCATGGTAATTACACTAGCAGGACACAACACTTCACTTGTATCATAACGCTTAGGAACTTGCAGCCAGGAGTCCAATTTTGTTGGAAGAGGAATGAAAAGGACAAGGCCGACAACCATAACAGCTTTCCCATAAAGCTCACCTGCTGCCGTGTCAGCGTTCTACAGGCCCATAGGTGCGAATGTGTTTGCACTTAATGGTTCCTTTGAAGTCCTTTAGGGGCTGTTACGAGGTAATGTGCCCAGTGCTTGTGGCAAGGCAGGGGGCAGCAAATTATGAGCCACTGTCGGGAAAATAGGAGATGGGAAGCCTTATTAGCGTGTTACGAGTTAGCTCTTTGCTGGGCATTAAATGCAAAGGTTGCAGAAGTTGACCCAAGACTCCTCCCTAGTCTGTAGGCTGTAGGTATTACTTTGTTTTAATAAGCGTCTCAATTCTTATTCCCACGTGGCAGTGGCTTATAAACCTCTTAAGCTCTACCTTTACCACTCCTAAACCACCACCTCAGACTTAGAACTTCCTGTAATAAACATTATAGTAGCAACAGTATACTTCCAGGGGGGAAAAAAGTATTTTGGCAGATGTTCAATTGAAAACATGAATGTGATAAATATAGCATTTCCAGTCACATAACACTAAGACAGACAAAGAAAGTAATTTGAATGTTTATTTCCGTTTCCTCAACAGACCTATCATAAAATCAGTGATGGTTGACAAAAGACACAATGCATTTCCAATGGTGGGAGTCTTGGATATTATAGGTACACAGATGTTGGCCTAACAACACCTAATAACTTATGTATATGGCCCAGAAATGATAATTAAATCTCAGAACAAGTCATACAATACTTTCACCTAGGTCATTTTGTGGTTTGCACATGGCATGGCTCCTTTTTATACCGTTGTTAAAAGCTCTTTGTTGCTGTCAGTACTGTTCCCTCACTATTTGAGGTTATCTTCCCGATCAGGGATCTCCAGCTTTTACTCGCTGTCTGGGCCTGGGTAGGAGTGGAGGTATGGGTCATACAGCTCGTGCTGGTAGGGATAGTAATAGGGGTAAGGGTACGGGTAAGGGTGTTTTTTGGCTACGGGTGCGGGTGGTGGGGCTGGTTCCTCCACCGCAGGCTCCTCCTCTTCCTCCTCTGGCGGTGGGGGTGGTGGAGGTAGTGCAACCTTGCCTTTGAATGGGCGAGGTGGGTGGTCAATCAGACAGTCGGGATCCCAGTAGGGGTCGCAGTCGTACTCCATGCCCTTGAAGCGAATGGGCACTGGTGGTGGGAGGGGCTCTGATTTTTTGACAGGGGGAGGAGGAGGGGGTGGCAAGGTGGGAGGGGGTACTTTGTGGAGCTTGCAGGACGGGTGGTAGCGAGGGTCACAAAGCACTGGAACTGCTCCGGTGGGGAGGTAGACGATGTGGGGCTTGCACAGGGGGTCCCTCGCATTGCAGAGGTGGATCACGTCAGCGTCAGTGGAGATGGGGGGTGGCGGGGGAGGGTGGCCTTTTTGGGGGGCTGGTGGAGGGGGTGGGGGTGCTGGGCATTTCTTGTCCTTTGATGGATCACACTTCAGGGTGGGAAGCCCCAGCTTGTTCTGGTAATAGGAGGCGTTGGGACCGTACACTTGCTCTAGGTGACGCATCTGCTGGTACAGCATCCTGAGCTTGTCAATCTCATACAGCTAAAGTTGCACAAGGAGGAACGTGCAGACATAAGGGGAAGAGGGTGGGGGATGAAACCGAAGAGGAGAGAAAAAAAAGAGAGAGAGACAGAATGAGAGGGGGAAGGGGGAAGAAAGTGAGAGAGAGATATGAGACAATGAATAATACAGATAAAAAAATTGAAAATATGTGTGATCTGTGGTCAACTTACTAGACAAATAGTAAACTATTGATAAAGCGTAGCCTGTTCAAGATGTCCATTTATCAGTTTGTTGAATATGTTAGACAAACCAAAACCTTGTTTTCTTTGTGAGTTAAATGCTATAGCTTAATACTTTCAGAATTCACAGAAGCTTGCTGCATGATTACCATAAGTCCTCTCACATTTTTACCCAACCCCTCAAACCCAAGACATGTCTAACCCCAACCTAGGGTTGTGTTATGTGGGTGAAAACTGATTTTCAGCTATTTTTGGGCCAGGTGGCAATGTAGATATTTTAAACAGCATGAGTGAAATGTTTCACTCAATGCCACAAGAATTTAGAAGAAAAAGTGGCTTTGATAAAGTGGTATTGCATTGTCAAGAATATATCGATATGGCGATATTGTCTCAACTTCTGTACATATATATTTAGATATAGATAATAATAATTAATAACGATGCATCATCCAACCCTATTTAGACTCAGGCCATGTCTACTCCAACCCCTCAGTCCCAGGCCATGTCTCACCCCCTCTGTGTGCCCAATGCTGGTGTAGTAGCGGTAGTAGGCCTGGAAGTCTGGAGAGGCTCGGTACCAGCGGGGGTCCACGTTCCTCTTGTGTCGGGATTGAGAGAGGAAGCCATTGGCCTTATCCGAGTCAATACTTACTGCATGGACGGGCAGGGTCTCTGCAATGCAAGTGTGTGAGTGGGAAACAGAAACCATGAGGTTGTGCCATGAAGTTGAAGTAAATGTATGGTGCCTAAGTGCCTAGGTGCCTACATGGTTCTTTCAATCTCTGGAAGGTTCCATGGAGAGTGAAAACTCTGTGTTGAACCATTACATTATGTAAAAGATTCTTCATATTAGAAATGGTTCTTCAGAGCCTCTGCTCATAATGGGCTATGCTATATCATATGGGCGTCTTATAGTATCTAGAACTGTTGCCTCAACGTTTTTTTGAAGCACTGAAAAAGGTTCTTTTGTGGTATCACTCTGAAGAACCAGTACTGACCCCATTATTTTTTTCAGAATTTAACAGGTCCAACTGTGTTTTTTCAATGCCACATACTGAAAACTACGTTCAATGATATACCAGTAGTCTCGTAAAATGAAAAGATAATGCAGTTTCTGTCTGTAGCCTATATGACTAACCAATGAAGACTATCCCACTGCTGTCAACTGCAATGAAAAAGGCTGTACTGTATCATACTACTTGGAGTAGACTAACTGACTAAGTAAATAAATAAATACACAAACAAATAAATAAAGTGGAGAGAAATTACCCTCTTGTTTAATAACGTCCAACAAGGACTTTGCAGCAATCCATTCTGTAATATAAAGTGCAATTTAACAAATGAATTAGGTCTCTATTTCTAAAAATAATGGGTCAACTACTAAAATAAGTTGTCAAAAGTTCAATATAACCGTTTTAAATAGAATGAACTGCTAACCTGGCAGTGCTGTAAGACAGCACGTTATCCCCACGAGCCACAGTGGGGACATCATTGTAACCGCCTGCAAGTTGGAAGATGGTCACAGCAATGAACAATAGCCATTTGACATATCAAACACTTCATGTTTCGTTTATTCAGAATGCAAATAAGACAGTGTAGCCTCTGTAACCTCTTTAACGCGCTGACATGGATAACCACTGACATAATTCTAAACAACTCCACTCCATTTTTGTAACTTTTTTATTTACTTCTATCAAGTGCAGTCACACAGCCCATATGCAAATAACTCCACTTTAAATTCCAAATTGAAAAAGAAAGGGATGGATACCACGGCTAATTAAAAACAACTGATGGCTCGTGGCTTTAACTTAATAGTTTTCTCAGTTGCCGCTTTCCTAAATTATACCTTGCTCTGGATGAAGCGTCTATAAAAATTAAATGTAGGCCTAATGTAATATTAAGCTACCCGCAGCAGGTGAGTATCGAGACCAACTGCAAAAAAAATAAATGAATAAAAAAATACAACTACTGGACAAAAGAGGAAACATACGAATAAACAATAACTTACCTCTGTGTGTAATGCGCTGTCCCTTCGTCTAAAGTTGCAAACGCAAAGTACTCTTATACATCCCGTCTAATGTAAATCATCCTAACGAGCGGACACATGGAAGGGGATTGGCCAATAGGCTCCAGGTGATGCTCAGACCTGCCTCCAGTGCACCCCCGCCGCCCCTACAGAAAACAGACGCTTCTGGTACCAATTAGGCCGTTAGCTCTTTATGCGCACCAGAGATGGACTAATGGAAAATAGAAGAGTAGTAATTACCAGAAAAAATAAAACGGCTACCTAAACAAGTCAGATCCATTGGCGCCTATCCACGGTATAGCTGAGCGTATGCTTTAGTAACTGGAATTGCTTTGATGTATCCTACTTATTGTCCTTTCCATTATAAACCTCAGTCTAGGTGTAGGAGGTTTTATCTCGACTGTCAGGACATAACAAAATTAACATTACTCAACTGGGCCTTTTGCATGGAGTTTGCGTATCAAAGGAATCTCACGTAACACCTCAGAAGTCACACAAAGCATGTAAACTACCGTCAATAAAGTTACAAAATCATCATCTTTCTTTCGGTGAACATGTTAGGAAGTGCCAAAAATTTCGACGTCCAGTAAATGTCATAATAAAAAGGGAAGATTTAATGTTTCCTTCCAGAAAACAGGTGTCTCCACATGGCCAGAAACACGCAATTTTAGAAATAAAATTTTACAGGACTATGTCGACCAAGCTACTCTTCCATTTGTAGGGACTTGCAGGTAAACAGTTATTAAAACCATGGACGAGCTCTCTTGTCCGACATAAAATATTCGCCAACTAACTTAACATTGCAGGCGCACGATCGATCAGAAATTACTTCATACGCATTAAAACTTTTCCTCATTAAAATGTTTAAATTAGATGTTGTGTACACATGCCTGACTTGCAATAGTATTCCCAGGGCCTGTTATTATCCCAAACTGGAGCCATCAGGGACTATTATACATACGCCAGTCAGGAAATTACAAAGTAATACAACAGATACACACACCACTATTTGCTTTAGGCCATTTGTATTCACAAAAGAGGACACCAGAGTTGTGTGTATACACAAAACTTTATTTCATAAAACTTTTCAACATTATTTCAAAGGCAAAGCATTTTACAGACAAGCACAGATTCTTCCAAGCAAAGAAAGATTAAATCACTCACTGCAGATAGCGATAAGTTACAAAACCACAATCCCTAATGATTTAAGTCCAGAGTTCCCCCCATCCCCCCGTCCATGTTGGCATCTTGCAACTGCAAAACCAATTAGGTATTTAATGCCGTAAGCATTAGCAGATAGTCATAAAATGGCATATTCCATCCAATGATGTTTTCCATGAAGGTGTTGTTGTACACTTCCAAAAGTCATTGCTCCCGCTTTCCACAATCTGGTGCGTGTGTGGGTTTGTAGGTGTATGTCTTAATTCAACAGATCCAGCTGGTAGTCCTTCACACAAAAGTGATGCGGGTGCGAGCCTGATTGACCTGCCACACGTTAAGCTCCTCGTACTCGTCCAGCGCCGTCTGGAACTGTGCGGGGGTGAAGCCGCGCGACACACACCTCTGTTCTGCCTCCGCCAGCTTCACCATGCCACGCCGGCCTCCCACAGCCTCACCTGCCAGCTCACGCACCAGCGAGAAGATCACGTCAGCAGGCCTCTGTGTTCTGCAGAGAGACAAAGAGAGAGAGAGACGGAGAGAGAGACAAAGAGAGAGAGACGGAGAGAGAGAGAGACAGAGGCACAAAGGTTAAAAAAGCTCTGTAGTAATAGGGGAATACCACTTTAATACAGCAAACCACACTGGCTACAGAAACCAGTCCCAAGGGAGATGGACTACACTTGATAAATGACAGATGGAGAGAAAACTGATGGGTCCAAAGTGGATTGAATTTCACTGCACGTTGGTCTTTTCCCAGTTCCCCTCCAAAGAGTCACACCTTAAAAATCACACAGGCACAGCGGACCGAGCGATTTCAGCCCCAGAAAATTAAAGGGATGTGACAAGTTTTAGAGTTGGGTTAAATCAGTGTGTTGCACAGTTGGAGCAGGGCCATGACAAAAACGCAACAATGTCCCAGTTAACAACTGATGGCACTTTTTGGCACATCAGAAACTCTCGCCAGCTGTCTTTCTGTGTGAACAGTGTTCATGAGCAATTAAACAGAT
Source organism: Setipinna tenuifilis (assembly GCA_030347295.1). NCBI lineage: Eukaryota > Metazoa > Chordata > Actinopteri > Clupeiformes > Engraulidae > Setipinna > Setipinna tenuifilis. The sequence goes on along the minus strand of CM059280.1, from coordinate 17,234,297 downwards.
TTTCAAACGATGGAAGAGACCAACTGAAATGTGCGATGTAAATTACCACAAACAAAATCTGGAGTGGCAACAGTTGCTCTGGAGTTGCTTATTTTCTGCTCAGCTGATCACCGTCAATGTTAAAATGCCCTTCTCTGTGCATGAGAGAGTAGTGATAACGTTTCCTATCCGTCCTAGCAGTATAAGTGAAAAAGCAGCTTGTTTGTTGTTTGGCATGAAATGGGTGGGGGTGTGTGTGTGTGTGTGTGTGTGTGTGTGTAACAAGGCGCAGGGGAGGCGCCAGAGGGGCAGGGCAGACAGGTCCCTGTGTTTTACTGGCTCCACTGCGGACACCTCCTGTCGTGGGAGCCGGCTTGCTCTTAAAATAATAATAAAAAAAAAAAGCCTGGAATTTTAACACTTCCTCATCGCTCATTACTGCAGGCCCCTGACAGGCAGTTTTCGCTCAGCACGGACAGGCATGGGGGAGAAGAGCAGAGCGGGGAAGAAAATCCAGATCATAAACACATCTGAGAGGGGGTCTACGGCACCTGGGCCCAGACGAGGGGCTGTTACCATGGTGATGCAACAGACAAACACAGACTAAGATAGAATGACAGAGGAAAGACAAAAAAAAAAAAAAAAAAAAAAAAGGCACCTGGCACCAATTTGGCATGACACCAAAAGATGAAATATGGAAAAATGGTGCGCACCAACAGCTGAGATTACGTTTTGCATAGATCTGCAAATGGTTTTTTAACAGATACCAAACCATGGTGTTGGTCTTAAGTCCATTCACATGAAAACGATTACAGCAACATTAACTATAAGAGCGTCCACACTGAACAAAGATATTTTAATAATTTAAGTATTTTTCACCTAAATGTGAACTAATAGCACCTCATATCCTGTGTACAACCACCATCCACTAACATTTAGGCAATTGACGAAAACACATTAATATAGATAGTCATCGTTATTGTTCCAGGTATGATCCCTAAATGTAAGGTTTCTGCAGTCAACTTTAAATTTGGTTGTATTAGGATTATTATTTTTTTAAACTACAAGGGGTAACACTGTTTTAACTGCAGCTTTCAATTTAGCAGCATCTCTCACCTGGTGTTGGCCGACTTGTCAGCCTGCAGGGAGTCCTTGGACATCTCCATGAGACGCATGGCCTCGTTCACATCCTCCCTCTCCACTACGTCCACCAGACGCAGGCGGGCCTGCAGAGGGAACGACGACACAAAAGCTCAGGACATGGTTCGTCTCTCAGACATACATGCTAGACTTTTACCATGCATACTAATAACTATAAAGCCTTATAATGTGGCATTAAAACACTGCTTTTCAATGTAACAGAAGATACGTGATACACGTAAATACGTGAATGAAACACAATTGGGCCAACATTCACATAAACCATGTAACCCATGTTATTATAAGGGAAAATGACAGTGCATAGTAAACCATAGTAAATTGTAGGGTTCCCTCATAGACCTTGGACACATAGGCCCATATGTGTTGCTGTAGGGCCAGTTGGCCAACCTTCTCTAATAATCCCCGCCACGTGCAAGCCTGTACGCTTCCCCAACAGTCAGCCATCCACCGCAGAGCTGTGCCGGCACTGTCAGACCGAGACAAGTGCAATGCCCAATCAAACGGCCGGCAATTGCCCAAGTCTCCGCCTCTCAACACCAGCTAGACTCTCCACTGGCTAAAGTGTCACAGACTGCAGACACCTTTCTCCGCATGCCAGCCCCACCAAATCTGCCGCCGACGAGATGTACACTCAGGTTTTTACCTGTTCACTGTGGCAATCCTTCGTAATAGAACACATGTGACTAGGTACGTCTGTAGCGCGCACACTACCACATACGACCATGCATGAGTATAGTGCTGCTGAACCGGTGAGGGTCATGGCCGCGGTCAGTTTTGCATGGGTTTGCACAGCGGCTCCAACGCACTCAGGCTGACTGCCCACCCTGCAAAGCTGGCCGAAACCACGTTGTTATTGAGAAGTCGACAGACACACAGACAGACAGACAGACAGACACACACACACACAACGAGCTAGTCAGCCAGGCTACATGAGACACACTAGATAAACTCCTGGACATACTGCACAATATAAACAGTGCTAAAGAATCTTGGGCAGGATGCTCCTGCCCCCTGGTGGAGAGTTACGGAGCAGCATTTGGCACCCAGTGTGTAGTGAAGTGCTGCTTCTGCAGTAGGTCTGTGAATCCTCTACCTGCACAAACAGCACTTTTAACACACAGGGGCAACATCTAACCATCCAACACAAGTTTACTATTTATGACAGTCTGGCATGAATTAGCCTACACGTATGCCCACATACTCCACTTAAGTGCCTTCCACAGAAAATGTGTTAAATTATGATGGTGCTTGTCTGAGGTATTGGGGGGTACGGTAGAACATATATTGGTTGTCGTACATATTACTAAAATTTAATTACACACTTTTAAGCCCCAGTTTTAGGGTGTTCTATGGGCACAACTTAGTTAATGTGGTAGTAACATGTTAAGGTGGCTGCCTTACCCGTAAAGCACTGGGAAAAACACTGTGATACCTTTAACACAAATAAATGCATGTGCAAGGAATTTCATTTTTCACATTTATTCAGTCCAAATTAGGACTTGTGTCCTTATTAGTTTGGTGCCATCATGGCTGCATATGAAAGAAGTGCTCACACTGCGGTAGGCAGGATATGGCCACTACCTGCACTGTAAGCACTTTAGCACAGACAGCCTCAGATTTCCACTGTCGTCTGCTCCCCTTCCTCCGCCTGCAGGAAATAAAACACACTGCAGTCCAGCAGCTGGAAAAAGTCAGATGCCATTGAGCCATCGAGTCGGCCCTCACACAAATAGTGGGTGGACCAGGAGCTTCCAGCTGTGACTACAATCATGGGAGCAAACACTGCAGAGCAGGCCGTGTGTTGCTTGACTGTAACTACCAGCAGACATGAATGCAGGTGTCCAATCATGCCCATACACTTGCCAGTGTATTTATAAGACTCTTCCTTCTAAACAAGCTAGGAGTTGTAACACCGGGCATCATTTTCTTGATCACAAAGACATGAGCGTCTCTGGCCATAAATGATGCTGGAATGAATGTCGGGATGAAGGTGTCTGTGTGCAGTGAGGATTGTGGTACGTGTGTACGTGTGTGTGTCTCACCAGAGCAGTGGACAGGCGCAGGATGGAGAGGAGCGTGCGGGGGGAGGTGAAGGTAGTGTCCTTGCTGACACGCGCCTCCTTCCTCATCTCCACGTAGGCCGCCGTGATGTAATCAGACAGGGCCTCAGGCACCACTGGCTGCCGATTCTTACACTTGGAGATGTAGCGCCTGCCAGGAGAGGGTTAGAGTGGTATGGCCGATAAGTTCCTGCCAGTGCTTCTGTATGCTTATCAGTAACTTTTCAAACACAGCTTTGTCATCGAGTCAATTTTATAAATTGTATTTCTAATTAAAAAAACTCAAAATAAATCTAAGATATTTTAGACTTTTACTTGAGTGGCAAAGTAATTTTTCAGTAGGGTATCTGTATTTTAACTTAAATATGTACAGTCAAGTGTGTAATCGAACCTCATGAGCTTCATGTCGATGGGGGTGAAGTGCGTGGGTGGCTGGCGGCAGTGCTGGTGGACGTAGGTGATGTGCTGGGCCAGCCGCAGGTCAGCGTCCGGGTCGGGCTTGTCCTGGATCAACCAGAGCAGGTCGAAACGAGACAGGAGTGCCGCTGGCAGCTGGATGTTCTGCTCGATGGTCTTGCGAGGGTTGTAGCGGCCGTAGGCTGGGTTGGCCGCCGCCAGGATGGAGCAGCGGGCGTTGAGTGAGGTCATGATGCCCGCCTGAAACACAGCGAGGGGGAGCAGAGGATTAGAGGCTGTGGGGTATCTGGGACAGATGGGCTTAGCTAGTGTTTAATCTGTAAGAAAACTGATTCTGAAATTTCATAAACAAGTCAAGCAAGTCAACCAAATACATACATCTGCTTGGTTTTAATTATCTTTAACACTTAAAACTAATATTATAGATGTACACTGGGGAGAACAACTAGCTCGACCTCCATCTCACTGATGTTACCTTGGCAATAGAGATGGTCTGCTGTTCCATGACCTCATGGATGGCTGTACGGTCTGCGTCGGCCATCTTGTCAAACTCATCGATGCAGCACACTCCCATGTCGGCCAGGACCAAGGCTCCACCCTCCAAGGTCATCTCCCCGGTGACGGTGTCACGCATCACGGCAGCCGTGAGACCGACACCGGAGGATCCCCGTCCAGTTGTGTACTGACCTACAAGTAGGTGAGAGGTCACCAACAGCACTGCCACATAACCTTATCACAACAGGAAGACTACTTCCATGCACGTCTTCACTTCACACAGAACCGATACACTATTGCTGCTATTTTTTAACCAGAGCATATGTATGTGTATATTTGTGTATGCGTGTCTGTGCACGTGCGAGTAACCGTGGGAAGGGCAGAGAAGTGGGCTTACTGCGAGGAGCGAGGCGATCGATGTAGGACAGCAACTGGGACTTGGCCACTCCAGGGTCTCCCATGAGGCAGATGTTGATGTTGCCTGAGAAAGATGCAACAAATCAGGATGAACAAATGGTGCAACTACACAACACTTCTAATTTCAACTTTTTAAAAGAAAAAAAAAAACAAAAACAATGCACACCTACAAAATGGTACTATTTTAAATAGGACAACAAATCCACACTGTTGGCGGCAGAAAAGTAGCACATTAGACTTGCAATACCGCATATTTACAGATTACTATTAAACAGTGTTGTTTTTGGCAGCCATTCTAGATTTAGTCTTAGTCGAAAATGCTTATTAGTTTTAGTCACATTTTAGTCATTTCAATATGTTATAGTTTTAGTCGACGAAAACGCAAAAAGGTTTTAGTCCAGTTTTAGTCGACGAAAACTCAAAAAGGTTTTAGTCCAATTTTAGTCAGAGGCGATTGCTCTAAGACAACAAGGGAGGCTCAGCCTCCCCAAACACTCACGGAGAAAATAGTTTACAACTACTATATTGTAGGCTACTATACTGTATTTCAACAGTGTTCAACTTAGAAATGTTCAACTTCAAAATCGTTTAGCAATACGTTGTCGCAGTTGGCAGTTTTTCTTTTTCATAGTGACCGCGCGATCCAGTCCAGCCTCACTGGACTTCAATGGTACTCTTTGAGAATACGCTTTCACTGTCAAAAAGCTAGACATTTATTGGTCCAAAGCTGAAAAAACGTCACTTCCAGGGAGGCTCAGCTACCTGTTTTCATTTCAGTTCGAAAAGTTCGTTTATGTAAGACTGTAGAGGGGGGAACTAGCCAGCTAGCAAGAAAGCTGTGCATTCTGGCAGATAGCATTTGATTTGGCAAAGCCATTTGTTAGTCTTCTTTACCAGGAAAGAAATCTAAATTGAAGAACAGAGCAGACCAACGCCCAACATTGATTTAGTGAAAAAGGTAGGGGAAAATCGTTTTTTCAGCTCTCCTAGTAGCCTACGACAAGGTTAATTCAATTGGCTAAGTGCAAGTACAGCCGTAACGCAATGGGCCAAAGCCAACTTAGCAACCTTGCTCTGCTTGCCATCGAGAGTCTCTAGAAAAGACTTCCAGCTTGTATGACAGGTTAACACAAATTTTGAGAAAAAAAAAGGGCAGAATGTTTAGCAAGACGGGCAGAAATGTCATGCAGTTTGAGCGTCTGACCCACTAACATTTTCGTCAAGTCTCGTCAACGAAAACTCAAACACGTCTCGTTATGTTTTCGTCATCAAAGAGCCATGTTAATTTCGTTACCGTCTCGTTATTGACATGTAAAAAAGGTGCGTCAACGTTGACGAGAACAACACTGCTATTAAAACACGGACCGTATTTTAACCGCTTAAGGTCAGGCTACTCCTTAAGGAAATATCGTGTGAGTGTACTGAGCGCTCCTCCGAAGTTGTTGGCCGCTCACCTCTGATCTTCATGCCCTTGGGGGCCTGCTGCACCCCTCCCACCAGCAGCAGGAGCAGGGCCTTCTTTACGTCCTCATGGCCGTAGATCTCAGGGGCGATGGAGCCCGCAAGCTTCTCATAGAAGTCCTCCTCTGAAAACAATCAGCAGAATAGATGAGTGTGTTAAATATTAGACAGAATGGCTGCTGACAGCTACATTAGAGTAGGAAAGAGAAGTGTGGGGATGCCACCATCATAAGAAAAATCAGTAGACTTCTTCCAACTACATGTTGATGTCACCTTTCTCTAGATTTAACTCAGCCCGGAGTGTTTTCAATTCAACAGTGTTAATGAACAGGAGGTATTCCAGAAAGCAAGTTTACGCTCTGAGTACATTTGGCTGGGTTAGTCACTAGACCACCCCCCCAGACTATTCCAAATGTTTGCACAGCATTACTTTCCCCCATGAGCGTGACTGAGTCCAATACCCTACAGCCCAGAGGATTGACCACTTGCTGAATTGCCATCAGACCATCCGCACCACCCTGCAATGCACTCTCGGTAGCGCCTCACCTGTGATCTGGCGCAGCTCATCCTCACTCAGCTCCTGAGTGCCCAGTTCGTCATCCTCAGTCTTGTTCATCAGGGTGATGCTGTGGGCCTCCATGTAGGTCTCTGACAGGAGTCCCTGTGTGAGCGTGCACATGGGAGGGATGAATGAGACAGGCCAGGGATAACTTAGCAGCCTGTAATCAGTCCTTGGTAACCGGGTGCCTACATGTGTGCTTGTGTGCGTGCATGCGTGCATATATGTGAGAGTGTGAGAGACAGCGAGTGTGCGTGCTGGAATCCCAGGTGCAGTTACACTCTTGCCTATTTATCAAAGTATAAAACTTGCCCACTCATCATACATACAAATTTACAAACACAACCTAAACTTGCTCCCTGACTGGGCTGCTGTTGAAGCGCACCTGCACGGCCTGCATAAATCCTGAGCGAAGGAGGGGCAGGAAGACGCCAGCCACGGCCACATGGTCTCCCGGCAGCGCCACCCTGGTGTTCTCGCCGCGTGCGTACACAGTCATGCAGCGGGGAATGTTCCCCACGGGCACCTGGTCACTCTGTGGACAGACACACAGAAAGGGAGTCACACACACAACAAAACACAAAGAGTAGGTGGGAGCAGAAGATCTCTTTCACTCACTCAACACTATAGCTGTTCTTACAAAAATTCTTTGTGACCACATCTGGTAAATTTCAACACCACCATCAGCCAATTTATCCTTTGTGTAATTATATTTCAATGGAACAGTAAAGAAAATTCCCTGCTAAATGTTGGAGGTCTGGGATGCAAAAAGACCAACTATGATGTGGGTCGCCAGTGTTAACAAACATACATGTTCCTGTAAGCGCAGCTCCTGGAACTTGACGAACTTTGACCCCCTGGTCTGCAGGTAGAGGCGGCCGCCGGACTTGTTGGTGACGCACTCCTGGCTGGGGCACATGATGAGCGGCATGAAGGTGGGCGACTGGATCTGTTCCCAAACACAGCAGGGGGGCAAAGGTCAGTAGGCCGAAGGGAGGCAAACAAAAACACAGCTTTGGAGATTTAGGGCTGGTGCCGTCGCCACACTACATCAGAGGCGTATGCCTTCAGGAACCATCTGGATTAGAGCTAAATGCCATATCACTGTACATCTGCCTTAAACTAACAATGATTAAATTTCAACAACCGTACAGTTTTTAATTTAAGGGTTACGGTTTCTTATGCATTAAAAAAAAACAAAACACAAGAACTACTGGAGTATAAATGTCTCAACACACCTCAACGATTTATAAATGTATTCCCTGCACTCATTCCAGATATAAAACCCTGGCACAAACATTGAGAGCTTCAGCTAAATTAACGTGGTTAGCATGGCAAGGTGTTTATATCATACCGGCTGGTAGGTCTCTGCGCCGCACTGGTCACATGTGTAGGTGGCCACAGCCATCATGGGCTTGACGTCGGTGGCACGAGTCACGATCCCCCTCACGGTCACCAGCTGGCCGATGCTGTCCGCCTTCACGTCACGAACCACCTTGGGCTTGGAGGTACTGGGGGGCTTGAAGTACACCTCACTACAGAGAAAGACAGAAGCATCAACATTAGGTACACCCAACTACAGAAGGGGAGCAATCAACAACATACTTTCTTTTCATGTGACATTTTTTTTTAAAATATAATATTTGCCTTACTATACCCTTATGTCAACTCTGTGAAATATGTCTAACAGATTTGTTAGTAGTAATGTGCCACTACAGTTAAAATGTATTTTGGGAAGTACACCTCACTACAGAGGGAGACCAAGCATCACCATGAACACGCCTGAAGGACAAGGCAACGGCTCTTTATAATGGTTACAACACATCTCAAAACATACAACACTTACAGAAACACGCGAGTCTTTGCACAAAAATGATGAAGTCAATAAAGCAAATAGTGACACTGGTAATGCTGTAAAAACACTTACAATCTCCTCATGAGCTCAGCAGGATATTGGTTTCTGGGGTCACGGGTGTCGGCAGGGTCACGACCTCTCTGTTCCATCATCAGACGATGCTCTATGTACACATCCAAGGCATCTTTGGCCACCACCTTCACAGGAAATAAAAAATTACACACATGCACAGTGATGAATATCTTCTTGTAGTAAAGCATGCTCTTCTAGACACAAGGCACTGTGTGTGGGCGTGTGATTCACCCTGAATTCATTTTAAGTGTGGAAATAAGGAACATTAAGACTAAATGTAGCGGTTTGTGTAAGACCACCAAGTACATGTCTCAGACAGAGTGTAGCAAGAGACAAAGAACAGAGTGACATTACTCCTCTCTCTGTCTGTACTCAGTCATCGAACACAGAATGGACATTACACCCCTTTTCTGGGCTCCATCTTAGAACACAAAGTGGACGTTACCACCCCCACCCCCTTTGTACCATGTCCATGAACAGAGTGGACGTTACCTCTTTCTCTCTGTATTCTGGCAACAGCTCATAGACGGCATCTGCAAACAGGCCTGTGTAGCGCTTGGCGTTCTCACAGATGCTCTCCACCAGCTCGGGGTCCTCCTCTGCGATGTCATCCAGGTCCACTACCAGGGCCACCTGCTCTCTGTGAGCCAGAGCCACCTAAGGTCAGATTGATACAAACATCAGCCGAGGCTCACATTGACACAGATTTGTACTGATTTCTTTGCCACATTCAACACTAGACTGATGTATACTGAAAATTGTACCTACTTAAGATGATCTAATTTCAAGAAATTATAATTGCAATTAATGACAACACACATTGGCTCATCAACCTGACAAAAAGTGTGTCAGAGCAACGAATTCAATGTGGTAGCACAACACAATAATACACCTGTGACTACAATACCAGTCAGTCAGTTTACTGCACAAAAAAAAGCTGACTTACCAACTGGGCACCATATTTGAAAACCTTCTTTCCATTGTCATCCTCACTGTAAAACTCCTGAAGAAAGCGCTTGCACTTGTCTGTTGAAAACACACACAAAACAAACAAATAACAGGTTATTAAATATGCAGACAAATTAGAAGCTATAATTACATATGCACACAATCAGCACACTGGCATTACTCTTGTAAGCATTTAAAATCAAAATCAATTCACCATTGTTTTTAGCTATACACTCTTTTTATACATTAAGGTTAATATAAGATGTGGGAGACCCGCCACAGTTTCCTTCCTGGTCAATAATTATATTTCACTGGGTATACAACAACTAGCTACCCAGCGGGTGTGCCATTATTATGTTTGACAAAAGCCAACTGCGCTCAAGAGCTGTCCACTCACAAACATTGGTCATGTGACCTCACCCCTCCTCCCAGAGGAAGTAACAACACAGTGTCATCAAGTCAAGACTGATTTACGCCCTCCAAAAACAAACAAGGGCTTCCCCCCTTCTCCTTTCAGCACAAAAAATACACAGTATTTTTGTGTTTCAACAAATCTATTTTAGCCAGAAAACAATTAGTAACGATAAAAACGTGACAATGAATATAAAACTATGAACAATGACAAAACCTTTCAATTATTGTACGACTTTATCCACTGATATTGAATAAAACTGGCGCGGCCTCGCTTTTTAATATGAGGAAACAGGCCCGAGCTCAAATGGCTGGCGTTTGAATACAGATGCAACGCCATCACCGACCCCACGCTCCATCTGCTCATTACGCCAAATAAGACATTGTCCCTCTTCGACCTCTTTGTTGAGTAACATCGCGCTTGGTAATCCCCATGACTCAGTGTTGTTTATCACAAATCCATATCTTCAAGTATCAATGTCTTAACACGTCGTGTACAGGCTTTATGATGATTAGCCGTTATAGGTAAACTAGTGTGTAAAAAAACAACACAAAATTAATCCGAAACTAAACATTCACCCACTCGACTTGGCGAACAACCCGATTTCAAAACAACCCTCGCTTGAGCTTTGCATACATACCGTGAAATGCGTCTGGAAACGTCCCATTATGCACAACACAGGTTCGGCTACACTATCCAGGCGTCCTTTTGCAGTTTGAGATGCGATTTATAAACGGTATCAGCGACACAAGTTTGCGCTCTCTGCTGTTTTTGTAAACAAAGAAGCACATGGCTCTCAAGCCTCGCCACAGCTGTACAGACTTGCGCTATCCATGCGCAATGAAAATAGTCCCATGATATTGTTCCAGCATTTCATGCGAGAAAACATTTTTCCCCCAAGTAACCACTTTCACGTGTGTGCGCTGGAGACTGTGTACAAAACCGATGAAGATGTTTACTCCGCAGCTGTACCGGACAATATAACAAAATATAAAGGATAGCGGATGTGAACAAGGCGTTTCAATGCAGCAGCTGCAGCAGCACAGGGCGAACCACTCCGGACGTAAAGCGTCATTACCCACCCCATCTGCCTTGACGGAACAACCTATCCCTTCTTATTGTCATTTTTCATTAAAGCAACAAGCACAATGACATTATACAACAGCTGTCCGAATTCTGTTTTAAATGTGCCCGGTGAGCAAAACAATTACACAAATAGCACAAGGGCCACAAACCGAATTCCACATAATATAACTGAGGTTAGTGTGGCACGGAAAACAAAGGGTGCTCACGAACAACACAATAAAAAAAAGTTTTCCAAGTTGTACAGAGTATAGTAGAAAAGCACAAAATCATAAGTGAAGTTTTTAACTGAGTAATTATTAGTTAAAAAGCAGCAGTTATGTGAGCGACAGTGCGCCAGTCAACCATTAACAAAAGAAATATTAGCAAGTTAATTTGCAGCTTATCAAATATGCTTTCAGCTCCATCTTTTGATAGTATGTAAACATGCTATAGCTATAGTAAATATTATGGTGTATCTTTAAACTCATCTCACCATGGTGCACTAGATATTTTTCAGGTTAAAATGTTTGTCCACTAGCCGGCGACGAAGACAATTTGTATATTTGCACACGTTCACGAATGACTGTTGATATCTACTACCTACAAAATCTTCAAAACAATAGACTCCAACTTTGCCTGGCAATGGACTACAACAGGAAACTTCAGTAACGACAGTGGCATGGCACGACTCTGGTCCCGAAAAGACCATGTGGTCTTCGCGCGGAATTCTTTGTCTGAAATCTTCATCCGGGTATCTCGCCCCGTACAGGGTAGCGAGAAGCTTGTAGATAGCAAACTTTTAATGTCGGTCATAACGTTAGACCTGCAACATATTGACGCTGTTCAGCGCCAGAAAAAAACTATGCATTTCCGTAATTGCAAATACATCCAATAAGCGTTAGAAATATACTTGACTATAAACCATAGCATACATTATCCATCTTTGCGTTTCTGGCGCATTGTTAGCAGGAGGCAACTGACAATTCTAGCTCTCTGCTTAATAAGTTGTCACGTTATAACAACACGTATTTAGCAACTAAAGATGACAGGTAAACACAATAGCTATGAATAACTAATACCATCTACTTCAAACAAGGCCAGATACTTAAGCAAGCATACCAAGAAGTTGCTAACATTAGCCGACTAATGTTAACTCCGGAGAGTTAACTTAACGTTAAAGTCCACTGTCGTTTGCGAATACTGGTGATACAAACCTTTCTCAGCGACGTAGTCTTTTGGAGCCATACTTGCAGATGGGAACTTATCTCCTCACACGGTTGCTCCCTTGTAGAATAAAGTGGTACAGTACTTGTAATGGCAAAACTTTTACAATTCGATAATCCGTGTAATGGATGCACGGCAAATCCTCTCGACAGAGAGCATGGAAAGTGCAAAAACTGGCGCGAGTCTGACTATCCTTTCAGCCAATCGTAACGACACATACAGCTACAGTAGGCGCGGCCTCTGTCTGGCGCGAAAACTTTACTGATCACATGATCCCATCAGCCAATAATGAGGCCATCAGTAACAGCGCGAAAAGTCCCAATTCTAGTTTCTGCCAGACTGTGAACAGCGTGTCTACACATTAAAGATGATCTACTGTGCACTGAATCCAACACCTAAACAAGACTCAAAACACGCGAGGTATAACACAATCCGAGGCATTGATATTTCACGTCATCAAAGACATACAGCAGTATTCATAATTTATTTTTTAATTAACATTCAATCATCAAGTAGCTCAATGAAGCGGATTGACAAATCTTTGCTGCCTGGCAAAAATAGTTTGGTTAAGAAAAACCCCAGTTCTCTCTGTTTTAAACGACTGTCACCTCCAGGGTGCAGTATTGGACAAATTTGTAAGAGGTGAATCGGACGTCATTAAGGAGAGAATAACAAAATCTTCTTGTTAACTAGACATTATGGTGGGCCAAAATAGTCTCAATACTACGTCTATACTACATATTTTAAACGCGAGTCAGTTGGAACCAAACTTTCAGATATTTTCCACATTTCATTTCATTGTGGTGAGTTAGATTGCATTTTGATGTGGCATTTAAAACTTCACAAAAATATTGGGTTGTTCATGCCCTAGCCACACAGAACTGAAAATGGATCAACACATTAAACAAAGAGCTTGATCTTGGAAAGTCAGTTGACAATTGGTTGTAGATACACAGTCAATGTGTATACTGTAGAGAACATTGGGATTTCAGCTACAAACATCCATGGGCTATCCATGTATGCATACCATGAGGTCCACACATTGTATAGGAGTATTACTGCTACTTACACTATAGGTTATTCCATGGTCTGTAAGACTGAGAGGTGTTAGTTGGGGTTTAGTAACATTTTTTTATCACAAATTAGAGTGACAAGACCAAAAATATCTTCTGTAACGTGTTTGACCACTACACACAAGGTAGCGATCGGCTGTAAATTATTTTTTTCCTTAAAAAACATGGCAAGTTATACAACAAAGGAAAGGCTGGCTACAGTATAGACAGTTGTCACAAAGGACAAATGTTTATGTCAGCATTTAAGTCAGTGCTATTCACAATTAATCTGGGTCACAAAATTCACCTGGAAAAACATTTTTGACTGTTTAATGATAAGGATTTGAAACAACAAGTCACCAAAGGGAATCATCGGAACACCCAATACAGATAACACACCACCCAACAATGACTGATTTAAATCAAAGTAATGAAAATCAAAGCCAAAACAAAAAAAAAGCACAAAAAATGATCACAGATTGGATCATTAAAATGGTAGGAGCCCTTAGTGCAGACCGAATGCATGATTACATTGTAATGATTCTAACAGGCACATTAAAATGTCATCAATTAATTCCCTATTGAAATGTTAATGATGGACGTAAATGAGAATGGGTTGAATTTGTAGCCTGTTCCACTGTAGAACTTATTCTGAAACTCCACCCTGAGAAAGAAGGAAAGAAAAAAAAATTAAATTAAGATTATGTATATATTTAACTTACTCAGGTGCACAGAGTAACTTATTATCCACACAAGTAAAAATAAGGTGTGTGTGTGTGGACGCTGAAGCTCACCAGTGCAGCCTAAGTGCGTGTAGAAAAGCAGAGAGCCCCTCCATGACCAGCAGGATGGACACAGTGAGCACAGCAAAGCCTGCAAATATGGCAGCCAGCACCACGCCGCCCACATAGGCCTGGAACCCTAGCCCGATCCTCATCACCATCGTCCACAGAACCTCAGACAGCTCTACAAGCGGAAAAAAATACATTTAACACGTGAACACAGCACACCTTCACCCTAAACACACACATACACGTTTACTCATACCCTGCAAAGCATGTCCATATATTTATGTTATGTTGTGAGAAACATATATGATAGACTGCCTCAGTGTGTGTATGTGTGTGTGTGTGTGTGTGTGTGTCTTACGTGCATGGGCCAAGCTCAGAGCCCAGAGTCGGAGGTATGAGGCGGTGTTGGAGATGCAGCCGAGGCAGTACTCAATGGTGTGGATGGCCTGGTGCATAAACTCATTGGACATGTCAAACTCCTGCAGAATGAAACGATTGCATATAAAATAGGGGGTTAAATAACAGATGTGGAGTATTTCTGACCAACTTATAAAATTGTACGATGACACAATAGTAAGAAAACCCATGGAGAGACAGCAGAGTTCTTAGAAAGTCAGCTGGTTGTACAGGCATGCTCATATGCTAACTTTGCTAAGAACTGATTAGTGAACAGTAAACACACACAACAAATGGTAAGGACAGAGAGACAAAACTACAAAGATTTTTTTAAAAGTCTATTCTACTACACACCTATACTTACATGTTCTACTCTGACTGCAGTGACTGAAATTAAGCGAGAAAACACAATGGACAGTTATTATAGCCATCCTGTTGTCCGACTTGTCCACCCTGCCACACCATTTCATTCCTCACCTCTTCATCTGACTCTTCAGCATGCATGCCACTCTCTACCTCCCCCTGTTGGGCATTTATGGAACCATTTTCTGGAAGCAATGGCCGCCGGTCTCCCTGAAATACACAGGTTAGATTGTTCAAAAACCACACAAACATTAAGGTAAAACTTACACATCCATTCTCTGAATACATTCACACACAAGGTTGTCGTCATGACTCGTCTAAAGAATAACAGTAGTTTGTGTCACAGAACTGAGTAAGTCTTTCTCTTTCAGTCACTGTCTCCCTCTCCCTCACACGCAGACATGCACGCACACACACACACCATAAGGGGGGATTAACATGAAAGCTTTCTGGGGAGGGCCCAGTCAATTGAAAACCAGCGGGTTTTTGAGGGGGATTGGAGCCCAATAATTGAATCTTTTCAGGGGCCCAGCCATCTCTATGGACAGGTCTTTCTGCACACACACACACACACACACACACACACACACACCGTGGGATGGCGTCTTTTCTTCTTGTGCTGGAGGTACTGATGAATTGGCTTCCCCAGGAGTAGTACAGGCACAGAGCAAACGGCCACCACCACTAACACCATCTGCACGATCATCTGTTGAGGCACAGACAGCAGACGCAAACCTTTTAGTTCTACCTTTAGTTCTCCATCAGTACACAATGCCTCCCCCCTCAAAAAAAACATGCAAACCATTTACAGATCTGCTTTACTATTGGGGAGACAAAGTGTGTCAGACTGAACCACACACACTTCTCCAGCCAAACAGCACACTGCTTTAAGAACACATAGGTGAGGCATGCAGTTTAATTAAGTGATGAGTTAAAATATCAATAATGTTTTTCCAGTATCACCGACCCTATTTTCAAGAGTTACAAAATGAATTTGCACAATTGCTCAAGAGGAGTCAAAGTAAATAGATATATTTACTTTATTGATCCCTAGCTGGGAAATTGAGGAAATGGAATAGGGGAAATTAAGATGCAATGAAAATGTATTATTATACATAAATAATAAATAGTTGACCTACCTGTCCTTCATAGAGAGGGGCGTTGCTCTTGTTTTCAGCAAACAGGAACATGTCTATGAAGTGGATGAGAATGCTGGGTGCCTTGAACGAGTCAGCCGGTGTGTATACTAGCCATTTGTAAAACACCATGAACACCAGGTATCCAAACAGACACAGCATGAAGATCAGCTCTGGTATCAAAACCAAAAACACAGAGCTGATCTGCTTAAAGTGCCTGAGAAACATAAAAAGGAACAGAGAAAAAAGGAATTTAATACATAGAAAGACTCTTTTTAAAAAAATCTGAACTTCTCCCAAATCGCTGCATAGTAAGATGAAGAAAACTGAATGTTTGTAAAACTACCCCGTTTATTAATATTCAAGATATTTCACACCATTTAAACAGGTTCCAGATGTAAAATCCAGATGTATTTTTAAAATTCACTTTCTAAAGGGGACATGAAGGGCGAGAGGTCTACAGTCATCCTCATTTTCCTCTTTACACAGGGTTCTTAAAAAAACTGACCATAACAAATAATGCTGCATCTTGGTCGATGCGATGTTTGTAGTGTACTTTTTCCTACACCCTAATCCACAGGGCACCTTGCAGTGTGACCCCGCTGGAAACTTACACGTAGTTGAAGAAGGACAGAGAGACCCCAAAGGTCATGTGGATGACTCCGATGATTACAGACATCTTCATCTTGTATGAATTAAGGAATGTTAAGCGATTATTGGCCAAACCCCATATCTGAGGAAAACAAGATCAATGGCTTATTAAAGATGTCTTAGCAAATAAGCAGTTACACAAAGATAGTTATGAAAGGAGTTATAATTGCCAATAATTACGCTCAAACTCTTATTCTAGTGGCTGAGATAAGGCTAAAACAGAAGAGTGACCATATGACAGTAAAACTGTATGTGCGCTGTGACATACTGGGTCAATGCCAAAAGGGTAGGGTCCAGTGAACACCCCTGGGACCGCAGGATCCAAAGAGAGGTATGGAGTGGTCTTGATAATCTCAGACCTGGAATACAAGAAAAGAAGAAGGTGTTTCTTAAAGTTATAGCTTGTACCTGAGCTTGATTGTTAACTTACTGTGTAAAAAGTGCAGTGAGAGGAAATGAGAAAAACTGATTGTAAGTTTATGACATGCTGTGTTTACACAATGATAAGAAGATGTAGTCACTGAAAGTTGGCAAGGTGTGTGGTCAAGTCACAAGAGAGACAGACAGAGAGAGAGAGAGAGAGAGAGAGAGAGAGACAGAGAGAGAGAGAGAGAGAGAGAGAGAGAGAGAGATGGAGTGACCTCAATGTGGCATGTCTCATTTGTAACCGCTACAGTGTGTACTCTGACAGTAAAATAAGAGACATGTGCCTGTGGGTAAATGCATATCCTGTTTTTATCTTGCATGCATGTTTTTGTGACTGACTGAGTTACTACAGTGAAGATTCATATAGTGCATACATACAGCGTGTTCTTAAATAAGTGTGTGTGTGTGAGTGAGTGTGAGTAAGTGAGAGTGAGAGATAAGGTGAGAAAAAGAGTACACATGTGCAGATGTGAATGTGGGTGTAATTCTGCTTAAGCGTGGCTAGATACGCACGTCCAGTTGTAGTGCTGTGCATTGGGCTGGATGTGCCAACCGGAGGGGAAAGGGCTCATGACCCGGCTGAAGCACTCGTTGTAGATGGCCCCCGTGTACACGGAGAACAGGCCCATGAGCAGGATCAGGTAGCGGCCGCCGAACATCATACGCCATATCTGCAACCACACACAGCCAGCGGTCAAAACCAAAGCACCAGAGGACTGCGGAGCAAAGGTCCTTTTCAGCCCCACTTTGGGGGATTTGGTGGGATGGGGGGGGGGGGGGGGGGGGGGGGAGTTCATACCAAAGTATTAGCTTTGCAGGAATTTGAACCAGATTAGAACACAGGCATAACATCCATGTTGGAAAAAAGTTAATTCTCAGAAGTGATGCATACAATACAATACATAATGAAGAACAAATGGCAGCAGGCATATCATGACAAAGAGTGTGTTATACGTTTAAGTACACAGCGTGTCCAGGTGTGTTACCTCGTTGGTGTTGTTTTTCAGTTTTGGGTCCTTCTCCTCAAGTACCATCCAGAGAGCAGCCAAGAACATGAGCAGCCCGTGTCCCACGTCCCCAAACATGACCGCAAACAGGAAGGGGAAAGTGATGATGGTGTAAACCGCTGAGATGACGGACAGAAGGATGACGGACAATCAGATTGACCAGAATTTATACCCAAAATACTCTATAGATATAAATAAGTATTGGGGTGCTACTGACGAACTTGACGTATAAATGTTTCTGTTACTTGAAAGGTCCCCATAAGAACATCACTAATCTGTAAATAAATTCCAGCTATAGTGCTATTTGGAACCAGGGTGTGACAGTACTGGAATAAGTGTCTTTCACAGGGGTTTTTATGTTGTGTCTGAATAGTCTGTATGTTTTATAATAACTCACAGTTTGAAAATAAAGATGGTGGTGATAAATTTAATGCACACAAATCATATTAAATAAAAGCAATGGTGATGGGATGTCTATATTTAAAGGTCAGGCTATATCCATCAAGAGCATTTTCAGGAAATGGAAAGCACAGATGAGGAGGAAGTCTGATAATGTACATGCATGTGTGTGCGTGTGTGTGTGTGTGTGTGTGTGTGTGTGTGTGTGTACGTGCGTGCGCGCGTGTGTGTGTGTGTGTGTGTGTACGTGCGTGCGCGCGTGTGTGTGTGTATGTACATGCATTACCTGGGTTTACCTCCCTGTATGTGGCTACCCCGTAAGCATCCACAATGTTCTGGAAGCCAGCAGTGAAGGAGTTCATGGGAAAGAGGGTTGGAGGGGATACTGTGGTGGGAAGTCTGTTATAGAATGAGTCCACTGCACTGCCACTCTTCCTCTAGGGAGAGAAAGAGAGATATCGATATTTATAGATAAAACATAAAATGTAAACATAAAGTTTACCATTATTTGTCTGATAAGACCTGACACCAAATGGAGCAAAATGCAAAAGCAAACATACAAATTAAATACAACTTTAATGAATAAACAAAAAAAATGCAACAAGCAGAATTATACTATTGCATTTTACATGCTATACATTCTACAAGCTACAATCACTGCCCCGAGGTACAGCCCCTCCTCATGGTACACACACTCCCCATACTAAATGATACACTCACTCCCCATGTATGCTTTACCTACTTCCTAGGCTATACTCACTCCATATGCTACACCCACTCCCCATGCTAAATGATACATGTTATACCCGCTCCCACTATAAGTTACACCCACTTCCCACTGTATGCTACACCCACTGCCCATGCTTGTTCCTGCTTACCCCTCCCTCCCTGAGGGCGCTCTGTAGGGCCGGCAGCTGTGAGACGGGGCACCAGGCCTCGGCGATCAGGCACTTCTCGGTGACCGAGGGGCTACACTGGTTGAGCACCATGTAGATGGCCTTGCACTTCTGCATGCGCACCTTCCACTGGGGCAACACAGCCAGCGCTTTGACCAGCAGCTGCTGCAGGTATTGCTCCGTCTCTGACATCACCTGAGGGGGGAAGTGACAGAAGAAAAGAAAGTTAAAAGTGGGGAAGAGAAAGTGAATGGTGGACAGAGAGGTTGTGAAAAACAGAAGTGAAAGAAAAAAGAAAGGAAGGAAAAAAAAAGGCATAAACAGATGGCAGGAATAGGTGATATAGATATGGAGGTGTATTTGTTATAATTCTCATATTTCTTCATGATTCTCCTGCAAAACATTGTAAACAGAAGTGATGGTTGAGCAAATGCTCAGTGACATAGAGGCCGCTGTGTGACAACCATACTCACAGACTTGATGTCCTCAATCCTTCCACCCAGTCCACTGAGAATCTCTGCCCTCTCACTGACATTGTCTGGATATGGAAAGGTCTGTGTGTGGAAGCTGTGTATGCATACAGGAAAAAAGGATGGAGTGGGCGGAAGTGTCCAGTACGGTGGGAAACAATGAGTGTATATTACAGGTTAAGAACAAGCCATAATACGTTCTTAGATCTAGAAACTTATGATACAACATGGTCACAATATGTTTCTTGGTTCTAGGAACTCACCAGTCACAGATCTTTTTGACTTTCTGGCCAATCTGGTCTCCCCAATAGGAGATGAGGAAAACTTTCCACTGGATCATCTCTCCCTGTAGTAGAGGTTAACACAGATTATCTCCCTTAACAATGGAATTCTCTTTTCTGATTAGCTGATGAGGCGGGACTTAACTTTGTTTAACTGGCTTGAAGGAGGTCTAAAAAAATTAAATCACCGTTCCATATCAAATGTGGTTATGAATGGTAACCATAGCCAAATGGTAACGCTCATAGCCAAATTACAGTTAAATGCTCAACTTTTTCCTAACAGCTGCTATAAAGTAGCAAATCAACCATTCATTTCGGTAGTTTATGCATATAAAATTAGATTATAAATACAAACGAGAGATTAAAAGGGATAAAAGGCCTTCGAGGTGACCAATTCCGTTTCCAGTTCTTTGCCTCCACCTCGCCATTATTCCCACGGAAGTAGTCACCTTGTCAGCCTTTATCCCTTACACAACAGTGACATATTTCAAATGTCATGCCATTTTTTTGTGCAACACAGACATTTTTTTCTAGACAGAAAGGGTTGACACGCTTCCCTTTGCTTTAGCGCGCTATTTCTTATTTGTGGTTGTATGCAAAAGTAATGTTTTTTATTTATTAGATTCATACAGTTCTTTTGCATTGTATAAAGCTATTTTAACTATTAGGTTACCTTCATCTGGTGATTTTGAAACATGCGTACAGACCTCAATGGCTTAGTCGACACTTGCATACACAGACAAAAACATATGCACATAGAAATGCACACACATACAATGTGGCACATACAAACATGTAGTGGAGAGTGGGTGCGCACATCCAAGTAGTTTGTCGGCAGGTGCAAGACAAACGTGTCAGACAATGTAAAGATGTGGGTCTGCACACTGCCTCGTTTGCTCATCAGATGCCTGATGAAGATCCACAAGGATCGAAACATTGCATTTTAAAGTAATAAAGTTTAACTTTTGGAGCAAACGAGGCAGTGTGCAGACCCACATCTTTACATTAACATACAAACATGTACACACACTCATATACACACATATGCACTTGCATACACATATGCAAACACAAACACACAAATACCCATTTCTTACAGAGTCAGGATGTTCGAGTTTTTCCTCCATGTCACAGAAGTCAACGATAATGTACCCACGACATGCCCTCCATAGAAGCCTCTCAAAGGCAGGTACTTTCCAGGGGTGTACAACACCCGCCACAAAACTGAGGCGCACATCCTGTCGGTTCTCCAGGAAGCCGGCGGTTTCAAAGGATTGTGGTGCAGCCTGTTCAGAACAACATGTACGTGCACAGCTGGTATAACTATTACAGAAAGTGGACATCATGGAGAGACTGTTGAGAACATGCATGTGTTCTACCTGATGTAGTCATGGCCAGATACTATGGGTGTGTTCAAGTGATGAAATGTTCCAATTATTCCACAAAGTACAAGTTTTTATTGCATCAGTGCTGTGCTGCTAAATTCTGATTACTGGGATAACCTGAGGTGATAACTCTTTGACTTGCAAAGTGTGACTGAGTGGGGGTTATTTGATCTGGTAACAAACGGAATGATGACACAGAAAAGGGAGGATAGGGAGGTGATGGGTCACTGCAGTCCTGATAATGATGGAATGACTTTAAAATGACAGCTCAGAGGAGTCGTGTAATCTGTGACGTGTGTGTGTGTGTGTGTGCGCGTGTGTACGGTCCTGACCTGGGATGCAGTGATAGAGTGGGTCTGGCTGAGTACTCCCCGGTATTGGCACAGCTGATTTAGCTGGGCACGCAGACTATCTCTGTTCCTAGACACCTGTGATCACACACACACACACACCAATCAAGAGGTCAAGCACATTCATCATAATGCCCATATATCTGACAGTATATGACACATAGCAAAATTTACACTATTGCACTCCATATGCCTGCAATATGCTGTAAAACAATCATCTGGGTAAACAGAGGACTACGGATGACCTCTCTATTGCAAAGAAGTGGGTCTATGAACACAAATATAAATCTTTTCTACTGGATACCTCCTTCAGCTCCCGAGCCAGTCTCTCACTCTCCTCCTCGATGGTGAGCAGCTCCCTTGGTTGGGGGGCCGGGGGGGTCGGCACAGGGGGCTGGAGAGGGCTTCGCAGGGTCGGCGACATAGAGCGGCCAATTTCCTGCTCCAGAAAGGCTGCATGGGGACGAAGGGCAGAAAAACAGAGACAGGTGTCAATCCCAGCTTCAGAGAACAGTAAAAACCCTGCCATGTATTCCCTTCAGGCTGTGCACGTAACGTTAAAGTGACTTCACTATTTAGCCGACCTTCCTGACTGATGATTTGTGTGCTCATTGGTTTTAGCTGGTGCAGAAAACTGTAGGATCAAATAGGTGGCAGGGTTTTTACTTTTTGAGGTCAGGATTGGCATCTATGCTACAAACATGCATAGCGATAAGGGCGGGTGAAGAGCCGTTGGCTGCAGGTTAAAACCACACAAATCACAATGAGGTCAGCACAACTGAAACTCACCAAAAGTCTTCTCCATTTCCTCACAGCGTCTCACCTCACCCACAAATTTCCTCTGAAATGCATTTACGTTTGGATTTAACTGGCAACAAGTCACAGAGAAAAAACGGAGGTGGGGGGGGGGGGGGGGGGGGGGGCAGAGAGAGAGAGAGAGAGAGAGAGAGAGAGAGAGAGAGAGAGAAAGTGTGTTAACATAACTTGTCCTGTATACTCATTGCATACATTTAGCGCTGTCCTCTGGACTATAATGCACTTTCATGGGCCTGAAACAGTCCAGATAAAGAGCAACTTTTGAATTATGTTGAAGAAAAAGAACAATGTTTCAAAATGTCATATGTATTTATTAAATGTATGACTAATTATGACTAAGGGCGTACAAACGGCTACAATTTAATTGAATGAGTCATGCATTTGAGTTGAGAGGTCTAGAAAAAAGCTAAGAAAATAGTACAACTAGGTTTCATTTTGAGTGCAAGCAAAGTATCCAAGAAGCATTCTTTTCTCACATCTCTAAACTCCACTATCCCCAGTTCACCCAGTTCACTGACGCAGTTGTATGCTGAACTGGACTGGAGGAAAAGTTGAACCAGACAGACTTCCTCACTCCGAAAAAAGGACCCCATGGTCACCACCTAGGAGGAGAGAGAGAGATAGAGATAGAGATAGAGAGAGAGAGAGAGAGAGAGAGAGAGAGAGAGAGAGAGAGAGAGAGAGAGAGAGAGAGAGAGAGAGAGAGAGAGAGAGAGAGCTCAGTTCACTGTGGTTGCAGTAGTTTTACCCCACTTAGTACTAAAAAGCTGTTGCTAAAATCAGAACTGAAACTTCTGTCAAAAATTCCTATCTTAGGAAACACTTGCTGTTCAAACTGAGTTCATTGGCCACGTAGAACCCTTTTTATCACAATATGTAGGCCTTTAAGCAGCCAGATATAGGCTAGTAACAGCAACCTGTGTGTCAATTTAACCCCCAACTCAACGAAGCATAGGCACACCGTTTACTTTCATGTAAACTAAACCCAGTGCTGTTTTTATCTACTCAACTGATCCACTTTTAATGGAAAGGTAACGAATGGATACATTTTCACACTGAGCTTTCCATCAAGCCTCATAAGCACTGTGTTTACCTGTGTTTTACCAAAGTCCTTCTGGACTCCCACTAACAACGTCTAGGTCTACGCGAGCCGATACGTCCGAAAAACTTAAGCGTAAACTTACATGCTTATGGAAATGTTTAGTTCTTAAAGGCCACAGAATATCAATTAAAATACAAACTGAATGTCTGAGTCAGATAAAACATAGCGACTATAGCATTTGGAGCGAATTATTTACTTGTTTTTAAAAACCCTCACACACTGTTCACATCTTAACCTTGCCACTTCAAAGAAAACTAAACCTTACGTGCGAGTCACCAATGCTACAATCAGGTCCAGGGAAACAAAACTACACCACTACTTAGCGATACTTACTTGGACAAAACTTAGGCGAAAACAATTACGATAGCATCATAAAAAAATGTGAAGCATACCTCCGCTACCGACTGAACTTGGAGTTGAACTCTGCTGGCCTTACTCCTCGACTTGGGAGAATAGCTGATTTCGCCAACACCAGCACATAAGATAAGTGGAAATTTCAAGAGCAACCGTGCCCTACGGAAGTTTTCTTATTTCATTCTCAAGACCAGCGAAGACATCTGATCATGATTCACTCACTTCCCGTTTCTCCCGGGAGTCACGTTACTTCTGTATTCACGTGACGATCGCAAACCTTGCCTTTGGTGTCGGCATGTTTTGATAGGACGCGACTCAATTCACTCGAAAAACAAGGAAAATAATCACATCGGTTTTGCGTTTACCTTTCCTTATAGTGCAGATTTTGTATAGTAGTACTTTACGTATTTCTAAAAACAGTTATCTGTGGGTATATTTCTTTATTGAGCTTGAATTCATATTGATGTACCAGTCTACAGAAGCCACAGTGGTAAACAAAAAATATACAGTTCTATGAACTCACTTTGAAATACAGACGTTTTCAAGGTTTAAAGCAAAGGGGAAAGGTGGGGACAGAGCCTGAGAATATGAAGTTATCTTGGAAATCATAAAATGGTAAACACAAACAAAACGTTTCATTGGAAAAAAAGTAGCTATGAATTACACCCAAGGGGTCTATTGACAGGACATTTAGGAGATTCATCGAACCCTTGGCTTCACATTTCCCAAGAGATCATAAAAGAAAACTACATTAAATGCTTATAGAGCACACAGATGCATTGGGTTATGGCCCATATTTATGCTGATATAAGTCTTGCAACAGGTCACAAAATCATACAGTAAAGTTTGACGTTGGTTGGTTCACATCATCCATGGAGACAGAAAAAAAAGCCGCTCAAATACAAAACTCGCTACCATTATACACTCTCCCATACACACATACACAGACACACACGCAGATTCAACTTTCTTTCCATCCTACAGGCTGTAGAACTTGAGACTTCTGTCCATTCCAGTGGAGGAGAGGAACTGAGCATGCTCGCCAAACGCCACACCAGTCACAAGTCCACTGTGATCTATACGAAGAAAGAGAGAGGTTAGCATGGGGGGGGGGGGGAACAAAAGTTGAATAAATACGCAAAAAGAGGAAATTAACATTAGTAAAGATTAGATGAAAAAGGAAGGAACAAAAATCAGGAAGTGAAGTGTGTGATTAAAAGGGGGCTGATGCACTCATCATAGGATGGTGAGCCAGGTGGGTGTGGTTACTGATGTGAGGGAGGAGCATAGACGACTCACCGCCAAAGTTGAGGACCTCGGACCACTGCTTGCAGATGTACACTCGGATGTCAGATCCGCCCACAGCCAGGTAGGTACCGCTCTGGTCAAACACCAGCGACTTCACCTGTGGGAGAGGAAGAGGAGTATTAAACAAGGGGGCATAGGGCACTGGGTGTCAAACTGGGCTTCCAGTACCCCAATTGTCAGCTGGATGACCACACAAACTTCCAGTGTGCTGCTCAGTTGCGAACCACATTCTGAGCTTGTTTTGTGTGTATTTGATTGTCTTGGAGATTTGCATTTTTCTGTTCGTGCATGTACTTAGTGTGATGATAATAAGATGTCATATGTTTTGTGGATATGCATGCCTTAAATGAGCCACCCAGGGACTCAAAAAGAATTTCAGTCTTTTGACTGATAAAGTCTATCATCAATTCTACAGGGTGTGCAAAATAAATCTGTGATTGGGTTCTCAGCCTTCACCAGTATAAAGGTTAAGTTCAGGTACAGGCTATATGTGGACAAAGATCTTACATTTCAACTATCTCTAATATAATCTAATTCCCCATACATTATGTACCATGTAATGTCTGATCATGTTTTGTTTCAGCAAACTATGTAACTATGCACAAATATTCATAGTAAGCTGTCTGGTGGTGTAGGAAGTACTCTGTCGGATATAGAGGGTCTTAAGGGGTTCACAACAGACAAAAACCTGGAAATGTATTTCATAAAGAATGAGAGGGAAAAGTATAAAGTACAGCTGAAGTACAGTGGCGAGCTTTTCATACAGCATCTACAAAGACTTGTGGAGTCTTATAGCGTCTGATATCTCTATAGGTTCTCATTCATGCAGATCATGATAGTCATGAATGGCAACATGCAAACCAACTGGAGCACTTACAAAAAAAAAAGTCTCTGATGTGCAATGGGTGCAAATCACTTTGGCAGAAAACCGTTTTTCACCATTTGTCATCACATTATTTTGTGTAAATGTGCGGTCATACTGACCTCATAGTTGTTATCCAGAGCAATAGTCTTGAAGTTCTTCAGTTTTCTCAAATCCCAAAGCTTCAGAGAGCTGTCCTGGGCGCCTAACACAGAAAGCGATTACAAACAGTCATACACTGACACGATCAAACATGCAGAGGGTCATCCCACGTAAATGTCTTCCATTGAGATGGAATAACAAAATGGCCTTTTTCATTAATGAAGTCAGTCAATAAAGCGAGCACGTAACGAAACGTTTCTTCAACTTTTTAAATCGGATAATTAAAGCAATTAAAGAAGCTGAAGAAACTGTTGAGTGCTTGCTTTATTCAATTACTCTTTTGATTCATGTCCAAAATGTTTGAGCACAGTTTTCATCAGTGGAAATTGTTGAGTGTGCTTCTTTATTTTAATATATATACTGCAGTTGCCAAGTTTACCTGTGGCCAGGTAGTAACCGTTCTCAGAGAAGGCGATGGCTGTAACTGGGCCAGAGTGTCCAGGGAAGTTGGCCACGTTGGTGCGCTCCTTCAGATCCCAAATCTTGATCTGAGAGTCAGCTGTGCCGGTGCCGAAGATCAGACCGTCAGGGTGGAACTGAGCGCACGTCAGAGCTGGTGGCACAGGGGAACACAATTAGAGTTACACAGGAACAGTGCTGTTGGAAGATAAGACGGGGGCGTATGCAGGACTACAGAAGCATACTCACCACACCCTGCAGCTTCGTCAGTCACTTTAGTCAGAACACGACCGGTCTGGATATCAGAGAAGGCCCAGTACTAAAAAACGCACAAAACACAGAGCAGTTTAGACATTATTAGGTCAGCTGATAGAAGTTTCTCTAAGATCATTTGCACTGCAGGGCACCTCAATAATTTCAGTATGTGCTTCCCTGTTCAGAACTATTGCATACCGTTTTGCTCTAAAGATAAGAAGCATGCAAATTTTAAAAGACAAAGGCAGCTATCAAAATATCAACATGACATGGGTGTGCCTTCACACACACACACACAGATATATACCCATGCATACAGAGCAGGAGATCCACCATGAACCTATATCAGGTGTTGGCACACGCGTGTGCGTTTTACCTGGTCCTCGGAGGAGCTCAGCAGGTAGTCTCCAGTGGCATGCAGGGAAAGGCCAGTCACGCTTGCCTCATGGGCACGCACCACCTGGACACAGTTGCCCCCGGTGACGGACCACACACGGATGGTGGTGTCTGGAGAAGCGGAGAACACCACGGACTAGAAGAACACAAGTCAAAATGAACACATTACATACAGTAAATATATATATATGCAATACATTAACACACAAGCTATACACATACATCTTCATGCTACTTCCACCACAAGGAGGGTGTGGCAATGTATCATTACACATACACATGCCTATAATACATTATAACACAAAAAGATACATTAACATGCAATATCCACATAAATGCCACTCTTTTCATAGTAAGCATCCATGTGGAGATTTCTAAATGCTTTGTAGTAGGACAGTGCGCCAGTGAGGTTACCTGAGAAGGATGGTAGATGACAGAGGTGACCTTTTTGGAGTGACCCTTAAGGGTGGCCACAATCTGCTCCTCACGACGGTCAAACACAACCACATTCTTGTCTGCTCCACCTGCACAAAGAGATCAAGAGAAGTGTTAGACACAGAGCACGACTCAGGGAAATGGAACAGGTGGAGGAGAGGGGTTGTTAAACCTAAACACTGGGTTGTAATTGTAGAAGGTCACGGGCAAACAGAGTTACACCCCTACTTCAGTTTTATTGCCATCTCCAAGCTATTCATGAACCAGTCATTAAGAACAACATGTTAACATTGTTGTTAAGAGTTACTGCTGAGTGGCACCCACGAACGAAATTTAGTGAGAGTGTTACTATGTAATTTTCCCTGTGTTCATAAGTAATGGGTGGACCTCAAAACATTTATTTCCTTAAAATTTAAAACACAATACTGCTGATATGAACAGGATATCAATTACTGAATAGAAAAATAATAATAATAAGCAACGATCCAAAAGATGTACAGACACAACCACAGAGATAGCCTACCAGTGAGCACTTTGTTGGTGTCTGAGGGACAAAGGTCCAGACAGAGGATTCCTGGGATACTGGCACTGTGCAGCCCCTGAAAGAGAAAGGAACATCATTCAAAACTAATCTCACACATATACACCAAGGGGAAGAATCAACTGTGTCTGCAAATTTAATTCTATGTCCTAAAACAGTGTGCTGTTCTGTGTGTGTACAGAGTCATCACTTACAACATGAGAAGCCACTTGTCTGTATTTGCCAAGATCCTCGGCTCGGACCAGCTCCTCTGGCACAGTCTTTCCTCTCTACAGGAGGATGGAAGGGGCGGGGAAGAAGGGAGAAGGTGAGGAAAAAGGAGAGAGAGGGAGAGGAAAAACATTTGTAATGAGGCCTTAGTGTAGAAAAGCCCCCCCAAAAGTTCTTTTAAAGCCACAAGACTAATGTCTGGGATTCAAACGCAGAAAGCCACAGGCCTGCTTCTCAGTCCTAGTTGGAATAATTACTACTGTCTAGACAAGCCCAGCACTGCCAGCTTAAAAACCCAATTTCAGTAAACAATTTAGAGACAAAGGCAGCATTTTGGAGATGACCCAGATATAACAGCCTAATTACCACCTTTCTGTTTTTCCCCCTCTTACCTTCTTTCGCTCGGTTGTCAGCACAGTAGCCTTGTCTTGCAGCTAAAATGTGAGAAAAAAAAAGCTATTAGTTAAGAGACAGAAAAGGACTTCCTCGACACCCCACCCATTTAGGCAAATGCATACAAACACAGCTATGGCACAAATACAACCTTCAGATTAAACAGTTGCAGCCCATAAAATCAGACATATACATATCATTACTACATCAGACTTAAATGACGCTCTTACCCAGAGCGACTTACAGTTATTTAGGTACAGGGTTTCAGTTACAGTCCCTGGAGCAATGTGGGGTTAAATGCTTTAACTTCAGCCATGAATAAGGGTGCAGGAGAGCACTAGTTGTTTACGCCCCCCACCCTCGGATCCAAAGACTCTTACCTTCTGTATGATCTCTGCGGTCATGCCAACCTGTTCGCTAACCTCCATAGGCTCGCCACCGGCACCCTATCAGAGAGAACAGGTATAAGATAAGAGGGAAGAGAAACGACCAACACCTGGCAGACCAGGCTGAGTCTTTCTAAAGCTGCACAATGATAAAGATGTTAAACATGAGGATGCAAGCTATTATGTGAGCAGTAAAAGGCAAGAATTGGTCAAGAATCTTCAAAAGACATATCAATTAACCAATCACATACCACAGCTGGCTGGGAGGCAGGAGCAGCTTGAGGAACAACCAATCCAGCCTGGGGTTTGAGTGTGGCAAGAGCTGTGAAGGAAAACCATAGGCGTCAGTGTGGTTCCCCGAACCTTCTGACAGACTGTCAACTCGTTACTACTGCACACATTTCACTTCCTGGACTTGACTGATTTTGGGAACACTTTGTCATTAGTCTCTCCCAGAATTCCCAGTCTACTGCAATGTACGGTAAAATTAGATGTTTTAACACAGGCTAAAGTCCCGTTAATAAGCATATTTCATCTGAAGTATAACATTTCAATCCTGCGATATCTGCAAAAGGTTAGCTTCAGTTATTAGACGTGTCAGTGCATATGTGAAAAGGCTGTGCCATGATGCCGGCCCTTACCCTCTCTGGCTGCTGTGACCTCTTTGGTGAGGCGAGCGATGACTCTGCAGGCGGCGTCGTGCTGGTAGAGAGCGTGAGAGAGCTCCTGCCGGGTGGTCTGCAGCTGCTGCCGTAGAGTGAAACTGTGCAGCATCACCGCATCCTGACACATAGATCAAAGGGACCAACGCAGTCAGACACCAGGGGATGAGAAGGCAAGAAGCAATTAAAAGTTCGTCACATTGTGTTTTACTTTATTTTATTTACATCAATCTAACAGGCACTACAAACAAAAAAACAAAATAAAAAAACTAGCCTTTAAGTAAATTTGGTACCAGGCAGTGAGACAGGGGTTGTGAAAGTGTTGTAGGGGTTGTGAAAGTGTTGTGAAAGTGTTGTAAAAAAGTGCATACTTCACATTAACTTGTGTTTATAACGAGTTTATGTTTAGTTTATTTAACTGTTGTGTAGTGACTATTTGTGTGCTTGTCTTTTCTAATAAGCCCTCTTTATAACCAGCTGCCAATCACTACCACCTTGGGCACCTGTTTTAGTTATCACAACTAGGGCAGTAATCCTACATTCCCAATATTTATGTTGACCTAAACAATGATATCAAATCTTACAAAATTCTGAACAAGTTCAAGTTCAAATGATTTAGTTTTTTTGGCCTTTTTCTGGCTTTATTGAGATAGGACTTAAACTGAACGTGCTCAATGAACTGGCTGTTTTGAACTAGTTCATGCACAACTCTGAGAACAAGAGGAGAGGGGGAAAAAACGATTGTTCATTGCGTTTCCTCAAACCTTCTCAAGAAAAGTCTTCAAAATCTTTCACACGCTCTCAGACTATGCATTTGCACTGGGAACGTGCACGAGCGAATGTGTAAAGAGCAACCTAATCTGATATGTTAAAACTCACCCATTCATCTTGCAGCGACTTGAGGATGGCTGGAATACTAGTCGCCGAGGGAGCCTTGGGACGGATAGGATGGGACACTACAGACAGACCGGTAAGCTGTTACAACTCCGTCACAAAAATCATCTCTTTTATATTGAACATTAACAAACGTACTACAATTATGCCAAACATCACACTAACTACCCACCTTTGATGTCGATCAACTGCTCTTCGGACAGCGGCTGGCCATTTATTGGGTCTGCTCCGTTTTCAGCGATATACTTCTCAATCAGGCGGCGCTCAAATACTTGGTTAGACACCGGTGATACGCAGGGGTGCTCAGGAACCTCATTGGAGACTGTCAACAGATATTGCTTATGGTCAATACGTTGCATAGTTGCTTCAAAACGAGACTGTTACAATAAAAGGATACACCCGTTGGTTGGTTTATTCGTCACAATAACATTCACATAACATCTTCCCAAAGAAAAAAGTAAACAGTCAAGCCGAGTTAGCCAGCTAGCTGCCGAAAGAAAGCAGCTAGGCTTTGATAACTAAGTTAGCTACATGGCGATCAAATAATCAGAAAACACAAACACTCCGACTCAAACTGTAGGTCGCAGATGCAAAACATTACATTTAATACACTTTCATAGTACACTGATAACTTAGCTAAGGAACCTATTGATCCATTCATTGAATCACTGAGTTTACATTGAATGGTAGACCAGCTAGCGAAGCTAACTTATCCCAAAAGCTAACAGCAACTTAAACTGCAGAATGAACTTACTTGCGCAAACTAAAGACATTTTTCCCTTCGGTTGGTTGCCTCCACTGTCTTCTACAACGTTAGTGTTGCGTTTGGATGTTTGTGCAAGCTACCTAATATGCAAACACACAAATCGTGATTTCGGGGAAGTTGGAGACTGTCCCTCCAAGTCCTACACGTTGTCCTCGCGCTACCGCTTCAAGAACGCTGCATTCTGGGATAGTATGGTCATCCAACGAGCTATCCCCTCATATCTCCACTTGGTGGCGTCAAGTTTCCGTAGGCTTTCACTTCTCAGCTTTTAGAACTGAGTCATATCATTAAACACAATTTTTTCTCTCAACCAACGTGTTAGTTTAACATATAGGAAATATTGATGTAAATTTGATTCTGTTAATTGCTGCACTATAAGATGATATCCAGGCTAGATTTCAAACAATTGCAATCAAATTGGTAACATATCCTTGAGACCTTTCAAAAGAACTGATTAAATCAAGAAATAAAAGGTTTGATTTTCTGTTTAATGATTAACAAATTTTACACATACTAAACAACTCTGTGTGGGAAGTTAGTGCGTATTTGCATTTGAGAAAAAGGACAATGTTGAGGACAAACAAAGGAGTAAAGGAGAAAAAATACTTTGTTCTTGTTTTTGGACTCTCACGTTTCTATGAAATGCTCAACAGCAAACTTAATTCTATGCTGTTTAGTCTGTACATTTAGATGCTAAAGTTCATTATACAGTTATAATTAAGACTATGAGACTTTTAAGGTCAGTGCCAAAAATATAATAGTTCACATATTGCTCACAATACTATTTCAGTTATCCGTTCCCCAATATGAAGCGTACCTCTCAGATATCATAGAAACTTACATTACTATATTTTGCCTTCATGTTATATCTTTTAAAACTAAAATTTTCATAGTATAGTTCTATTATACTGAGTACAAAGCAGCATCTCTCAGCAGTTCTTATATCTCAAAAACAAAATTTTCTCTCTATAAATTTCACATGTGAGACATGATAGCAAACAATGCTACATATAAAAGGACGCAGCGTTAGCTTATACTCATAATATTCAGAGTTCCAGTTAAGTAGCTGACTGTAGATCTAAGCCAGATAGCCCTGGCCTGGCCCACCTTGTCTGCTATTTCTGCTACGCTTAGGTTAGATCAGGTTAGCACATGATAACATGCACATGCATTGCAATATACCTAAATAACCTATTATGTACAGCACAGGCAGAACATACATGAAACACCTTCGAGGTCTAAAATGACAGTGGCACCGTACACTAAGGGTTCTTCAGTGAGTCACAAACCCCCCTAACATGATAACACGCTACGATTTGAATCTTTGTAGAATAAATCAGATTAGACTTTGCAATTTCAGAATAGATACTTGCAAAGGTAGCCCCACAGGTGTTGAAAGGTGCAGTTCGAGAGTCGCACAGAGGTTAGGAATGTAGAATAATAAATATTGTTCTTGAAATGAGACAGTGCGGTCTGATGGTCTAAGTGTAACAGTAGGCCAACCTAAATGCAGAATGATTCCAAATGGAATCACACATGCAATGTGGGGAGGTGGAAGATCAAGGAATGTTCAAGCACCAAGGAATGCATACATCGAGGAATTCAAGACTTGAGAGGTAAAGATGACGGTCCAGGAAAGTCCAAAACGTTTCAGAACTGCAACGAACACAACCCAATCACAGTCCTTACGGTGAATACAACTGGCAGCATTAAATTATGTAACAAGGAATGTACACAACTGTAGGAATAGAGACACAAATGAATCAAAAGTCCACACAAACGTTGGACAAAATGGCTGCAGTCAACTCCAAACATCCTTCCAAGGGACACATAGAAGCCCCTCTGATTATGTGTTTTGTCCTTTCCCTGTGGTTGAGATAGCGCTGAACGACATGGCAACAAATCTACAGACAACTGCAGTGAGTAAAATCAAAAGCCAATAGCGGAGGCAGCCATTTTGAACAGCACTCCTGGATCAGCCTGAAGATGATGTCTATGAGATCCAGGTGTTTTGATGGTCCCATAAAAAAATACTGTATGCTAACTCCATGCTCATTTTGGCCTGCACTATTCTAGTAGTTTTCTATTCTAACAAGTCAGCTTCCTATCAGCTTATATTTCACAGTCTGAACAGCATTCTTAAAAACTACTGAACTGTAAGTAAGAGCAAACTTCCCACCCAGCCCCCATACATACTGTATCACACTATGTTTTATCTACTGCCAGTTTACTCGGTTAAGAGTTTTATCCCTGTTTTAGAAAAGGAAGGCACGATGGTAAGTCTTACCACTTTCTCTGTCTGTCTGTTTCCATTAAGTTATCCCTTTTGGGTGTAAACATACCTCTCCTTTCTTTCTTTTGTCTCTTTCCCTGTCTACATTTACATCTGCCCTAGTGGACTTCACAAGACTAGCGGATGTTCAGCTTGTCCGAGGTGTAGACACTGCAGATGCTGGACGTGTCCATGTCCAGTGGCAATATGGAGAAATAGTCCATCCTCCCGCCATCTTTCCTGCTACCCCTGCCGATCTCGAACTGGGCGCAGTGGTCAGAGGAATGGAGGCAGTCCGAGGCTCCTTCCAGAGAGAAGGATGTCTTCCTCATGCTTTCAGGTCCCTGTGGTGGCAGATAGAACAAAGAAACACGTGCCAATCTTCTCTTAATCAGGGTAGTTATAATGCCACAGTAATCAAACAGTTGAAAAATACCTGAGTGAAACATGACTGAATTGCAGGTTTGCAACATAGACAGTAAAAGACAGTTTACATCTTTGATTTAGGAATTAAACTGTATAAATCTGAAACATTTCGGGTTAGCAGCTAGCACTATAAGCCTATTTATGTTGAATGTTTATTAGGAGACACATAAAAAGTGATGGTAGGACAATAGGATAAGGCAAAATAAGTTAGCCTAATAAACAAAGTGCAGGCTTGCACCTATGTTGGTTCGTGAATAAAACTAAAATGTTTCTGGTCAGTGTTTGTATCTATTGTAAGTTTCCAGCAATATTAGCCTATTTGTGCGAATGTTCTCCTGTAGTTAACTTAAAACACGTGCTATGTCACAATCAGAAATAGGAAGTTTTCCCCTCCCCATGTCACCCCTAGGGACACAAGCAGGAACTGTCAATCGCACCCGAATGAACTTCCTCTTTTCCGGTGCTACCAAGCTGCAACAAATGCTGTCTTGTGTTTTCCTGCCAAACTGTTGAAGCACTTTGAGCTACATCTTGTATGCATTGTGCTATACAAATACATTTTGTTATTATTATTATTATTATTATTATTATTATTATTATTGCCTATTCCTTAGAATGGGCCTCTGCGCCGATGTCACGTGACAGTTATAAAACCTGTTGTGTGCACGACCTTATGACAACCCCTTCAAATCTGCCGCACACCATGGGAACTGATGTCATTTTGACATCACAATGTTGCACGCAACATCCGGCTTAAGTGCATAACTGTAGGAAGGTGTGTCTGTTTGTATGTATGAAAATGTGCATTACCTCACTGAGTAGGCTTTGAGTGGGACCGGTTCCTAGCTGCTCTCTGCTTCTGGCTGGCTCAGGCGAGTCTGTACGTGGCTGAACTCTCTGAACAACAGGGGAGCCGGCCTACAAGCACAGAGGCAAAGAGAACTCAGGTCCGCAGGTCCCAATAGAAATGGCTGCGCAAGCATGAACTAGTACACAGACAGCCCACGCAGAGGTCACTTACGCTGTGTGAGGGGCTGGAGCTCCTTTGTTGGGATGTCCTGACCTTATACGGGGAGCTGGTGTACTGGGTGAGGCTGGGCTCACTGTAGTCCTGTTGGCAAAACAAAACCAGCACTGCTGTTCATCGAGGCTAAACAAAACACTGGGCTACTGCACAGACCTACACAAAATACAAAAACAAATGATAAAGGATATGCCCTTTTATAAAACATCACCTGCTGATGTATTGTCACACAATCCCCTTGTACAAATAACACAAGTAAAAAGATGTATATAAAATTAATATAATAATATTTTTTGCACAAATACTTGTATACACAAACACATGTACACAGACATTTACACAAATATACCCTTGCATGCATGAACACACACACACAC
Organism: Setipinna tenuifilis; assembly: GCA_030347295.1. Classification (NCBI taxonomy): domain Eukaryota; kingdom Metazoa; phylum Chordata; class Actinopteri; order Clupeiformes; family Engraulidae; genus Setipinna; species Setipinna tenuifilis. Next base: position 17,198,529 of record CM059280.1, on the reverse strand, counting down.
TCGCATACACTTCTGCACATGTACTTACCCACACCCGCACACTCCTGTACACACACACACACACACACAAACACAGACACACAGACACAGACACAGACACATACACACACACACACACACACACACACACACACACACACACACACACACACCCAGTCACCCACACAAACCTCAATATATATTGCTGGAGGGACGCTGCCAGTGGTGACATCTCTGCGTTCTCTCATGCCGCTCCGTATCATGGACTTGCAGCTGGGGTACCTCTTCAGGAAGAGGATAAACCCAGCCAGGGACGCAAACATGCCTGAGGGAACCGAGATGGACTTAATCACAGCCCTCCATCTCATATGCTTATCTAAGAGGAGAAAGAGGCAAAGAAAGAAAGAAAGCTAAATTTGACATCTTTCATTAACATACACAACGCTAACTTGTATATCATTTTAACTCATTTATCAATTGCTTAGCAAATACAAAAACAAAAGTACAAGAATACCCTGACAGCTGTGCATACTTTTTGCACTTGTAGATGTGATTTAGATATGTAAAGTTACAGTGGTATGTTAAGTGCAAGTGGGTATCTTCAAAAGCGCTACATCAATACAATGCATTATGGTTGTTGTTGTTGTTTTAGGTGTAGTGATATGCGCACGGTTATGCTGACTTACGGACAACCCTCACAATGTCAGTGGACACAAGGTTCCCCTGTGCATCCCTCACTTCGTATGTCCCGCTATCCCTTTCGCTAAGAGCCTCCACAACAAAGTATGTGCCCGTGCTGTTCCACTCGAGTGACAGGCGCTCACGCTGCCACAGCCCCTCCTCCACGATCTGTCCATCTTGCAGGAGGATAGATGGAGAGCGGGAGGAGGAAGAGAAGGATGAGGAGGAAAAGGGGGAGGGGGCTGGCGTGAGGCGCAGCTTGGCCTGAGCAAGCGGTGCATACAGCCGTATGAAGAGAGACTCCTTCAGGAAGAGAGTGCGGTTGGACCAGTGAGCTGTCAAGAGACAATGTATGGAGGGATGAGAGGAGATGAGCAAGGAGAAAAAAGGGATGAGAGAACAAAGAGGGAGAAGAGGGGGTTTAAATTAATGTAGGTAATGTGATGAGCAAAAGTATAAATGTGACATTTAAAAAAGACAGCAAATGAGAAGTCGGTTTCCTAGAATTCAAAAGCTATTGCTCTGAGTATGGCTGTGGTGACTTCCACTCCAGTTCTACATGGGAGTGCCGAATAACATGATGTTATAATTTGTCCACTGTTCCCCATCCTTTCCCCTGCACAGTAAATTCGAAACTGATGGCTTTGACAAAACAGACTAAAGTTGAGCTTACAATTCCAAGTCCACTTCAGTATGTTTTTTCAAGGCGTTTATTTTCTTTGACTTTTTAAGTAAGGCCTACTGGTTTAAATGAATCTAGGTAATGTGACAAGCAAAAAAATAAATGTGACATTTAGGAAAGACAATAAATCAGTAGTTGATTTCCCAGAATTCAAAATCGCTTGTAAGCTCAACTTTCAATTCCAAGTCCACTTTAATATGTTTTTTTCAAGGCAATTAGTTTCTTTAATCTAAGTACTGTCTACTGGTTACAGTATACAGTGTGTTATGTCCCCCTCACCTGTCACTGTCAGGCTGGCTCTTAACACCGCCTTTCCGCTGCTGTCTTTGACGGTGTAGTTTCCCTGGTCCATGGGTGTCACACCGTCCAACACCCAGGAATTACCCTCCATCCTCCCCTTGCCCCAGGACCTCTGGGTGGAGCTGCCGGAGGACCACAGGACCAATGGCAGTGTTGGCGAATGAGGAGGAGGAAGAGGGGGAGAGGAGGATGAGAGAGAAGGGGTTGGAGAAGGAGAGGACAATGGGGAGGAGGAAGAGGAGGAGGAGGAGAGAAGGGATGGGGGTTGAGAGGAAGTGGGAGATAGTGAGGGGGGCAGAGGGGGAACTATGGAGAGGGGGAGGGAGGGAGAAAGAGAAGGAGCGGGAGGTGGAGGTTGAGGTGGAGAAGGGCTAGGTGTGGGGGGAAATGAAAGGGGACTTAAGGGGTTCAACTCCAGGACTGCTCCATCTGGTGGGATGTCCAGCCTAAAGGTCTCTCCGTAATTTTTATGAAACTTCCTTATGCATTCTAAGGGGTGAAAAATAAGCAGTGCAGTATGGTGTATGTGAAAAGTGATGGATGCAGAAAGAAAGACACACACAAAATAATGTTATCCTTTTGACTCACAAAAAGTTCAGTTATTAGTACCAAAGTTCCCACAGAGTTGCCATTTTAACATTCCCAACAATGTAAAACTTAAGTTGAGAATAGACCTCCCGATTTTTCTAACCTTTTATAATTACAACGCGACTGAGCTACAGACAGCATCGGATGCCATTGTGAGTCAGTTGCTGGCACAAACATAAAGATGAGGTAACAACAACAAAAATACAACGGACTTACAATCATAACCATAACCACGTAGAACAGACTGATACTGGTTAAATTAAACATGTTTGATTTAATCGGAATTGTGTCAACAATGGAAACAATCATTTCAGATTCAAATTGGTAGGGCTGACGGCAAACAATCGATTAGTCGTTGGTCGACCAAAAAAATATTAGCCGACTAAAATTCTATTGGTCGATTGGTCGGAGGGAAAAAAAACGCGTCTTTTCGAAGGGCTGAAGGGCTTTTAATTTGACGAGTATGATAGAGGAAGTCGTCGTGCCAGTAATTTACTGGTGGCATTTTCTTGACGGCATACACCATGGGCCCTCTTTTCCCACGGCGCATGCGCATGCTGTCATTGCTATTCTGTGCCAGCGCAATGTTCATTTTTTCAAGCAAAAAATCACGTTGTCTAGATAGCAGATGACATTGCGCCGTGACGGGCGGTCAGCGAAAAGAAGAGGTGTGGTCTGTCGCAAAGCGCACCAGATGCTATTATGAGGACGTATAAACCATTTGCGCTTTTGATTAATAAAAAGGTGCTTTTTCGTCACTGGCGCATTGTTGAAAAGCTATTTTAGAGGCGCACAACGCTTTGAACCCCGATGTAGGCCTACCTGCTGCTGCGCCAGAGAGGCGAGCTGAACTGGCAGAAAAGTTGCCACATGTATAGCCTGTATAGCTATGTATTTGTATGTTTTAGTAAGCAAACATGCACAAATAATGAGTATAGCAATGTTGTGCAGTTTATAGCAATGTTCTGCAGTTTATTTACGATTTATTTTGTCGTTTTAAATAAACAGCGTGGCAAGTTGTAAGAAATAATATGGCCAAATCATCAAAAAGAAAACTAGTGGACTAATGGTTTGATGGACCTATACCTTCCGTTTATTTTTGATGTTTCCTTTGAGTTTAAGGCTTTGTTTCCCGTCTTCTAACGTTGTTGTACCGCTTTCGGCGCACAGCGCGTTGAACCCCGATGTACCTGCTGCTGCCGCAGAGAGGCGAGCTGAACTGGCAGAAAAGTTGCAACGTATAGCCTGTATAGCCATGTATTTTTATGTTTTAATAAGCAAACAGGCACATATAATAAGAGTATAGCAATGTTTTGCAGTTTCTTTTGTCTTTTAAATAAACAGCGATTGCAATGCTCTGCAGTTTATTTAATAAACAGCGTGGCAAGTTGTAAGAAATGAAATGGACTAATTATCAAAAAGAAAACTAGTGGACTAATGGTTTGATGGACCTCCACCTTTTATTTTTGATGTTTCCTTTGAGTTTAAAGCTTTTGTTTCACGTCTTCTAACGTTGCCGCTTTGGGCACTGTTCGAAAGTTCTCTTCTTGCCAAAGGAGGACACAATTATTGAAGATATTTCCTCCCATACTTCTATGACCCGCGGAGGTTTGGGGGGATTTAACGTGTTTTAAATAAATATTCATCAGAATGTTAAAAGTCTGCCAGTCTTTCTGATTAATTTGTTTCGACACATCCTGAATACCAGAATCTGAAATAATTTGCCCGTGTAACAGACGGCAGACTGTGCTGTGCGCTTAGTGTATGTCAGCCAAGGTCACAACGTTGTTTTTTTCCTTTTAACTCCGACTGGGAGAACTAGGCATTCAACTGATTTTTATGTAGGTTAGTTAAGTTATGTAAATCAACCAGGAAACATTTTGTAGGCCTACATCACATATTTCAGGCAATCAGACAACATAACATAGGTTACCCTCGCCGTTAGTGGTAAATGCGCAGAGAGACGGCCGCCTCGCAGTTGTGTAGCCCATCACCTTATTTCGTTTTGTTTTTTTTTGGAGGGGACGGGGCGATTAATCGATTAGTCGGAGTGAATGCACGACCACTGGTCGACCAAGAAAATCCTTGGTCGAGGACAGCCCTACAAATTGGTGTCCCCAACAAACGTGACAACTGATGTTTCGACTGAGCCCCCCAACTGCCTCAGACAACCTGCAACCAGCCAGTTCCATCATATCAGAATCGGGGTTATATCAGGAAGTGGAAGTAGTTTGGGAATAAAATAGAACATTCAGGCATTGTTTTTCTTTTTACAGTGCAAAGGCTTTCTACTTTTATGTTCACAGCACACAGACCTGACACAATCAGCTCCACTGTCTCGATGGTAAACCCATGGGAAAATTTGACAGCATAGACGCCTTGGTCTCGGTAGGTCACCTCCCTCACCAACAGAGTTTGGTCCCGCGTCCATTCATACCGTGGGTCTTTGACCTGAACACAAATGACACAAACCACATCAAGATGTACATTAAAAAAAAACGAAAAAACACTTTGAGTAGCTCTATTTACAATGTGGTGGGTCACAACAAGCAGTATATGCACGCACCATTCCAAGACGTGAAATTCGACCCTCATGGTTTTACTGGTCATTGAAGGGTCGAGCTAACCAAAACGAGCAGATCAGAGCAGGCAAAACCTTTCTACGTCACTAGGTCGTAAGCCCCGCCCAGAGCCATGGCAAGCCCACATCCCACAGGAAGAACAGTGGACAGAAGCTAGGTGAGCGAAAGACAGCGAATTTGCCCAATCAGAGGTGCCTTATTGACACGTATTGACCTGTTATAGCTTACAGAAAACAGCGTTAAGCAAGAGAACTAGGACATCATTTTTCACAGAAATGACGCACAATGCATTCAACCATAGTGGCGACACAGAAATATGAATAAAAATAACGATAAAAGGACCCCTTTAACAGTTCTTTAGTCTGAGTACTTCTATGTTTAAGCAATAAAATGTATCTCCATCAGAAAGAGATGAGTCACTCACTCACTCTTTATCTTTCTCTCTCTCACACACAAAAGTCTTACTGTATTATTCTCCAGCAGTACTCTCTTTGGCCCCGGCGGGGAGCTGGGAGTGAAGGTCACTATTCTTGACCTTGAGAAGACAGGTACTCGGAAATCTTTCCCTGAACACACAACCCTCCGGTCCTCATTCCAGGCTGCAAGAGAAACAAGGGTGAGGGATGACAAGACATCTATGTAGCCAATGTAGAGAAGGATAGGGAATGCAAATATGACTGCATCTTGTGAAATACAGATGAGGTAGCACTGAGAATTTATGTGACAACAAACACAAATGTTATGCCTATATGTACACTGACACACAGGGAAGTGGGCAGCACTGATGAAGTTCATGAAACAGTCAGCAAGATGATGAACCCATTCAATTAAAGCTAAAACATAAGACAAACATACCCAAAGAGTAACCTGCATTAGCGAGAGAAAAAGAGAAAGTGCAAAAAGGACAATTTAAGTCTTTTCTCCTGAAATTAAGAAACAGCATCTCTGTGGAATGGAACATATTGTCATTTTAACTGGTGAAGTTTTCCTGATGTTGTATCTTTCTGTTACACCATTGGTGCGTCACTCTTGATGGTCTAGTTCAATGTCAAATGTAAGGCTACATTTGACTATTCAGAAAAAGTCAGTGTACAACGTGTTAGGTGTTTGAGTCAGAATTGTCTGTTGCCAAGAGGCTTTATGTGTATGAATGATGTTTTTGATAAATACGAATAATAAAAAGTATATATACTTACTAAATGAGAAATAACAAGAAGCTCAATAAAATTTTTCCAACCCAGCAAGGCATGCAAGTATAATGCTAGATTTTCTAGATCCAAACCATGAATGTGAAGCAGGTGTATTCAAAGTTTTAAAATCTCATTTCTAGGATCAGTAGTAGGCTAATTATATAGAAATTATATAAGTGTTTTTTCCTTCTCAATTCAATTCCTCAATTTCTTCTCAATTTGCTGGGTCTGTTATTAAGTCTATAACCTATCTGGACACACCCATACATTGTGGTATAATATAACAACCATTCATATTCCTCTTGTAATATTTACCCTGTAAAACTCAAAGGCCACACATGGCTTTTAGAACATTAGCAATTGCACATCTACAACAGAGAAAGGCATCATCACTGAAACTTCACCAGTCAACATACATATGGTCATATATTGAGCTTCCTTGTGAAGTTTCAAGACTAATCCAAAAGGAGCACAGACCTTCATATATTCATGCATAGATCTCACACTGACTTCTGAACTAGCACCATACTAGTTGATATCGAAGAAATAGACAGATATGTGTGTTTGTCAGCTACTGTTTGACCAATCAGTTGTCACAACTGGGTGGATTAATAACTGCCTCTCAGTAGAGAACAACTAAGTAGCGGATTCTGGTGTGGAGTCATGTTGCACGCACATACGCACGCCATTATAAACATTTTATTATAAATACAGTATAGGCCTTGTCTTTAGGTTGCTTACCCATGCATTCCGGGGTGCTGACTAACGCAGTTAGTAGAATAAAAAGCATGTTCTGTGGAAACAAGATAATAGAGCAAATTAGAGCCTAATTCACAAGTAATCAAAGTAGAATTTATTTATATCTGAGAAAATCACATAGCATGCTAATTTAACCCAAACAGTGACTTCGCATGACCGTCCTTCAAAGAAATATGTAGAATAGCCTACCCCACCTGCCAAATCAGAACAGACTGAAACACCTCAGTAGATTTGGGACTGCTGACACACAGAAGTAAGCTGCCTATATTACTCTGCCAAGCCGTCCTTCCATCTCTTTCCTGGGCAAACTGATCTACATAGCATTAAGGGTGTGTCGTAAACAAATAGCAGCACATACGACTGGTAACGTTATAACAGTACGTGCGACGTAAAGCAGGACCGGACAGCGAATTTTAAGACCGAGTGAGGGGATAGCTTTATACCTTCACGTGATCCGAGTAGTACAGTGTTGTGATAGGCTTACCATCAGTGTCCGTCATCAGAGAAGCTGGCATCTAGTGGGCTCTACTCTGTTTATGGCTCTACTGTTGGAGATCGGGGTTGGTTGTCGCACTATTAACCCTTATGTGAATTGCATTAAAATGCCTTCAGTCATTACTATGTAATATACAAGTGTAGGCTTGAATCGGCTTATCATGTTCATTACTTAGGCTACTACTTAACCTTTGAAGACACATGTACATTTGACCTCATCATCATTTGATATCTATGGTCCCTTGTCGGTATACAGCAATGTCTGTAGAGGTTACGTTTTTAAAAATGGATTACCTAAAAGAATTAAAAAAACAAAACGTAGTGACTTTGACAGTCCCTTCTCATGCATGGTCCTTGTGTTTATACAATTCAATGGAACCATCTGATTATTTTTACTGATTTATTATTATAATAATTTAAAGTTTATTTAAGTTATTTTTTTTACAGTGGTGTAATGTGGAACACAACTGCACAGTTCCCACTTTGTGGAAAACACTGACAGGATATTGCAAATAGGCTACAATGTTACAGATGCTAGGGAATCTGTCTAGTCATGTCACTTTTGTCTGTGGTCACTTATCACATGTGAGTCCACAAAACACACACAAAAAACATAGACAATGGGGTCTTTTGTTGACAATTCTGATAATGTGTTTTTATTTATTGCTACAGGCCTATCTTCATGGTAGAATGTCATCATGCTGAGAAACCGCACCCATACACCATAATTTCATCAGATACTGAATGCAACTGCACTTATATGGAATTACCCTGGTAAATCAGCTCCTCATACTTCATTTCGTTTTGTACAGAGGGTCTGGCGCTGGTATCATTCCGAGTGCTGGTTGTAGTACAAATTCTATACTAGCCAATCAGCGGACAGAGGGAGTGTTCATGAGTGATGATGTCGTTGTGTGCGATACATTTCACTTGTAATCTATTTGTAGATGTAGTTCGGCAATGGCAGCGGAGAACAAAGTAAGCAAGGCCATTCAGTCTGTTGTGGCAATACATGGAAGAGACGTCCTGGCCCTACTCCCTATGGGTTTTGGCAAAGGGTCCATCTTCCAGCTTGCTCCGTTAGTTGTTTGTCTGTTAGTTTCCGGATTAACAACTTGTCACGATTAGACGTTAATAATTGGGGTAAAGGCAGATCCAATCATTTTTCTATTTCAGAGTCCACACCTCCACGAAGAAAAAACGTTTCTCAATACAGCACTGCCACACCCTCTGTACAAAATGAAGTAAGTACGAGGGGCTAGTTTACCTGGCTAATATGGAATGACAGTCTCCAGCAAACATTTTCCAGAATGGGTGCTCTAGAGTATAGGTAAACCAGATGATGTTAGTTTGTCCAGAATGCGCTTTTTGATTGAAAGACAAAATAAATTGCATTTCAAGTAAGCATTATATTTATACAATTTATTTTATTTTAAAACATTTGATAAAGACATATTTTTTATTTATAACTGGACACATTGGATGATTACACAATACATGTCTATGTCTATTTATAATTGATGTAACTGCATGTGCGACATCAGTAGACATAACAGATTTCAAAATAACAAACGTACAGTTTGCCTGTAACAGCCTGTTGTAAGATAGTGTAAAATGTTTTTGACCTGATCTTAAATGACATTTATGTGGATTTTTTTTATCCTGATTGCAAGGGTATTTCACTGAGATATTGTAACATGCACAGTGCACGGTGTTTCCTGTTAAAGGTTGCTACTTGGATGGGCTAAATAGTGTAACTAAGACTAATGTTTCAAACTTGTGTAAAAATAACACAAACACATTTCCACACATTGAGCTATTTACTGACATAAAGATGTATAGGTTAGATGAGAACCAAATGTGTACATTGTGCCTATTCTTCCCTTCCTTGGATGGTACTTTCAGTTGCTACTGCCGAGTTTCTAGCCTGCTGTTAGATTGATTGGGCATCTACCGCAATGGTCCCAAAGGCATGATGACCAAAATGTCATTTTATAAACCTGTGTTTTCTGACAAACATTAGACAGGCAGACGGATTACTGTAGACACAGGGCCAGTGCTAATACTAGGTGGAACTAAACATGCATTCTTTTCTAGGCTAGGGTAACATTTCTTGATTTGACATTTACAATACTCTCAAAAGTCATAAAAGATAAACACTCAAGGAATTTTTTTTCTTAAAAAATGAAATAGTGCATGACACATTCACCAACTAGTAAGAAACAGAGCACGATACAGTTACTATAAGGATATGTGTATAAAATATTACTTATTCTGTTAGTGAGGAAGCATCTGAACATCAGAAGTGACATTTTGGACCAGCTCAACTATCCAACTCTACCAACTATTAAAAATTGGCATCTACTGTAGTTAAGTGGTTTAACACCCAATTAAGAGAGACAGACTGAAATTCTTTCCAGTATTGCTTTGAGGTATACAATGGGGCTGGATTATTTGTTAAACAAAGGCACTAATTATAGAAGGAGAGTAGATCCTGCTGTGACCTCTCTATGCATGCCATAGACTGCAGTGATCTTGTCACATGTGGTAGAAAAGCAGAGCCAACTGTGAACTAAGGCATGTGGATGCAGTGCACAACATGAAGGTATTATAATAACTGGAAAAAGTGAGGAAGTCCCACCCCCAATTATTTCAATGCTAGACATTCAGTGAATTCAGACGAAATTGAACACATTTTTGAAGTTCCAAAATGGAGTTTTATGGGGCTCATTTCTGCCCCCATTTTACTTAGCCAATTAGGTGCCACTTTACTGATTGACGTGAGGTACAGCAAGAAAACTATGAGTATGAATCTTCCTACCAAATAGAAGGCAAACACCCCTGCCCCCACAACAGTCAGTGCAGTTAGTGGTCTTTCACAAGGCTGATAAGAGTATACCTTGGCTATGACTATATGAGAAAAGAAAAATACCCGTTTAGAGTTGTCTGTCATTAAATGGACACTGGAGGAACAGCTGCCACATACCTAGTCCCTTACAAAAGTCTGCTTTGTTTTTTTCGCTCCGATATTTAGCGTAGTCATGCAGTAGTACAATCCCCTTGAGCCTTGGGTGGACACCAGACCCCAGCATTGAGCTGCAAAGTTCTGCTGCATTTGTCAAGAGTGTCAGAAGAGTAGATCAGGTGCTGGTGGTGGTGTCCATGGTTAAAGGGAAAGTGCTGGGGATGTCGCTCGAGTCATCTCCAAACCCCCTGAGCTGGAACTGGGGCGCGGGGTCCTGGGCTGAGGGAGCAGGAGGGGACATGGCTTGTTGGGTTGAAGGGACAGAATCCCCAGGGCCCTGCTCAAAGACACCAGGGGGCAAAATGTTATTAACTGCTGCCAGTATGATTTCAGTCCAATGTGTTGGTGTCATTTTGGTTATTGCATGTAAAAACATGTTTCTGTTATGGTGATAGATGATCTTATCATATGTGATCTGACAAATATTTGTAAATATTCTGCCTTAGAAATCAAAGAAACAAAAAAGAAAGTAGATACAAGGATACCACAAACCATATTGGATGCGCAGTAAGGCTCTGTGCTGCTGGTTGGCTCCATGTCATTCATCCCAATGGCAGTATAAGGCTTAAAAGACAAGCAAGGCAATCACATCAAGGTCTGACATATCGGACGGAACATAACACTCCTGCATTGGTGCAATATTTTAAATATTGTCTTGTGAACCCTACAGCAAATGGTCAGAGGAGTTTGACTGTAAATCCTTAACAACGTAACCAATGTAATATTAACTTGCCAGAACTAGTTAAAGTTCTAAAACACACACACACACACACACACACACACACAGAGAACCCCTTCTCTCTCTCTCTCTCTCTCTCTCTCTCTCTCTCTCTCTCTCTCTCTCTCTCTCTCTCTCTCTCTCTCTCTCTCTCTCTCTCTCTATCCACTGAGCATTTACCTGTGCAGGAGTAGCGTCCTGTGGGTCAGAGGGTGTCTTGCTTTTGCGTATGCTACGGCAGCACTTACACAGACACACACAAAGCAATATAAAGAGCCCAACAGGGATTAATGCATAAAGGAACATGGAGTAGTCGGGTGATACTGTGGATAAAAAATAGACAGACAGACAGACAGACAGACAGAAGGGTGGGGGTGCAGAGTAATCAGTAATTTCCGTAATTAAAAAAAAAATTAACAAGCTCAATGCACCAATACTGGGTACAAGCACTACTAGGACATCGAAGAGGTAAATACTGCAAAAGAACATACGACTTGCATGTAGAAATCTCAAGGCAATAATCCTGTGATCACTGTCGGAAACCTCATATATGCCTGCGTCACTTCTTTTTAAGTCAGTCAGCACAATGTTGACTCCTGGATCCTCTTCATCTTCATTGAGCTCTATCCGATGTTTGAAACGATTCTCTCCATCTTTTGTCAGTAATCCTCTTTCAACAGCGTACATTTCTATGCTAGGGTCTATGTCTGATCTAAAATACATCTTAAATCGATTGGTTGGAACATACATATTCCAATTGTATCCATTTTCATCATTTTTATCCATGTTGAAGTACTCTACATGAGCTGGATGAATAAAAGAAAAGAAAGATATAGTTAGGAAAAATGGCTTTACCTATTAACATTCATCCATTAACTCACAGCCAACAAAATAATAATCATTTAATTAAATATCAAAATGACTGTCCTTCCGATGGGGCTCACTTATCTTTACAAGCAGGGTTTTTCACAGTATATTGCCCCTACTGTATCTTAAAGTCACATTGTGTTATTTTGTTAGTTGCTCATTGACAAAAGCTGTTTTTTTGTTCATATGAGCTCAATAATGTAATTACACATGCAAACTTCTGTGTTTCTGTGAACTTTACATGTCATTTATATATACATAGAGTTGGTAAGCTCAATGGTGGTTGCCATGTTGTGCCACCATTTTCAGAGTCTTTGCTCACCTGTCACTTTTACCTGTATTTTTGAAATCTCTGTTCCGCTTTGCTTTTGGAAAATGTAAGAGCCCTGATCATCAAAGGTTATTTGCCTTGCGATCCATTTGGAACCCTTCTGAACCCCCCTGCCAGATTTGCCTGCCATGCCCTCTTTAATCCAGAGAGTCTTTGTGCTGCGCTGGTTAGGTTGAAACTTTAGCCTGAATGCCTCAGGAGGAATCCTCAGTTCCAAAGGCTGTCCATACATAACCGCCTGTGGTACAGCACAATCTAAGAGAAATAAAGTTATGTTGAACACACATGTATTACAATAGCCCGCCCACCTTAAGCTTTACCATGTTGTGTCTTCTAAGATGCTTTTCTGCTCAGAACATGATAGAACGATTATCACAGTTACATTTCTTTTTTTTGTCAGCTTGAATCTGTTTGTCCTGTTTGTACACATTTCTTTTATCAACAAGGCATTTCTGCCCACCAAACTCATGTTTCCTGACTCTTCTATTTATTCTGAGTGGACTGTAAAGAAGACTGCATACTCAAACCAGCCTGTCTACTATACTGAGATCACCTACATCACATTACTCAGACAGGTCACCTGTCAGCACAATTTTCATGCATTGTACTGCTGAACTGTTTGGACAATTAGGTAGGCTGAATAATGTATGGCAGGTGCTTACAGAGTGTGCAGGCAACAGAAATTCAGACAAAATATGATACATGCTATTTGTATTGTAGTCGTTAACTTTACCTTTAATTTCAAGTTTGATGGTTTTGTGAACATTCTGGTCATCTGACCAAGAAAATACCCCCGCGTCTCTTTCGCGCAGTTCAGAAATGAAGAGCGTCTCATCCTTGAAACTGTAATGATTATCTGTCGGCTGAGAAAAACAAGATTTAAGGGATTGTGTGAATCTTCCTGTCATGTGACCAAGGAAAATATCCCCAGGGCTAACATTAGCAAGGGGGCCAACTGGCCTCAGGGGTCAGGAGGTATTTGGGGATGGGGGGGGGGACCAGTGGCCTAAAGAGTACAACCATGTAGGTAATTAACGGAGTGGACCAAATGTTCCAGACTGAGCACACCATCTCTACAAATGCAATTTAAAAGCAGACGTTCCTGCAATATTATATAGCGCTCCCTACAACTGAAGGGATTCGCAATCTGAATTTTGGTTTTCAGAAGGGCACAAGACACTTTTGTGCCCAGGGGCACTTAAGGCCTAGCCTGGGCATGCCCATACTTCCTGTGCCGCTGCATTTGAATTTCGCTTGCAAAGTCAGTCTGGCCAAGCTCCCATTCAACACTGTTTCTACATTAACAGAGAAACTGGGACCAATGAAAATCTAGCATTTCAAAAAGGCAATGACGCGATAGTTTAGCGACCGGAAATCTACCTCAGTCACTGTCAACATGGCGAACGTGGAGCAACGGCAAGATTTCAATGCAGCTGTAGCTACTGTTTTGGAAGATGGGTGAACATGTTAGCCAACGAAGTCTACAAAGAAAATCTCCTTGGCATTGTTGTCGACGAGGTTCATCTGACTTATAAATGGTAAGTGTTGCCAAGTCAACCCAGTTTACAGTATGTAAATAGCAGAACAACACAGTAATATCTTACAAAGTTGTGGAGCTATTTCATTGAGAAAATAGCTGCACGTTAGCCTACATTGTCAGCGATAGCATATGGGATTTCGAACTTTTGTGCAGTTACGTTTTTGTTTACTCATGCACGTTACTATTCTCTGTCTTATACATGGACAATATATATAATAATGTGATTGGTCGAAGCTTCGTCCAGTAGCAAACACAGGCATTTCACACACGTGGGTTAAGCCCGCCCTCTGAGAAATGGGTTTACAACACAGCTTGGCCAGACCAATGTTCGCAGAGCATTGATAAGTCGCGTTAGCCAGGCTACTTAAATCCATAATCCGGCCCTGAATGCACCTACATACACTGTATAGCGCCATCAACCCTACCTGGAGACCCCCAGAAATGCATACATTCATACACACGGGGCGTTTTACAGTACCGTGTTCTACCGTAGTAGCTAATTCGTTACTTACCGTTGTTCCCCTGAGAACAATCTCCGGGCTGCTTGTACCTTTCCGGACAAAATGTAGATATGAAGTGTTGGAGTTATATTCGGGTGGACGTGGTACATAGAATGGCGTTCCAGGGCACATTTGGTATGTCTGCATAGAGTAAGCTGGGGAGCAGAGCCGTTCACATTTTCAAATAGTTTCCTGATTTCTAAATCATTACAATCGCTGAAATATTGTCTGTGAAATTAGATATAGAATATAAAGCTTTCTCACCGCCACACACCACAGTGCAAGGAAAGAGAAGCAGCCATAACATCTGTAAACAGAAAGTCATATAAACAAAGTCGTTACAACCATTTAAAGCTCCATGCTACACATAGGCATGCGTACTCACGCACAGTAATAACAGATATAACAGTTAAATGTTATATTAAATACGTTGTATTTCCTTACTGTTGTTTGTGGTGCTGATCGAATTGTTACTGTGTAGTTCACGATGGCATGCCCCTCCCCCTCCAACAAATGGAGAAATGGGAGGAGTGCAACAGCCAACCCGCGGACTGTCTACTATACCGTAAACAGGACACTTCTCACCTTAGTAAAGCTAAAGGCCACCTTTAAGGCAAATAGTAATAGTTAATAGTAACTCTATTGTAGTTTCAAAAAGATAGTGATCACTGCAGAGGTGATTCCCGGAATGGTCAAAAAGAGCGGCGTCGTTGTAAGGGCGTGGTAAAAGCTAGTAACGCCAGCGGAACCTTCAGAGTGTTACAAATATTCCTAAATCCACAGTGACCCCACATGTTTTGCATTGTGTTACAGTTCACGGTGTTCGCCGATCCAAACAGAACTAGCTGTAAGTAGCCTTACTATTACAGTGTCATAGACTATGCTCTGACTGGGAGCGGCTGTAGGTTATGGGGTGAAACCTTTTGTTTATTACAAGCATATTCGGGCAGTTTTACCTACGACTGGAGTTGTTGTCGATGACTTTCAGTATCTGTCGGCGACAAAATGGGACTTACAAAAGTGCATGGGAAGTAGGTTTACGTCTATGTGTGGGTGCCCAACGCCATACCTCCAGTGTTACTTTAATAGAGCAGAGCTTCGCTTCCATTTTGTCGTATTTCCTTGTCTCCTGCAGATGATGTACCTCTGGATTCCTGTCCTTGGTGTTCTATTGGGTGAGTAGCTAATAAACATGTTACAGGCGACATACTCATCTTAAGTGATGCGGTGAGTTGGAAAACTAGGAAAAATGATCGGGTTATTTATCCAAAAGCAACTGGTAACTTTTTTCATGGGTAGCCTAGTTTTTTTTTCCGAATTGCAATCGTGGCCATACCATTGCTAGCATGGTCATAAAAATGTCACTGGAAAGAGACCTTTAAAATTGTGGTATCCATACGGTTTGAGGACATATTATTATTTAAAGGCAGTTCATTTTCTGTCCACCCTGTAGGTATTTATCTATGGGATCAGGCCTCTTTTCATACTGCTGTGCACTGTCCCTCGCCCACTGCCCTGTGCTACTTGTTCATTATTACAAATCTAACCCTGAACCTAACCGATGGACCAGTGGCAAGCCACACTGGACAGTAGGCACATAACATGGGACAGTGTACGAGTGCCCCAAGACTGTAGTAGGTCAGTGACACGGGATAGCTGCAAACCACCAGAAACAGTACACTACAGTTACAGTAGGCGTGTCACACAAGCCAGTGGTTGAGTGCCATGTCAAAAGACAGCACAAGTGGCACAGGACAATGTACGGGACAGTAGACCAGTGGTGTGGGACAGTTCACAGGACAGTAGGCAGGTGGCACAAGACAGTTGGATAATGGCTCGGGACAGTCTACAGGACAGTGGGAGAGTGGCGAGGGCCTCCAGCAACAGTACAGTACAGTTTTTGCTCCTACTGCAACTGCAACAGTAGGCTATATGCTCTTACAATGACCTAACCTATTACTCATTGACTCTGCAGGGCTGGCCTCTGTGGGTAAGTAAAACGTGCCCTAAGTCTTTTCATTTTGTCACAAAAATAAACATAGTAGTTATTACTTAGTACTAATACCAATAACTGAACAAAGAAACACAATAAAAAAGAAACAGTTGGTGAATGAATACGTAGGCTGTCAGTATGAGTTTCAGAGTTTAGATCCCTCATATGGCTTTCATGGCAATCGGCCTTACCTTGCATGTATACCTTGCATGATTGAAAGGGCAGTAGTGTTATTGAAGTCAGGTTGTTTCATTGGCTTCTCTGCTGTTAATTAGGCACAGAAGTCTTTCCGAAGTCGCAGAAGTCTTTTAGATACTGAATTATATGATTATAACTCGCACACAGAACTGCAGAATAGCACTGGCTCTCATATGTACAGGCACCAGATAGAGAAAAGGAGGGTTATGGCACCAACATACTGGTTGACAATAATAACAAAAAACAAACCAACAGAAAAACAAACAATTTGGGCCATAAATCACAAAACACTGCTTTTCTAATTCTAGCGAAAGGACTTAACTGTTTTAGGCACAGTGTTTAGCAATAAATCACTGACATTTTGTACACAACCATGTCACAGTAACCACCTGAAAAGTACACACACCATAAAGCATGCACCTACACACGCACACACACACATTACATGCTCATTCCACTAATGTTCATACTTAAAGGTCTTTTTTACCTGGCTTTTCGCCCATTGTTTACTATCTCACTGTCTTTCTTTCTCTCTTTCTCTCTCTCTCTCTCTCTCTCTCTCCACACACACACACACACACACACACGCATATACAGAGTGCAGCGAATTTAAAAAGTTGTGGTATGGAGATGACCTGTCGCTGAGAGTGCCAAAGGAGGCAGCGATGCTGGAGTTCTCTTCAAGAGATCAACAAGTGGTCCTATGGAGCCAGATAAACGCAGCCAATGAGAGGGGGGCCAGGGGCACGGTCGAGAAGGGCTACTGGAAGGCAAAGAGGATGACCCCAAATGACGCGGGCAAGTTCAGCTTTCTCAGGGAGAGTGGCGATGTCATCTCCAGCACAGTGGTCACTGTCAAAGGTAAGAGCGATGAAGTATCTGCCAAGAATATGGGACAGCTGATTTGGAAACAAGTGAAACAACAGGACTAATAAGACAAGGTTTTGCAAGTAACACTGTCAGTTTGATGAATACTTAAGTAAGAGTATTCACAGCCTGAGCCAGATGGACAGATATGATCAGTAATAGTAGACAATAGTAGTAGTAATATCTCCTCTCCTTTTTTGTTGAATCACATGTCTTCACTAAAATGTCAGTATTAAACGGTGCTACATCAGTAAGAAAAACATTATTTACATTATGCAGTTGGGAAAGTACTTTTTCACATGTTTTCCGCTCAAATGCACACTTCAGCTGCTACACAGTTTTTTCCTCTTAAATTCCACATACTTACAGTTACTTTTGAAGCATCATGTGGAACCATTAACACACCTAGGTCACACATTTACCAGCTGTCTCAGAATAACTATTTTAATACACTCTAACACATCACACTTTACCATACACACACACACGCACCCCCCACAAACACCCAGCACTTTTCCTCACCCACTGACTCCAGTTCCATTCCTCCTTTTGGCACTGACCCCCGGCTCATGACCCCTCACCACCTGTCATCACACACTTTTGCCCTTTGTTTTTTTTTCTCAACCAAGACCCTTGCTTAATTTTGTTTGTCTCTCTAACTGCAGGCCAAGAGGAGACTGATTATATCTCGGATGACACAGAGCACTGGCATGTCAATGTCCGTGTCCCTGCACCAGAGGTCAAGGTGATTTACTTTTACCCAGGATATAGAAGAGCTGAGATGGAGACTGTGCTCTTCGTGGACGGCGTGCACACTCATGAGGCCTTTGAAATGTTTGGGGCAAGCATGCAGGTTAATAATGAGGGCACATATTTAACATTTAACCTCATGTCAGTGTACCCAGGTAGCGCAGGGCGGTACGACTTTCTTGACAAGGATAACCACCTGGTTAAGAGAGTATACCTGGAAGGACCCCAAGGATACCAAGGTCAGTTTTGTGGCATGTATTGCTATGTATTGTTGTTTCTATTTTTCTTTTTTTTTTCCTATTTGCATTTTCATTTTTTAATTAATATTTAGACACAGTGTTTATCAGGTAAAGTTTTTATTAGTATGCCAGTAATTCCCTCCTTCATTTTGTCTAAAGGGGTTCCTGCGGAGCTTTTAATAATGGCCATTAGCATAACTTTGGGCGTGCTCATTGGCTTGACCTGCTGCTGCTGGTGTTGCTGCAAATTGTGTAGTGATGATGGCGACAAGGCAGAGACCACCGCTGCTTCACCGGTGGACACAGAGCCACCCATCCATGTCCATGTAAGTGCTTCTAGTTTCTAGATTTTGCCAGACGCAGAGCCACCCATCCATGTCCATGTAAGTTTCTAGATTTTGACAGATCACAACAGGTGGTGTTAGACCCCATTAAGTGTGGTAAAACCAGCATTACCCCAGACCTCTCATGGTTTACTGCTTTTCTAAAACTGTCATCACATAAGATTGATAATTTCATAAAATCAACAGAAAGTAATGACAGAATAAATAATTTATTGACCAGCAGATGTCTGACTTTCGCTAATGAATATAGTTCTTTGAGGTTGCCTGGTAACGATGTACGTACATTTGCATGGAGTGCTACTTTGTAACGACTCTCTTAATTAGGGAAAAGTTGTGGAGTAGTATGGAAATTTGAAATGGAATGTTATGAGGACAACCTGTAAGGTTTAGCGGACTACTATCAAGGAACCGGAAAAGTAGTTTTAGAAATTTGATGAATGTAGGAAAGATTATAATAACAAAGCACCCCTGCTGTTAAAAACTGAATTGAGCTCTTATTTTTTTTTTACCACAGGGGCCCCTGCAGATGACTGGACCAAGCACCCCGTTGCAGCCTCCTGCCTCTGTATGAGAGCCTTTATCTTATACAGTCATATTTCATATTTAGTATAGCAGACTACATAATTTCTCTGCTGTTCAAAAACATGCCTTATCTGAAATATTCAGTTGTTGATATGATATTTGCAATTTTAGTTCCCACCTCCTTTCTTTAGTTTTGAATTTGCATCATGTTGGTTAGCTGCTACCTTCTGTAGCAGCCAAGATACCAAGAGTACAGTAAGTTTGTGTTTATAGCATCTGTAATCTGTAAATCCTATGACAGACAAAGGCAGAGCAGGAGCAGCGCCATATAAAATGCTGTCTGGGTTAAAAAGATAAGAGTGGTAACCTTTTTGTCAATATCGGTTTTTTTTTTGCTCACAGGCTCCCTCTTCAGACAACACCAATCAACTACAGGCCTCCAGTGCATACCCTCCCAATCCGTGGGCGAACAGTCCACCTGTAAGACCAGGCATCCACACTCACCACAGTTCAGACCTCACACTTAAATGTGTCTTTATGCGTTGCCATTATCATTAACCAGACTGTCACAAATCATTCATTCTACTCATATTTATTTAAAAGTGTGTTGAAGGATTTTAGCCAGACTTAAAACTTTAAGTTGATTTTTTATGATAGTGTTTTGTATTTTCAGCCCCATGCCCCTGACCCTGTTCCCAGCCCATATCTGTCACCGCCTCCCTATGTCCCCTATCATGTGCATACATCCTCGTCAACATACTCTGCAAAATGTGACGCATTTGCATGCAATTGCGGTTGGAAATGAAAGTATTTTCAATATGTGTCCAATCCTCTAGACCAGTGGTCCCCAACCTTTTTATCACCGCGGACCGGTGAACGCGCTTGACAATTTTACTGCGGCCCGGGGGGGGGGGGTCGTTCTCAGAGCGCGCTGACTCGTGACGGGTCGCTATTTTAACGTTTACGTAACACTTTTTACTTAACCGTTATTTTCAAAGACAGTGAAGCAAATTAGATTTATGTTGCCATATGATCATCAACATACAAGTGTATTCTATTAGTTACTGGTGTAATTTAACACATCCGATAAGAAATCACGTTCATTTTTAACTTTGAACGCAAGGTGTCGTTTGTTACAATCGTCCCTCATTGTCGGCGCGAATGAAACACG
Source organism: Setipinna tenuifilis (assembly GCA_030347295.1). Lineage (NCBI taxonomy): Eukaryota > Metazoa > Chordata > Actinopteri > Clupeiformes > Engraulidae > Setipinna > Setipinna tenuifilis. The sequence goes on along the minus strand of CM059280.1, from coordinate 17,178,208 downwards.
CAATGATTTTTGATCACAAAAAAACTACCAGTAGGTAATATTTTACTTTCCGATGTCAAAAACAGTCTCACGTCACGGCACGAGATTTCACAGGGTCGTGAAGTCTTGCATGCTGAATGTGCTGAGGACATATGATGTTTCAGATGTGTATTGTTTTTGAGAAAATAGCTGTGTTTCTTACGTCCAGTGTTTCATTCGTCACGGCTCTCCCCTACCTTCAAAATAAGATACAGATGCGCCAGATACATTTATAAATAAAATTTTATTTTCATTCCTTCAACATTCAACAATATTTCAACATTCCGACGTTCAAACATAACGTCAAATTAATGGATCGTGCACCAGTTGGGTGAATGAAGGCTCATGTCAAATATGCCTCTGTTTACGCGCCGTCCCCACAAATCCAATTTGGCTTTAAATGCAGCTACTTTATCTGCCAACTTGAAGACAGTTGTCATTTTTCCTTGAAGTGACAAATTGAGTTCGTTGAGCAGGTTGAATATGTGGCACAGGTACGCCAGTTTTGTGACCCAATCCTCGTCACTGAAATGCGCTGCCAGCGGTGACTTCTTTTCTGAGAGAAATCTTTGCAGCGGCTCTCGTAATTCAAACACTCTGGCCAGCGATTTCCCTCGGGATAACCATCTTATTTCGGTGTATAGGAGAAGACGTCTGTGCTCCGCATCCATCTCCTCACAAAGCTGCTCAAACAGGCGCGAGTTAAGGACTTGTGCTTTGACGTTGTTAATAACTTTAACGTCTGCTTTTTTGTCTCATGACGAAACGTTCCATATTGATTATTTCTTCCGCGGCCCGGTAGCAATTGCTCCGCGGCCCGGTACCGGTCCGCGGCCCGGTGGTTGGGGACCACTGCTCTAGACCTCAGTGTAGCCAGATACACTACACAAAAGTGAAGCACAGAACCAATTTAAAGAAAAAAAGTAAACATGCTGCATGGATCTTTATACATTGGTTTAACCTAAAAGTGCCATGTATTCCATGAATATGCATGGCTTTATTAAGTTAAACCAATGTAAAAAGATTCCTGCAGCCACCTGCCTTAATATTGGAGTTGGTTGAACGCAGCACTTTTTACATGTGGATAAGTGCACATTTTAGTGTGTTATCAAGGCAAACATAACCAGATGGGAACTAAAAGGAAAACGCAGCAAGCATCACACCTCTGTAAATCCAGGCTGATTATCCTCTTCCCCTCACAGGCCCCAAGTGACGAAAGAGCAGGAGAAAGTCTCAGTAATCCTCCCACTGCGCCCCTTGACCTGGGGCCACAGTACGAGATGCGTAGCTGGGGTGGAGGAATGGATGACTTCCTGTCCAGCTCTCCTCTGTGTATGGACTCCAGCACCACAGAGGGCGCCACCTACAGCTCAGACAAGCTGAAGTTCTAGGCGGCAGTGTTTCGCTGAGACAACTGGATCAATGGAGGCTTTCTACACACAGTTCACAATTTTTACAAACTTGTGTAATGCATGACCGACTGATACTCGTCTGTCGTTTTTACACATACACTCATGGACAGTGTGCATTATCCTTCCTGCACTGTGACTTTACTTGTTCTCTCTTTTCTTTTTCTTTTTGATGCGTAAAGTATGCTTACCTCTCCCTTTATCTACGATCGACTTCAGACCTCAGAATCACATGTGCCTCACCAAGTTTCTGCTCCAAAGGCACTGGCTAGTCTCCAAATGACCACAGTAGGGGAGACCGGGGCTAGTTGGCACACTTTTCAGTTCGAGTGTCATATCTTTGTCATACATTGCTTTATAAGTCCCAAACTATGATACCCTCAAAGCTTTACATCTAAGCTAAAAAGTAGGCACAATCACTGTTGGTTAGTAAGTCATTATTCCCGTCTATATATAATTAAAGCACAGTTGCGCATTTGTGCCAACTTGCCCCAGCTCGGGGCAAGTTGGCACATGAAGGTGGGGTTAGTTTACACACATTTTTCACCTTGCCCCGGCCACATCAGGACAGCACTCTTGACAGAAATCACGTTAGGCTGTTAGCATCTGACACATAATTATATTATATATATACACACATTATTATGCATTATTTATATTTTTTCTGTTTTTTTTTCTAAATAATCCATAAAAATGACAGTTCTCATTATTTTCAAGTCATCAACCATTAGAGTATAACTTGACTGTTTTTGAACGAACCTCCAAATCATAACTTAAACGAAAAAAAATCGAAATCTTAACATGCACTGTTCCTGTTATTACGCACAATAGAATTAAAAAATATTTTATTGTTGTAAACAACTAAAAATGGTCATTAGTTAAATTGCAAGCATTTGCAGGTTATATTTGTTGAAATCATCATGTACGTGTAGGCCGACTGCAGGCGTTTCTGCTTCTGAGCTTTGGTTAAGGGCAGAGTTGTGTAAAGTAGAAGTAGAAGTACTGTTTTGGATGTAATTACAACACTGGTAATGTGGTATTATGCAGTTGCAACTGCGTAGTACCGTACTACTTGTGTTGTAATTACATCCAAAACACTACTTCTACTTCTACTTTATACAACTCTGGTTAAGGGTGGTTGAATGACTTATGGTTTATGCATAACTGCAACCCCTTTGAGGATCCTACACCTTTGTGTTCGTGGCACTCCAGAGACACCAGCAGCTTCGAATACCCGTTTGCTGCTTTGCAGTGCCATTTTAGCAGCTGCTTTCTTAATTCGACATATTTGTCTGGCAGAAATCTTCCTCACTGTGCCTTTATCTGCTCGAACCCATGTGTGTTCTGAATCAGATACAAATCTCTTTATTGTATGAATTGTTTTGAAATATCTAAAGTTGTCCTACCTTCTCCTAGGCATAGGAGAGTGTCATAAAGGTCATTTTTTGTCTGGTCTGCCAGTTTAAACACACACACACACACACACACACACACACACACACACACACACACACACACATATATACGTATGTGTGTGTGTGTATTATAGGGCTCATCTTTTTCACAAATCTAATGTTTGTTTTACTGTTTTTTTTTGTATGTGTTTTTACTGTGTTTTATCTGTTATGAGCACTATTCAATGGGAAGGAATTTCACTTGTTAGTTATTTCATACTTTGTTTCATTATTGTCAACTTTTTTTCATAGAAGGCAAAGACTGGTTGTCTGATGTTTCTGATATTGTGTGTAAAGAGGTCAATCTAAAAGAGGTAATCAGTTACTATGTGCAGGGGTGTCAGAAGGGGGGGGGGTGGTATTGACTGCCCAGGTCCCCAGTAGCAGTAGGAGCCCTACCAAGCCAGATGGAAACCAAGCCATGAAAATATAAAAAGAAAAGGGGCTTGTGTATAGAGCCCAGATATAAGTATAGAGCCCTGACCATGTGTAATCGTTCTATATAAATGGATAACAACACATTGTTTTATACTGTGCTAATTCAATTGTCGGACTATTCCTGTGGATAGGTTAGGTAGTGTTGGGTGTTTTCATAAACACATTGTTATTATATAACATATTCTGTGTATCACCTGTTCTGCCACATGTGGTCTCAAATGCATGATCGTCCAATACATTTGTGTTGCTATAGTCTGGACATAACATGAGCCTGCAAAAGCACACACACACACACACACACACACACACACACAAATGAGTTTGTATCGAAAGGAAGAAATTAAATATCTGTGTAGAAAAGTAAAAACCACAACAGCAGGTACCAAAATAGTCGTTGCTCAGAAGGTGCTCTATAGTTGGCCCTTTTACATCACACACAGGAAGATGAGGGGCTTCTTATGCAATAGCAGGCCATGTAAAACGCTATTTCATAGGGGTGTGCTGTAACCAGGCACATGCCAGATGTAGTAACAATGGCTACTGAACTTATCCTTGGTGAGTACTAAAATGAAAAATTTGGATACAATTATTATCACACTTGTAATGTCTGCAGTCTGTAGACAATAATGCTAAATAATATGTTTTTAAATTTCAGTGCTTGTAATTGTTTTCGATATGGCTTTTCAGACTGGTAAGTTCAGTTGAATTTCATATAGGGTTTTAAAATATGGAGTTATTATTTATGCATTATTATTATTATCATTATCATCTGTCATTTGGTAGATGTTGACAGTATCAACCCAGCAAACCTTTTTGCAAGTAAAACGGAAGCATCAGAGGGAGATGACATGGAACTGAAGTGCGCATCTTTCAATATGACTAAAAACCATGGTGGTATGCACATGTATCTGTGCAAAGATGGAATCGTGATCCGCATGGAAATGCTCCACCCTAACAGGGATGAAGTCATCATCAAACTTACACACGTCGAAATGGCTGACACAGGCAATTACAGTTGTGTGAGCTCAAAGTCTAAACATAAGCCTGAAGATGTCTGTTACGCTGCAAAGAAGTTCATCCTCATCACTGTAGGTAATGTTACTATTACTATTGTCAAATTTTTAAAAAACAAAGTTTTCTAAAGCTTTTCAGGGAGATGCAAGAAATGTCAAGTGTTTCTCAGTCTCTCGCAAACATTTCTCTGAGTCAGAATTTAACTTCTCAGACCTCAAACTCTACACCATCCTGACACTTTATGAAAGTAGTTTCTCCTTATTTTGAACAAAAAGCAAATGCTTGACACAACCTGGCAAAACAGTATGTGTAAAAGTCTGCTGTTTATTTAACAATATCAATTACATATGATTAGTTTCACCACCAACACATTTAGACAAAGGGGCAAATTGCAGGAAGCAGTACATGAGGGTGGGGGCATACTAACAGTAAAAGCAATAAGAGTGGCTACAATTGTAGACCATCACCTCGATTATCTCCGCCTTACACCTGCTGACACAGGTCAGGATTAGAGTACAGTTGGATAGGCAGGATCATCGGGAGATGTAGATACATTATACTACACGTATACCCATAGTGTGGCATATAGGGCCCAACAAGTGGTGTGTCCTTCATATGTGTGTACATTTATATTATATTATATTATATTATATTATATTATATTATATTATATTATATTATACATGTTATTTCTGCGTGTGTTATACTAAGTAGCAAAGTTGTTTTGTATATCACAATGTCAATGGAAATCAACACGTAAATAAAGGCATGACATAATGTCTAACATGACATAACATGAATCTGTTGCCATCTCCTGTAATCAGTCCTAGATACAAAAATACATGACTTTACACGTTTCAAAAATGCCGATTTCAATAATGACCCAAAGCGAAAATCTCTGAATTACCAAAAAAAGTTTCAAAAGATGACATGCCATGTAACCAGGGATACTGTAAATGAATAATTATGACTATAAATGTAGTCTGTTTACTTGCAACTACAGTCTACTGTTCTTGCAAGTACAGATTTATGGTCTACTGCTATTGCAACTACAGGACTACAGTCTACACCAAAGCTGGGGGAAGCTACAGGGGCAAATAACGCCGCCTTTCTGATACTTCTGTTGCCACTTGTGGCTTTGCTGGCAGCTGTGTGGCACTACTGGATCAATATAAAGTATTGTGAGTGTCCAATAATTTTATTTGCTTCACACACAATTGACTTTGAAAAGCAAGATTATACTTCAGCCAATTTCACCAGAATTTGAAAATAAGTTCTTCTGGCCAGTTGGCACTGTTCATTTACTACATAGAGGTAATAAGGCTGTTGTTTTTGAAACTTTCTGTTGCATAAGTATCAAAGTTCTCCACCATTTTTATTACAGCTGTATGGACAATGAACCCCACTGAAAAACATCCTTTATTTATAAATGATGGATGCGTCCAGAACATTAACAGACTTTTCTTTCGTTCTTTTCTCTGTGTGCAGGGGTATACCAAAGGTACAGGGCGTGGAGAAGGTAGTTTTATCTCATCTATCTATATACATGCTCTCTACAAGCTCTCTGTCTGTCTATTCTTCTTCCTTATCTCTCTTCCACTAACCTCCTCTTTTTTTCCTATTTACCTCATTCTTTCTCTCCAACTTCTCTCTGTCTTACTAGCTCTCCCTCCGTTTCCTCCAATGCCAACATCCGTCATAACAAGTCTGCAATCCGTTCCTCAGCCCCACCCATTCCAGGTATTCACTCCAATTGCACCTAAACAGACCTAAGTTATTGTAAGACCATGTTATCATCCATATACTGTAATAACATCTTTAACCTTTTAAAAGCTTAGTAAACTTCACCTGTAACAAAATATAAATTTCACCACAGCCCGGCGTGCAACCACTACTCCAAACCCTACAACCAGGTATAGTGCATTCACGTTTTTCTTTGTTTTTCTGTAAACTCGCTAAATGACAGTATAATCTCAGAGGACTATATGCAGGGCTGAATGGTGTACCAGGCTATGGGAGCAGTAACATATTTGCATGTTTTTGGTGTGCTCACTCAGAAATATTAGGCCCAACTCCATCCATCCTTTGATTCTGCCCCCCACATGCCCCCTGGACCTAGGCCCTGTTTGTCTGTTGGCCTCAGTAATTCAGCCCTGACTGCATTAAAGTATATCTGCACATGATTGTTGACTTTACCTTTCTTTTATTTTTTAGAGCGGCAGAAGAATGCTACGACAACATTTTATATGGTGACACGCACATCTTTTATTTTTGCTTTTGGCTTCTAGTGAGCACTTCTCGGAAATTAGGTGGGGGTTGTGTTAATTTTTGCATAACCACATGTGCTGGCTCCTATGCATACAAAAAGAAATATAAGCTTAGTGATGTCTGACCTAAGAACAAACTGTGGTGTGCACCACCACCAAAACCTTTAGCTATAACCCTAAACTAAAGATAATCTCTTTATTAGTAATTTGTTTCGAGTAACACATTTCTTTCACACAGGCAACACAATCATGTCGGACAACCCAGAATGCCCAGAAGACGATTCTTTCTATGCCAACATGGCGGCTGGCGGCAGCACTGGGCCTTGACATTCTCACCCCCCCAATGACAAAATGAAAATGAGGTCCGCACACTTGACAATAAGGAGTTCATGCTAAGAAGAGCTTATGTTAACCCTACCTTCTTTCCCAGAATTCAACCGGTTAAATTCAACCAGTTATATAAGTGGAATATAATTGGCTCTTCAGCTCAAATACAGACAGCCTGTTGCTTGGAGTGCAGTAGGTACATTTACTATATTAGTGATTTTGATTAGTTGATGTTGTAATGTATGCAATTTTTAAATGGTAATTTCAGCTTTATGCCACACACTGCATGTTTTTCCTTTTTCAGGAAGTGAAACTAAGTGGCAAAAGACAAAAAGAGCAAAAGAGTGGAATAATATTAAATACTTTTACTCTGCTCCCCTTTCTGACAAAAACATTTTCATTTTCTTTGCATTGTGCTTACAATATTTCATGATTGGTTACACACAAATTTCAAAATTTGGCAGGATGGCAAGTCACATGACACAAAACGCTTGAGAGAAACATCTTACTTCGAGGTCAAAATAAAAACTCCACAACCAAAACTTAAAACGTGTTTTTTACAAAACACTGCTGTCTTTTCACTCAGATTTTTACATATAGATGTCAGTGAAAAACAAAATAGAAGTTATTCAAAAATCAGCATTACACTTTTTTACAAGTTTGTAAAATAACTAACATGAAACTAGTAACCAATACAACAACTAAACTAAACTACTGCATTGACTGGAATGACAAGACAAATACAAGGCAATGGTACGTACTGTAAGCAAAAAACCCAATTTACTGTTGTGAATGGATCGGGTGAAATGATTCTGAATTCCACCTTGTGATTTAACCACGTAATCTTACAGTAGCAATATCCAAAGAAGTCTCTCCCTGAGCTCAGCAATAGGGAAAACATCACCATATGTACCATATCCAACCTCTTACTGATCCAACCTCAGTGTTTTCACATGCCATATCAGTCCCAGACTAGAGCAGCCAAGTATAAAATAGCATTAGCCCAGATGACTACAAAGTCAGTGTGCTATGTCTGTTATAGTAAGTAGTACCTGGCTGTCCAGTTCAGTGGCATCATACATATACTTTACTGTAGTACATAAACAAATGGGATTTCTGTACCTGTGCACTATTGCATGTAGAGTACAGCACTCTTGGTATTTGAAATGTTTGTAGGTGTGTGCATGTTTTTTGCAAACTGCTGTGTTGTTATGTATGCTAAATGATGTGTCTAATGTAAGAAAATGTGTATACTGTTTTGAAAAAAGTGTGTAAATTCATTGCAAACAAAGTGCAAAATAGAAATTGTGTTTATAGTTTGGGATTGGCCATAGTTTAAGGTATAGTTACATGAACGAGAAGTATCAATGCATTTATTCAAGGCATGATACTTAATATGTAAGCAATAAACAAAATAATAATAAAATAATACAATAATAATATTAATAATATATATAATGTCTGTGCTCCAGCAAAAAAAAAACGTATTGTATGTATGGGTTGGAGTTCCATTTGTTTGTGTTATGGTAAGTTAGTGAAATGCTGAATAAAGATGGGTTTTAATTTACTGTAAACGGTTTCATGTTTGGACTGTCGTGCTGTCTTTTTCAGGTATTCAAAAACAAATATTTTGGGGTTTCGATAATATAAAATCAACAACAACAAATTGTATTTATATAGTGCTCTATAAGACATCTAAAGCGCTTCATTCAGAACCAGAGTCAGATTATATTTGGTCAAATATTGACACAACTCAAGGAACAAAGTGCCTGCACATGCAAGTGTGTGTGTGTGTGTGTGTGTGTGTGTGTGTGTGTGTGTGTGTGTGTGTGTGTGTGTGTGCACGCATTACACATTATAGCATTATACAGACATTATTTTTTTCCTTTATTTGCAAACCAGACCTTATCAAAAGAATGATTTGATTGTTTACAGAATAGACAAAGGCTGTCATTCAGCCACAACAGAGCCAGCAAGCTGCCAGTAGTAGCTCTCAGTAGCTGCAATCCAGAGTCTGTGTATGACAGGAGGCCCCTGTTCTGGCACCGTATGGTAGTTTAGGTCACGTCTGTAAGCTTGTATATTGGCTCTGTGGGCTGGAGGTGATATGAGTTTGGTGGCAGTTAGGGGGAAAGAGAGTGCTGCCTGTGGCCCCTAGGAGTCTGGGTGGTGGGCGGTGTGTGTGTTTGCATGTGTGTGTGTGGGTCTGTTAGTGTGCGCATGTGCATGTCTGTGTGTGTGTGTGTGTGTGTGTGTGTGTGTGTGTGTGTGTGTGTGTGTGTGTGTGTGCAGATGCGCATGTGCGTGTGGGTTAAGTGTGTGCGCATGTGTGTAAGAGTGTGGGTTTCAGCATAGACCTATATTTATCTATAGGCTTCAGGGTAGATCTACTCTACTTTCACAACTTATAATATTCATCATGTCAGCCATGCTGCTGGTATACATTATTATGGGTAAGTATTTCTTAGCCGTCACAGAGTTGAACTTCATTGTAACATGGACATTATGCTGTTATAATTCTATGTAATGAACTATTAAGGAGTTTTTGTAATGTGTTTGTAATGTTGTAATATCATGGTAAAGATGTTTTTGTTCTGTTAGCGGAAGACAAGTTCTAACTGCTAGCTATGTTGTGGTTTTCCTTTTTTTAGTCACTGTTATTGTGTTGTCTGTGTGGGTTGGTTTCAAAGTTTGTTTCCAAAGTTTAAGTTTTTATTGAATGACTCTTTTTCAAATTGCACTTAAATAACGAACTGAAATAATACCACTACCACATTGCCATTTTCATGAAGATTGTTTGCCTTCCATTAAAGCAAACACATGTCCATGGCACACATCAGTACAAAGAGGTATGTCAAACTTAAAAAAAAAAAAAAAAAACTACACAGAGTGAAAGCTTCCATGGTTGGCTTTCAGAAGCCATTACTAATTCAATGGATGTTTTATTTTCCTGCATTAGACGCTGAAGGTGTCCAGCCAGCAAATATTTCTGTCAGCAAAACTCAGGCGTTTGTAGGGGATTCTCTAGAAGTCACCTGCATCCCTACCGCCCAGAGAAGACTTGCTGGCCATCTCTCTATGTACCTTTGTAAGAACGGGGTTGGTGTTCGCATGGCTTCGGTGATGCCCACCCTGGCTAGGTTTAGGCTTACCAACCTCAAAATACATGACTCTGGCCTCTACAGCTGTGTGGCTTCTGAGAGGAAAATGCTTGTTGCCAATGTCACTTCAGCATGCACTAATTCAGTCTACATCCAGATTAATGGTAAGGTAACAGAGTTGAAAATTCAGTCCAAACTATGCTGACTCCATAACTGTATGCCATTTTCTGTTTATTAATTGTTGTGACATTACATGGGTAATAACTTCCTTCAGTTCTCTGATTATGCTAAATGCTTTTTTCAGTTTCACAGCTTAGGAAGCTGATTTTCTATTCCTTGGCATTTCTGGTCGATTTGGTGTTACTGTTAGCATTAGCTGGGCTGTGTTACCAGAAGAAACTGCTGACCCGAGGTGAGTCAATATCATTTTAGCCTCATTTTCACATTCTGTGTTTCATCTGTGTTGGCTTTTACTGTATTTGAATTAGTGTTAGCCTCATCCAAATCATTTTAGCCTCATTTTCACTTTCTGTGTCTGTTACTGTATTTGAATAGTGTTAGAATAAAACTAAATGACAACCCACTGCAATATGTTTTTTTTGTGCTGCACCCCAGGAAATCAGGACAATCTCACAGTCAGGTAAGGTGAAAAGCAGTCAATGAAGACATTACCTTAATGACTCTAAGAAGACATTTATGGGGACTAGCTAGACCATATGAGACTTTATCCCTGGTGGATGGAATAGCGTCCTTATTCTCTTTTCTTCACAGTGAAACACCTGAGCTCATCTACACTGAACTGGTTGGCTTGCAAGGTATCGTTGAATGTCTTTTAGAATTTGGTTGTCTTACAACATTGATTTTAAAGCAAAACACTGAAGCTATGTAACTTTTTTTTTATCTGTCCTTTTTCATTTTAGATAAAGAACGTGTCCATGTGTGAGTATTCTCAAAATGATGCGTATGCAGCTTTACAGATCTCATCACTGATTACACAGCACTGTTCTGTCACAGCACTGACAACAACACTGTCCTGAAACAGCACTGACAACAATACTACCCTACTAGTCACAGCACTGACATCAATACTACCCTACTGGTCACATATTGACAACAGAGGCCATTGTGGAATGCATTGAGGACCTAGGTAAAAGTTACCAAATGTTGTTAAAAGCACGGTGTAGTATTTCCACAGCTGTAGTTTAAAAGTTATCATCCCTCCAAGACCTTCTAGTGGCCTGGGGGGGGCTAAGCAGTTGCCTGCATTGCATGTGGGCAAGCTCCGTGTCTGGTTGACAACAATACTGGACATTGATGTTGCTTTTGGTGTGTGTGACTTTGGTGTGTGTGTGTGGGGCATTCTTTCAGCTGCCATGAGAGCAAAGTCATCTACAGCAGCATTAAAGTCAGAGGTGAGTGCATGTGTGCTTTTGACCTTCGTGTGAGCTGTAGGGAAGGCTGACTGCAGAATTTATAGATAGACTTGATAGTCACGTAGGCCACGTCTCATCTTCATGTAAAGCCAGTTCAGAAAGTGAAAGTGAAATGTCTGCTGGCCCATTTTCACCACATGCAGGATAGATTTGTCCACCAGCAATACATTTTAACCATAAATTCTTTCCCTTGCTTTTGTCCATACTTATATCTGACAATGTAGCTGTTAGGTGATGTGTTGAATAACAGTATCTGTAAGAATCAGCTGTGTGCTTCCTGAATCAAATAGAAGTGTGCCCTAGCAATCATTGTGGTTCTGTGGTGTGCAAAAACAACAACAACACTTTAATGGCTGTTTTTTCTCTCTTGAACTCCAGGTTCAAGTAGACACAGCAGGAAGTCAAAAGCAGATCTTTGGATATCACCCTAGAAATATTTTTTTTTCTACCACTGGACTTCGTCACAGCTTTTATGCAATCTTGCTTGTTCAGCTGATGAAACATTTCAGTTATAAGATGGATTACATCCACATCTAAAATGTTCAGATATCTGTACTTGTCATTCAAACTGTTATATGTACCTAGAATGGGTTTAGCCCAGGAAAGGTAGCTAGTCCTAGCCCTGTTAAGAGTGTGTGTGCAACTTTTTCTTATCAGCTACAACATCAAGTGGTTTTTCATGGTCACAGCTGACCAAAATATAGTCTTGCTCATTTTTTTCTTAGTCACAACAACTATTGTAGTAGGCCTTAACACATTTTTAAAGGAGCACAGATTTATATTTGCTTTTTTGTTTGTTGTCAAACCAAAGCTGTATATTGGTTTATAAATTAATTATGTCATATTAAAGTAAATGCTGTTTCTACAGCAACATCCCTTTGTTGTAGTTGCTTGTTGCTTGGCTTTTGCATTTTTTTCTCCTCCTACCCACACTCTCTCCCAGACAAAGTATGATGTACCTACGTACTATGTTCACGAACACATCCTGTTTGGCAAGGACTTTATAAAGTACATATTTTACAGGCAGCGGTCAACTACTACCAATGCCATTCACGCCCCTTTTTAAGTGACAAAACAGCCTTTACTTGCTTTTAATGACGGTAAAGTAGAAGTCTTTATTGACACTATATGAGTACAGTGCCACTATAAAAGTATAGCGAGATGGTGTTTGGAGCAAGTCAACAGATGAACAGAGTCAAAAACAGTACATTAAAACAGTTAAAATAAATAAAAGTGATAAACTGTACAACAATATATATAACTAACAAATATAAATCAGAAATACAAGCCTACCTAAAACTTTACAGTCACAAGGTGGTAGGTGTAAAGAACTATTGCACAGCAGAGCAGTATTGGAAGCTATTCTTGAGCCGTGTTGTGCGGTGGGGTAAGCATAGTCCTGCAGTGCTTCCTAGGCGGAAGCAGGGTGAAGAACCTGCGACCTGGATAAGTACTGAGAATGTCCCTGAGAATTGCTCTGCCTACGCACCTGCGTATGGGACCTCCTCTGATGTAGGGAGTTGGGTACCGATGATTCCTAGGCAGTCCTGATGATGCATTGGAGGTCCTTGTTGTCTAAGGTGCTGCTGGAGTGTCATGTTATTGATTTCTTAGAGAAGTCTCACTCTGCCCAGTAACTGTAATTGTAAGTTCAATTGTGTCAGTGCAGCCCATGACCATGGTTCTTTGACGGTTCATGAATGGAAGGCTTGTTCAAAAACTAAATAGATACATGTTCTTTGAGTCCCCCAAAATGGATCTTACTCTTTTATGACACTACTCCAAAGTGCCTTCTGTGGTATTGTAAAGAGCAATGACTAGACTGTAAAATTGGGCTACAGGGTTTTTTAGGAGACAATAGAAAACCAACATACTCATGTCCATCTCAAGCCAAGGAGGATTTATATAATATATCCTCTAGGGGGCGACAACACTCTATTTAAAAATGCAAAGTCGAATTGCTACAATAGATATAATTTATATCATATCATATAATATATAACATAATTGCTAGAATGTTACTTAAAAATGGAGTGTGCATTCCTCCCCCTTTGTTGTCTTGCTTTATGTTTACTCTTGTGCAAACACAGAGTAGCATTCTCCCCACCAACTGAAACTATCCAGACCCAATAAATAAATACAGTTAACATAACAGAAAAGACAAACAACTAAAAAGACATGAGCAACAAAAAAGAAACTTAAAAATGGAATAAACAAGATACCAAATATGGTAAATACACATGATATCAATATTTTCAATGCATATACTGTGGGTCTCCATGTATAATATCTCTGTACTGATAAAGCATAGCACACTGCAGCTTATCACCATCAGTATGAGTCCATGTGTTGGTCTTTGATGCTCATGTACAGTATTCTAATGTGTGTTTATGTGTTATGCATTTTTTGTACACTTTTGTATGTATATAATGACTATAATAACTAAAATAATAACCGTATTACACATCTCTTGCTCTTACACTCTCTTACTTGTGGAGGTGATATCTGCATCCGTCTCACATGACAGATGATACGACACAACCACAAGGCTGAAAAAGTGCATCCCACCAGAGACAACTGTATGAGGCCAAAGATCAGTAGCCATGCAAATGTCACCATTCTTTTTCTTCTTCATAAGTAAGTATAACAAACTGTTCACCATCATATTATACTCATGCTAATTGGTCTGATTTTGTTTGATGTCACCTCATATAGCCTGATATACAGCTTTTTATGTACCTCATAATTAATGTGGTTGTATTTATTGTCCATTGTGGTACATGAATGTAGTACATGTTTCATAACAATGTGTCATAATCCGAAAGGTGTACGTACTGCTGTCAAGTCTGTCTGCATGATGTGTGTAGTTCCTAAATACTCTTTCAGTATTTTCCTATTGTTACTAACCCAAATCCAGTTCCAACTCAGCATATCTGTAAGCTCTCAGAGAACACAGAATGCAAAATGTAGATCACTCAAAACACAGAGAGATGCAACATATCCAGGGCTTTTTTTTCCCTCAGACAGCGAGTTAAACTTTATTACTCATCTTCTTTCCTTGCTCCATGATCCAGGTGTGTGTGTCCTGTTCCTGGATGTATCTCAGGGTGTATCAGGTACCGTATGCTGCATTTGCATCAGATCTTTTCTCGATTTCTATTATCATCTTTTTGCACAAATGAATAATTCTTGCTGATTTTGGTCACATATAATCACTGATGTTCGTTTGTTATATATTTTAAATTAATGCTGTCACCAGAAAAAGACCTCCACTCCGGGAATATTTCATCTGATACAACCAAACCTTTGGAGGGGACCACAGTGACACTGACATGTCACACCTCACAAAAGGATGCATATCGCATGTGTTACTTTTGCAAGGATGGAGATGCTGTTGGAACCCAAGATGCCAGATCTTCACACTCCTTTAATCTCACAGATGTAAAGGTCCAACAGTCAGGCAATTACAGCTGTCTGTACTCAAAAAAGAAGCTCAAGCCCGCTGATGCTTGTTCCAGTACAACCCCTGACAATGGCATTGAAATCCTGGTTCAAGGTAATGTGTATTACCATACTGTTAAGAGCAACATATTTCTCCATATATTATTCTGCAAAAGTACAGTTTAATGTCTTTTTAAAATCAATGCACAACACTGAGTTATTTTACTTAGAATTTGCTGACGCCTCTGTGAGCAAAGGCCTCTGGTCTCTGCTGGTGATTCTGCCGATGGTGGTGCTGGCACTGACATGTCACACCTCACACAACCATGCATATTTCCTCTGCTACCTCTGCAAGGATGGATATGGTGTTGGAATCCAAGATGCCAGATCTTCAGACAGTGTGTCCTTTAACCTCACAGATGTAAAAGTCCAACAGTCAGGCAATTACAGCTGCCTGTACTCAACAAAAAAGCTCAAGACTGCTTATGCTTGTTCCATTGCTTCTCCTAACAATACCATTGAAGTTCAGGTTGAAGGTAATATGCAGCACCTTCACCCATTTCTATTAATGCTGTCGCCTAAAACAGATCTCCTATCTGGGGATATTTCATCTGAAACAACCAAACCTTTGGAGGGGACCACAGTGACACTGACATGTCACACCTCACACAAGCATGCATATCTCATCTGGTACCTCTGCAAGGATGGAGATGGTGTTGGAATCCAATATACCAGATATTCAGACAGTGTGTCCTTTAACCTCACAGATGTAAAAGTCCACCAGTCAGGCAATTACAGCTGTCTGTACTCAACAAAGAAATTCAAACCCACCTATGCATGTTCCAGTTCAGCCCCTGACAATGGCATTGAAATCCTCATTCAAGGTAATGTGCTGTACCTTTTTGTTAAGAGTATTATATTATATCTTTCTATGTGACAAATGTTGAAATTTTAAAGGCTTCATTTCACACATTCTAAAGTGACCACAAAACTCTGAATTCTGAACAGTTCTGAACAGGCGCTGTGTGTGGTTCTGGCTTCGCTGGTCTTTGCTAGTCATCTTGCTATTGACTATGCTGGGACTTCATACGACTCCTGTCAGTCGTGCTATATTCAAACACTGTGAGTGAAGCTATTCATCGTCTTTTGTGAAGTTCAGTCGCAAATAACACACTCTGGAAAAGGCAGATATTGAGATACCCTCTTGAGATGGCTGGTTAATAAGCTTGTACTCTCTAAATCAATACCCTTGGACTACTACTTACATGCTTTAGTTAAACATTTGTGAAAATATCTTATTGAACTCTGAAAACATAATAAAACTCAGATTCCAAACTGAACCAAATGGGTGTAATCTGGTGTTTTGTGGATGTATGGGGTACTAAGTCAGAATCCAATCCTTATGTTTGTCATATTTACTTTTAAATGCCCATTAAATTAATGTTTTGTTGGATAAAATAACTGATGTGCACATATTTTTTTTCAACAGGTTCAGGGGAGCATAGTGAGAGAAACAGCATACCACACTCATAAACATATTGTCAGCTGTAAGGACTCTGTTATGTTTTCAGACTTTTTGTCCTAACTTGTATGCTTCTTTCTGTCCCTATACAGTATGTTGTACACTCTCACCTGTCTTTATCTGGTTCTTTATATGGCTTTAAGTTTTTGTGAAACTGACCCTTTTTTAGTTTGCTTAGTCATCTCTTGTAAGCTCCCTGTTCTGTAGTTGAAAGTCTTATCCTGCGTTGTCCTAACCTTGGCCTTTATGCCTGTTGTGTCATGAGCCTCGCTCTGCTCGTTAACGAGTTCGCTCACTCGGCTCGTTAACGAGCTATCAATTCCCTTCAATCACCTGCCTCCCTCTTCCCCGCTCCTCTGATTAGCCCCAGCTGCACCCACTCTGATCCCACATTGACTACCAGCTGCTCTGCATTACCTGTTTTATCTCTCTGTGTATTTATAGTCCTGTTTTTCAGCTCGTCTTTGTCAGATCATCTGCAAGCCTGCGAAGTCTTCCCCCTGCTCCCCTGCTTGCTAAACTTTCTGGCTACCGTTCTGACCCTGGATCTGTCTGATACTGTCTACTCCTTTGCCCTGGTAAACCTGACCTGCCTTCTGCCTGTTGACTCGGATTCCTGCTGTGGCTTAATCGCTCAACTTTCTGGCTCCTGTTCTGACCCTGGATCTGCATGAGACTGTCTTCTTCTCTGCCCCGGTAAATCCAACTTGCCTATTGACTCTGATTCCTGCCTGCCCCAATATGTACTTCTGCATGTCTGCCACCTGCCCAGTTCTGCTGCCTGCCTGTGGTGTGTGTCTCCTCAGTGCCCTGGGTTCCTGATGTGCGGAGTCTACCGGAAACCCTCTTCTCCCACTGTCTAATGGAGACGTATCAGCAGAGCGCGCACACACGCACATTATTTCCCTTTCCCCCCAACCCTTCAATAAACTGTTCTTTTGAGTTCTTTCCTCGCCGTGCCCCTGACACTGTTGTGTATTTCTTTGTTTTGCCTTAATAATTGTTTACTTGTTTAATTTATTTTTGGACTGGTGGCCTTGTCTTGCATCTGCTTGTTGACTTTTAGCTGAAGAATACTGTTTCAGTCTGCCTTCAGTCTACCCAAAGTTTTGACATGGTAAAAGTCTGCCTCAGACGTCTCTGTATTGGGGTCCCATCACAACATTCTCTCTCGGTCTCTTTCTCTCTCTCCCTTTCTGTCTCACTACATATCTATCTATCCGATGCATTGCACATGGAAACCTGTGTTGACATTCGTGGCTTTGCGAGCCAGTCATGCATTCAAACTGCCTCCAAGTGAATGTAATGTCAGTCAAATCTCAAGTTAAAAAATAAAGAATATATTCTCAAAACCATTTGACAGTGTGTTTTACTATTTAGCCACAAAACATTGACATACTCTAGTGGACCGTTAGCCATGCAGCAGTGGTATGAAACAGTATGAATCATTTTAATTTCTAGGGAAAGAAAGAATAGGGCTGTTTATTATTGAAATCTTTCAAATTATTGGGAATTTATAATGGGATATACTACAGTAATATGAAGATTTGTTTATTTGTTTCAGATTGGTAGGACAGCTAGCAGTAAAGTTCTGTACCACCTCAGATATAGGCAACACATTACAAAAACATTACTTAAGCATGAATTTAACACACAGCTTTATCCAATGTCTACACAAATGATAAAAACGTTGTTGCAAACAGGTCTTCAAAGAAAGTGCCACAATATAAAATGCTTATCCACAACTCTCTTTTTGTCTTTCGGGTCCTTCGTATAGTATTTGATTTTTCATCAGGCAGCATAGCTTTCCTCCCTGCATTTTGTCACGTGCACACACACACACACACACACACACACACACACACACAATCTTGTGGTTAGTGGTCTGACATTTCTCTGCAAGCAGCTTGTGTTCTGTACACTGTTGACATCTGCGTGACAGAGTCTATTCTATTCTAGGTCTGAGGTTTTCTGATGCAAGCCATAGCAACAAAAGAGCCACCTACCTCACTCTTTGACCCCACTGTAGACTGCACTGCTGTCATCCCTGTATAAGAAAATAATGTTGGTCAGTAACTAAGCGTCTGTGGGATATCTGCTGCTCTGTTTTTACCTCATGCTACAGAGCTGTTATTCATATGACATGTATATATATATATATATGAGTAGGGCCACAATTGTGCATGAAGTGTTCATAGTGTTGCATTTAGAACAGTGGTTCTTAACCTTGGTGGAGGTACCGAACCCCACCAGTTTCATATGCTCATTCACGGAACCCTTCTTTAGTAAAAAATAAAATATGATTTTTTTTACTGGTGCACAAAATGAACCGTGCATTAACATCACCTTGTTCAAAGAGGCTCCACCGAACCCCTGAGACCGACTCACCGAACCCCTAGGGTTCGATCGAACCCAGGTTAAGAACCACTGATTTAGAAGCTTTACTGCAGAGCCCGTTGATGCAGCTGTGATGTGCAATAGGGGGGAATGTCTAGAGTGCCCAGAGTGACACACAGACAAAAGGCAACTGAAGCTTGCGTTACTGATATATATTTGGCATTTTTTGTCCTAACAACATGAAACTTGCCACTGCACCACCTTGTGCCATTAGCAAAACATGTACCAAATTAGAGATGAGTGGAACTAATGGTTTGACAGTTATGCGTGGAACAGACAGAGTGACAGACACTCACACAGACAGACGTTCCTTGCATAGATAGATAGATAGATAGATAGATAGATAGATAGATAGATAGATAGATAGATGAGGGCTGCAAGAGAGACTTCAATTACATCAATAAATATTTTAATGTGTAAGTGTCTTGATATTATTAGGTATATTTGCTACTGGGATCACCTTTGATTAAAAGTATTTCTTTTAGCGTAACTTCTATACCCTCAAAATAGATACCTAATATACTTACACCGAAGTGACTGGCTGTATTTGACTGGCCCCTTTTGAAGCTGAAACCACAAAAATGTATTGACAGGAGTCAGTAGAATTAATTTGAAATGTTTTCTGATATATAAACCATGTAAACTACATCATCATCATCACTTCACAGAGAGATAATCACCATTAAAGTGTATGTCAGAATAGGTTATATCTGCCTCTTCGTCCCAACTGTGAAATAGAGAAAAATAATAGAAAAGGAGAGAGAGAGAGAGCGAGAGAGAGAGAGCCAGATGAAGAATCTCTTTAAACTCGTTAATATGTATATGTTTGTAGAGCCTATTAGCATGAGTTTCAGTACCTCTCTTCTTCATTGGCCGGTGAACCTTTTGAAGAAACATATTAGAGCATTACATAGAGAACAGATTAGCCTGGCCTCCTGGTGGCAGTCCAGCATGAAATAAATTTAGCATAACATAACTTATAAAATAGTCAACACACTTTTAAAATGATAGCCTACTGACAAATATTAATCACTCCTTGAATCTGTGTTTGGGCTAGTTGCTGCACATGAAGATATAGCATCTGCCCAGACATCCCCCTACAATGGCTAATGTTAGCAAACCTAACCCAATGTTCATGTGAAGCCTACTAAGTTTATTTCAATGTGTTTGTGAAGTACATACCTTTGCTCTTCGTGACATCTGCATAGGTTGGCATTTCCTGAGATTCTCTGATGAAAGAGAGACAGTGAGAGGAGGGCCCATATCCTCACAATGTGCTTCCAGGCAGAATTTAGTTTAGCTTAGCATCATTTTGTTCTTGTTGTATCACACTGATTGGTGTATGCAAACATAGTCATGCTTATTTACCTCAGAGTTGGGTCGTCTTCTGCACCTGCTGTAGAAAAATATTTGACTACCTGTGTGACTTTAACACATGATTTTCATGTTGTGAGGACCACATAAAGTTCTAGCCAAGTCAACTCTGGGTCAGCTAATAAGTGACCTGAGCCTTATACTCTTAACTGGCAGTTGCCATGCTAAATAATTCCGTATCTATGCCTGCAATACAATACAGTAATTATAATTTACAGATCTGTTTAAGTCACATTAGGCATTAAAGTCACAACATTTCAACTTATGTGAACATGTCACAGCTGCTGTGTAGGCTACATACGTCTAGAATACTGGACGTCATCATAGGTTGGGGACTGTGGAGTTTCCCTAAGAAACAGAGAGAGAGAGAGAGAGAGAGAGAGAAAGAAAGAGAGAGAGAAAGCATGAAATGTTTTCATGTTAAAGTTCATGAAAAAATATAGTGCATATGTGCATGGTTTGCAATACACGATACTGTAGCCTGTGTGGATATGGTTATAGCATGCATGTGGTGCATAGTGTCTCATATGTGTATTAAACATAAGATAGATATTGTACCTGTCACTTTGTGCATCTTTTGAACCTGTTGAAGAAAAATGTGTCAGTATACTCTCAGTTCATTTCAACTACTCTTTATGGAGTGTTGGATTCTGATTGAGTGGGTACACAGAAATCCACATACACAGAAATCCACATTTACACTCAAATGATTTGAGCTGTATACATTATCTTGTCTCCCTTAACAATGGGATTCTCTTTTCTGATTGGCTGATGAGGTGGGCATTAACTTAATTTCTTTTACTGTCTATGGCATTAACTTTTATCACGGTTCCATATCAATGCACTTATAAATGGTAACCATAGCAACTCTAGTAGCCAAATCAACGATTAAATGACTGTTTATTCCACGCTCTACTTTTCCCTAACAGATCCTATAAGATATATAAAGTAGCAAATCAATTGGTTATTTTTGGTAGTTCATTCATAGTTTACGTTAAACATGGAGGGATTGTGGATTAAAATGTTTCCTAGAAGCAAACAGGAGAGAAGTGGGATAACTGCCTTCAAAATCATTGGTTTTGTGAAAATAATCACTCCACTTTGTGTCGCAGAGTTCCTTGCCTCCACCTCGCTATTATTTAAATGGAACCGGTTAACATGGCATTTGTTATCCCAAGAAGAGATTTCAACTAAAGTACCATTAAACCTAATATATTAAGTCAATAGAAGATAAAGTATTTACTTAAATGCACTGTCAAAAAAGCACATGCGACCTACCTAAAGAATTGTGGGTTGCAGTAGTTGCTTCATTTCAGTATATATTGTACAAATTATATTGGTTATACATAAATTATACATGTTACTAAGTATTCATAGAAACCTTTGGAAAAACATTTACAAGAACATTGGATTAATAATAAGAGTGAGTTAAAGGGAGGTAAAGGACTTTTTTATGTATACTGATTGTCATTCATCTTAGAAAATCTGATGTAGGCTATTGACAAATACATATTCAAAAAGATTATGTTTGAATAAAATTATTATGTGAATCACTACAATACAAAGGCAAAGTAATGAAACGAAAACGAAACAAAACAAAAATGGAGCTACATGCAACCTCGTGGAGTTCATATAGAGCACTATACTACTAGAAGATGATGTTGCATTAGAAAATGCATTACTCACAGTGTTTGGCAATGACACCAGTGCCACAGGCTCCAAGCAGTGCCAGCACCACCATCGGCAGAATCACCAGCAGAGACCAGAGGCCTTTGCTCACAGAGTCAGCAAATTCTAAGTAAAATAGTTCAGTGTTGTGCATTGATTTTAAAAAGACATTAAACTGTACTTTTGCATAATAATACATGGAGAAATATGTTGCTCTTAACAGTATGGTAATACACATTACCTTGAACCAGGATTTCAATGGCATTGTCAGGGGCTGCACTGGAACAAGCATCAGCGATCTTGAGCTTCTTTTTTGAGTACAGACAGCTGTAATTGCCTGAATGTTGAGCTTTTACATCTGTGAGATTAAAGGAGTGTGAAGATCTGGCATCTTGGGTTCCAACAGCATCTCCATCCTTGCAGAAGTACCAGATGTCATATGCATCCTTTTGTGAGGTGTGACATGTCAGTGTCACTGTGGTCCCCTCCAAAGGTTTGGTTGTATCAGATGAAATATTCCCAGAGTGGAGGTCTTTTTCTGGTGACAGCATTAATGAAAATTTTGTGACAAATGAAAATCAGTGACTGCATTTGACCAAAATCAGCATGAATTATTCAAGTGCACACACCATCCAGTAGCTTACCTGACGAAGGAGATACACCCAGCACACACACACCAGCTTCATGGAGTAAAAGAGAAGAGGAATAATATAGTTTTATTCGCTGTTTGTAATCTTACAGTTGTCATTTTATTTTTGTGTTGTCCATGCTTAATGCTATTTTTCATTTTTACTACATGTACTCAGATTAAATACTTATTTTTTGTGGCATTTAAAAGCCAGATTGTTTGGTATAGTATCAGGAAGGTATAGTATCTTGTGTTTTCTTTGAACTAGTATTGGTATTTTTGGTATGGGAAAGTAATTAAAGAGTATTTTAAAGTACTCTTAAGAGTTTCTTTAGAGAATACTCTTTGCAAATAGACTCGAGAGTAATTCATCTCAATAACTTAAATAGCAAAGATTATGACACAGTGGACTTCCATTTATTATTATTATATAATCAGATATATATTTGATAACAAATATAATCACACTAATATTCTAATGGCTGTATGCAACCTGGGGTCGCTTCAAACAAAATTAGAAAAATTCATGATGCATAATATTAAGGTAAACAATTTGTTATACTCACTTATAAAGCAGAAAAGGAGCAGTGACATTTGCATGGCTTCTGGTCTTTGACCTCAGAAACTTCTCGAGTGTGATCTCTTCAGCCCCTCGGGGTATTGTCACTTGTCAAGTGTGACGTATGTAATACTCTGACCACATGAAAAAAAGAAGTTTTAACCAAAAATATATGGCAGGCGCTATTCTTGTTGCTCCCTAACCTACAGAGCTATTTGCACCTACTGTGAACCAGCCAGTGTGACAGACACACATACACAGTGGCTAACAACACTTTTTCTATGTGGGCACACATTCGAATATTGTGTCTGCATACGTAGGTCTCCTGTGTCTTTGTATTAGAGAGAGCGTCAGCATCAAGGACAAATTAAGGTGGTGGTAACCTGTGCCAATGGTGATGCTACACCCTAAACAACAATACATTCAGTTGAATTAAAAACCAAGTATCAGGGACCAACATTTAGACTCATATTTACACCAGTCTCAGGTAGTATGCTTAATAACTGACAGGAGTTAGAGAACTGTTCAGAGAACTCTATGCCTTATCTTTTTATATTTTTGTACATCTGTTTTTTTTTATTTCTGTCACAATTCCTTCAGTTAAGGTGAAAAAAACACTTACTCTGCATCCTGTAGAATTTCTGAAATTTCACACACAGACATACACACTAGCTGTCTTTCCTTTTACGGGTGTAAAGAGCCTCAGTGTGTACTTCTACTTATCAAAATAATGCTGTATTGATTATAATAAGGCCACGGTGCAACATTTTTAGTAATGTTTAACTATCACT
Organism: Setipinna tenuifilis; assembly: GCA_030347295.1. NCBI lineage: Eukaryota > Metazoa > Chordata > Actinopteri > Clupeiformes > Engraulidae > Setipinna > Setipinna tenuifilis. The sequence goes on along the minus strand of CM059280.1, from coordinate 17,154,367 downwards.
TGTCAGGATAATTTAATGCATGAAACAATGAAACATCTATCTATCTATCTATCTATCTATCTATCTATCTATATAGTAATAAATTGTTGATTAGGAGGTACAATCATGATCAGTTACAAGCATGAATTAGTCAAATTGGAATTAAATAGACAGCACAATTATGTGCTTCTGCAGATATATATCTGTGATAGTGCCAACACCCTCCCAAGCGATGACAGAATTATTAATACATTTTTAGATTGATAAAGGGATAGGTAAAATGTCTACCTTGTTACATGTTCATCCCTACCATCCCTGCCCTGATAAATAGTGCATAACACAAAATATGACAACTGGTGCTATTTATTTGGCAGGGAAATTCCTTATATGAGTTTTTAAGGAGCAGTGTTACAGTATTGATATCAGTACACGCCATTAACATTTCTGAGTAATGAAGCCAGCCCCAGCTAATCTTTTCCTTTAACATCCACAATTATTCTGTATTTCAATTACTTCAAAATCTGTATTTTTGTCACTGGCAGATGTACTGATAGATGAATAATACATATTGTAATGCATACTAAATAGCACGTAATTACTGTAGATGGTGAAAATTCACGAATCACAGACACAGCCTTTTGACTTTGTGTGTCAGCTTTCAGTGGAAGTGTCCAGCTGAGTCTCTGCAGTGAGCTGTTTTTTGTTGAGATAGCAAGAGTTCAACAGGATCAGGATTTTTATTCCCTTGAAATCTGACACAACAATATTAGATATAATTTGCTACAGACACAATATTTATATTGATGTTTTGATAATAGTGGTTATCCATCAGTATCATGTGACCATAGGAAACTCTCAATTTTTGGGGGGAATAAATTAATTAAAAATTGAAATAAAATGGCTGTGACATAGGAAATAGGGCTGTGAAAGAGTTGATAACGTAACATAACATAACATAACATAACATAGTTTCCCAGCTTGGGACCAATGAAGTACATATATCTATAACTGGTGTCGGCCTAACTAACTAGGAAAACATCACTGTTCACCATGTACCGTGTGAATGTGAAGACCAATTAATAAAAACATTTAGTCTTTGTCTGGATTCTTTGTAAAAACACAACTTGAACATTGGTCAATAATTATCTAGCATAGAGGAGCTTTAAGTTTAGCCCTGAGGGTGTGGGTTTGTGGGTTCTTAAAACATCTCAGCAGCATGTGTGGTTACATGCAAACTGAGAGATAGACAGTCTGCGCAGTTACATAGTTAGAGTCTGTCTCAAAAAAAGACATACCCAGCAGACAACCCAAATTCTCTTTACTTTGCACTGCAGAACAACGAGTTGAATGTGGCCACTAAATGCAAAAGTAGGCCTACTTGACAGCATCATAGCATAGCTGTAAGCCTATAGCTACGGTAATGGCCAATTGACAAATACATATAAAATAAATAAAGAAGACTGTACAGAACCATCTAAAGTGAAGATACAGATCAATATTACACACAATCGGAAGGATGTTTCACGAGATGTATTTCGTGAACGAAAGGCATCTGCAGACTCATGAAATCGTGGACAAAACATATCTGCAAACCCATGAAATCCGTTTTGTCAATCACAAAATACATTTTGTGGACGAAATGCGTCCGCAGACTCGCAAATTTTCTTTTGTCAAAAATAAGTTTATTTTGTCCACAGAAGCGAGAAGTGAAATCAGCCTCATGTCCATTAAAGGAGAAGTCAGCAGTAAATTTTGTGCACGTAATGACTGATCTGTTTTGTATTTTGTCCACGAAATGATGTGTTCTCTTTATCATTTCGAGGATACAATGCCAGCTGATTTGTGCATTTCGTGGACAGAAGACATTCTGGTGTTTCACGATTTCCTGACCATTTTATCCATTTCGTGGCACGAAAGGCATTTCGTCCACGAAATAAGGTGCGTTACTCTTGCCGCCCTATAGCTAATAAGAGTACAAGAAGACAAACAGGAAAGCAAGGAAAACTACAGAGTGTGTGTTCATGTTTTTCATTGTGTCTTGACAAAGCATCTTTTTTACAGCAATAGAGTCTTAAGGCCCCCTAGAGGACATTTGGTGCAGCTGCTCCTTAAGAAAAGACCCTTGGCCTTGGTTAAACCACTGTTCACTGTTCACCTTTGATCATACTGATATAACCTGTATTATTGAGGGATGCTCACAAAGATACACCATTTCAAGGATAGCCATGGTAGGATGACATGTGACAGCATGGTATATTGTAAATTAAGTGAGGTCAGGCAACTGATATTGTATGGATGTTTTTATACTGTTTACTTTTTCTATGTGATTTGATATTTCTAATATTATGATGGTGAGATATACTGTGTCATCAGTGGCATCAGTAATCTGTTCCTATGTATTTGGATGGTTGTATTCTTTGATACAATTATAAAAATGTACCTGTTTAGCTTCCAATAAAAATATTTTACAAATTAACTTATCAAAAGCTAAACACTGCAAACCTAAAATAACTCTTTCAACTTATAGCAGACACATTATTCACGGAACAATACATTACTAGTATTACTACTACTACTACTACTACTACTACTATTATTAATACTATTATTATTATTGTTGCTGTTGTTATTCTTCTTCTTATTATTGTTATATTATTATTATTACTGTTATTGTTGTTGTTCTTGGTGTTGTTGTTGTTGTTGTTGTCGTTGTTGTTGTTGTTACTATTGTCATTCTAGTGATATTGAGGACAATTAGAGCAGCCGAGGGTTTGTGGTTGGAGTAGCTGCCTTGCTGCCGTGGCGACTGTGAGCAGCAGGGAAAGAAGGCGGGAGGAGGGGGCAGGTCCCTTTCTCTGGATTAGGAGGAGGGGAGAGAGAGAGAGAGTGTGTGTGTGTGTGTGTGTGTGCGTGTGTGTGCGTGCACACGCGTGTATGTGTACGTGTGTATGTGTGTGTGTGTGATCATTCAGGGACGGCTGGGAAATAGGCAGCATCGCGCTGAAGCAGTGCTGGGTAGAATGGTGGATCTGTGCATCACACCTCCTCTGGCATTCTGCTGTCAAGGTAAGACAAAGACAAGAAATGGACATTAAGAAAAGACATAAAGAAGGGAAGGGAGACAGTTGGGTTCAGAGGGAGCAGATAAAGGGGAAAATAAGGAATGTGAAGATGGGGGATGAAAGACAGCTGTGTAAAGAAACCCTCGCAAGCTAGAACAGAGGTAGTACTGATGTTATTCAGTACTGCACATGTGAATACAGAATAGGCTGAGTGGACTGTGTGCAGATTATCCACAAACGTGAATGGAAAAAACATGTGATGGTTGAGTGTGCGTGTAATCTACAAACATTAAGGGAAAATACAGGGCTGTGTTGATCGAATGTGCATACAATCCACAGACATGCATTGTTTGTCTGAGAGTCAGATGGACTTATGTGTTCCTTTGCATGATTATGTGCAGCAGCATCGCAGAATTGCATGTTACAGAGCAAGACCACCATGGGATGTTGCTGCATGTGTTTTTCTAATTGAATACCTCACAGCATGACATTGGTTTATTGACTGGACCTGGGTCTGCATCTGTTTCTGTGTCCAAATGTATTTCACATGTCATGCTTATCAAAGCCCTGTTGCATTAGCAGGTCATTTTCCATGCAAATAAAATGCTTTGATGCCTACATGTGAAAGTAACACATGTAACTCCTACATGAGTAAAGCGTATTTACATCCACATTCACCTGCCGTCGTTTTTGTTAACCTTGGGAAATAGATTGCTTGTGTGGTGAATGCGACTTATGTGCCCTTTTCCCCTGTATTGCAGATTTTGTGCTGCGTTAGGGCTGAAGTGCCCTTACATATTACTGTGGGGGAGAGTGTGGTTGTATGTGACACGCATGTAAGTTAGGGGTGGCCTCACCTAAGCTGCGATGGTGCATGTGATGGTGTGCTGCGCGCGTGGGGAAGTTAAAGTGTCCTTACCCTTCTTGTGTGGTGTGTGAAGTAGATTGAAGTAGCTTCACCTGTAATGTGATGGTAAATATAATTGTAGTGCAGTGTCACACATACTCACGAAAGCCATCAAACCAAAACGTTTTTTGGTTACCCTGCTGCGGCGAAGAAGTAAAAAAAAAACTGTTAAAAAGAGAAGTATGAGTGTGATCCATCTTCTGTAAGCCTGAACCTTTTTCGATACGCACCACCAATGGAAGAGTGAAAGAAAAATATAATTATATGTTGCACTGTGCATGTAAATAGACCTGTAATGCAGGGGTGAATGTGATTGCTGTATGTGAGTTGAAGTGCAGTCACCCCTCACTGCAGGGGAAAATGTGACCGTAGGCTGTCCTGTGTGTAGGCATACGTGCTGTCAACCATGCTGCAGTGCTAGTAATTATGACTGTGTGTGTTCTGAAATGCACTGCACTGCACTGCCCTCCCTGCAAGGGTGAATGTGATTGCATGCTGTCCCGTGCATGTATAACTGCCGTCAGCCATGCTGCAGTTGTGAATGTGTTGGTGTGATGCGTGTATACTCAAGTGCCCTTACCACCACTGTAATAGTAAATGGGATTGTATGTTGCATGTGTTCTGAAATGCACTCATCTGCACTGCAGGGGAAAATATGATCATATGCTGTCCTGTGTATAAAGGTGTATAATTCCTTCTAACCATGCTGCAGTAGTGTATGTGACATAGTGGTGTGTGTAAGCTGAAGTATATATATATACTGCCTCACTATGATAGTAAGTGGGATTGTGTGGGTTGTGTTTATGCTGAAATGTCCTTACCTTCAATGTGATAGTAAATGTGATTTGTGTGGTGTGGGTATGCTAAAGTGTCCTTACCCTCACTGTGATAGTAAATGTGATTGTGTGATGTGGGTATCCGTAAGTGTCCTTACCCTCACTGTGATGGTTAATATCATTGCGTGGTGTGTATGGTAAAGTGCCCTTAACCTCACTTTGATGGTAAATATGATTGTATGGTGAGTGTATGCTGAAATATCCTTACCCTCAATGTGATGGTAAATGTGATCATGTGGTGTGTGTATGCTAAAGTGCTCTTAACCTCACTTTGATGGTGATGGTGATTGTATGGGGAGTGTATGCTGAAGTGTCCTCATGTTTGTCCTTCTCTCCTGGACCGTGCAGGCTCTAGCCCTCCTCAGTGGCACTGAGGGCTTATGACGGACCGCCGTGGCGTCTCCTTGGCAAACTGCCCCACGAGCTGAGTCGAGGTCTCCTCGCACAGGACCATGACGGGGTGTTGTCGTGCGGGGTGTTGTCGTGTGGCGTACGCCTTGACGCTCCTGGTATGCTGCTTGGGCTCCAGCTGTTCCACCTTGGGTGAGAGATCATGTTTACTGCTCGGCTTCTTTCTTTATTTCTCCAGAGGTTTTATTCCTCAACCCACCCACCAGATCTGATTACAGTTTTTTGTGTATCTTCTCTTTTCTTCTCTTCTCTTTTCTTCTCTTATCTCTGGCTGTTCTCAGTCAGTACTGTCTCAGTGCCTCTCTCTCTCTTTCCCCCTCACTTATTACATTTCTGCCATCCTTCCTTTCCGTTTCTTCTTTCATTTGTCTCTGTCTCACCTTATTTGGCCCCTCTTGTCTTTCTCTTCCATCTTTTTCTCCTCCTTCTGTGACTCAGTTTATCCTTTATCTGTCCTCTAAAGGAGTCCTATTCGTTGTCTGTGGATAAGGGCATAGCTAATGGATACAGTACAAGACGTCCTGACATGAACTTTACTGATAACCAAGATGTGGGTCTGAAAAATAATACATACTGTAGGTTTGCATTGAAAATCACACTGCAGCTTATCAATTGTACATTTCTACCTTGGAATGAGTGTGTAAGAAATTAATTAATTAAGTCAGATCCTTGCCAGAGTTATTAACGTTAACACTTTTCATTAGGTTTTATTTTTATTTAGTTTTTCAGCTTATTTGTTAGTTTCAGTTTAGTTTTAGTTCGAGAACTGGCTAGTTTTAGTTTAGTTTTTATTTAGTTATAATCTGTTTTTTAGGTGTTAGGGCAGCTGTGATTCATTACAGAGAAATCTCTTTTTCTTTCTGTATATGACAATAAACAGTTTGAGCTTGAACTTGTTTATTTAAGGTAACACAACATAAGAAAGAATCACTTAGAAAAAATAATTCAATAATTTAAAATCACTTTGTTTCATTTTAGTTAGTTTTGCATCGCTAATTCAAGTTTTTTTCTTATTTAGTTTTAGTCTTTTAAAAAACTGGGATTGTAATTTTAGTTGACAAAATTATATTGTCAGTGCTAGTTTTTTTTTATAGTTTTCGTTAACTCAAAAAACCCTGCTCCCTACAGCACTGCACATACCTCTAGAGGGTTTTGGCGGGTTGGCCTCGGTGGTAACCTCTGGCAAAAAATCAGCCTTCCCTCTATGGGTGTTAATCTTTTTTCTCCTTCTCTGCCTGGGTATCCCTCTTTGTCGTCTTCTTCTCTTCTTTTTTTTGCTCTCTCTTTTTTGCAACTTTTTGTGAAACATGTCTCACCAACCCTACGACTCATGCAACAGTTATACACAGGGCAGGGAAAATGGCACCTCACAAGACCACATCAGAATAGT
>CM059280.1:17105282-17142782 GCA_030347295.1 Setipinna tenuifilis | reverse complement strand
CTTTTAGTGCCTAATTCATCCAGGCTGTTTTACAACGTATTGTGGTTTTTAAAAATATTTGTCTCCCCTGACAGAGTCAGAGTAGTTAAAGTAATTAGTTTCACAGTGATTTGTTTTATTTGCGACTGGAACAATGGTAGCTTGTTCAGACTGAGTGATAGTCCTTCCAGTGAGAGTACACAAAAATAACACAATGACCTTTGTTCAGCTGCGCTTGCTGATATCTGGAAAAGGTCTCTCATGTCAATTTGACTTCCTCTCCAGGATGAAAAGAACCAGTTGATGACAACAAATGTCTGGATGAAACAGGTACGTTAATGGAATTCCTTTTTTTAGATTTACAAGAAATACAGTATTTCACTGTATTGAAGTGAAACTCATATTTGCTCTCATGGGTGTAATGTATCGTTGCCCTTGCATTGTACTGGGGTTTTTGTGGTATTTTGTATCACAGAGCCTACTTTTAATTTACATCCACCAACATGCTCTTGTTGCAATCATCTATGGCAGTGAGCGATTGCATTAATCATCCATCCACCCAGCCTTGTCATGCCTACACCATCCTTGTCCCACTAGCTACCCACCTCCATGCAGTCTGGCAGATTTATTCATCTGCTGAGACTGCATGTGCCCCCACTGGTCAGGCAGGCAGGCAGGTGGGGGTGGGTTGAGCAGGGTGGGCGGGTGGTGGGATGTGGGGAAGCATAGGTCACTCGCTACTAAAGCAGATGACAAACGGGCCCTTACAGCGACATCAAGGAGGAGAGAAGAGGAGAGGAGAAGGGAGGAAAAAGGATGACAGGAGAGCAGAGGGGCAGAGAGAGAGAAGAGCAGAGAGGAAAGAGAAGAGGAGAGAAAATGAGAGGAGAAGGTTATTTAGGAGGATGGGAAGATGCTGTTGAGTACAGTAAGAGATACTCACAAAGTTGAATTAAGGGAGGGATGGATGGATGGAAGGAAGGAAGGAGGGATAGATAGGCAGATCTTGTGTGATTTTTTTCTGAATTTACATTTAAAATGCATTTAAGTGGCCAACTAAGTTTCTGCCCTGCATATTTTTGGTATTTGTATCAATGTGATTTGTACAACAGAGTAGTAGGCCAGCATGTGAAGAAAAAAATATTTTTGCCATAACAGGATTAAACTTGACATGTCAACTTTAGTTTAACAAGTTGAAATCTCAGGAATAAAGTTGAAATATCACGTTGTATTTAATCTCAATGTAATGTCTTTATTCTAGACATTCAAACCCAGTTCAGAGAGAGAGAGAGCGCAACCATTCCACAAACTTTAAAGTCAACATGTGGAGTTTATTCTCTTCATGGCAAAAATATTTTTTTTCTTCATGTGTGGCCCTAATACTCCACCGTAGATAAGGCTTGGTACTGGTTTAATGAGTAGAGGTGTACATAGCTAGCCTGGTAAACCAGCCCCTCATACTTCACTGAAGGGCTGGTTGACTAGGCAAGTACATCATGGAGAAGGCAGAGTAAGCCTAATGTGAAAAGTGATGTTGATTTGATGTTATTTTCTGTCAGGAATGGATTGACATGAAGCTCCGCTGGAACCCTGAGGAGTATTTAGGGATCACCTCCATCCGAGTCCCTTCTGATTCCATATGGATTCCAGACATTGTGCTTTATGACAAGTAGGTGGCCCTGTGAGTTACTCATGACACACATTCAATATCCAGCTTCCTCTGAGGTAGAAGCAGTAAAAACTAAACATGAATGTCTAGGCTATATCTAGATTAGGAGATTATGTTTAATGAAAAGTTGTTCCCTTAACTGTTTACTTATACTAAAGCTATCAGTTTTAATCTGCAATGCTAAATTAGAGCTGCAATTTTGTCTTGCAGTGCAGATGGCCACTTTGAGGCCACTGTTACCAAAGCTGTGGTGAGATATGATGGCACCATCTCTTGGACCCCTCCTGCCAACTACAAGTCCACCTGCACCATAGACGTTACCTTCTTCCCCTTTGACCTCCAGAACTGCACCATGAAGTTTGGCTCCTGGACATACGATGGCTCTCAGGTTCGAACCCCACAACCTTTTTAGTCTGTAATTGTATGCTCTTTGGAAGTCTATTCTTGTGGTGTCTGAAGTTAAAGAACACAAGCGACAAGATGACAATATTAAATGTGCCTTAAGAAAAACAGATTTCACGTCAGCAGTTACCACATTAACATTTGCCATGATTTACACCAATTGATCCAAGGCAGAATCATTTCACTATCATTCATGATTTGTTTTACATTTCATTGTCATGTACAGTGAACTAACTACAGGGCCAGTTACCCTGGAGTAAATTAGGGCTAAGTGCATTGCCTAGGGTAGTGCCAGACCTGCGGACTGAACCCACAAACATGTAAATGCTTCTTTCTGAAAGACCTGATCACTGGCCTGCATCACCATCACCAACATCCCCCCTGTTTAGTCACAGTCAGTCATGTATTTTACATTACATTACATTCACATTACATTACATTACAAGTGACTTACAATACAAGACACAAATCAACTAAAAACTGAATTGCAGTTTAACAATTTACAATTGCACAATTTTGCAAAGAACCTGTTTTGAGGCGCACTTTCACTTAAACCCACAGGTGGACATCTTCCTGGCAGATGTCCATGTAGACAAACGGGACTATTTTGACAACGGTGAGTGGGAGATCGTCAAGGCAACGGGCAGCCGAGGGCTGCGGACAGACAGCACCTGCTTCTACCCGTCCATCACCTACTCCTTCCTCATCCGCCGGCTGCCGCTCTTCTACACACTCTTCCTCATCATCCCCTGCATCGGCCTGTCCTTCCTCACCGTGCTGGTCTTCTACCTGCCGTCCAACAGCGGCGAGAAGATCTCCCTGTGCACCTCGGTGCTGGTCTCCCTCACCGTCTTCCTCCTGGTGATCGAGGAGATCATCCCGTCCTCCTCCAAGGTCATCCCGCTGATCGGCGAGTACCTGGTGTTCACCATGATCTTCGTCACGCTCTCCATCGTCATCACCGTCTTCGCCATCAACATCCACCACCGCTCCTCGTCCACGCACCACGGCATGGCGCCCTGGGTGCGACGCATCTTCCTGCACCGCCTGCCCAAGCTGCTGTGCATGCGCAGCCATGTGGACCGCTACGCCACCAGTGGAGCCGGCGGCAGGCAGCAGGGGCGGGGGGTCAGGCTGGGGCCGGGAGGGGCTAGCTGCATAACGGGCATGGAGCAGGATGAGGAGACCACCCCTCTGCTCTCCCCCAGGAACAACCTGCAGGCGGCCCTCGACTCCATCCGCTACATCACACAGCATGTGGTGAAGGAGAATGAAGTGCGGGAGGTAAGGAGTCTGTCTAGGTGCTGTGTGTACTGTTAAGGTATAAATAAACTGTTTTTTTTAAAGGAGAACAAAATCCAAGCAGGCCAAAATCAGGTGAAGAAGGTAAATGAGTGTAAGGTTCACCACTTTCTGCCCTTCGACACACAAACATTGCTAGGAGTTGTGGTCTTGCGTTGTAAAGTTTTTTAAATTAGTTTTAGCCTTGGGCAGGGGCTTGAAAGGGAGATACTGTTTACTGGAGTTTCAGTGTGACCTTGGCTGACCCAAGGCTGTGACCTCACTCTTTACGAACACTGGGCATATTGCCAGAATCTTGATCAGCATTCTTAGTACAAAACAGTTAAGTGGCAGAATTCAGTTCTCAGGAGGACCAAAGTTATTAACTTTGTGTGTTCATTGTCAGACTATTTTAGTAAGCATGAGTTTGATAATAAAGAAACAATTAGGTCACCATTCCTGTATCAGCTCCTAAGTACAAAGATTGAGACACTCATACAATCTAATAACTTGTTTAATGAAAAATCTATTTTGTCTTGATGCCTTTACACACATCAATGACATTTCTTACACCTTACACAAGTACCATACAAAGTTCCTGGATCACACAGCCTATATTTTCTGGATGACCAGTGGATTTTATATATGTTATATATTAACCTCCACAATTCCTAATTAAGTGCCTCCTTTATAGGGTCATGCACACAATAGGTCATATTAGAAGAGGTCATACATGCATATGCATGCTGCCTTAAGAGACTGCCACCTAGTGGAGTGTTAGGGTAAAAGCATTTGTCCAACAGAAAGCCTGGTCAACATGCATTGAGTCAAAAGTGAAGGGGAAATTATTGGCAGTTTACTAGTTATAGAAACTTTTGGGTAGACCTGGTTGATATGCTTTTCACTTGTTCTCCTCCCCAAAAGCACCTGTTCTGCAAACCCTGGCTTTTTTGACACAATAATATAGGGTTTAATTGTTTCTGACAAACAAAATCAAGACAAGCCTAAAACACAGCATTTTTCTCTGGGTATTCTTTCCCCCATTCTGCTACTACAAACACCCTTCATGCCCCGAGAACCAAGTTCCGCAGCATGGGTGATTGGGCCTTTTTTAGTGGCTGCACCAAGGCTGTGAAACACCCTCCTTGACTACCCGAGGGCCCCACAGACACAGATGTTTTTAAACAAAACTAAAAAAAAGCTTTTTTATGGACTCTTCTTTTAGCTTTCTAACTTTTAACTTCTATTGACCTCTTTTGATTCTTGCTTTGTAGTGCTTTGAGAAATGTAAAGTGCAGTACAAATAAAATGTTTTATTATTATTTTTATTATTATTATTATTATTATTGTTATTATATTTCCTCAGGTAGTCCAGGACTGGAAGTTTGTGGCCCAGGTTCTGGACCGGGTGTTCCTCTGGGCCTTCCTGCTGGTGTCAGTTCTGGGTTCTGCTCTCCTCTTCATCCCCGTCATCTACAAGTGGGCCAGCATCGTCGTCCCCAGTTACAACGACATCAGCAGTTGAGCCTCCTGCCATGCATCCATGCATGGGACCACAGCCTGGAGCATGCTGCTACCACACTGGCCACCCCACGCACACATCCCAAGCACAAGCACTCCTGCCTCAATGACCTCTTCATCATCTATAGGTATTCTCAGAAAGGGGAAGCACAGTACCTAGCCTGGGGTGGAGGTCAGGGTCCCTGAACTGTGCGTTGTCAGGCAAATGACGCTGTGTGTTTTGAAAAAGGAGTGAATATGGAGGTGTTTTTACATACATCTGGGCATGCTTGGACATCTTATTACGGACACAAATTTAAGTAGAGTTTATCGATTAACTTGTTTCAGAAAAGCAAGCTCTATGAATATGGTAGCTTGATAAAGATGGCATTTGAACAGAGAGGTATATTCAGACAAACTTTAAATGACTAAAGGGACCAACACCTGTTCAACCAAATGTCAGTCACTGAATACATCTGACAAATAATTCTGCTTTTGGTCTTGAAGCCAGAAAAGACTCACGTTATTTTGGTCTTTATTTCTTCTTTAGATAAACAATGCAGCACATTACAACATGATACAATACAGTACAATATCTACTGCTCTGCCTGATTTCATCGTAGTCCTTGATTACAAAGCATAACAATTTGTTCCTGTTCCTCACAATCTTCGCTCTGAAAACAGAAAAAACACATGACATAGAGTGCACAGCCTGCACTTTTCCACCCAGTTAACGTTGCCGTTCTAACTTAAGGGAACTTTGATTGGCTGATAGGGTAAAATATTAACAACCTTGCGCAAGGTATGAAGTGCTACTCTTTTGAACCTTTGCAGCCCACGGTGGCCGAACCTAAACATCAGTTCAGATTTTACTCTGACCATTTACAGTGTCCAAATGATCAGAAGGAGTTTCAAAATAGAGATTGCCCTTTTGGGTATTTGTCTTTTGGAGCACTCTGAGCGTGTCTGGCTGAGTTTGATAGGTGGATCATTTTGTCAAATGGTTTAAGGTTATCAATGGACACCACCCATTAACTGACCATACTTTTGACTGCTGTGCAAAGACTGATGATGTCCTAGAGACTATGCTTTCCACAATTGCCTTTACAAAATACAGCATATAGCAGAACTTGCCTTGTTGTTGTTGTACAGTCCAAATGTAATACTAAGGTATGTCCAAACACTATGAAATGCTCACCTGGAAACCGGTCGCTTTCACAGGCCATCCCAAACTTAAGTGATGAATGTATTTTACTGTTGCAGACAAACAAAATGACAAACAGCAGTCTATGTCATATGAGTATATTCTGTGTTGTTCTCCAAGTCTATTTTTCATGTGATATGTGTACTGTCAGATATGTGGAATACAGCACACAGCAAAGGCTTCCAAACTGTGTCCATGGTGAAGCTATAATAAAGCTTTTAAAATAATGCATTTGCCCACAACAGGATGTGTACTTTGAAAATAATCTTTACTCAGCTATTACTACATTGTTTGACTGTGTGTGCATGTGTGTGTGTGTGTGTGTGTGTGTGTGTGTGTGTGTATGTGTGTGTGTGTGTGTACAGCTAATGCCATAACACTGTAACACTACATATTGACACAATTATATTGTTTTCCACTCAAAACAGTACTCAAGGCATCAATCATATTTCATGATAAACATGACATAAGAAGAAAAAAAATCATCACAGATGATCTAAACACAGGTGTAGCCAACAGGCAGACTGTGGCATTAGGGAGAAGAGATGATGGGGGTTTGAAATGATGGGGAGTGCAGCTCACCTTATGTCCAGTGACACATCGAAGATTTACATGGGTCCTGAACAGAAGACAAGTAGACAAACATTTGTGTAATGGTGTAATTTGTGTAAAGTAGCTTGGTCACTGCGTGGATACTTGGAGGACAAACCCCCAGTAACAAATGAATCATGTTGTGGCAGTGCTACTAAAATATTTTTTCCTTGCTAGTGTTGCACAGAACACAAGGGTTTTTCAGTAAGACTGTGTGCAGATCCCTTCTGCAAAATGCAAAAAGCAAATAAAAACATTGAAGGCAAAAATCTGCAGTGTAAGCATGGTGTTGAAGGTGTCATCCAATCAAATTATCAGAAGGGAGGGGAGGTCTGACCAACTAAACACACTGGATTTTAATAGAGGCTTTTGACATGCAGCAATAAAACATCGACTTTGGGAATCAAGTTCAACCCAAACAACAGCCAAATTAGGCTATTCTTCTTCTGTTTTCAGCACCTTTAAGTCATGCAAAAAAATGTTACAATAACAGTGAACAATATTATGAAATATTTTGTCAGCATAAACACAGCACAGGGATTTCTCTGTGTGAAGAGGATTGAAAGGAGAAATGCCCTTGGCAGTGTGGATTTGTCCCCTGATTAACCCTTTGTTAACATGTCCCAATACTTTGCACTCTGTTAACTCAGCACACAGAAATTTCCAGCAGTTGGCTGCAGAGTCACACAGTGTCCCTGAGAAATCTTATGACAGGGTAAGTCTGTTACCGTCTGTTCTAGTAAAATATGTGTTTGTTTGCTGTTTTTGTGTCTCACAGAACAATTGATTAATGTGTATTAGTAACTTGTTTATACTAATTAATTGTTAATTTCTGGTTGACTACGGCCTCATCACTGAACATCCAGTATAAAAGAGCATGTCTCAGTAATGATGTTTGTGTGAGGGTAAATTAGAGATGGTTAGCATGATGAGCAATCATGGAAGACTTCTTTGACCATCTTCAGTTATGTAAGCTGTAGCTGAGCTAACAACTTATTTAGTGAAGGTTAACCCCTCTTGTTAAAAAAACTACAAGCAAGTGTGGTATTCTGGTGACATAGCCCCTGACTGATGGGATTATCAAACACATACAAACCCCATACTGGGATACACTGTAGTTTGAGTCTTCCTAGTCATACAGCTGCTAATAATGTATGTGGAACAAGATTACTTTTGCAAAGTCCCGTGCTATATTATCCTATGACTAAAAGAGGCTGGAAACAGAAGGGAAGGTATTTAGGTCTACAATTGCCTTGAAGGTAAATATAGCTAAATAATGCAAGTGTTTGATAAAAGAATTTGTGGTACTATATCAGAATGTGTAGAACAAATGTTCAAAAAATAACTTAAAGCCACAGAAATTGAATTTGTGTGAACATACACAATCTTTGCTGGACTCAGATGATGTATCAGAATGTGTAGAACAAATATGTGAACTGGAAGCTACAGAAATTGAACTTGTGTGAACCTACACAAACTTTGCTGAACTCAGATAACATAACAGCAAGGTCATGACATTCAGGTCCGTGTCATGTAGGTGTCATAGCAGTTTAATACACAGTAGAAACATTTCCTTTCAATATTCATGAAACATACAGGAAGGATTGTTTAAACACATACTACGAAAAACACATGGTACAAACATTACCTATCTAATGCTCTTATAATGAGTTCACAACACAAAGTACGTACATGTACTTTGGACTGTACAAGATAAAAGGCTCTATCTAAGAAAACGTGAATGAGACAGACTATGAGTGACACACACCTTTTAGGAGACTGGCATAAATAGAATCCCTTTGTCACTTTACAACTAAAGAGCAATAGAGACTGACTGGTCACTTAATCTGGGTGAGATTGATTGCAACATGCTTCTGGTTGTTAGCTTTATTACCTAATTCAACACAACTTTATATGTTTTGGCAGAAGTAATTATTAGCACTTTGCTTTGAATGTGTTTTTATATCTTCTTTCAACTTGACACTATAGCAGTAACACAGATGCATAATTATTGATTCTGGTTTACTCTTTCTTCCAAATAGTTTTTGTGTCTTTAAAAGTTATTATTTATTTATTTACTTTCTGTTTTTTTTTTATGGTTTTTGAATATATTTACCAAAGGCAGACTGAATTACCTTTATGTATGATATGTGTTAAATATATAACCTTCCCTTGTCTAAAATTAGAATCAGCTGTAGTTATAATAGAAAACACAGTGCTTACTTATAGTCTATATCTTACCTACAGTCTTATATCTGGACATGATTATTCAGCACAACAGTACAATTATCTTTACTATTTACATGGAATTATATGGGATATATTCATAAACCTGGTTTGTTCATCTTCAGCATGATGGCAAAGCTTTTCCCGAGTGGCCCTGTGTCATGTCTTCTTCTCCTGTCAGTCTTGGCCTGGTGTGCCCCTGGCTGCCACGGAGGAAGGATCCTCGTGGCACCTGTGGAGGGAAGCCACTGGGTGAACATGGACATCCTCCTCAGAGAACTGCATCGCCACGGACACTCCATCACTGTACTACGGACCACCAAGAGCTGGTACATCAAAGAAAAGTCATCCTACTATGACTCCATCACGGTGCCCGTAGAGGAAGGGTTAGACGAGGACTTTGTCACAGAGATCCTTCTGAAATTGATGGACATTGAACGGGGAGGTGGTTCCATGATTAATTTCATTTCTTTGCAGATGTTGATGTTGTCTGCCATACGTGAAGCCCATACAATCGTATGTCAAGCATTGTCCACAATGTTTGAGGACAGAGCCCTAATACAACACCTCAATGAGAGCCAGTTTGACTTAGTTCTCACCGACCCTGCCTTTGCCGATGGCATTCTGCTGGCTCACTACCTCAAGGTCCCCCTAGTCTACAACGTACGATGGGTGATCAGCGCAGAAGGACACTCCTTTCTTGCTCCTTCTCCTCTGTCATACATACCAATCACGGGGTCAGGTCTGTCTGACAAAATGACCTTCTTCGAAAGGGCAAAAAACCTGCTTTTCCATCTCTTTGTGCAGTTTCAGACAAGGTTCAGAATCGAACCACTATATCAGGCAGTCTGTGATAAATATTTTGAACAGAAAGTAGATGTTTATGAACTTGTACAAGCTGCAGACATTTGGCTGATGAGAGTTGACTTTGTGTTTGAGTTCCCACGCCCCACCATGCCTAATGTTGTCTACATGGGTGGGTTCCAGTGTAAACCAGCAAAGCCCCTTCCTCAAGACTTGGAGGACTTTGTGCAGAGCTCTGGAGAACATGGATTCATCCTCATGTCTTTGGGGACTTTTGTCAATCATCTCCCAAGTGACTTTGCAGAGAGCATAGCGGCTGCGTTTGCCGAGTTACCCCAGAAAGTTATCTGGAAGCATGGTGGGGAGAGACCGTCTATGCTGGGTAACAATACCCTCCTGGTGAAGTGGATGCCCCAGAATGACCTACTGGGACACCCCAAAATCAGGGCCTTTGTGGCCCATGGAGGAACTAATGGAGTTCAAGAGGCAATGTACCACGGGGTCCCGGTGGTAGGGATTCCCCTGTTTTTTGACCAGTACGATAACCTGCTTCGACTAAAGGAGAGAGGGGGGTCAAAGATGCTCT
This sequence comes from Setipinna tenuifilis, assembly GCA_030347295.1. Lineage (NCBI taxonomy): Eukaryota > Metazoa > Chordata > Actinopteri > Clupeiformes > Engraulidae > Setipinna > Setipinna tenuifilis. The sequence goes on along the minus strand of CM059280.1, from coordinate 17,132,540 downwards.
CTGTGGCCTCTGTCAACAAGGCTAATGTCCTCCAGGCTCTGCAGGAGGTGCTTCATGAGCCGTCCTACAGGGAGAACATGCAGAGGCTCTCCAGGCTGCACAGAGACCAGCCCATGAAGCCCCTGGACCGAGCCCTCTTCTGGATTGAGTTTGTAATGAGACACAAAGGTGCTGCACACCTGCGCACAGAGTCCTACAAGATGCCCTGGTACTCCTACCACTCTGTGGATGTAGCCATCTTCTTGCTAACTGTTGCCGTCAGCTTCTTGTGCACTATGCTCTATGTAATCAGATTGTTTTGCTGCACGGTTTTCTTAAGGAAAAAAATCAAACATGAGTAATGTTATATTAATGCACTGGCCACTTTTTGTGTGACATGATTGTGTGTGTATGTAATAAATACAGTCCTGTGCTGTTCTCGGTTTTCTTTGTCAACATTCATGGTTAGACATCGTTAATGACAACTACAGCTACTTGTGCCATGTACTGATATACCCATGATACCCTCAACACAGTGTTTTGCTTTAAAATTGGAGGGAAAAGGTAGCTTCTCTGTTAAACTCCACATTAGCGTTTTTGTGTTTGGATGTTATAGAAATTCACCTCAGAATCAAGAAAAATAAATATGTCTTTCTAAACTGTTCTATTGCCATTGTGCTTTACCAATGACAAATTATTTAAAATTCTAGAATAAACATAATGGTGTGTTACATGCTACACATGTAGTGCAGCAAAGTACAGTATATATATCCTTAATATATCTGTTTCCATATGTGTAAATGTCCTTAAATAAAAGAAAGAAAGCACACACACCTTGGAAACAAATAGGAGGAACAGAGATTAAACTTTTGTGAACATCAACATACACAAACTTTGTTTAACTCAGATGGTGAAACAGCAGTTCATGATCATCATGGCATTCAGAAAGACAGTACGTTCTCTGTCCTCTCACCTCGTCATATGTTAGTTTTTTCAAACTTTATATCATCTATAACATGCTCTGACTTTGGTTGTGTCTGTGAAACGTGTGACAGAAATAGCTGTTTCTCTTTAAAAAGCAGGAGACATTGGTCCTTGTATATGACTGCACTTTGACCTGTACAAGAGGGAAGGCACTACACATGAGTAAGACGAAGCCAGAGTGACACACAACTTTTAGAACACCTCCATGAGGGGAAACATACATTTTTCAATCCCTTTCAACTAAAGAAAATTTCAGCCTGATTGGTAACTTTATCCAGGTGAGGTTTATGATTACATACATTGCGATTAAAACTTTACTGGTTGATTTACAACTAACTTTATGTGCCTTGGTCAGAGTGACTTTTTATGATTTTAGTTTACATGCCTTTGCTTAAACAACACTATAGGGTAGAAATGCAATGATAGCGAAAAAAAAGAGTACAAGTACAGCATAGATAAAATGTAAAAGCATGCAGGTTACACAGCTTGCATGTGACCTACACATACACCAGTGGACATGGCTCTATTACTGTAATACGAGTTATAATTAGCTAATGCATTGAAAAAAAGACCACTGGAACACTACCTGACTTAAGGAGATGGACTCAGCTTATGGTTTTGTGGTACTATTAAGACCATTTAGTATTAACCCCAAAACATTTGTAAAAATGGCATGATGAAATACCAGCAAATCAACTGTATTAAAACAAAAAGCTTATATACAAAGAAAGCATTTTTCCATAAACAAACTCTTTGAGAACACAATATGACTAATTAATGCACCACTTCAATGTTGTGTATTTCTTGCTCATTTTTCATTTCATATTTCAGATATAGCTTTTACACATATTTATGTCTTTTAAGTTTGGTCTTTTTGTATGTTCTATCAGTTATGTTGCTTTGTATTCCTCTTAGGTTTTGTACTTTATTTTAGCTGTTTAATTACTTTGAATTTTATTACATGTCATTGACATTTACAGTATTATTCATCTGTTATGCATAAGAGTACATTGTCTTGATTTGGACAGTAAAGCCTAAAGACCTAGCTAACATGCCTTTCTCCTTACAGACACATGTCTGCATACTTCCCCTTGGGCATTCTCCCACCTCTCTTGCTGGTGACGATCCTTTCTCTGTCGGTCCCAGGGTGTCATGGAGGGAAGATACTTGTGGTTCCTTTGGAGGGAAGCCACTGGGTGAACATGGACATCCTCATCAGAGCTCTCCACGGCCAGGGACACTCCATCACTGTGTTGCGAACCACCAAGAGTTGGTACATTAAAGAGGATGCTCCTTACTTCAACTCAATCACGGTGACTGTCTCTCAGGGCTTTGACGAGGAATTCATCAAGCCAATCCTGCAAAAGCTATTTGAAATAGAGAGGGGTAAGAGTTCTGCCATGAACTTCATCAGTCTGCAACTCGAGGTGTTGAAATTCATGCCAAAATCTGTCGAACATGTATGTGAAATGGTGGAGGCCATGTTCGAAGACCATGCCCTGATGAAGAGACTGAATGAAAGTCAGTATGATCTAATGCTCACAGACCCTGCATGGGGAGCTGGTATAATCCTGGCCTACCACCTTCAGCTCCCTCTGGTTTACAATGTGCGATGGACTACAACAGGGGAGGGACACCTTTCTCTGGCACCATCACCTTTTTCCTACATACCAGCGACAGGATCAGGGCTCTCAGACACGATGACCTTCTCAGAGAGGATCATAAATGTGGTAATTCATTTAATTAATAAGGTGCAATACCAGATCCTGCTTAAACCATACTATCAAGCTGTGTGTGATAAGTACCTGACACCAAAAGTTGATTTCTTTGATCTGCAGCAGACAGCTGATTTATGGCTGATGAGAGTTGACTTTGTGTTTGAGTTCCCACGCCCCACCATGCCTAATGTTGTCTACATGGGTGGGTTCCAGTGTAAACCAGCAAAGCCCCTTCCTCAAGACCTGGAGGACTTTGTGCAGAGCTCTGGAGAACATGGATTCATTCTCATGTCTTTGGGGACTTTTGTCAGTGATCTTCCAAGTGACGTAACTGAAGAAATAGCAGGCGCGTTTGCTGAGCTTCCCCAGAAAGTCATCTGGAGGTACATAGGAGAGAGACCCTCAGCCCTGGGCAACAACACCCTGCTGGTTGACTGGATGCCTCAAAATGACCTTCTGGGACACCCCAAAACCAAACTCTTTGTAGCCCACGGAGGAACTAATGGGGTACAGGAAGCTCTTTATCATGGTGTTCCCGTGGTAGGCATACCTCTGTTCTTTGACCAGCATGACAACCTCCTTAGGCTGGAAACAAGAGGTGGGGCAAAAGTCATAACAATTTCTATGCTGAACAAAGACAGCTTGCTGCAGGCTCTGCAGGAGGTGCTCCATGAGCCGTCCTACAGGGAGAACATGCAGAGGCTCTCCAGGCTGCACAGAGACCAGCCCATGAAGCCCCTGGACCGAGCCCTCTTCTGGATTGAGTTTGTAATGAGACACAAAGGTGCCGCTCACCTTCGCACAGAGTCCTACAAGATGCCCTGGTACTCCTACCACTCCGTGGATGTGATAATGTTCTTGATTGCTGTTTTGTTCCTGATGTTGTTTCTTATTTTTGCCTTCATTAGGTTCTCCTTACGTCTGTGTAGCAAAAGGAAAAGTAAAGAAGATTAAAGAATGAAACAGGAATGCATGTTTTACATTTTGAAGGACAGTGCTTTAGAAATGCACACAAGTACCCAAGGTCTTACTGTTGGGTCTTAAGAAGTGAGCTACGCATGTAATGTTTTGCTGCAAGTGTTTCATAAAATTGTAAAACAAAGTAAAAATCTTGGCATTGGCATCTCGTTGTTTCCCAGATTTGGTGGACATATTTTAGAACTAGTGTGGTGGAAAAAAACTCCATTAATACTGAGTATCTTAAACAAAAAACAGAACTCTAAATCTAACAAAATAGCATTCTGAATACCTTACCAATTGAGACCATTTGAGATTAAAATACTTGATTGGAGAGTCTTTTATTCACAACACTACTCAAAGCCAAGAGCTTGCCTGCCTGCTAAGCCTGCTCTACGATGATGATGGTGAGTGAACCAACCAGGTGTTCTGCAGAAGACCGAAAAAGCTGCCTCTGAGACGTGATTTGAAGGGAACCTGTCCCCTCTCTCGTATTTTTTACATTACATTACATTGCATTTGGCAGACGCTTTTATCCAAAGCGACTTACAAAAAAAGGAGGACATAAGCAAACAGAGGTGTAAAGGGACACAGAGTAGGGGCACAACAAACATATGTACTTCTGCATAGGGACACAGAGAGAGAGAGTTGGTTTAGTGATTGGTAGTAAAGTTAGTTTTGTTAGGAAGGGAAGCAATCTCGGAAGAGAAGGGGTTTTACAAGTTTTTTAAAGATAGGGAGGGATGTTGCTGTTCTTGTCGCAATTGGTAGGTCATTCCACCATTTGGGGACAACGGTGGAATGACCTACCAGTTGCGACAAGAACAGCAACATCCCTCCCTATCTTTAAAAAACTTGTATTTTATTCTATTCAGCTAGGGTGAGCCCCTTTCTCAACCTGTTGAGTAATAACGGACAGTCTCGTTCTTAGAAATCTTGCATCTGTTTCCTGTCTTGTCTATGTACTTTTCACCAGAACTACTAATTCTTATAGCAAAACCCCTCACTGAGTTCGCAAAACTAATAGCACAAACTCTGCTTTGCACTCAGTTTGTAATTTTGTAACACACACTTCCACTGCACAGCACTGTTTTGCAAAACTGTAAACACAACTCACTGCTTTACACACAACTTGCAAATAAGCAACACACTCTTAGCAAAACTATACACAATCATGGCTATTATTTAAACTATTTTGCCACTTTCTAGCCACACTGTCACGTCTGAAAACTCTTTTATATAAATAATTCACTTTGCAATCAGCCTGAACACTAGCAATACAGTAAGCCACAGGTAAGCTTTTGAGGTGGAGTACAATGTTGGAATAAAGAACAGTAAGAGTTAGAGAGGAGCATGAGGATGTGGAGGTGAAAAAGCAAGAGGGAGAGGACGACGAGGACAAGGAGGTGGTTAGAGGAAGAGGATGAGGAGGTGACAAAGTAAGAGGAGGACGAGGTAGGGAAGAGGAAAGGGAAGGAAGAAGAGTAAGAAGAGTAAGAAATATAATTTTTGATGACATCAGAGCTACTTTAGTGGACAGTGGAATGACCCTGAGGGAAGCTGGCCAATGGGTTCAGCCTAATCTGAGCCGCTACAGTGTAGTAAGCATTATAAGGTATACGGCTATAGTAGCATTGGTACTGAGTCCGGACGTGCATACTCTAGGGCTGTGCATGGGCCTGCTGTGCTGCATTTGTTTTGTCTTTTCCAGAGAGTGATGGAGCTAAAGGCAGATGCCATTGGTCATGAGCTGATTCTTGTGGATGAGGCAGGTTTCAGCCTCACTATAATGAGGAACATTGTTGGACACCGTGCCATAATCAATGTGGTAGCATAACTATGTTTGTAACTGTTTGGTACAAAAACACCATTTTTACAAAGGTTTGCAGAGTTAAGCAAGATGTGTTAGCTTTTGCAAGGTATTTACAATGTTTTGCTAATTTGGTGAAAGGTTTTGTTATTTGTGTGTAGAGTTTTGCAAAAACAGCCAATAGGTGCAAAAAATGTGCTTAAGCGATCAGAAAAAAACTGTAAAAATCTAGGCATACTAGCCTGTTCAGAACATCCCAGATAATATAAATGCGATTATTACCAGTGAAAACAAGCAATTCAGCAATTACCACAATTCTCATACCGTTTTTAAATGTCATTTATTAGTGTTTTAGCTGTCTATTCTTTGTGCACTCTCAGAAACTCTCTAGATTCTGTATACTGGCACAGGTCTGCAAATGGAAAGTGATTGTTGCCGAACTGGCTGAGATGTTCAGTATTGCAGCCAAACAAGGTAAAGCCCCTCATGTCAACAACCGCTTGAAAGGCTGTACCTTTAAGGGAGACTTTATAGGTTCAACGTCATTCTGTGTAATAAAGATGTGGAAAGACATAACACACGTTCCAGGCACTTGCACAGGCGTGCCCATGGAGAACATGCGAAAGTGAACTACTCTGCGGCCTGACGTGCATTAAGACTATTGAATGAGATTTATCATTACGTGTATAAACTTAAAACTGTCTGTCAGTGAAAAGAATGAGGAAAAGATTGACGTGAGCCCTTTTTGGTGATTAAATACCAAACCTGTGTTTTGATCTGTTTGGACATGAAAGACACAGAGGGCTTCATCACTCTTCTGAGGTCACATATAGCGTGGATTGGACGACTAAATGCCCTGGAATGGCCTCCTACGTTTGCATGTCCTCTGCGCGAGCCCGCGCACGCACACACAGTATCAGAAGATCTGTAGTGAGCAGGCTACACTACACCAAAGTCACTTTAACTGACAGTGTCTGCACAACACTGCAGACTGACATCGCATTCCTACGCCGAACAATGAGGTTACTCAAAACAAATCCCTTATTTTGATAGATAAGACACTCCTTGTAGTCTGCAGAACTTTGTTCAAGAGGCAGAGTTACAATTAGGTTTTCGTCGTCTGCTCCCTCTGTCGTTCTACCCCAGAGTGTTTTGGCAGACGTGGGGTTAAGTCTGCACGGCAGGAAGAATAAAGACCAAAAAGCGTCAGCCTTCCACGGCTATCGCTTATTCTGCAGTGAGGTAACTACTCGGTAACAACTCCGAAGTAAGTACATTTGCAGGTGATGGAACAACATTTTGTCATGTGTTGGCTTTCGTCTTTTTAAGGCTGTATTGTCACAGCCTGGCAAACAGCGATCGGCACCACAAAGGACGTTGCAAGTAGCAGTCGAAATGGAAGTTAATATTTCCTGAATGCCTATCCTCATTCTACATGTCAAATATATTTTACGTTGTTGTGTGAGCTACAAATAAAACTTAAATATTCCCGCATCCAGTGTACAGCTTAATTCAGACGTCCACTCTACTTTGCGTGGCTGAATTCAGACGGGTACAACTGTTTTCTTCTGATAAAATGCTGCCATTTAGGGCACTGATACGCTATATCTGACAATGACATCGTGTCAATGCTCTGATAGTGTTGAATGATGACTACTTTTCGGGGCTAATCCGTTGTTTTGCTGCTATTAACGTGGATAGCAGTCTGTTTACAGTGTTTACATGCTGCTCACATGCTGAAGAATGTGTGTGCCTGTATGGGTGTCTTTGATCAGCCTGTCAGAGATGACACTGCAGTGGACTTTTCTTGTTGTTTCTGTTTCCCTGACTGTAGTGTAGGCATATTGTCATGGACAGGTAGCCTATGTAGAGTTTGCTCATCAGAATGTTTTTTGTTGTTGTTGCTTTGATTAGGCACTTGACAGCAACAGACATTCTATTCTATTTTCTTGCCAATTTTCTGGCCTCTTGGTGACAATTCGGTGCAGCCACACCAACAGAAGGACACTAAACAGTGTGGATTTCTGGACAGATATCCCATGCATTGGCACACATATGTAATCATATATGCCATATGTAATCATACATAGTGAAAAAAACTAAAATAGTGTTTTCAATAAACAAACCTTGGTGTCAGCTATTTGTGTCTCCCTGTACTTGAAAATATTGATACCACCATGATAGGTCTTTACAAAAAACATTAGGCAATATCCCCTTCCTCTTTTCTAAGTTTCACAGAACAGCTTTAACCCTGAGTTCACACTGGCATGTGAACAGTGTAATGCATCACAGTACGCAAAAATGAGTTATAGCTCTCTGTTGATATTGGACCTCCATCGCTTCCTACAACTGTTATCAAATTACAGCAGGTCCCATAAAGGTTATGACACAACAGCCAGTATGCAGGCCTTTGCACAATGCCTTTTTTTTTTTCAAATCAAGCATGTGTCACTGGATAATAATTTGCCCAGCGCCCATGGACTTCATTCTGTATTTCTGTTGGACACAAATACACAGCTACATAGCAGGTCAAAACATCTTGCAAATGAAAATGTTTTGAGGGTCAACAGTTTGTATTGGTGAATTGGATTGACATAGAAGCAGTTAGTAGCATTGGACGTAAGCATGCAGTAAGACATATTTAATCTACCTGTTGACACTGAGGTGAGTTAACATCCCACAGCCACAGAACAGATTCTCAAAAACACTTTTGGTTGCACAAAAAAGAACAACTTAGAAGTGGAAGCAGTTTTGCATCAAAAAAGACGACACAAATACCCGTATAGTTTTATTCTTTAGTAGAGCTAATTACCAAAATCACATTTTAAAGTTTATAAAAAACGGACCTTGACTTGATACACCAAGACACTGTATGTAGACACCCACTCAGATCTTGTTTTGGCACCTTATCAACATCACAACCAATGGCCGCTTTTGAAACATCACAACCAATGCCCTCCTTTTTATGTTATACATTTTGAAGGTCAGTGCCTTAGAACACACACCTTCTGAATGGTCTGATTGCTACAACTCTACACAGTTGACAAATCCAAAACACTTGTGTCTTTAAAATGCTTTATGAATTTTAAAGTGAAATTATGATAAAAACCTTAGAGTGAGATGACAGAAATAAATCATTACCCTAGACTGAAGGCCTAACTACAGTGCATTCAGAAAGTATTCACATCGCTTCACTTTTCCCACATTTTATGTTACAGCCTCATTCAAAAGTGTATTAAATTAATCTCTTCTCTCAAACTTCTACACACAATACCCCACTATGACAAAGCGAAAAAAGGGTTTTGTATTTTTTGTATCGTCTTTGCAAATTTATTTAAAAAAAGTAACATCACATGTACATAAGTATTCAAAGGCTTTGCTTAATACTTTGTTGATCCGCCTTTAGCAGCAATTACAGCATCAAGTCTTTTTGAATATGATGCCACAAGCTTGGCACACCTCTCTTTAGGTAGAGTCATCCATTCTTCTTTGCAGTACTTCTTAAGCTCCGTCAGGTTGGATGGAAGATGTCTGTGCACAGCCACAGCACAGACCAGAGAATTTTGTTTATCATGGTCTGAGTCCTGAGACAGGCTGAGATTGCCTTTTACTAAGGAGTGGCTTTCATTTGGCCACTCTATCATACAGGCCTGATTGGTGGATTGCTGTGGAGATGGAGGTCTACAGACAATTCCTTTGACTTCATGCTTGGTGTTTGTGCTGTGACATGCAGTCAACTGTGGGACCTCATATAGACAGGTTTGTACCTTTACAAATCATGTCCAATCAACCAAAGTTAATACAGGTGGACTCCAGTTAAGCTGTAGAAACATCTCAAGGGTGATCAGTGGAAATAGGATGCACCTGAGCTCAATTTTGAGCTTCATGAAAAAGGCTGTGAACACTTACGTAAATGTGATGTCCTAGTTTTTTTTTATTTTAATACATTTGCAAAAATGTAAAAATCATTTTTCACATTGTCATGTTGGGGTACTGTGTGTAGAATTGCGAGGGAAGACATTAATTTTATACAATTTGGAATAAGGCTGTAACATAACAAGATGTGGAAAAGATGAAGCACTGTGAATATTTTCTGAATGCACTGTACCTTACAGTTAAGAATGCAACAGTAAACCACAAATCATGTAAAGTAGTCAAGAATCTTGCTTTGAATAGTTGATACTGTGATCTCTCCATGTTATCCTCCTATATTGTGATTGTGTTGCATTTAAACTAATACTTTAGCCAGTTATTCGTTTCCAGGCTAAGTTGGAATATGATTCTCTCTCTCTCTCTCTTGTGTGTGTGTGTGTGTGTGTGTGTGTGTGTGCATGTGCATGTGTGTGTGCCTGCACATGTGTGCATTTACATGCATGTACTTTAGGGAGAAATTGGTGTGCTTATACAGCCATGATGCCATCTGCATGCCTCTCCATCTCTCTCCTGACCCTCCTGTGTCAGCCTGCTGTGTTGCTTGGTGGGAAGGTGCTGGTGTTTCCTCAGGATGGAAGCCACTGGGTCAACATGAAGTTTCTGATCGAGGAGCTCCACAACCGTGGCCACACCGTGACGGTCGTGCGTCCAGTGGACAGCTGGTACATCCAGGAAGTCTCCCCCTACTACACCTCGATCACCATTGATGTCGCTGCAGGCTCCGATGAGGCTTTCTTCAGTTCATTTGTGTCTAGGCAGCTGCAGATCCAAAGACAGGGATCATCCTTTTGGACTCGGATGGCGTTGGACATGGAGCTCATGGAAAAGTTCTCCCAGGTACATACACATATACTATAGACCTCCAGCCCTACCACCACACATACAAACATTTGCACTCACATGCTCCTGATTCGCTGCTTTTACATTACTGACACACTAAACACCTTCCACCCAACACGCACTCACCTCCTACACAACTTTGGCATTTTGCCACTGTCCTGAACTTTATACTGTGTTGTCAACCCCTATCCACACCACACATAGTCTGACCGTTGTCTATTTTTACCTCATATCCACACTACTGACCCCCCCGGCCATCTTCTTACTTCCCAACACATGCATTTTATACGTTTAGCCCCCTGCCTCTTACCCAACCCCCAACCCCAACCTACCCACACACGTACGTATGCACAGAAAAGCAGACTGCAGAATGTCTTATTCTCAGTATTTCACAATAAAACGACAATAAAATAAAAATAAAAAGACAATAAAACTCTTTAAAATCCTTCAAGGTTCACTACAAGACCTGTGAGATGGTGGCACACATTCTGGAGAATGCCACGCTGATGATGGCACTGCGGGACGCTGGCTATGACGCTGTTCTCACAGACCCGGCCTCTGGTGGAGGAGTGATCCTGGCGCACCACCTCAAACTGCCGCTCGTCTTTAATGTACGTTGGACTGTGCACGGTGAAGGCCATTTTGCCATCGCTCCTTCACCACTCTCGTACGTGCCAATGCCCGTCGCCAAGCTGACCGATCGTATGACGTTTGCGCAGCGAGTACGCAACTTTCTCATGTACGGTTTCAGGATGTTTCTTTACCGCCGCACTGTAGGTCCCTCCTACTCAGCCCTGGTTACCAGGTACTTTGGCCCAGTAGACTATTTTGAGCTGTTTCAGGCAGCAGATATTTGGTTGATGAGAGTTGACTTTGTGTTTGAGTTCCCACGCCCCACTATGCCTAATATTGTCTACATGGGTGGGTTCCAGTGTAAACCAGCAAAGCCCCTTCCTCAAGACTTGGAGGACTTTGTGCAGAGCTCTGGAGAGCATGGAGTCATCATCATGTCTTTGGGCACATTGGTAGGGCAGCTTCCTAGTGACATAGCTGATGAGATAGCTGCTGCGTTTGCTGAGCTGCCCCAGAGAGTCATCTGGAGATACACCGGCGACAAACCATCTACTCTGGGAAACAACACCTTGCTGGTGAAATGGTTGCCACAGAATGACCTATTAGGACATGCCAACATCAAGGTGTTTGTATCTCACGGAGGCACGAATGGTATCATGGAAGCCATCTATCATGGGGTGCCAATGGTCGGCATTCCCTTGGTGTTCGATCAAGCAGACAATCTTTCCAGGATGAAGGCTAAAGGTGCGGCTATGGTAGTGGACATTGCCTCTTTGGACAGAGACAGCTTCCTCCAGGCTCTGCAGGAGGTGCTCCATGAGCCGTCCTACAGGGAGAACATGCAGAGGCTCTCCAGGCTGCACAGAGACCAGCCCATGAAGCCCCTGGACCGAGCCCTCTTCTGGATTGAGTTTGTAATGAGACACAAAGGTGCTGCTCACCTTCGCACAGAGTCCTACAAGATGCCCTGGTACTCCTACCACTCCGTGGATGTAATGATGTTCCTGCTTGTCGCCATGACCACATTTCTAGCTGTTTTTGTTCTGGGAGTGAAGTTTGTTTGCACCAGGATTTGTTGTAAGCACAAGTCAAAACAAGAATAATAGCTGTTTCTTTTTACAGCACTGAAAGGAAACAGTAATTGTAAAAGCTTATGATTGGTCATCATATAATTGCTCATCACATTTCTGCCTCTTTTGCCCGTCTCTGTACCTTTTTTTCCCCTGAGCCAGTAGCAAAAGACAAGTGCCGTCAGCACTTCCTTTGATCTCAGTGTGTCACAAATGGAGAACTTAATCAAGCCCAAAACAAGTCATGTTAATATAAATATAATTATACAACAGTTAGGTCCAGTCAAACTATTTATACCACGGTATACCATGGTGCCTTTGGTCTCGTGCCTGTGGCTGAACCACACCTGTGAGAATAAAATATATAAAATAAAATATGACTGCAAATGTGATTAACCATTATGAATATAACAAACATGTTAATAGTAATTGAAGGAATATGCCACCCCCAGGTGAAATTGAGTCTCTCCCCACAGTCCCTAAAGTTGGATAAGTAAGCAGAAACACTTTCTATCAGACCCAGCCATTGTCTAAATCTGGTAGCACTGACCTTAGCTTATCTTAGCATAGTCGCTGTAATCTAGTGTTGCCAACGAGCAAATTGTGTCAAAAGTGAATCAATTCACTCATTTTTTTTTTGTAATTACTTCTTGTAACCTGTGCATTCAGATGGAGTACAAATGGCAATGCAAATCAATACAAAGGGATTGATTAAGCGGCATTTAGATGGGGGGCTATATTCTGTGGAAGCACAGGCAAAGCACAGGCAAAGCACAGGCAAAGCATCGCTGAAAGGTGCAAAGTATATGAGACCAGTTTGTGGTTAGACAACAGTAGATAATTAAATCAATAAACTTCACAGACAATGATGCCACTGACAGCATTGTCATATAGATAGCAACAAAAACTGCTCAAAAATATTTTCTTTGTGTTCTTTTTCTTCTAATTTAAGGACATGGTTTGGGAAGCCAATGTCCATTGTAAATATTCAGTAACTATACAGCTGTGCTTCTGCTACTGAATGCATTGGTTTCTCAGTGAATGCATTGTTTCCTGGTGAATGTGTTGTTTTTTATAGAAAACTAACTGCAGGGTTTCAGATTACACACATGACCTCCATAAAGGCAACTTAATCTGTTAAGGAGTAAATTATCAACTTCACTGGGCTTTCCTCTACCCTAACACCTGCAGGCATTTATGTCAACTCACAACTCACACACGCGCACACGCACACGCACACGCACACGCACACGCACACGCACACGCACACACACACACACACACACACACACACACACACACACACACACACATGCATAGTCAGACACACACACACACACACACACACAAATATTTTCAACTTTGTGCTGTTATGCATACTACATAGACTACTCTGTCTGGTTGAAATATTTAATTTACCATGCTCATATTTCTGGTTGATGTGATCCTGGTATGTTAATATTCCCGGCTTGTAAAACTGGTTGGCCTAGCCTGTTCTTTGAGTTGAACTTTAAAAAATGGTGTTAAATGACTAATAATTTAACTGTGATGAACACTAGCGTGCAAGGTTCACAATGCTAATGCATCAGCGCATTTATTGGCACTTTGTGTTGTGCACATTTGTGTAACTGTATTTTACACTGAAAAGTGGTACATTTGTCAATTTCACTGCAAAGACAAAAAAAGAATGTACCGGCAAGGTTTATGGGTTAAGATAAAAGCTGTTAGAGTTTAACAGTATGTGTGTGTGTGTGTGTGTGTGTGTGTGTGTGTGTGTGTGTGTGTGTGTGTGTGTGTGTGTGTGTCTGTCTGTCTGTCTGTCTGTCTGTCTGTCTGTCTGTCTGTGTTAATAGCTTGCATGTCAAAAAAGGATACAAGGACGGCTTATTGTCACATGCATAGACATACTGGGTAGAGTAGGACATGCAGTGAAATTGGTGATTGTTGTTGACAAAATTGAGACACTGTTTTTTCTTTCACCTGTTTAGTTGTGTGTAACTTTAAAAAGTAAAAAGTACCAAAGAATATTTTTTTGGGAATATTGTACAATAGTGTGCAAAATGGAAGTTTGCACCAAGGTCAAATCTAAAGGCACTACAGCAGTGTTTGTCCTTGCAGCAGAAACTACCAACCCTGATGTTAAACATACATGGTAAGCACCTTATGGCAGATTCTTGCAACCCTGATGTTGAAAGGAGATAGTATGCACCCTAGTGGCAGAGTCTGGTGATGCTAGTAAGGCAAACAGATAGTAGGCATCTTGTGATCGAATCTGGAAATCCTGAATGTGAAAACAGAAAGTATGCACCCTGATGTCAGAACCTGGCAACCCTGATGGAAGCAAATTTGCACAAATCATGTGCTGCTTACCCTGTTATTTACGTGGTAAATGACTGCCTGACTTGTGATTCTGTGACCTTATATTTGTGTATATTCTTACAAGTGTTTTGTTGAGAAGACATTTGCCAACCATATAGACATGTTTTCTGTTAATATGTTGACAGTCAAGTCACTCATGGTACCAGAGATTGTACCATAAGATATGTCCAGCACAATAAAGACATACGCTACTCACAAAAAGTTAGTTATATTTGTAAGATTTATGGAAAATGTCAAAAGTTCACAATACAGTGGCATCACTGAAGTAGGGCATTCAAGTAGATGCATGTAATAGTGCTTTCCTCATCTCAAACTATTTATTGAGACAAAAACCAATAACAGTGGTGGGTGGGTGGGTGACAAAAAATAACTTGTCAATTTTTAGGTGTTGGTCTCATGATGTCAAAATGTGAACGGAATGATGAAGAGGACTGTTTAAGTACCAATTTTAATTGAACAAGGAAATGTATTCATGTCAATTCATGGATCAAACACCTGCTGTGCATTTTGCCGTTAAAATCCTTGTTACAGAAGAGCAAGATGTAAAAAAAACCCTGAAACATTGAACTGTTGAACATGTGCATTCAAAAGTTTAGAGAAGGTCACATTAATTTCATCTGTAAAGGTTATAGTGCATTTTCGGTTCATTCTGAAATATCATCTTCAGTGTTTCAGGACATTTTACACATCTTGCTGTTCTGTAACAAGGATTTTGCGAAGTGCGCCTCATTGCAGACAGTCCATCTCGTGTTTAACAGCAAAGGCAATTTCTGGTAATGAGCCAGGATTGGTCCAGATGGAGATGCTAGATCTGTTAGAATCAAATTGTACTTGGCTTCCTTCAAGGACCGCAACAGTAGATGGTCATCCAGCATTGCTGACAGCATGTCTACCTCCATCCCTGTCATCTCCACATTCCTCTCCATGAGTTCCATCTCCACCTTGAAGCACTTCCAGCTTGACTCCCCATCAGCCCACATGTTGCACTGCCTGTACTGTAACTGCCCTGAGGAAGTCCTCATTGTGCCCTTGCCCCAACCATGCTCGCAAGTGATCATATACACAGCCATTGTACAAAAACCTGACAAATGTTGAACAGCCTCCACACTAATGTTATTAAAAACAAAATTCAGTAAACAATTTTGATGATGCGTGCTGGACAATTCTACTTGTACAAACATTGTATTGTTCTGAATTCCTATAAAGGTCAAAGATAAATGCTCTTTTGGTCTGAGATTTGTACTTAAAGTTGGATTTACACAGGCTACTGCCAAACTTCACAAAGTGTTCACTTTATTAAGAGGTGTATAAGTTCATAGTATAAAGCTCTTGATGCCTATAGATCAGCTATAGACATCCACACTCCTCTCTTTACCCTGCAATAGCAGTGTACTCTTACATGCATTTAGACACATAGTGGTGGTAAAGATGGACAAATGTAACATAGATGATGAGTGTACAATTTTGGGGGTAAGATTGGGATGTCAGAGATAGAGATCTCTTGTAATTATGTATAGTTTTATGTATACGTTCTATCCAGAGGCCATTCTACATTCTAGAAAAAACCCACCACTTTCATTCCAAACGGCATTGCCATCGCTGTGGGTCTTCAAGGTCTTCAATGCTCCAGGGCCCTTTAGTAGCTTTGGGGGCACCGAGCAATTGGTTAGCTACGTGTCTGCATCATTTATCACCTACCTCTCAGTTTTGACACTGTAGAGTGTTTACTGTAGTCCACTTTAGGCTATCTTTTTGTTGTGAGGGAGAAAAGGATGTCTGTGTAAGTAGGAATAATGAAAGTACTAACTTGTACTAATTGTGTGAAACAACTGGCCACAATTCAGTAAAGTTCATCCAAAGCATTATTTTGTTTTAGTGAAAGATTAACCTTTCTACAATGTTATTGTTACTACTGTATTCTTAGGTGTTTGCAGTTACACAAACTAATGGAGTAATGGAGTTTATTTATTCTATAACAAATAGCTATGGGGTTTCTGATTTGATACCTGCTTTACATGTCAGTGGATATATTACCAGGCTTACAAACTGAAAAAAAAAAAAAACAACAGGCTAACAAGAACTCCAGACAAGAATGGTCTATTGCACAAATGCAATGGACCAAAAAGGCCAGGCTTGCTGAATGAAATACCAAGACATCCACACAGCAATACTACCACACTCATTTTAAGACCTTTGATGTTATTTAATGCACTAATGGATAGCAATTAAGCAAATCTCTTGCATCATCTTTTCAGATTGTGATATTTTGAACATCATATTAGAAATATTTTACTCTGGATGAGAAAATAACTGACATTGATGTGACATATTTTAGTTGCTGTCTAACTGATTACAATTGCACAACTCATCTTTAGTAATGCCCGTTATGACAAATGATTCCAGAATGCAGCCTTTTCCCTTGAGATAGATAAATAACAGATAAATAACATGTTTTCATTCAGCAAACTGTACTTTAAAATTGACATTACTTTAGAACCTGGACTAACGAAGTCATTTCAGCATCTCTACAACCCTTTGAAGGCATGCTACCCTTTCCTACCTTGCCTTAACCATTTTTGTAAGAATCGATCATTAAGATCATTTCAAATAGTGAATGATAGTTACACTCGCAGGAATCTTTTTTCTGACTTGTCAAGACTCTGCTTACCAACGAAAAAGTTAGACATCATGAAAAATACCTGCTGACCTTCTGAGTAACAGACGCCACAGAACTAGATGCTGTAACACCCAACAACAATTTAGCTTTAGAAAAAAGGCATGTTTCATTAATAATCCAGACATTTCTCTTACAAACGCTCTTTGTTTTGGTGAAATTCTCTGCCCAAATATATATCTGTGCCCAGGGTCATGACGAATCCAGAGCACTGATGAATCGTGTGACCTTTAGCAAAATGTTTCAGAACGTTCCATGTTGCTTTCTTTTTTTTGATCAGCAACATAGTCTGCCTTGATTTTCTGACCCTTGATCATTAGGGTATCAATTTGTACGTTTAGAGCCAGCGATTAAAAACAAGCACATAAAACACGAATTCAGATTAGAAAAATTACTTTGATCTGTAAAAAGTAAATTACTCTATCAGATATTTATATAAAAAAAGTTATCAAAACGCCCTGCAGACAAATCTGTCAGAGATAACGAGGTCATAAAATCCATAATAAGTATTCCATTACGAAATATAACGTATTTACAGGGATGGTGTTTCATCAAGTCCTACGGTAGTCTCCCGCTGCTCAGACCCAAGCGGGGAGGTGTGCAATGGAGGCTTCAATGTCCACATTCATGACGTTCGCGTCCTCAAACTGCACATCGTCATCTCCGCTACGCCGGTATCTTGGTTGTCCATCTGCTGTTGGCAGCTCTCTCTGATCACATATACCACAAGTCCCACACAGATGAAAATGAGAAGACCTATGCCTATGACCTGAAATGCGGAGAAGAGTGATAATTAGCTCTGCACACGTTTAGCGTTTAATATAATTTCACCTGACAGTAGGGAGAAGACACGCATGTACAGTCAGACTGAAAAAAAAAACCTCGCGTGTACAGCGGAAATGTACTGCGACGGAGCCATCCAACAGTTTGCCCTACAGCCGTTACATTCACCACGCGTCCTCACCTGAGAAGCGACGAATAACTGTTGCGAGCGAAGCATCAGGTCTTGTGCCGTGATGTCTTCCCCGTTCGTGGGTTCGCACCATTTTTGCGGTGCTGCTTTGTCAACGATGACAAATCTGCCCTTCCAGTCCGTCATTGCACAGGCAAAGTACTGCCCGTCGAGGAAAAGCAATATCAGCCACACGATCGCCGGGACAATGCTGGAAAGGGATATAGTCTTCTTACACCAAGTGTCACATCTGCATCCTTGAATAATCAACATTAACGTGAAGGCCATGACGGCTGGAATGATGAAGAAAGCTGACGAGAACACTCCATTCCATTGAGGATCGCAAGGACACTGAAATTCCAACTCCACCAACTTTTCTAGTCCCATAAGTATGAAGCCAAAGGCCACATTTGAAACAAGAGGACTGTTGCTAAGTTCATTCTTCAGTCTTGTAAGCCATTGTTGTCTACTTCCCATACTAAACACGCCTCAGATTGATAATAGCTGCAATGGTCAAGATTCCAAAAGAGGAGGCAGCGTTGTGTGAACACATTGGAAAATGTTTAGTGATGCGTGACTAACTTTGATCCCGGGGGAAGTTTTTCCCCGCAGGCAACTGCCACACTTCCATTCCTATTGGTTTTGAACAAAAGAGGCTGTTCCATCGGCCACTGGATTTGTACAAATAATTGGCCTCCAGGAGAAGGCAGGTGGGGCCTTGATTTAAATGTATTTTCATGGACTTGTTGGACGGACTGCCGCAAACTGGAGGGAAGACAGTTTGTTCTGTCATTGGGTGGACAAACTCAATTCTTCTGTTGTTTGCCCTATAGTTGCCGGCACACCCGACAAAGTGTGACTATTAATTCTGACTATTGACCACACAGACTACACAAAGCATCATTTCCCACACATTAAGCGTCATTCTACTACAAACACAATCGCAGACACTGAGGAATCTTTGACATTCAAAACAAAAACGTCAAAAACACCACAGTAAACATTGATATTTAATTTATTAACCATTACATATTGATGTAGAAACTGCATATGAAGGTTTGGGATGATGCGTTTGTTTGTATGAAAGACCTTAGCATCTTTACTAAGTCCTTACTCACAAATGAGATGGGTGATTATAAAACATATCTCTAAAATGCTGCCATTTGCTGCCACTTGTTTGCATTACAAACAGAAAGAGAATATAGAGAAAATACAAAATACTCTATGAAAATGGCATAAAAAGTGGCACATTATTGGTGAAGGCAGTGGTGAATCAAGGCATATGCTGAAATTAACAGTTATTAAAGAGTAGTTTACATACCGATACCGATACGGGCCCTCTCAGTTTAAAATAATTTATTTCATTATTTTGGTGAACCTGAATAAGTTATTTGGCAGTACGATAGGTTCTCTGACTATTCTTAGTTTTGTGTAAGCAAAGACTTTCCCCTTTAGGATGTTAGTACAGGCTTCGTGGTACTTTGCAAAAATTGGAAACACAGCGGCCCTTCAGCAAATCACCATGCGATGGCGGCAAAATGTCGGAGGAGAGAGCAGACCCGACGGATTATCGGAGGCCATGTTGCGACAGCAGGTGTCAGGGGGTCGGTTCGGCAATATTACTGCAATTCATATAGGGAAAAGGCTGGAGTGCTAACTTTACATCACTAAATATGATTAACACGACGGATAACATATTTTCGCATCATATAACCTACTATTATCATCATTACTATCATAACCACTGCCAGCAACATCACAATCAGTTTTTGCTCGCCTTGTGCACCCTGTGAATCCAGCGTGGAATAACTGGATTTTGTACATCTTGGTGTGGATCAGATATTATACTTTTTCGACGTACTTGAGATTCGTGTTTTGGCACTGCAGTGGTTGCTTAAATTACAGCGCAGGCTAAGAGGCGAATGATCATGCGCAAAAGTGTGGTTATTGTGGACTCACATGAAACGCATCTGAGTGTATTTAATCACCATAATAGAACGCTTGGCCGCACACAGCGCACCTGACAACTGGTAAAATGACATGGTATCCAACAAACGTAAATATCTGATGAATATATAAACTGACATATATATTCCACAGACCACTTTATGAATGCGTAATTTTGGTCAGGTCATGGGTGGCTGAGATTTCCAAGCAGAGAGAGGCTACAAACAATCCCGAGTGTGGATCTTGTGATGTTTCGCTGCTGCGCAGTGCAACACGCAGCATTGATCCGCCTGAGCCAATGTTGTGGATGCACGCACTGGCATCGAAGGATCGCTACTCTGAAATCCGATGAAGGAGACTAGTCTGCCTGTGGCCCTTCATCGGCATCCCTTGGCCACTGGGCTTGCAATAAACATTCCGAGGCTGCCTTTGACACCAAAGACTCATCATAACATTTTTTACGAACGCTGTCGTCATTGACCAGGGACGACCAAGACGAGCCACTACGCATTCCGATTTTTTGATGCCCGCTTGTGGGCTACCTGCAACTGTCATCTTCTATTTCTGCTGTCAATAGCTTTCATCCTCCATCTCTTTTGACCACCAGTTTCCCATACCGAGACTCAAGAATGCACCTCAATGCAGTGTTGCTGTCAGTGGTCCTTTTTGGAAACTTAATGCTGCAGTATGCCTCGGCTCAAAACGGTAAGAAATAAAGATGCAATCGTGTTCAGGGCATCAGGCTAGACCACGGATGTCGCTGTGGCTTGTTAATCGTCTTTAGGAATCATGATGGTTTGAGAAGATGTGGCTCGTGAGGGGGGTCGGCTCGTATAGGACACTGAAAGAATTATTTTCTTGAATATTTTTCTTGTAATTAATCTTGATGCTCTGTCGATTTAATGGCACATATGAATGATGTAAGGAGTTGAAAGGCTTGTTATTTTAACTTCATTTAGCCTATACTACTTATATTTCATGAAGCGCCTTCTGAGTAGATTTACTATAACCCATTTCTATATTAAATCCCCATAGCTTTAAATCCTATGGCATGCTGTCTTTGTTTATCTTACTTAGGAGTCTGTATAAAAGCAAGTTTGTTGATGGCTTGAGCGTTTGCTCTGTTTGCTTCGTACGGAGGGGTCGTGTCCTGGCTCAGGCATGCCCTACAATGGAGGCGGACCGCCCTGAGGAAGCTGAAAGGGGGGATATGTACGTTCGTTCATGGTCGAGGGGACTTCCTCTACGCGTAATAACTAATGACCTACACAGCCTTTGCATACCCGTGTGCCCGACCTCTAGGGGATGATGCATGTGCCTGTCTGATTTTACGCTGTCCGCCTTGATTATACTCTATGACATTCAAGCCATATTCTCGTCAGCACAGCACGGATGCGTTTGTTATGCGAAAAGCAAGAGCAATGTCTGCAGCAAATAGCAGCGTATTACATTACAATTGTTATGGCTGTAAGGTGCCTTTTAGCGCCAGGTCGTTGTCAGTGTAAAAAAAGTGTTGCACAAACTTGCTCGTTGTTTGTCACAAGTACTTTGGTGCAACACGTAAAAACGGCTATGCATGAGAAGATAAATCCCATATTATTAGATCAGAAATTTGCTAAACGCACAACTGTTCAAATAAGCGTCATGTTTTAAGTAGCTTTCGAAAAAACGTCAGGATTAAGAAAGCTTTGTCTTTTTATAAAATAATGACATATTAAAAAAACTACACATGAAAGCCTAACTAATTAGCCGTCAGAAAAAGTGGTATGTATTTGCTATGCATATCTATTGCCCATCTTCGGAGATAAGATATTTAATCGATTTTTTAACAGCTGTCCATATCTGTATTTGACAACACCGGATTACTTCAAACAGCCTTTTAGAGTAGACATAATTCAGATCAGGACATCCGCAACTTATTTAAAATAGGCGACTTGGCGACAGTCACAGTGTTTCCAGTGGGCATATTATGTGCAGGAAACGCAGTGTTGTGCTATTAGGATAACGGTAATCGTGACTTGAAGGGCACAGCCAATTCACAAGCATAGGGAGAAAGATAAAAGAATTCACATGTGACCTGAGACAGACTGCTTCCGCCCCTTTCCCCGTCACCCAATTGACTCAGTTTGTAAGTGTGGAAAGAGGACTGCAGCCAGCCAATCAGCTGCTGTTCTAAGGTATCTATCATGCACAGCCTGATTTATTCTACAGAATCTCCAACATGAACTCACTTGTACTGTATTCTAGTACTGTTATAGATTGCAGTGAGAGTTGTTTTTTTTTTTTTTTTTACATCTAACAAGTTGCCATGGGGATCTGCTGACACTATTTGCGAAACATTTTAGCAACACCAAGAAGTTTGTGGTGAGAACCCCTGCAGCTTCCTGGAGGCTAGGTTATGTAAAAATCTTGCATGACTTGCAAACACCAACAGCAAGACCCGGTCGTTTGCTATTAGGCTAACTGGTGTCTGGTAGATGGCAGTGTCAAGGCCCAACATTACTTATTGCATGTAGGACGCTACTGGGAAAGACAGTAGTGTTAATCTGTCCTTCCTGTGAATTTTAAGATGATACTAAATGGTAATAACAACGTCCAGTTGTTCCATGCTGTTTCTGTTGCATTAGGGGTTACTACCTGTACGGGATGCTTCAAAACAATAAATAATACATGCATAGAGAAATGTAGGCACTTTCTTGAGGTAAAGAGTGTGTGGATGCAGTGGACCTTTGGAGTGTGTATGCGTTTCCTGGCTGTTGCACTTAAGAAAGGTGCAAGCATAGATGCATGGCCCCATGCATACATGCATGGCCCCTCTTACTACCACAGAATTAGAAGTAGAAATGTTTATTGTCACTATACACAGTGCAGCGAAATGTCGTTTGGAGCAAGCCAACAGATGCTCAGAGAAGAAAACCAAACCATAGATAAAGGTTATTACATATACAACAGTATATACTACTAATAAATAATATTTAGACATACACATGCAGCCTTTGCACGAACCCCACAGCAGAAACAAATGTATCATGAGAATGTGCTTCTTCCAAAGTAGATGACATTATTTTCTATTACAGCAATGGCATGGTGGGAGATGAGATAATAATCATATCGCTACACTGGCTCTTGCTAGAAATGCCAGTAAATCTTGACTATTGCAGGAAAGTGATCTGTGGTAAGTTAAAGAAAAATGAATTTACAGTAATGACTCAAAAACAGAATGGCTTACTCACTCAGTACTCACTCCTTTCTTACCCTACCACCACCAAATAGCTCACACCCTCCCCCTTTATCTTACATGCTTTGGCATTATATATTTTACATATATGCAAATTTTCTCTTGTGTGTCAGCAAAACACATATATCTGACAAGCTGGATGCCACTAAAACAACCGTGTTGTTCAACAGTAAGGGTTCATGCACTACAGAGAAGCATTGCTTGATTAGGGCCAGTGCTCCGCAGTTACTGTTGACTCCATGTAGCTTGCTGAGAGAAGATTTTACAAAGCAGGCTTTGGCTGAATTATTTGAAAGTTGGGCGCCATGTTTTGAGGGATGCAGCCATAGAATCTGCTACCGAGTGTACTAAGCCTTCTATTGTACAGCAAAGCCGAATTGTGTGCAACCCAAGCTATACTGTGAACCCTTTCAGCCTTTTTCTAGGTACATTTCACTCGTACTAGAGTATGCTTGTCTGTATTTTCTGTTTTGCACTTATACTGCATACTATTATACTTTGCCCAGGCTTGACTGAGTTCTGGTGTTCTATAATGTTTGCAGGAGTGAGTATAATACTACCATAACAACAGAATTCTTTTAAGATCTGTTTGATTGTTAAATAGAAGGGTAGTGTTTATCGTTATCAAGTCTGAACTGTGCTCAGGCACATCTGCAAACACACTGAATTGGACTAGAATCCACCTCTCTTAAGTGTACCAGTGTACCGTGCCTCGGTATGGAGCAGAGTGATAACATTGGTCAAACGAACTGGACTTTTAGGGGGTCAAGTGCACACTTGGGTACAGCAAGGATAGTGCCATAGTGTTCCTGTCCATGTGAATGGCACTGTGGACCAGTGGTCTGAATGATCTGTTGTGTTGTCTGTCAATACAGTGCAGCGAATCTTGTTGAGACCTGCACTAATGCTCTGCTCCTCCAGGGCCTTGAGGTGCTGTGGTGGTGGTGGGGGCGCTGACACCATATCCTCCATATTGGTAGTGGCAGGTGTGGGTATATTTTTAAGCATTTCCACCTGCGCACAACCCCCCCCCCCACCCTCTCTCTCTTGCAGCCACACACACACACAGACTGCCATTCCTCGGCACCATCGCTTTCACCCCCGGCTGAGGGGGTTGGTGTAAGAGGTGCCATGATTGCAGTCTTTAAGACGGCAGCCAGACTGTGCCAGGGCTCTGACGACGATAGCGGCCCGTGTAAAATGATTACCCTGAGCGGAGCGGAGCCGAGCGGAGCAGAGCCGAGCGGAGGGGAGTGCGCTGGGTCCCGGCCACGGGGGTGCTCACTCCAAGCCGGTGATGGCTGCAGAACCGTACATAGCTGTGGTCCGCTCAGGCAGACTCGGGGAGGCTATTTTTAGCAGCTGACACACGGAGCACAGAACAGTGGCTTTAATGTCCTTTTGTTAGAGTGAGTACATTAACTGGTCATGGCTCACTTGCTTGCTTTTGCAGACTCCTCTTCTGCAGCATGATGATAGATTTTATCTGCAAAGATTTCTGCCTGTGTGCGTGTGTGCTTCTCTGTGTGTGTGTGTGTGCCTCTGTGTGTGTGTGTGGGTGTTGATGGAAATGCAAGATACAAAAAAGAGGGGAAGAGAAAGAAAAAGCCAACTGTTTTCTCTCGGAGCCTGCTTGAGAAACAGCTGGGGATCGTCCAACCTGCCCAAGCCCCATATGGAGACACGTCATGTCTGCTCCTTCTCCTGCTCCTGCTCCGGCTCTCACCAACCACCGCTAGCCACCGCGAGTCCACCGGAGCAGAGCCCAGAATAGCTCTGCTTCTTCTTCTCCTTCTTCTCCTTCTTCTTCTTCTTCTCCTTCATCTTCTTCTTCTTCTCCTTCTCCTTCTCCTTCATCTTCTTCTTCTTCTTCTTCTTCTTCTTCTTCTTCTTCTCCTTCTCCTTCTCCTTCTCCTTCGTCTTCTTCTTCTTCATCATCATCTTCTTCTTCTCCTTCTTCTTCTTCTTCTTCTATTTTTTCTCTTCCTCCGCTTGCTGCTCACACACATCAGCCCAGCCCCCCACCCCCCCCATCCCACACCTTTCATGGTGATGTGACAGACATCCACTGAGTCACTGACAGACTGGTGCAGGGAGGAAGGCCAACCTCAGTGAACAGTGAGGCTGTTGTATTTCGTGTTAAAAAATGAGGGGGGCCTTGCTTTAAAAAAAAAAAAAATATATATATATGTGCTTGGGGAGGGGGGTGCGATTGGGACTCCTGTCTTGTGCAGGTTCAGTAGAGAGCAAAATGAAAAGCTCACTTGATTGATGTTAGCTGCAGCCTTAGTTGTCAGAGTGCAGTTACTCCTAGAACTGTGTTAAGGAGGTTCATTTTTTAAGTCAAAAGTAAAAATATATATATTAAAGCTGGTAAAGCTCAGTTCACACATGAGCAGGGGTTAAAATGAAGTGGTGCTGTCTCTGCCTACTCAATTAGATATCATGTATGTATAATAAGCCAACATGACATTGGGAAAATGAGAGATATATGTAATAACATTACTGAATATTGTGATGATGCTACAACCTGAGATAAATGAATGCTTAAGTATAGTAAGTTAGTGTCTTGCAGCCCTATGTTCACCACTAGATTCCAGACAGTGACTGGTCTATTCTTGGTGGGGAGGGCCTTTGGACCAGCATGATTCCACCTGATTGGTTGAATAGTTTGATATGCAGAACACAAAAGGGATTATAGAGATGTCATTTATCTCACTTACAACAACACTTAGTGGTTTTCTGAACCTTAAAATAATGTTTCCAAAATCGTTTCAGTGGTTCATCAACTCGTAACAGGGTGAACGTCACTTCTGAATTCGCTTTGCATGGGCTATAACTGCACTATGCAAGTTTGCAAATGCGGGTCACTTTTTGAACACTAGTTTGAATGAAGCATAAGAAGGGCAATTCCACCTCCAACCTATAGGGCGACCGAAGAGGAAAAGTGCTTTAGTGTTGCTTTAACCCATCTTTTGCAATATGCTTACTGCGCATTTAAGCATTAATATATTGCAATATTTTTCGATACATATATTGTGCAGCCCTAATGTCTACACACACACACATATACATTGCATACTGTGACAATCGTCCCACAGATATCAGGTAGTGACACTGCTCAGTGTCAACCCCATTTCACTGCCTCTGCCTCATAGCTTTGGCATTGTCACACTCTCATACAGAAGCTTTGGCATTGCCATTGACATTGCTACCCAGCGGTGATTTGTCCGTGAAGTAGGCTTAGTGCATCTGATCCTGTGTAAGGGTCTGTTGAGATGTTAATCTCATTAAATGGCTGTCTCTCCCCTCGTCAGCTGAGACATGGAGGTAGCAAAGTCACATATTACATGTGGTCTTCCCATCCGCTGCTGAGCACACACAATCCCAACAGCTGCTGAACCTGGTCCCTTCCCTTGAATCTGGGCTAGCCATGGGGGTTAAGGTTAAGCCAGCGCTGACATATTCACACAGTGAAGACAATCTGTTAGGAAGCCTCTGACATAGTGGTCGAAGTTCCAATATATGTATACAGTACATACATGTATGTATACAGTAAAACTGTTATGTAATGTTATGTAAAGTCAATACTGGTATGTATATGGATCTATCTGTATCTGTATTTATATCGATATTGAGATATTGTTGTATACTTATATCTGCACCACAACAGCTGAGTCAGCTAACTGGCAGCTAAGCTAGTGTAGTGCTCTCTGTTTACAAGGCTTGTGTGATATCCGTATCTTACTGTGTGTATGAGTATGTGTGTGTGTGTGTGTGTGTGTCTGTGTGTCTGTGTGTGTGTGTATATGTGTGTGTCTGTGTGGTGTGTGTCTGTGTGTGCGTGTGTTTGGACTTCCTGTAATGCTAGCTGCCTGGTGGGCAGGAAGGCTGGGCATATTTAGCTCTCTCTCTCTTCTCTCTCTTTCTCCCCCTCTCTCTCTCTCTCTCTCTCTCTCTCTCTCTCTCTCTCTCTCTCTCTCTCTCTCTCTTTCCTCGGGTCCCTGCCCAGCCCTCTGTGTCAGCGGATGTTGTTGTGAGCGGTAGATGTGTGGAGCGCTATTACAATAAGAATTATAACTCATTACAGAGACAGATTTGCCCCCCAGCCTTGACTGTGTTTTTGCATGAGTGCTATGCAAATGTGCTGCTTAGGGTTTAAAATATGTGCATTTATAAGGACAACCCCTAGTGACAAGGACAT
>CM059280.1:17100282-17102782 GCA_030347295.1 Setipinna tenuifilis | reverse complement strand
CTCTGTTTCTACCCTAGTTGTGTAAATGTATGTATTTCCATACAGTATATTTTGGTATGTATTGCAGCAATCCAGAAACCAAATATTTGATTTAGTCTTAAAAGGAACCTGACCTGTCTTTTTTCCAGTCTGGTGTTTTGTGTGGTCAATGGTAAAGGAGGTTGCTGAGTTCGAATGAATTCCCAACAAGACAATATGTTTAGTTTGTCAAATCAGTGTCTGTTATAATCTACTTGCTGGGGTGAAAATGTCGACTGAATGGTTTACCATTTACTATATTGTTTAATTATTGTTCAGATTTTTAAAAACTTTTTAACCATATCTGCTCCATACTGTACCAGTGTAGACAGACGCTGTGTCTGAGGTAGATGTAAAAAGTCACAAATGTTCCCACTCCAGATATGGAAATAATATAATAAAATGCATCAATAATTAATGATAACAAAACTGAGGGCTTGCTCTGTTTAGCCGAGCTTGGCGAGTGCTAGTGGAAAAATCCCATGGGAATGTGGAGGGTAAGACCGGGATCAGAAGCCCTACACTTTGTCACACACACACACACACACACACACACACACACACACACACACACACACACACACACACACACACACAAGCACGTGCACGCATGCGCGCACGCACGCACACACACACACACACACACACACACACACACACACACACTCACACACACACAAACACAAGCACGTGCACGCATACACACACACACACACACACACACACACTAACACACACACACACACACACATGCACACAAGCATGTGCACCCATGCACACACACTTTTTCACAAACACACAAGCACATGCACCCATGCACACACACTTTTTCACACACACCCAGACTCAGAGACAGTAGTGAGTAGAGTGTCACAGCTGCCCTGCCCCAGAGGCTGGTCTGATTTATTGTAGTCTCAAAGGTGTGTGTTCTTTTTTAAAAGCACAACCTGATTCATGAGAAGAAACACACAGTTTTGTTTTTATCTTAGGACAAGAAAAAAAAGTGTAAGATCAGGGAGCACCATTTTCATCATCTCCATGCTTCGGACTAAATTTAGAGATGATGACACTCTCGGTCGATTGCTTTGTCCAGTTCCACATTCATTCATTCATTCATTCATTCATTCATTCTTTCAGTCATTCATTCATCCATCCATCCATTCGTTCGTTCATTCATTTTCATCTCTTTCTTCAGTCTGTATCATTGCCTTCTTTTTTTAACCTCTATCCTCTATTCTAAAACTGCAGCCTGCATGCCTCACCCACTCTATCTCTCTCTCTGTCTCACTCTTTTTCTTTCTCTGTTCCTCTCTCTTTTTCTCTTTCTCTTTCACTCTCTCTCTTTCTGACTGTCTCTCTTTCTCTGTCTCTCTTCCCTCTCTCTCTGTCTCTCTCTCTCCCTGTCTCTCTCTTCCTCTCTCTTCCTCTCTCTTTTTCTCTCTCCCTCTCTCCTCTCCTCCCTCTCTCTCTCCTCTCCTCCCTCTCTATCTCACTCCGTCCTACAGTGCTGCTGTGCCACTGTCATGCCTTTGCCAGAGTCTCATGAAAAGCATTCTAAAAATGAATGGGGTGATGCTGTGGAGGAGCCTGAGCTGTAGAGCCAGTAAAGTAAGAGCTCCAGCAGCAGCACTGACAGTCAGTCTGCTACTGTATTGTATATAGAGAGGAGAGCATCCAGACATTCGCTGAGGAATTTATAATAATGTGATAAGTCCTTTAAATGTCTCATTCTGCTAAGCACCGCCACGTCACAGCTCCAAGAAAAGAGAAATCTTATAAAATTGGCCTGAAAACTGTCTCTGAGGACTGTTCGTGCTACGAGAACTGGTGTTGCATGGGCTGGTTCTCTTGGCTAGTTTGTTTATTTACTAATAGGGCGCAGCCATCTTTCTCTGTGCATGTGTGTGTGTGTGTGTGTGTGTGTGTGTGCGTGCGTGTGTTTGTGTGTGTGTGAAGGCCAGTTAAAGCACTGCATGCTTGCATGGAAGACCGTATACAGAATTGGGTCAGTTATTTTTTCCCTGTCTTCCCAGAGTGTCGTTTTTTGAATTATTTATTTAATAAAGGTCTTACGTGTGTGTTTACTCTTACGTGACTGCAAGCTGCCTTTCAAGAAGGAGCCCATTTTAGCTCTCTGACTTACAGGATGAGACAGTGAAGCTGAAGCCATGCGGGTTGTGAGCCATGGGGAAGTCATAAAATGGGTGGGCCCAGAAAAAAATCAGGTGGGCCTAGCTCAAATCTCATAGGTTACTGTTATCACTTAAACAGTCAATCAGAAAAAAAGAAGCCTTCTGATTGGGTGGGCCTGACGGATAAGTGGGTGGGTACAGGCCCACCCCAGCCCCCCCTGTGGTTATGCCGGTGGAGCCATCCAAACCACTGTGTGCCCAAGGCAGCAGCCTTGGTCAAAGAGAGGACATTGTTTTCTCATGGACATCTGGAGTGTGGTGGTCGGGTGGTGGTATACTACAAAGCTGGT
>CM059280.1:17032782-17095282 GCA_030347295.1 Setipinna tenuifilis | reverse complement strand
TGACTTTCTGTCTTTGTGATTGTGTGTGTGTACGTGTGCTCAGGTGATGTAAGGTGTGTGGTGAGGCAGTGACTCTCTGATCTGTGTGTATGTGTGTGTGTGTGTGTGTGTGTGTGTGGAGGTGCTGTGCGTGTTGTGTGGCAGCTTAATAACTTCGTGCCAATTAAGAGTGGCAGGCAGGCGGAGTGCAGTCGGCGGCTTGTAGTGAGAAGAAAGTGCTGCCAGAAACACACACACACACACGCACACACACACGCACACACACACACACACACACACACACACAGACACACACACACACAAAAGTATGTGAGAGAGGTGACATTAGTCAGGAAGAGGGATAGTGCCATTGAAATCAAGGCAACAGGCAGCTTGGCATTATTCACACATATTTTTCACAATACTTGAGAAACCTCTGTCGGTTTTGCAAGGTCAGCGTCAAGCTTTTTACCCCGAGCTTGTTAAAAGGGGATTGGGAATTACTTTAGGCCAAACGATACAATAATATTGACAGACCTCTGAACGCCCTCTTCAAAATTCAGTAAAAGCCACAATGTCAACAGATTTCCAATTATGTACTTTATGTGCCTGCTTGGCGAAATAATAATAATACACAAATGGTATTGACCTTGTATACGATAATAATGATGATGATAATGATGTGATGATTAATTAATAATAATTCTAACTCGTAACTTCTACACTCTTAAAGATAAAGATGCAGATACATACAGTAAGTAACATAAATATAGCACACAAAATGCATAGGCAAGTGGAAAGAAAAGCTGGAGAGCTTTAAAGTTTTCTAGTGGAAGAACTGGATGTCCTTATATGAAGTCATTTCTGACATGCAGTCTGGAAGCAGTTAGCAGTGGAGCCTGGAAGTCCCACTTCTCATGACTGAGCAGCTTGTGGGAAAGCGGAAAAAGCAAGTGTGTGTGTGTGTGTGTGTGGTTGTGTGGTTGTGTGTGAGAAAGAGGGATGGGCAAGTGTGTGTGTGTGTGTGTGTATGTGTGTGTGTTTGTGCGTGAGAAAGAGGGATGAGCAAGCGTGTGTGTGTGTGTGTGTGTGTGTGTGTGTGTGTGTGTGTGAGAGTAAAAGAATAAAGGGCAAGCCTGTGTGTGTGTATGTGTGTATCCTGGATGCACTCAGTTGCCCTCTGACGGTACGATTGCAGTGCTGCCTGCCTGCCTGCTGATAAACAGTGTGGTTGCTATGGTGCACCAATCCCAGCATGCCTATGCCATCACAGTCCCAAAGGATGATGGGACCACGTAAGCTGGGGAGCGACTCCTAGACAGCATCAGGAGACACCCAGCTGGTGTGTGTGCGGAAGCCCATTCCTTGCGTCCAGCAGAACTTATTTTTGCATTCTGACAAATGACACGATAAGATGTCAGGACAGGCAAAAAGGTTATTTCTGTGTTTTTATTCGGTTCTTAATTTAGACAGGATATGGAACATTTATTTTTGGGGAGTATAGTTGTCTAAAAGTCTTTGTAAGTTTGGAGAAAAGGGGAACCTCCTGTGGTTCTATGTAGGACAGCATATTTTGTACATTCAGACCAAAAGTGAAAATATGTATGAGGGAGGTTAGCTCTGCATTATAATTTCGTCTAAGATATCGTAGACCTTGAAACTCAATCTGTGTTGATAAATGTGTTTTAAAAAGTTTTTTTTTACCCTGCTACTTCTTTTGCACAAGGTGCAGTTATTGCCACCATCGTTTTTTTGAAATGTGTCTCTAATTTATTCTTTGTGCCCAAGGCTAAACTATTTTGCTCATGACCACCACCAGCCATATCCCACTGCCAGA
Source organism: Setipinna tenuifilis (assembly GCA_030347295.1). Classification (NCBI taxonomy): domain Eukaryota; kingdom Metazoa; phylum Chordata; class Actinopteri; order Clupeiformes; family Engraulidae; genus Setipinna; species Setipinna tenuifilis. The sequence continues at coordinate 17,093,466 of CM059280.1, read as the reverse complement.
CCTTGGTCTTTTTAATTGGTTCTATGTTGTGGCAGAATGGGGTATGATAATACCGGCGTGGTAGGCAATCACACACACGCCACACACAGCACAGGGGAGGCTGCGGAGTAGAAGGTATCACGGTCACCATGGCGATTAGGTTCATCATTACCAGGAGCTTCTGAAAAAAAAAAAAAACCCTACACTTCCTGTCTCAGGGGAGGGCTTCAGGGTCATTGTGAGGTCATCTGGATTTTACCTCCAGATTAGCCAGGCCTGTGGCTGAGGGTTGTGGGGGGGGGGGGGGGGGGTGGATAAGGTGTCAGTTTATACGTGCACTGAGTCACGAACTCAATGACTGACTGACTGACTGACTGGCTGGCTGGCTAGAGGTGGATGTGTTTTGCTGAGAAGGTAGTGGGGTGAGGGGGTTAGGGGGGCATTAAACTGTGTGTCACTGGAACATCTCTACTCCATCTGCCCCTTCTCAGACTCAGTCTCAACTTTTGTCTTCAGTCTTTCCCTTGTTTTAGCAAACTTTTCAAAAAATTGTGTGGTTTTAGTGACCTGCTTCTTCTCAATTACATTGCAATTTAATCCTATTTTCTTCTTTTTCCCCTCATTTCACCTTCTGACTTGACCCCCCACCCTCTTTTTTCATCCCTCACTCTCTTCCTGCATTCTTGGCTCACTCTCTTCCTGCATTCTTCCTCCCTTTTTCTCTTAACCCATCTCTTCTCCACTCTCCTTTCCTCCCTCTCTCCCCACACTCCTCTCTTTTCAGCTGGGTTCGTGAAGTCGCCCATGTCTGAGACCAAGCTGACGGGCGACACGTTTGAGCTGTACTGTGATGTGGTGGGCAACCCTACGCCGGAGATCCAGTGGTGGTACTCGGAGGTCAACCGGGCCGACTCCTTCAAGCAGCTGTGGGACGGCGCTCGCAAGCGGCGCGTGTCCATCAACACGGCCTACGGCACCAACGGCGTGAGCGTGCTGGGCATCACGCAGCTCAAGCTGGAGGACGCCGGGACCTACGAGTGCCGGGCCAGCAACGACCCCAAGCGCAACGAGTTCCGGCAAAACCCGGCCATGACCTGGATCCGGGCTCAGGCCACCATAAGCGTGCTGCAGAGTGAGTGGATCTATGTCCTGTACTATGTGCCTTAGATAGCCACACAGACAACATGAGAAATGAATCAAAACTAACCTAAAACTAAACTAAACTGCCACCACCTTTCCCAAACAAGTCCTTCAAACCTTCAAACACAATCTCCCATCTTTACACTTGCACACATTTGTTTTGTTAATAATAGTAAAAAAATAAATAATAATAATTATAATCTTTACATATTTCATACAAAGGATGTAGCTCAAAGTGCTTCAACAGTTTGGCAAAGGAACACAGGACAGAGGAATACACATAGCAAGCTGTATTTTAGTCCAGTAGCACCTGAGAAATCTGGCAGTGTGCTGTGGAGAGCTCCACTAATGTCCCCTGTGGTTGCCAGGGGAGCTCAACTGGTAGAGGGATAGTCTCTGAGTAATGTATTTGTGTCTCTGTTAAATGTATTTGTGTTAGTTTAACGTATTTACACAAACACTTCTTGGTTTTGGTGCACCGCTCTGTTTTCCTTGAACCCCGAGACTGTGGGCAAAGCAAAAAAGACACAAATCTTCTTCTCCTGACTCTACCTCAGAGCGATTAAGAGAAAGCACAAATCTACTTCTGCTCTTTATTTCTGGCTCCAGGCCACCCCACCCAACAATTGTGAGAAAGAAAGTAATGATGCACTTTATACCTGTGTTCTGTAGATGCCTTTCTTGCTCTTGGCGCAATGGTTTGTTTTCCAGCATTGACTCATCATATGATCCTACTGTACATGCCACCCTTCCCAGAATTCCTAGATACGAAGGAGACACCTGTGCCACCTCCACCCAGCCCCCCTCTCCCATTCAAAAACAAAAATAAACTGTTTCTTCTTTCCTTTGAGACTCTAGTTACAGATGGCCACAAACCCAGTTTATGTTTGCATTTTCCTCTTCATCTCCTATCCCAGACCCCTCCAACTGCCCTGTACCTACCTCCTCCGCCTTCTGTGTCTCACAGAACAACAAGAGTTTATGTTCGTTTTGTTTGTTGGACTTTGTTATTTGATTTCATTTGACATTTCCCTTGCTAAAGAGAATGTTTTGTCGTGTCATGTGGGTTTAATTGACTTCAAAGCCTAGTCTTGCTCAGCCAGCTTGCCATCCCCCTTTGGCCCCCTCGAGGCCGCTGACTCTCCTGAAGCTTTGAAGGTGTGTCCTAGTCCTACTGCTTCAATTTTGTTGTTGTTTGTTTGTTTGTTTATTTGTTTGTTCCCATTCATTTGTGTCTGTGCACTCTGTCTTGTAGAAGCGTTTGCTAGGAAGACACAAGGAAGGGGTCATGGAATTTACTGACAGTACCTCTGTGTAAACACACAAACAACAACAACAACAACAACAACAACAAATACTGCCTAATGCAAAATGATAAGAAAGCAAAATATTGCTCCCCCATCATGCCACAAGCAGCTCTAGTTTGCTTCTCTGTGGTGTGTCATCTGATAAGACAGCCAGCTCGTCCCTGATGGGCCGATAGATTAGTGTGTCTGTCTGCGGAGCAGTGCTGCGTGTCTGTGGAGGGGCAAATCTCTTTCCACGTCTAACCTTGTGCCTTCTCTTGCATCTAACTTGTGTAATGGAGTGTCAGTAATGACTTCAGAATTACACACACACACACACACACACAGACACACAGGCCCATATAGCTTTCAATCTCCCAACAACTGGCAGGTATCCAAATGTGCAGAGGAAATCACTGGCAGTATATCTCTCTTATACAGACACTTTCTCTATTTCTCTCTCTCTCTTCCTCTCTCTCTCTCTCTCTCTCACACACACACACACACACACACCCGCACACACACACACACACACACACACACACACACACACACACACACACACACACACACACACACACACACACACACACACACACACACACACACACACACACACATACACACACACCCACCCCAATTTCCTCTCTGCATGTCTCTGTAGAAGGCTCCTTAGCCAGTGTTATTATTAAGTCACCCTGGATCACTGTCATACTCAGCAGCCTTGGCGGAGTGGCCAGTCCTTCTGTGGAGGCTTTTGGCCACAGACTGTCATTATAACGGCTGTCTTGCAAGGACAGGTCAAGCGCTCCATGCTGACCATTCTGTTGCTGCCATCTTTAACAGCAGCTAAATTATTACCTTATTATAGTGTTGTGGTACAACAGTTTGCAGCATGCAGGACCTTAAATTGCTGCAAACACATCTACCTGATGGCAACATTAGTCTCCCTGCCATGTGGGAAGGCTCACCTACATCCCGATGCCTACAATATGACAAATATGGGCCTCAGCTGCCCAAGTTAAGTGAGGGGCGATCTCCAGTATCCTGTATACATTTCACATTTTATCCCACCCAAGTGATCATGCATGGCTACAGACTGCAAGCTACTAGTGGAAGAGATTAGAGCAAATAAACCCCCCTGTTTAATATGCATCTAATTTTTTCATTACTGAGATTCATCGTCACCATAAATGTATTACATATACATGTAATACACAGAGTATGATGTGTCCATGCTGTATGCCTCATATCACATGTATATAATGGGCTATACATGGAAAAACACCCTAGGAAACTATACTAGGATGTATAGTTTGTCATATGAAGAAAATGTTCTGACATGTGGCCTTGTTCCAGCTTGTAGTCTACATGTTGTATTGTGATTATGTTTAGATCTGTTTTTCCTTACTGAACTGCTTCCCATAATTGGTGTGCATGTTGAACATGGAGCTGTGCGTTTTAATAGGGGATTGCTATGCCTCTTGGTAATTCACTCTTAACAGTGTGTGTATGACACGCACACAAACACAATCGGGTCATGTAAGTTATTACAAAACAATTTTCTTCATGACTCACAATGGACCTTTTCACCACTTTATTCTGATATGGTATCTGTTAAAGGAAAACCGAAAAAATGCACTAAACTAAAGAGCAAAATAAAGCCATTATTGATTGTCATGAAACCACTTGGCTTTCTGAGTCTTAGTTGGTGTAATTCATGGACTACAGTGCAGTGCAACACAACCAAAGCCAGATGGGTGAGCAGCCAAAATCAAGCAGGGAGAAAGGCAGAGAAGAACACACTAAGAAGGGAAATGGATATGGCATCACTCACGCACTGATTCTTGCTTCTCTCCTGTTTCTAAGCAGGTGTCCTCCAAATGACCTTGCAGAGATGCTGAGTGTGCGCACACACACACACACACACACACACCACATACACACACACACACACACACACACACACACACACACACACACACACACACACACACACACACACACACAGAGCAAACCAGTGTGCCTTATGGGCTGCTTTTTAATTGCACATTGCTGAATGAATTTATTTTGTACATGTCAATACAAGTATGTGCCTCGTTGTGTGTGTGTGTATGTGTGTGTGTGTGTGTGTATGAGTCTATGTGTGTGTGAGAGAGAGAAAAAAAGAGAAAGAGAGAGAGGGAGAGAGAGAGAGAGAGAGAGAGAGAGAGACAGAGAAAGAGAGTAATGTGGGGGGAGGAAAAATTTGAGATGGAGATGGAGCCAGGGAATGTGAGTAGAAGATGATGAGTGTGTGAGTGTGGTGTGTGTGTGTGGTGTGTGTGTGAGTGTGTGTGTGAGAGAGAGAGAGAGGGAGCGCAAGAGAGAGGACAGAGAGGAGTGTGTGGGCAGAAAGACCTACACACTCATGAACCAATGAAGGTGGGAGTGCATGTTTTGTGGTTGCTTAAGCAGGCAGGCAAATGCAGAGAAAGACAAGAGAGACACAGGCAGGCAGACAGACTGAGAGAGGAGAGGAGAGGAGAGAGAGGAGAGGAGAGAGAGGCAGAGAGGAGAAAAAGATGTAGGAGGTATGGAAAGTAGACAGGGCATTAGAGACACAGAAAGTGAGGAAGGAAGGCAAAAAGGGTAAACGAAGCCTGAGAAGAGAATGGAGAGACAGAAAGAAAGAGAGAGAGAAACAGAGAGTAGAGAGAGAGGGAGAGAGAGAGAAACAGAGCAAGAGAGAGAGAGAGGGGGGGGGGACTAAAAGCAAACAGAGAAGGAAAAGCTAGGGAGTCCCATTAGCACTATAGGGGAAGGTGCTATGAATGCTAACAGAAGCCCTGCCCTGTACTCCACCCTCCTCCCCCACCCCACCCCACCCCACCGCAAAGCATGGAGGCCTAGCTAGCTCTAGCAGCCAATAGGCAGATTAGGATGCTCCTCCTCCCCTGCTCCTTCCTGCTGCGTTTCCATGGTTTCGGTCATGGTTCCGCCCTTAGGCAAGAGTGGGAGGAGCTTTCTGCTGAGCCTTCTGACCAGCGGGCATACTGTGGCTGTGTGAGTGCCCTTCACCGCAGACCTTTCCTCTCATGCCAGAATAAAGCCACGCCGAGCGTCCTGGCATGCTTCATGGCCCCTTTACAAACACACGCTCGTGAACACACATACGTGCACACACTCTCTGGCTCTCTCTCTCTCTGGCTCTCTCTCTCCCTCCCCCTGGCTCTCTCTCCCTCTCTAGCTCTTTCTCTCTCTCTATCTTCTTCTTCTCTCTCTCTCTCTCTCTCTGTTTCTCAGCCGTAGGGCCAGCACTGGTGTCCCTGTTTATTTCAGTCAGATCCAGTCGACGTGCTCCACATTTATCTCAGCTGTTGTTAAATGATTGTGTGTGTGTGTGTATGCGTGTGTGTGTGTGTATATGTATCTTGCCCAAGGATCTCTGTAATGTGGGGACTAGCAAGATGTCATGTTTTCTTTAAAGGGTAACATTTTAAGTACATGCATGCATGTGTTTCATGCTGTATGTGTTGATGCTTATTAGATGTAGCCTAGCGCTTTGCAGCCTGCCCCCATCCCAGAATATGAAGTGCCTTATTTGCTCAGCAATGTGTATAGGGTTGTACATAGGGTTTTATGCAAATTAAAAAATGAGCATTTTAAATGTTTAATCTCAAACTATCTTTCTTTGGTATTTAGTTGTGATAATCACAATAAAATGTATAGTGTAATTAATTTATTATCAACTCAGGACATTTTGAATGTTTGGTAATGCAGTAGAAATGATTGACTGCTTTAGGGCTTCTGAAAATGTGTTGTATTAGCATGTATTAACATAAGTACCAAATACGTGATGGGGAGCGTACCTTTCTTGGGGCTCTATGTTCCCCTAAGCACTTAGTCATGCTGATTTTTCCAAGCACCCATTATATGCTTTGTGGAGCTGTTGGGGAACAGAGGATGCTAAGGCTGGGGAATATAACAGCTTGGGAAGGTGGAACTCTTCAGCATGGTCCCCATATGAGCCATATAAATCTGAGAAGCATAGAGCCCACAGATCCAAGAGCCCTGGTAACACTTGGGTGACCCCATGTGATGTTTTAACATTTGTGAGTCCTGTTTTTTTTCTGTGGTGTGGAGACTATGGCGTTGAATTCTGGGGAAAGCTTATCTAGGATTCCGTAACCTCCCCCCTCCCCCATGTACCTCAGTGAAGCAGCAGGAGTCTTGAACTGTATTCCACCCCCACAGGTCAAAGGGGGGAGCCAATACCATAGGGGATGAATTCAAATAAAGCTCTTCAGCCATTCCATAGCAGGTTCCAATTAATCAACCCCATCCTCTCTCTGCCCCCCCCCCCCCAGAGCCCCGGATAAACTCCTCCGACCAGGTGATCCTGCCCACGCCCCCAGAGACTCATGGGATGCCTCCCCCAGCTCTGCCGCCCATTATCCTGCAGTGCAACCTGACGACGGCCCACAACACCCACCGATCAAGCTTCTGGATGAAGAATGGCGAGGAGATCGACAACACCCGCAGGGAGACGACAAACACCGAGCACAAGTAGGCAAAGGACCTCTATGCATGTCTCTCTCTCTGATCATATAGGCAGATACACAGACAGACAGATAGATGGAAGGATGGATGGATGGATGGATGGATGGATGGATGGATGGATGGATGGATGGATGGATGGATGGATGGAGGGATAGATAGACAGAAGTAGGCTGGGCCCTCATGCATGTCTGTCTGATCACATGTCTCTGCCTGGTCATCTTCGATAGCACAAAAGATAACCAGGCAAGTGACACCATATTAGTAACTACAATCGAAATTGTATCAGGCAACTCTACCAAGGTTTCAGCTTGCCTCAACCAAATATTTTAGTGTCCAAACAGCAGTAATTGGTTGAAGGCAGCTCTAATAGGTCTCACACTAAGTATTTACCCACCAGGAAGTAAACGTATGGCTATGGAGAGCAGCCAGACTCTTTACCTAAAGTAAGACAAAGTGAAATAGTCTGTTCCACCAGGCTAGCACAAAGGCCTATGCTGGGAAAGCTAGGCTGAACTTCTGTGCAGAGGGTGACAATCAGTGACAATTCTTGCCTGTGAGGAAGAAACGTGGCTATTCATCTTGGAGCTGGCCAATGAATGGTTCTCACAAACAGCACTGAGACACATTTGTGAAGATTCTCATTCATCTAGGTCATCCAGATAGATGATGACGGAGCATGAAAAGAGCAGGGGGGGCTGCGTCATCATCTATCTGGATGACCTAGATGAATGAGAATCTTCACAGTTGTGTTTCAGTGCTGTTTGTGAAAACCATTTATTGGCCAGCTTCAAGATGAATAGCCATGGTTCTTCGTCACAGTCAAGATTTCTGCCTAGATAGATGATGACGCAGGTCCCCTCCTCTTTTTATGCTCCGTCATCATCTATCTGCTACATACCATTCTGCTTTGAGATGGCATCCCAGCAAGTCTAATTGCTCTTTACCATCAGAGCAGTTTTCATTCTCTGCATCCTGTGATCCTGATGACTCTCACTCCAATTCAGACCTTGACGTATGTTAATAGAAGACTCATGTGAGCATTTTGTCACATGATAAGTGGTGTGGTCTACAGCTCACAGCTCTACCTCCAGTGGTCCAGAGATATAACTCCTGGCGCCACATTATCAGGTCAGAACTGAAAAAGCCGTTTGGATGAAAGGTAAAACATCTTCAAGTTTTAAAAGAAGTCCAGTTGCATACAACTTGGCTCTTTTGACAACACTGAAACACAAACCCCTGATGGTGCAGAGATTATTGAGAGAATATTAAGTTCACTTTTGTATTGATTTAGGAATGAGGAAGGCATTACCTTCCATATAGATCACCAATAAATGAATGATACATTGAGATACAGTATAATATTACTACCTCAAGGCCTCCTTCATACATTTAAGGCGCATTCATTGCTGAAGACAAAGTTATAATGGGTTTTAGTAGATGTTCCTTATCCTTGACCCTTATGTTTTCTAATGAAGAAAATGAGACAAATTGAAGTTTCTAGTAGTTTTTGGTACGTTGTAGTATTCCTTTGTGTTAAATCCCAGAGCCAGAAAAGATATGTGTGCACATTGTGGTTGCTGCACACTTCTTATCCCAGTGATCTCACAGCCTACATGGCAGAATGAGATTCCATGTGATGTAGCATAGCTATCATGGCGAGCTTGGCGAGAGGGTACGCAAGTGATTTTCTCTGTGCTTCAACTTGTGCTTGTGATGGAGTGATTCTCTGTTGACCTGCAGAGGTCACAGTGATTTGGAGGATTTATTTGTGATGTCCTGTAGCTTCCTATAAGCTTGTCAAACTGTTTCAGCAGTCTATAATAGATGAGGTAAGAATGCTTCCTATCATTGCTTCGGAAAACTGGAGAAAGACACAGATATGGTCTTATTTTTAGCCTGAAGCTGAAGGATGGTCTGAAACGGGAGTCATTATGAGGCTGTTGGTGTTGATGTTTTATTTGAAATGATGAAGGTTGACTGGCAAGTAAATTGAGTAGTTAAGAGAAGGGAATGGTAAGGCCAGAAATGAGTATGCAGGTTCTGTCACTGAAACTGACATCTCCTGTTTCTGGCAAACAGAATCCTATTATAAAATAAATCTGTCTTAAATAAATAGTGGCAGCCATGATGCTAAAGCTATCTCGACAGATACTGACACAACTTGCGCTTGTAATTATCAGTTAGCAGTTATTTATGTCTTGGGGAAACCAGTACACTACAATAAAAAAACAGGGCTGTAGGACCCCTACAGGCTTTCACAGTGGACTGTGTCATGATTGCATTGACCTTGACTTGCTCTTGCCCTGACAGCTATGATCCCAAATGGAAACACTGGGGTCAGGTGTCGTGTCTAATGGTTGCTGGAGGACTGTGATAATATCTTTGGTGTTGGAGGCAGTGGTGTTGTTTGTGCCGTAGGTTAGGGCATTGGTGTTGTGGTGTATGGAAGTGAGCTGGGTGGTTTGTGTTTTTCACAAACCCCTTTTCGGCTCCGCACTGTATGTCTGACACAGATGTCTTTCATGTACTGCATATTGCTGTCAAAGACAGGCATTTAGTTAGACTCTCATTTTGTTTGCCCCAGAGGCAGGCACGTCATTTTGTTTGCCCCAGAGGCAGGCACGTCTCATTTCTAGATTAGAATACATTTTTTTTCCTGCGGCCATTTAGTTTTGGCAAACCACTCGTGTTCTTGTAGAGCCTCTGTGCTTTGTGGTGACGCACAATGGTCACAGGAGTAAATATATGACATCATGATGTTATGCTGTCTTCAAGGTCGCCAGCTGTGTCAAATACATCCCAATCTGTGGACTCTAAGCTGCTTTACAGCTTCTCAGGAAAGCACAGAGAACATTATCAACAAAGGGTTCATCATTTTGACAGACATTCTTCGTAAAAGCAGATTATCCATGTAGAACCTGTTTTTAAAACAGTAATGAAACATTGGTTTGCTTAAATTTCAGCCTGAAGAATCACAATCTGTGGTGTCTGGTTACTGCTTGATAAATGCGAGTTAAAGACAAGTTACAGTACTGCTATCATTACTACTACTACCACAACTACTACTTCTTCTACTAATACTAGAATTACTACTATGACTACTAATGTTACTACTAGTAATAATAACCATAGTAATAAGAATAAAAACAGGGAAAAATCTTAAATTGGTGAAATGATAATAAGGATAATAAGCACAGTTCAGGCAAACAGCAGACAAATTTGCCAAATCTCTGGCACCATCCCACGAATCCTGTACACATTATAATTGGGCTCTTCACAAAATGAGTACCATTTCACAGCAGCACCAGGGTACCAGCCCTGATACTTAACCAGTCAGTAGAGTCTACAAGCTGCAATTAATTCTCCAATTTTTTGGCACATGGGCTGGACTCAGATGCACTGATGAGTAGACTCTTTGGGCTTTATACACTCTGTAAAATGAGAAGGAAATATAGGTAGCATATCATTGATGGTGGCGTCTGCTGTGTGTCCTTATAGGGGAAAACAACTCTTACCACCTTAAAATCACCTACACACCCTTTTGCGCAGCCTAGATAGATAGATAGATAGATAGATAGATAGATAGACAGACAGATACATACATACATACATACATACATACATACATACATACATACATACATATATACACACACACATAGATGGATATATAGAGAGATACATAGATACATATATACATACATACATACATACACATACACATAGATGGATACATAGAGAGATACATAGATAGGGGAGTACCATGCCTTAGCAAGTATGTACATGACATTGCACATGTGTATTTTTACCGACCCTTTTGCTCGAAAGCCTTACAGCGGTGCTAAGATATTGTTGTCTTGGGGACAGACGCTGAAAAAACAGGTGTGATGTCACAAGTGTCAGATGGAATTTCCCAGCAGCACATCTTATTAAGTGGCGTCATAGTACCTATTACCACATTGGTGTGGGGTGGCAGCGGTGTGTGTGTGTGTGTGGGTGTTTGTGTGTGTGTGTGTGTGTGTGTGAGAGAGAGAGAGAGAGTTGGTGGGTTGGTGGAAGGGAAGTGGATGTAGGCAGCAGAGAAGTCCCCATGCTAAACACACACCCATGCCCTCTCTTTTACACACACACACACGCACACACACACACACACACACACACACACACACACACACACACACACACATACGCACACACGCACACACGCACACACACACATGCACACGCATACACACACACACACACGCACACACACACACACACACACACACACACACACACACACACAGCTGGACGTGCTGCTGATGCTCTCAGGCAATTTCCTGTCAAACGCTGTGTCAGTAATCCTCCTGCGGCTGACCTGACAGTAGGGAGACAGACAGCTCCACCGCCCCCCTCCTACATTACCACCCCCCCAACACACACACACACACACACACACACACACACTATCCTACAATACACACCACCCACACATACACACGCCCCTCCACCGCACCCCATACTACAATACCTCCCCTCCCGGCCCCCCAACACATACTCCAAATCGCAGCAGAATCCTCAGCCCCCACCTCCCCTATCCTACAATACACACCACCCGCATACACACACACACACACACACACACACACACACACACACATGCACATACACACACACCGCTCCATTGCTGCCATCCTACAATACACCCCCCCCATACACACACACACACACACACACACACAAATACACACACACACAAACACACACACACACCTCCAAAACACAGCAGAATCCTCAGCCCCCACCTCCCCTCCACCCCCGGCCTGTGCACAAATGAAAAAGCTCAGTTCCCTGCGGGCACGACGAGAGGACAGAAATAGCCTGGTAATTGTGCCTGCGCTGGCTGCCATACCCACGGAGGTAAACGGCACACTTTTCACAGGTGTTTATTACGGACGGATTTAGCAGCACGCGCCGCCACGTCGCCGTGTGTGTGTGTATGCGTGCGTGCGTGTGTGGGTGACAGAGAGAGACGGAGAGAGAGAGAGGGAAAGACAGAGAAAGAGAGTGTGTGTGTGTGCGTGCGTGTGGGTGACAGAGAGAAACAGAGCGAGAGAGAGAAAGACACAAAAAGGTAGAGAGGGAGAGAGAGTGTGTTTGTACGTGTGCGTGCCTGTGTGTGTGTATGTGGGTGACAGAGAGAGAGAGAGAGAGAGAGAGAAAGAGAAAGAGTGTTCGTGTGTGCTTGTGTGTGTGTGTGTGTGAGTGACAGGGAGAAACAGAGATGGAGATAGAGAGAGAGAGAGAGAGTGCCTGTGTGTGTGTATGTGGGTAACAGAGAGAAACAGAAAGAGAGAGTGTGTGTAGCACTACACACCGAACCAGGAGGCATCTGCAGAAGTGTCACAGTGTAGTATGACATGGGGAGACAGTATTTTGAGGATAAATCTGGAGTTTCTTTTTGGCAACTATTCCTGATTTCCATCTATTTATATTCTGCAAGGTTTGCATATGGTTGTATCATTTCACATAATTTCTATATGGCATACAGTACATGGATCCATTAGTGCATGTATTTTGTGCATGTATGCAAACCGATGAAGACATTAATTTTTATTTATTCATGTTCAGTGAGGATTAGATACTGCATGGTTATATCTTTTCATTTTATATACATTTAAACATGCATACATGAGTTGACATATATCAATTAATGGTTCACATATGCAAACATACAACGACAGATACATGTACATATGTACATGCGTAGTGTTCGTTACATCATAGTGAATACAGTAACATCTAATGTTGTCATCACTGTGCATACTGTTATTATTGTTATTATGTTGTTATATTGCTATATTGTTATATTGTTATTAACGAGTGTGGTTTTTTTTTTGGTGCAGATTGAACAAACCGAGGGCAGAGGACGCTGGCGAGTACATGTGTGTGTACACCTTCGACATGGCCCCCAACGCAAACGCCACCATCGAGGTCAAAGGTGAGAGTGCTCTGGGACCAGCGGTGCGGGCGCTGCAGTGTGTGTGTGTCAGTGCCGGTGTGCGAGAATGTGTGTTTTTGTGTGTGTATGTGTGTGAGTGGGTGCTGGTGTGTGTGTGTGTGTGAATGTGTGTGCGTGTGTGTAAATGTGTGTGTGTGTAAATATGTGTGTATTTGTGTGTGTGTGTGTTAGTGTGTGTGTGTTTGTGTGTATGTGTGTGTGTATGTGTATGTGGTAGTGTGTGAGTGTGTGTGTGTGTTAGTGTGTGAGTGTGTGTCAGCTGTCATCATCACATAATGTGCCGATTGCTCCCTGAAGGGTTTCATTTGTCTGTTCTTATCTGGCAGAGATGCTTTGATGGCGGAGGCAAGGATAAAAGATGTTGTTTAAAATGTGATAAATGCTCCCCTGTGTGTATGTCTGTCATGGAAGCCTTCCAAACACAGGACAGTTTAACCTGGAAAACACCCACGCACACACACACACACACACACACACAAACACACACAAATGTGCATACCCACACATACGCGCGCACGCACACACACACACACACACACACAAAGACAGGCGCGACACACCACAAACACGTACACCAAACAGACACTCATTTATACACACACATTTATACTTTCACAGACAAATACGCATACACACACACACACACACACACACACACACACACACACACACACACACACACACACACACACTTGTCGGAGAGAGATTCGCCAAAAGCCCAGCTCAGGAGCCAGCTAGCTGAGTGATGAACTCTGACAGTCACACTGTCTAGCTGTTCTCTGGCTGTCTCTTCGTGTGCTTGGGCTTGCAAAATCATCTGACCTCCTGTGGGTGTGTGTATGTGTGTATGTGTGTGTGAGTATGTGTATGTGAGAGAGAGTGTGTGTGTGTGTGGGTGGCATGCATGTGTTTTAGTGTAGGTATGCATGTCATTTTACATACTCCTGCTTGCACTCGTGTGTTGTATGTTGTATGTGTATTTGTATGTGTGTGTGTGTGTGTGTGTTTGTGTGTGTGTGTGTGACTCAGAGTGTTTGTGTGTGTGGGTCAAGAGGGCTCTGTCAGAGCTGCAGAGTTGACTGCGCATCCTGCGGGAATCACACACAGCAAACCCACACACACACACACACATACATACACACACATACACACAGTTACGCCACCAACGGAAACGTACAGTGACCTCGCGTCGAGACCCTGACCGCAGAAACACATCTCCTCAGCATCTCTCTCCACTCTCACTCTCTGCCTCTTTCAAGCATCGCACCTAAAACCCCCACCCACGCTTTTGATTCTGAACTCCCTCTTTCATACACACACCACCGCCTCATCCAAGCTACTCTTTTATACATCATCACACCGTCTCATCGAAACTCTTCTTTTATACATCACACAGTTACACATCAACCACAGCTTTTATACAGCAACTTATCCTCATTTCAATCGTGGGGAAAAGAAAAAAAAAACCCAGTTCTTCAGAAGCACGGGCAGACACTAAGAGCTGTCAGGGATAATTGGTGTAGTGGGGTGAGTAATGGTGAGCGACGTCCTTTGCGGGATGTCTCCCGGTTAGTCGTGCCGACGCCACACGGAGAAGGAGGAGGAGGAGGAGGAGGAGGAGGAGGAGGAGGAGGAGGAGGATGTGTCTGTCTACATGCCTGCTGCGGCTGAGCTGATTGGCTCTGACACGGCCGTCACACGTTGGGCGCGTGCACTGAGCACTGAGCATGCTCCAGCCGTTTGTGTGTGAAAGCTGTCTTAAGCGCAGGCTGGCTGGTTGCGTAACGCCGAGATGCTGATGCCCGCTCTGGTTGGCCGCCTTCGCCCCTCCCCCACCCCCACCACTTCCCCACCCCCCACCACCCATCCACCCTCTCCCAGTGGCCCCTGGGAAAGTCTGAACGCAACATGGCAAACGGTGCCCTTGTGTGGAGACCGCACACACATATGCTGTCAAACACATGCGTGCATACACATATACACACACACACACACACACACACACACACACAGAAGACTAACGCAAACACACACCTACACAGTCAGACAGAAAGACACACACACACACACAGCCACATGACAACACAACATATTATGCATACACATTATGCATACTCACCCACAGATATGTACACACACACACATGCATCTGCGTATGTACACACACACACACACATGTGCGCACACACAGACACGTGAGAACACATCCACATGCTCACACACACAACCACATACATATGCACACACACTCAAAGTCACACTCATATTGACTCAGACCCCCTCAGACAGGCTGAAGGCACCCACGAGGAGCTGCATCCTCTGTGATGTGTGTCTGAAGTAAGCCCCTAGCTGGGTTTGTCTGCTCACTCTGTTCCCACTGGAGCAGCACAAGCGGTCATTGTGTGCACATGTGTGTGTGTGTGTGTGGTTGTATGCGTATGTGTGTGTGTGTGTGCGTGTGTGTGTGCGTGTGTGTGTTTGTGTGTGGCTGTCTGTGTGTGTGTGTGCCTGAGCAGGGGATGGGTGGGGGTGGCTGTGCATGTTCTGGTTAGATGCAGGGCTGAAATCACTATTCGGCAGGCCTGAGTTCCTTTTTGTTGTGCCTTAAAATCTGCAGATTTGTTTTTTGTAAGTCCTGTAAGTTTTGTGTAATGGCGCTGCAATGGTTCGCAATTATCCCAAACACACTCTTTCCGGCAAAAACTCCCCACAAGACTACTACAAGTGTGGGTTGTGCAGTCGAATTTTTTTATCAAATACCCAGGGACAAAAATTGCACATTGCAGGCATGAAGCACAGTAAGTCTTTGTATTAGTAGTATCATACACTGTGTGTGTGTGTGTGTGTATGTATGTGTGTGTGTGTTTGTGTGCGCGTGAGTGCATGTGAGTGTGTGTGTGTGTGTGTGTGTGTGTATGTGCAGTCACATTTCATGTCAAATTATCAGGGATAAAAATTCCACATACTGTAGCAGGCATGAAGCACAGTAGGTCTTTGTATTAGTAGTATCATACACAGTGTGTGTGTATGTGTGTGTGTGTGTGTGTGTGTGTGTGTGTGTTTGTATGTGTGCAGTCATATTTCACATCAAATTATTAGGGACAAAAATTCCACATAGCAGGCATGAAGCACAGTAGGTCTTTGTATTAGTACTAGTATCATACACTGTGTATGTGTGTGTGTGTGTGTGTGTGTGTGTGTGTTTGTTTCATGGAGCACCCATTTGGGGTATGGGTGTGTATATAGGGAGGGAGATAAGGGGTTAAGACTAGTCATCTGTATTCGTAGGTGGAAAGATGCTTCATTTTTTTGTGTGTGAACACGCTGTCAATCTGCAGTGGTTATGCCAGTCACATGGCAGCCACCCTTGCGTGCATTAATTACCCAGAGATGATCACTAGACGCTCTACTGTATGTGGATGGCAGAGGCCACATCCCAGCAGACGGCTGCTCATCCATGGCCTGCATATTGTGCTGTCGCCACATTTGCAAGTATGAGTAGCAGCAGCAGGGAGCACTGGCACAGCTGGCATGTGTACTGTGAGAATATTTGTACACTTTATGCCTCGGTGTGTTTCATATTTCTAGATGTTTGAGTATCTCTATTATTATCTGTCATGTGTGTACTTGTGTATGACTGGTCCTCCTGGTCTGACCTGTGAACTTTGCTGTGTGTGTGTAATGTGTGTGTATGTGTGCAGGCATGCCTGTGTGTATGTATGTGAGTGTGTGTATGTATGTGTGTGTGTGTGTATGTCTGTGCACGCATGTCTGTGTGTGTATGTGTGTGAGTGTGTGTGTATGTGTATGTGTGTGTATGTCTGTGCATGCATGTCTGTGTGTGTGTGTGTGTGTGTGTGTATGTCTGTGCATGCATGTCTGTGTGTGTGTGTGTATGTGTGTGTGTGTGTGTGTGTGTGTGTGTCTGTGCATGCATGTCTGTGTGTGTGTGTGTATGTCTTTGCATGCATGTGTGTGTGTGTGCGTGTGTGTGTGTGTGTCTGTGCTGCCCCAGGCTGTAGTGTCCTTGGCACCCTCGGCACTGAGGCATTGAGCTGGGAGGCAACAGATGGAGGCTTGTGCGATGGGCTGGATTAGAGCTTTGAATGGTGGCCCAGCCCCAGCTCCAGCTCCAGCCCTCCCTAATAGCAGCACTTTATGGTCCGTCATCATAATCTGTCCTCACCAGCCTCGGCTTTAAGGCCTCTCCCGGCTCATATTCCAGAAACTTTTGTGATTTCACCTCTTTTTGGTATGTGTTTGATGCTGAGGACAGCCACGGGTTAGCTGTGCATCCTCAGCTAGAATGTGCTTCAGTCTGCTAAAATATAGATTTACAGTTACACTAAAGGTCTTTTTTCCCTCCATGAAATCTTGTAAGGTAAAACTAGCTTCTGGGTTATTTCTAGTCCCCAGGTGAGCCAGAGCATCTTTTCTTAGGTGTTTGATGTCTTTACCTATTGTTTCTATGTTGTTTTATTTGTACAGTCTCCTTGGGGAACCTGAAAAGCGCTTTAAATGAAATGCATGATTATTATTATTTTGTTTTGTGCAAATGAGGTTTAAAACAGCATTATGGAGTACACACAGCAAAGTAGCAAGCAAAAACCTTTGCAAACAGCACCAACCACCTATGTTGTTTTATTACTGTTTTATTTGTACAGTGTCCTTGGGGAACTTGAAAAGCGCTTTAAATAAACCGTATTATTATTATTATTATTATTATTAATATTTATATTATATTATTTTATTTTTATTTTATTTTGTGTTATTATTTCATTTTGGGTTATTATTTCATTTTGGGTTTACAGAGGCAGCATTATGGTCTACAAGCAGCAGAGTAGCAAGTAGCAAAAACCTTAGCAAACAGCACCAAGCATCTGGCTGGTGCTGACAGAAGCGTGCAGACTTGCTAACTGGTCTCTTCAGCCATACTGGGTTTGTGCGGCCCTTCCTGTCATTTTTTACGGTGTGCTTAAGGAAAGCGTTACATTCTTAGCCACGTGAGTCAGGAGCTACACTAATCTTATTTGCTTCTGTCTCTGAATCTCAATCATCTCACTCTCGCTAACACTCATGAAGGATCAGTATTGGGAAAATGCCCAGAAAGAGAAAGCTAGAGCACACGCATGCGTCTGTGCGTGTGTGTGTCTATGTATGTGTGTGTGTGTGTGTGTGTTTGTGTGTGTGTGTGTAGAACAGACAGTGCTGTCTGTTGCGTGTGATGCAAGCCTAGAAGGATGGCTGGATTACTGTTGAGTCAGAGGTGATGTGTGTTAGGGATAATGCCGTTTTACGCATGCGCACACACACACATACGGAAGCACACACACGCAGGCGTGCACGCACACATACACACACACACACACACAGATACACACACACACACACACACACATAAGCTGTCCCTAGGCAGGCACGTGTGTGCCGTAATCACAGATGGATGATGTCATTGGCCACTAGAGGCCACGCCTGAGCGCTCCACCTACCCCGCCCCCAACTCCACCTCCGCGCTCCCTGCCCCACCTCCACCCTACCCACCCTACCCTCCCTCCTGCTGTGCTCCTGCTCCTGCTAGTGAGAGCACTCTTAATCACACTCACACTCTCACAATCACTCACACACCCCCTCACTCTCACCCTGCCTAATTGCATGGAAGGAATTACCGTAATTTGCAGGGATTAGCAAAAGGCAGCAGCCGCAGCAGCAGCAGCAGCTATCAGGCCAATGCAGTGTGGACTTAAAAGGAGTGAGTCTTGCCGTCTTGATGTGAAGTAGCCCCCTTACACCACCACCCCTCCCTAGTGAAACCCTTACAACCAGTCATGTCTCATGGGTGGGTGGGTGGGTGGCTGGGTGGCTGGGTGTGGGGGTGGGGGTGGGTTTGAGCGGCAGGATTTAGTCTCACGGAAACCTTTCTCTAGCGAGCACCAGCTGTCAGAGGGCCTGTCGAACACACAGAGATGACTCAACAGCACACACACACACACCAGATACACACACACACACACACACACAAGTGTGCACAAATGGACACACAAACACACACACACACACACATACAAACGCACACACACACGTGCATGGGCAGCCGGGTGGTACGGAGCGGCACGTGATCTTTTGGTTTAACCACGCCAAAGATATCAAGCTAATTATGCCGCACCACTCCATTCCTCTCCACTCCACTCCACTCCACTCTGCAGTGTTCAGCTGCAGCCTCCTGCCTGCATCAATGGCTCTGGCAGAACAATCAAATCCATTCATTTCAATTGGGAGGGTTTCCCTGGGGGATATCACCTCTCGACGAAATTCAATCACGCACCGAGGGATTAGGTGCGCGGGCAGAATGGCTGATTAACTGAAAGCCACTGACATCACTGAAAAAGTGAATGTATGTCATTATTTTTTATTCAGGAGCAAGAGAATGAGGCACTGCCATTATTTTGAGGGCGAAACTATATGCTGAGCTCCAACCAGTACCAATACATTTTTTATAAGTTGAAGTCTCTAACAACTAAAACAGATAAAGGATTGCATAAATGGATATATTAGGAAATTAGGTGTTTGACAGGTGGGGAAAGCAGATATAAAGAAGGGATTTTTTCATCACACTTGTTTGTTGTTTGCTGATGAAGGAAGTGACTGACTACTTATGTTTGATGAGCTAAACTGATGATTGTGCAACTAAAATGTAACATAAAGCTAACATGATGCTAATATTTAGAGGGAAAATGTGTAGTCTCAGAACACACATTAAATGTCCCAAATGGCTATCTAGGGGACACAGTGGTACAGTTAGCTAAAGTGTCAATAGCTAGTGACTTGCTGTCTTGCTGCCTTCACTGACTTACAGGTCACGCACCTTAAGCAGGCATTAAGGTGCTGATTAAAACCTTCGATTCAGACAGCCTGGCTAGACAGCAACAAAAAAAGCTGTCACCATAACACCAACAGCTGACTTCATAGTTCGATAGAATGTTGGATGTTGAAAGCAAAATTGGGCAAAGTGAAGATACCTTTAACGGCAGCACTTTCTGCATTTATGCGATTCGGACAGCCTTGTTGGCTTGCTGCCACCAAACACTCAAGTTTTTTGTGTTTCGGACACATCCCATATTCCAGGGAATTGGGACTTAGGTACAAAGCCTTCTTCTGATCCAACCCAATATCTCTCTTTCACTTTTCTACTATCAATCTGTTCCACTATCATATCTGATTAAAGGCAAAAAGCACAAGATAGCCTGAAAAACAAAACAAAATGGTCATACGGTTGCTGCTTTGCCACACTAAGCAAATGGTGTTTGTTGATGTCGTATTTATGTTGATGATTCTCTTTTTCTCTCCATTTTTCTTAGCTGCCCCTCTGATAGTGGGCCACAAGCGCAGCGAAAACAAGAACGAGGGTGAGAATGCCATGCTGTACTGCAAGTCTGTGGGCTACCCTTACCCAGTATGGGTCTGGAGGAAAAAGGTTGCAGAGGCCTGGGTGGTAAGTATCTGTGTTTTTTTATTTGTTTGTGGTGTCCAGGGTGGTATGTGCAGTGTAAACACTTGAAGCTACTTTGACAGGTATTTATAATGTCCTCAAAGAGCACAACTGTCTGCTTTCAATACATTGTTATGAACATGTTACTTTAACATCAATCCAGATCAATCAATACAGCAATCTATCTGAAGTACTTCTCTGCAAAGTCCAATGAAAACCCATAGAACAGACTTAAGCCTCACAAATGTGAGGCTATGTATCTATGTCTGTCTACCCATCTATCTATCTATCTATCTATCTATCTATCTATCTATCTATCTATGTCTGTCTGTCTGTTTAGCTATCTATCTATTTATTCATTTATTGTTTTCCATAGACAGATTTATGCATTGGTATTTAAACCATTTTATTCGTCTTGAGTTTGTAAATGTCATTTGGAGTACATTATCACCTCCGCCCTTCCCATCATCCTCCAGGACATTGACAATTCGACAGGGCGCTTCTTCGTCACGTCCAGGGACAGTTACTCAGAGCTCAACGTCATCAACCTGGACATCACCACAGATCCCGGCCTGTACGTGTGCAATGCCACCAACACCATCGGCCACAAGACCTCGTCATCCATACTGAGGGTGCGCAGCCACCTGGCGCCACTCTGGCCCTTCCTGGGCGTCCTGGCCGAGATCCTCATCCTGGTCGTCATCATTGTGGTTTACGAGAAACGCAAGAAGCCGGACGAGGTTCAAGACGGTAAGCTAAGTAAGACCTGGGCCTTTGGCTTGGGCTTGTTTTTTGTTGTGTGTCCTTGGAAGAGTTGCATTTAGCTGCCTGCCATCTAGCCTTGAAATTGAATCGCTGCTGGCAAAACCAAGTCAGCCTGCACCAGTCAAGTGATTTATAAACTCTGACAAGATGTAGCTGGCTGCTAAATAGCCTTTAAGTGTAAAAAATCTTGACAAAACATCGCTTGCCAAAGCACCGGTTTTGTGATTGTCGTCTGTAAGACACAGTACATTCCTTAATTATTCTGGCAATGTTACAGGCAGCAATCTTGTCAAGAGCTATGTCAAATAAATATAGTACAGGCAGTTATAACAGCAGCTAGATATAGAAATATACCTGTCCAAGGAACCAGCTATACAGTAATAACTGATAGAAGTAACAGTAGTTGCCTGTTAAAATATATGGCAGAATAAAACAGAGAGCAATTATAACAGCAGCTAGACAAAGAAATATATCTGTATACTGGTTGAAATGTTCAGAGGAAACAGAGGCAGTTAAAACAGCTGATAGATACAGAAATGTACCTGTTGAAAGAACCAGCTATAACAGCCGCTAGAGATATCAGTAGTTGCATTTTTTAAAGTTCAGAGGAAATACAGGCTTTTGTGCCAGGCTTAGGCTGCTCAACTGCAGACACAATGAGTTTTTTTTCTGTGAAAGCGCAGTGGAGTGGATGGGTGCCAGCAGAAGGGGATCCCTTTATTGTTTACTTTTTTCAAAGAGGCTTCTAAGTGTTTTTCAAGAGGGGTGAGCGTGTCTTGTCAACAGTAGGGAGTTCATCACACAGACTACACCTCTCCTTCTGAAGTGTTGCTTAAATGCTGTCACTCTCTCTGGCAAAGCGACAGATAATTGAGCTATAATTACGACTTTGACCACCCGTGGAGTAGCCACTGTCATCCAGCTGGAAGGGTAGATAGCTTCAGCTCAGGTAGCAGCTAATTTGCCTTGTCATGAAAGGTGAAAAGCCATCAATAATTTAATCCTCGAAAAGGGGAGTTTCTAAGATGGAGTGCGCCCGAAAGGAGAGGCCGCAGAGCTGAAACTAAACAAGGCTTTCTACCTGAATATTCATGGGGGAATGAATTGTGCAAATCCATATACTGCCTGGAGGCTGTCAAGCTTTCCTCCCCACTGCCACATTTCTTCAATGCCTCAAAATCATCTGAGAGCTGAAAATGAAATGGGATGGGAAAAATATCCACCTGCTACATACCCCCAGATTAAAGAGAAATGAGTGAGAAAAGTGTGTGTGATTTGAAGTAAAGGGCCCATTTATACACCATAGAAATCATTATATGGTCTGCAGAAAATTAAGATGATATTTCAAGACATTTTATGGACCCATGTGCCTCCTGGTGTGAATGGTAATATGAACTCAGTCGGGTAAATTATGTTTTCACTTGACGTGGATAATGTTAATCTTAAGGCATGACACTATTAGTGTGCATATTTTGACACGATGTGCTGCCGGCACTGTATGAGCGAGAGTCAGTGCCTCTCAGGAGCTGCTGGTGCCGTTGTGATGGCTCTTTGTTCCGGTGGATGTGGTGCAGAGAGAGGTGCCCTTGAATGACCGAGCCCCTCTCTAAGAGAGAGAGAGAGAGAGGGAGAAAGAGAAAGAGAGAGAGGGAGAGAGGAAACTCCTACATCCTGCCATCCGTCGCCTCTCCTGGCTGCGCCGTGTGTGCCGCTGTGGTGGCAGCCAGTCCAGACAGCGCCCTCATTCCTCACTGGAGGACCGCCGCTGGGGCGTACCACACCGCACCGCACCGCACACACACAGCTGCCGAGGAGAGGAGAGGACGCATGCTAATTTGACCTTTACCGCCACGCGCGAGGGCATCTCCCCAACCACACAGGGAGGTTCGCTGTTAACCTTTAAATGAGCTCGCAGCCTTGCCCCCTCTCTTGCACGGGGATGCACTGTCAGTGGACACTTTGGTCTCTCTCCAAGATAAATTTAGACAGCATGAAAACAGGTATTATTGATATATTTAGTGCAGCATTTTAGGAGGCAGCAGATTTCATGGTTTTGGCATATGCCATGGATCACAAGAAAAAGTGGAAAAAGGATGAAAAAAAAAATCCTCAATAGTTTCACACAATATATTATTCATTACTTAGGATTATGTTGATTATCACTAAGCTATGAATTTTGCTATCTAGGCATTTATAAATATTGGAATGTGGCCAATAGCTAAGTTCATTTGTATTAATGTGACCCATTTGATTATGTTTCAAATGAAGTATCCCATTAATAATCTTACATATATTTAACATTTATTGTCCCCCAGTGTTTTATCCCTGTCTTCAACTTTGTAAGGGTAAAAAGGAGCCGTACACACTGATATGATTCTGAGTGCCCCCTCCAAGCACTGCTGTCCATACCTCGACTTCAAAAACAACAACACAGAGGCGCTCGTCTGCTCCCAAATAAGCCTTTTTTTCTGGCTGCACCTCTGTGTGCATTGGCACAGAGCAGGGTTTGTTTCTCTCTTGACAGTCTCTTAAGGATAACAACAGATTGTAGATACACCTCCTCATCCCCCCACCTCCAGTGTCTTGTATCAGGTAAGTACAGTACAGCCCAGCAGTGCTGTAGACACAGGGCTTACTCCCCTCCCCAGATGCTGTTCTAGATCTTTGCTGTCATAATGACTTCCATCTTCTAATGCAGTCAAATGTACCTAGATTCATTGACTAGACATCTTCCTAACGGCTTGCACCAAATGGAGGTTTCGAGTATGTTTTTTTTAAATTAAAATTCAGGGTTGTGCAGTGCTCGAATACTGCCCAAATAGTGGAAGAGTTGCCTCTGCTGACAAAAAGTGCTTTTGTCATATATGTCTTGAGGACATGGTCAGCCTTTGGAAAGGGTCAGTTAGGACAGGACTTTCTTCCCTTGTTTATCTGAGCGCTACATGCATTGCACCCCAAAAAGCTCTGTGCTGAATATTGACTAATAAAGTAAGAAAGCAGTGTTTCAACACTGCTTTCTTACTTTATTGGTCAATATTCTATTTTATTCATGGTTCAATGTTTCCAAGACATGCTCATTCCTATACAATTGATCTTTGTTGACTTTGTAAAATAACAACATTGGCTTAAGGTGAAATGAGCTGCAGCCTGCAACACACAACCTTTGTCATGTGCTCTACACACACACACACAGGAGAAATGTAATAGGGTTGTGATTTATGCATTTTAAAGTGAGGAAAGCGGGATATGTTGAAAACTCTTGGTAAACTCTGGGGAGTTTCTCCTCTTAATTAATTCTCTCCCCCCTCTCCCCAATGGCAACATATACATAATGGGTGGTAAGTCAGTGCACTTGCATGTCTACAGATTTCTTTTTTCTAAATTGGCTTTTATTTGTCTTTTGCAGTCCATCCAGACCATGATACACGTTAATCCACTGATCTTGATATTTTTCCTACAACATGTGCTTAAATGGCATAGCTGTCTCATATTCATTAATGATAGGGTATTGGGAATAATCTTCCCCATTTCTTACACAACCAGTCCTTTATTCGTCCAACTCTTCTGTCTTTTTTTCTCTCTCTCTCTATCCTCTTTTTGTTAGTTGATGATGTATTCAGATATTTTCAGATTTGACTGACAAAGTTCTGAATACACCAGCTTTATGCTCACTGAAGGAAAAAATTAATGGCATAGAATGAAGTGTTTTGTGTAGTTAAACTGCCCGCTCAGTCGGATGGAATGTGTTTTTCGCCTTTTGTATCTCGGGTCGTGGTGTGCCAGCATTCTACAAAATCACAAAGGCCTGTGTGACAAACACTTTTTTAACAAAAACTAATGAGGCCAATGGTGGATGTGATTTTAGACACACTTTCAGACTTTCAGCCATTTGAGCGGCTAAAGAATTTGAATAGAACCAAAGATCGTTCATCGGCGGTCTCTGATATAATGTCTTAGTTACATAATGTCCTATTTGAATGTAACATCTTAGGCACATGGTGTTGTTTCCCCCACACCTGTGACGTCTCTTGCTGCTCACGTCTGAAATGTGTCTGGCACGTATGTGTTTTTACGCTTTAACCCACAGCCGTATGTTTGAATGGCATTTGATGTTATGCAATGGCAACAATGCACAAGGAATTTAATGAGGCATGGCAACTTACAAATTCAGTCTTTGTGTATGTATGTGTGTGTTCGTGTGCGAGTGTGTGTGTGTCCGTGGGAGTGGGCTGTCATGCATGAAAACATTATATTGCTGTTAAAAAAGGAAAAAAAGATGAAAAAAAAAACCCCTTGTGGTTCCAAAGGATTTGCAGGCGAGAAAATGAGAGGGAGGGGTGAGGGGTAGACTCAGGTAACCTGCATTACGCACATCTGCCTGTGTAATATGAGCAGAGTCAGTGATGGGGAGATTGCACTGCACCACACAGCTGTACTGATGCAGCCAGTCATAAACTCACCCTCTGTGATTCCTCAGATTTCCCTTGCTATGCCACAATTTGCAATGTGTCTGTGTGAAGCCTATTAGTCTCAGAGTCACAGAGTTCATGTGAAGCCTTCGCATTGTACCATTCAAATGCAACTAGACTACATATTTTTGTGGTCTGACATATGTTAAGCTACTGTGGATGCTAGTACACACCCCTTTTGATGTACTGAGGAATATTAAATATACTGTCATAGTAGAAGTTGGCACTCTACAATATATTTATTGCACATTTAATTCGCTGTGAAGACACATGCACAGACATATTTTTATATTTCAATAATTTACACATTTGTTAAGCATACCCAGTGATTGCGGTCACATTTGTTAAGCATACCCAGTGATTGCGGTGTTTTTCTTGTAGGTCGATAACTTAAACTAAGCCATTAATACCTTTGGCGTGTTATATATTTTAGATGTCCACATGATAAAGTGCTAAGTCGATTTGTGTGTTTTTTTATGTAAAAGTGTGTGGGTGCTTGTGTGTGTTCATGTACTCCAGCTTAGCTTTCAAACAGCTGTGTTGTAAAGTACTGATTTGGCCGTTGCCAACGGCATGCTGCTTTTTTTGTCCAATTATATATATATATATATATACAATCTCTTTGATTTGGACATCTGAAATGCTCCCACATGATCTGAATATAATTTGAGTAGGATTACATTTTGATGAAAGGTCGGGGCTGAGGACCCAAACATTAGTCTACTACACCATCTCAGGAGCATGGACAGTGCCCCTGGTTCTTTTGTTCTTTTCCTTTCATTGACTGTAATAATATGAATCCTTCTTAAAGCTTAGAAAAGGTGCAGTGACAATGGGATTCATTATTCAAGGCAGCAGGATGGTTGTTGGTAGTGCTGATAGTGTGTGAGAATACTGATGAGGCAGTGAGGCTCGCGACCATTTCACTTTTCTCACTGTATTTACCACAGCTGTGACAGTCAACCAGCAAGTCCAGAACTATAGTGCCACTGCAATACAGTGTTATTTTGTGAAAATGGGAGCTTTAAAGTCTAGTTTAGGTAGAACGAAATACTTGACAGACAACTTAAACACAAAATTAAAATGTCACTTAAATATTTCAATTTCAGATTCGTAGTCAATCAGATAATGTTGAAAGTAGTGTTATGTACTGTACCATGTTAAGAAAATGAGATAAGCATTTAATCTATGAAAGAATCAACTTCAGACATTGCTGTTTCACTGTAGCTGTTTTTAGCATGTCTACAGTTTCGGGTCCACATGTCATAAAGAGCTATATAAAATCATTTCATACTTTGTTCTACTGGTCAGTCAGTATTGTTTTTACACACAAACTAACCTTGACATATTTGTAAGATTCTGTCTCAGTCTCAGTGGATGAAGAGGAAGTATGGAATGAATGGTCTGTGTGTGCATGTGTTTCTAGCTGGTCTAATGCTATTTTGCCTTTCTCTTTGTTCCCGTTCATCTAAAACCCTGATGCAGATGATGAACCAGCTGGACCAATGTAAGATGACCTTCCTCCTTTTTTTAAATTAATTTTTACAATTATAACATATATATTCTATTAATATTTTGTGTTACAGTCCAGAGTTATGGATATCCCCCGGTTAGAAATAGCATTACAAAATAAATAGAAATATACTGAAGGATTATTACATCTTTCAAAACTGTATGTATTGTATTAATGTGTACTGTATTGTGTGTGTAATGTAGTACAGTACATTACACCAAGGTGACCTTTTAGATAAACTGTGTGTGCTGATCCATATCCCATTTAATGAAATGTGTAGTCTTGTCTGACTACCAGACACACATTGTAAAAGCAATTGCCATATTACTCAATATCCTTTAACAAGGCTTCTGTTGTTTTCCTCCCAGGAAAAATTCAACAAACAACCACAAAGACAAAAAAGTGCGACAAAGGAACACCAACTGAGCTGAGGGACCATCACAGAGGTAATCATGTCGCTACCACTGTGTAACACACCATTTTGTGCCAAACTCTACCCACATTGTTTTCTGCAGTACTCTACTCTGTTACAAAGACACAGCACCTTCTGAAACCCCTGTGACACTATATGAATGCCATGCTAGTTATTCAGCTATGAATTACATATAAATATGGCTCAGCTTGTAACTGATGTTTACAACCATAATATACATGAAGCCAATTTATATAAAAAGCTTAACTGTGACAGTGACATGGTAGCTACAAAATGGCACACATATTTAATGGCGTTATAATAAATATATCAACAATATCAGTAACCAAAATGCTGAACGTTAATGGGAGACCAACAAAAGAAACTGTAATACCGTCACATGCTCAGTATGCCTGCATGACTTTGGATACCAACACACTGAAAGGGCACTCAAAGGGCAAACATGGCCCTCGGCACGCTCAAGGTGCTTCCCAAATGGGGCTGAATAAAGACCCAGATGTTTCCCCCAAACGTTCCCATTTAAATAGCAGCGTAACTGGGTCTGTGATAATTAGGCATCACATCCATGTGGTGGCACTTCCACGATCCACAGTCTGAATGAAGCTAATTCAGTGTAATTATCATTGTGCTCCATCAATGCGTGATCAGCAATCAGACGTATCCATTAATTTGCCCATGTGCCCCAGTAATAAGTGGCTGACAAAGCCAGACAGAAGAGCACTGTGTAGGGCAGAAAAGACACAAATGTGATGTATTCACACACCAGATGTGAAATTCAGTGGCTCCATGTGTTGGTAAATTCTGTCACTGACTTAGTGAATGTGGTGATGGTGAAATATATTCATTGTGATTTTGTTACAACTTGTAATATCACAACCTGCAGAGATAGGGAAAATTGACTTAAAGGTAGTCACAGTGCACGAAAGCATTTTGTCAATCAATTGTTGTAAGGCCGATTTTGGGTTTTGTCGTTGGTGATTTCGAATCTTGAAAAAGGATGCCTTGAGATCCTATGTTTGATGAAACCATTAAAGTTGTATGAAGCCACTGAAGCAGCGAAAAAACAAGATGGGAAAGACTGGATACTCAAAGGGTGTGAAACTCACAGCAAAGCAGTGGGTTTGGTAGCACTCAGAAGAAGGAAGAATAAAAAAAATAACGACGACAAGGGCAAAAAACAACAGCACAGATAATAGCTTCAAAGCTACAGAATGAGACATAATGCATTTTGACAAGCAGGTCGTCAGGAAGTAGATTTGTTTTTTTGTCTTTGTATCTGTCTGCTCCTTTCCTGTGTGTGTGTGTGTGTGTGTGTGTGTGTGTGTGTGGATGTGTGTGTGTGTTAGCTTCAGCGTAAATGGCACAGCAGGCTAATAACTTCAGGAAATCATCAAAAGAATAACACCCGTCAGGACGACTGGCACTCACGCAGACACTAATGATAGCTTAGGACTAAGATGTACTCTCTCAGCCTGCCTAGTTTTAAAGAAAGGAGAATTTTTAAATGCTATTTAGGGTTTTAAAGTCACACAGGCCTTTGAAAGATTTCATTTGGTTATTTCATTTGGAGTTGTTGGAGGGTGCCAAGCACACCCTGTAGTCTTGTGTGCCCACCAGCGTGAGGTTCTTTAGGCTTGGTTCTCTGACCTTTGACCTCATATTTCCTTCACAGATGATTGACTGCATCTAGTGACCATATGGACGTTTCTGGCAAGGGGTCCTGGCAGTTTTTAAATGAAGCACATCTTCTCATTCGGAGAAAACATACCAACAGCAATGACAAAAGCAACAACATCAACAACCACAACAACAACAAGAAAAAATATCACAAAAAGAGACGAGAGCAAAACACTGGCAAAAAGAAAACAACAGCACAACACTGGCACAAACGAACTCAATGACTGTCTTAAGCATGCCTTATTCAGTCTTATGTGAACAGCTGCGTGGACCCAGGTGACTCAAGTCCTTTTGGAAAAGGTGTACACATTGTTTTTAAGTTCTCTCTCTCTCGCTCCCGTGTGCTATCGATGTTGCTCGTGATTATTTTTAACATTTCATCAGACTTACGGTGATCCTTATTTTGTTTTTCTCTCGTTTTCATATCTACATATCGTCTCAAATGCATGCAATATCAGAGAGGTGTTCAGAGTTCACATATTTTTTAATTTATATGTTTTTTCTTCTCTGTGTGTTTTGCATCCAAGTAAAAGGATTATGCTTTTCTAATGAAATCTTCCAAATGAAGAAAAAAATCGAAAAACTTAATAATAATAGAGATTACATGTGCAGTTTATCTTTGAATGATGAGATATATGAGAAATATTATATAATATGGATG
This sequence comes from Setipinna tenuifilis, assembly GCA_030347295.1. NCBI lineage: Eukaryota > Metazoa > Chordata > Actinopteri > Clupeiformes > Engraulidae > Setipinna > Setipinna tenuifilis. Next base: position 17,063,511 of record CM059280.1, on the reverse strand, counting down.
TGTATGAGTGTAATGAGGTCATTTTAATCGGTTGGAATGCCAAGGCCCGGCAGGAGTGGACAGTATTTAACCATGTATGTGATAGAGACAATGCCGGTTAAATGTTACATAATTTTTTTCTCTTGAGTAGATGTCGTATATATAAATATATATATAAATATATGTTGCGCTGTAAGTGTTCCAATATTATATAGCATATCTGTAAAAAAAAAATGAAATCAAATATCATTTTATATTTCTCAATGTATTCCATCTGATTTTTATTTTTAGTCGATGGAGAATTGTTGTACAGCATGGCCATAATCCTATGCAATATGTATTCGAGATAGATCTACTGACAATAAGACGGATGACTGGGGAGTTGGGGTGGGGGTGGGAATGGGTGTACTGGGGGCTGTTCGGAGGGAGGGTATCAGAGCTTTACTGCAGGGGTGAGGGTGGGGGGGTTGGGGGATGTCTTTAAAAAGGTGGTACAGTGCAATACACAGAGTGGTAGCTGCATGGCTAAATATAAGGTGTGTCTGTATGTGTGTGTGTGTATGTGTGTGTGTGAGAGAGAGAGTCAAGCAGCCAATGGACCTATGTGACGGCTAGGACTGGGTGGTGCTATCAGTATCAAGCCACTGGATTAAAATGTGCGACCAATCTATTTTTTTTTTGTTTTTGTTTTCGGAATAAAAGTTCCAAAATAAGACCAAACACTACAGTCTCCTTTAGCTTCTTTAGTTTTTGTTTTTTGAAATAAGATACATCGGCCTCATGTATGCCTCATGTACCATAATAACATATGTACATGCTAACATGTCTACATTTTTACAAACACACACACACACGCGCGCACACACACACACACTCATTTATTTTCTTTCTCACACACACATTAAAACACACATACTCACACACAAATATACACACTCTGTCTTTTGGACTCAACCTGTCAAAACCCACTCACCAAGAAAGAGCAGCGAACCTCTTGCCTACACACACAGACATACACACACACACAAACAAACACAACTCTTGCCAGCATGTACATTGTGCCAGCATACATGCTCTCTCACTTCCATACAAACACTTCCAAACACACCCTGTTGTTATACACACATAGTCCTGCCCACTCAGTTGGTATGTTCAGGTCTCACTGGGCTTTCTCAAGACTGTCCCATTTATGTCCTAGCGTTAACACATACACACACAGGTCAGTGCACGCACACACACACACAAACACACATATACACAGACACACACACACACAGGTGTGTGTACACACACACAGCGTAATGTCATGCTTGACCCAAATTCCTGCAATCCCAGGTTGTTGTACATTCAACAACCGCAACCCCCCACCACACACACGCGAAATACACCTTTACCCACCTAGCCCCCCCTCCCCACACACATACACACACACACACACACACACAAACACCCACTGACACACATACACACACACCCACACACATAGAGCTGTCTCACTCCTGACACAGCTTCCTCAGCTCCCCCTCCACCTCCTCCACGAAGCCGGGGAAGGCTGGGTCCAGCAGGCAGAGCCGCAGCAGCTCCAGGTCGACTGGGGCCAGAGGGCCAGAGCTCTGGTAGGCCAGCGGCAGGGACAGACAGCCTTCGCCGAGAAAGTGCTGGGAGAATGCAACAGAACAGGTTGTGTAATTTAAGACAGTATATAAAGGTATAACCACACATATAAACATCTATGCACACACATGTATTGTATATGCACGCACATGCACACATGCATACACACACACAAATGCTTATGCACACATGCACACACACACACACACACACACACACACACACACACACACACACACACATACTGTATATGCACGCACATGCACACATGCATACACACACCACATTTTAACACACCATATCACAAAAAGCCTCTTGAGTCTTGACAGCTCAACACACATACACACACTTACACTCTCACTCACATTCACAACTGTCCTTCAACAGCTGCATTAATGAAGCAAAACATTTTTGCTTCCTATGAAATACCTATAATGATGGCTGAATTTTTTATTACAATTCAGAGGAGGTGTGCGGTGAGGCATATCTGTCACCGAAAAGCACCATGCATGGATTATTAAGGGATGAGTAGGAAAAAAGCACGAGTGTGTGTCATGACTACAGGATGGAGGAAGTGAATCAGAACTGAGAATTGCACCTGAGAGAGACGTTTCAGCGACAGCGAGCCCTGGACCTCTGCAGCTCCTTCTGGCAAAGGGGCCTGTAAATTACATCACGGGGAAAGTGTCTTTACATTCAGTCTTATTCACATTGTGCCAATAACACCCCAAATGTTCTCAATGTGCGTCGCAGAGAATAAGCCATCCTTAGGAAATTTCTGGTAATCAGAATCAGAATCAGCTTTATTGACCAAGTACACGTACGTATACAAGGAATTTCATCCCATTATTGGTCAAATACTCCGGTATTATAGAGGTGAGAGAAAAAGATGATACAGAGATGGACGCCCCAGTTTTAGAAAGTAAACATCCCACCATGTTTTCGCTCTTCCTGTGCACATAAAAGAGGTGGTTGGACTAATTATGTTATGAATTTGGCTTAACGAGTTGTGCTAATGAGAATCTGCTAGTTTAGTAGGTAGCCAGATGGAACAAATAAATTCTGAAATGGCAGCGTCCACCACTGGATGAAGAAAAAAATGGCAAAGAGCAGGAGAAAAGAGAGAATCATGATAAACGTGTTTCAGCGTACAGCCAACATGCATCTTTTTTTCGTGGCATGCAACATCCACTCGGCCTGCACTGGCTCATACATGCACACACTTAGTCACACTCACACATCGCCCCCCACACATATGCACACACTACAGCAGTCCCCACTCATGCAGGCATGTAGTAACAGATTAATAGAGGTATAGGCATACACCTACACAGTTCATGCATAAACATTAGATGCACAGATATTCTCCTTCTTTTCAGCCTCCTCTTTCCTTCTTTCTCTCTTGTTTTTCCTCTGGTTACATTTCTCTATCTCATTCTCTCTCTCTCTTTCACTCTCTCTCTCACTCACACACAGATCTATATCTATCTATGTACACACCACCAGGATCACATGATAAAAATTGAACAGTGATACGGGTATAGTCTCGCACAATATATGCATAAATATAAGCTGCACAGGAAGGCTTCCCTTTCAGTCTCTCTTCCCCAATTTCTCTTTCTCTATCTCCCACTCACACACACGCACACACGCACACACACACACACACACACACACACACACACACACACACACACACACACACACACACACACACACACACACACAAAATCACAGCCTCAGTTATCCATCGGTCAATAACTTCATTATTAATTGAGAGCTCGGAACTGCTCCCAGTGGCTTCTCCTTGCATCTCCCGACCTGGAGGTCAGGATCCAGTACTTCTAAAACCTGATAAAATCACTATGGAGGCACAGCAGTCACCCCATTGTTGCTTTATACTCGGTTTTAAATAGAAAGTCTTAAAAATCTGTCTTCAGTGGATGGTAAAGTCAGTTTTGGCACCTCAGTAATCTGACTGTGAACAAACAGTGCCATCTAGTGGCAGAGCACATAACTTGCATCACATTTATTCTCACCTACACACTCTTGGTGTTAGAGCCATATCGCGGTCATTACGATTATTTTAACCTTAAAATGAATAATCTGCAAATAGACATTCTGCTGTTAGATTTGGTAATATATAGTCGTATTATATACCCTCCAGTGTTTCTTATTTAGACTTAAGAACTGGGTAAACTTAAGTTGTCTTTTTTCAAAAAAGGGGCTTGGTATCACATTACACTGTACAGTACACTGTTATTCATTGTGTACATTGATGAAAGTGTCTCGCAGAGCCTATTTCCAACAATAGAACATCCCAAGTTTGCTGTTTTCAACAAAAAAGAGAAGTTCTCCGCGCTTCTGCAGACTATCCAGCGCAGGACCAGGAAATGCAATAAAAGATAAGGCCAGCGCAGCTTGGATGTCTAGTATTTTCAAAAACTTTTTTAATGAACGTGCATGACAGATTAAGACTGACGTTTCGATGTTACAACATCGAATGACATGGACTCTGAAGAAGATGTTGTAACATCGAAACGTCAGTCTTAATCTGTCATGCACGTTCATTAAAAAAGTTTTTGAAAATACTAGACATCCAAGCTGCGCCGGCCTTATCTTTTATTGCATTTGCTGTTTTCACTTTAAGTTTCTGTATCTCTGTTTTTACAGCTTATTGTTTCACAAAATATGCCATGTCAAACATGAACGATGACCACATTACTTGGTTATAATGTTACCCACTCAATGGTGAAAAAAACATCTTTAAACATCTGTCTTAAAGGCCTATGCAGTTGCATCTTTCCTAAAGTGAGTTTACAGTCTTACAAACTACGCCCTTGCAAATTCATTAAAACCTCTGAGAGAATTTATTCTTTAATCTTTGAGTCATTGTGGTGACTGATATGAGGGTGGCATTTCATGGTTTCACGTCAATAATGAGCCTATTTCACAGCAGGCCTTTTAAGCCCAAATTGTACTGTGAACACTAGTCTACTGTAACTAATGATATAAATGACTCTAACTATTAATCAACAGCACTGCAAAGAATTATGATTGTGATGAGATGTGATGTGGCGCAAGTCATTTTTCAGTGTATTTTCTGCAGATGTTCAAGAGTTCAAGTGAATGTCGTGTGTAAAAAAAAAAAAAATATATATATATAATACAGTGTAAATAAATATAAATATAAATATATATATACACAGTATATATATTTATATATTTATATGAACACTGTTCACATATATTTTTTAACTTAATATCCAACTCAACACACCATACTTTATTAAAATCTGTTGCAATAAGGTATAAAAGTACATTGATTTGCTATTGCAGTAGGTGAAGCAGAATGAGAGAAAAGGTGGCTGCAGTACCTGCCCAGCCTGTAGGGGGAGCTGTGTGCTGGTGCTGCTGGGGGCTGCTGGTTTGTCCTGAGTGCCGACAGGTAGGAAGTCCTCCAGCCGCAGCACTGCCCTCTCACACTCCGCTATGGCCTCAGGCCTACTGGCCCCATCAAACTGCACCCTGAAGATGCGACTCTCCCCCTACAAACCGCAACACAAACAACACATCTAGCTTAACACATACAGGCCCATAGCAGATGTTAAAGTACTAAAATGATGCTTTTGCTTCATGAGGTATAAATTCTTAGGGACTTTAAAACAATCAATTAATCAGTCATTCAATCAATCAATCATTCAATCAGTCAGTCAATCAACCAATCAACCAATCCATCCACCCACCCATCCATACATGTGTGTATGTATGTATGTATGTATGTATGTATGTATCAGTGGCGGATGCTGGTATTCCAAAGAGGGGAAGCTCACTGCCAACTTAATCATAAAATTTGTCCATTTACTTATATGTAAATTTTACCCTTCGTTCCTTCTCTAGAAAATGGTCTGTGACCCTATCACTTACTCTCATCGTGCCCCCTAAATGACAGCTCCTGCCTGGCAAGCAATGACGTCACGTCAATGAGGCGATTTAAGAAGGCTCGGTTTTGTTTTACATTTGCGTTGTGCTTTGCTACTTGAATGCGAGCACCTTGGTCAAGTGCGTGTTCAACTCTAACTCTGCCGAGGCAACTTAATCTCGCACAGGCATTGACATGTTCGTTGCTCTTTTCGTGCCGTTTATATGCTCGGTCAAAGTTGGACAAATCCTCAAATCGACAATATTGACATTGTCTGCCATAGTGCTCTGCTAGCGGGCTAGTGTAGGTGCGCTAGCGGGCTAGTTCAGGAGAGCTGAACTTAAGTAGCACTAGCACCAACCTAACGAAACGAATTCTAACGAAACGAAATTAAACACGAACAAGACAATTGTAATAAACCATAAATATGTGTGAGTGTGATTTATATACAGTGTAAGAAAAGTATTTTCGCTGAGGAAATGCTAAGAAATTGGTCACTGTTTATCTTACGACTTCGCATGCAACATCCGCGATGGGACTGACTGAGCTCCAGCAGCCAAGTGACAGTCTATGTATCAAAAACGCCAGCCAATCAAAACTGGATTCAGAGGTTCACCAATCAACGCGGGGACTGCTTGAAGTCCACACCAGAAAAACTCCGCTCACCATTCCATTCACCCCCAGAGACGCTCAGCGTCCGGGGGCGGGAGAAAAAAATGGCATTTCTCCAATGACCATCCAGTTTCCATGCATAGAAAATGAGGGGTCCGTGCTGGCCCATTGAAGTGCATGGACGCTGGACGTCTATGAGGAAATGCGTTGGCCATAGGCCATGAGAACAAAGTGGAATGCTAATTTAACAACACCAACTCAGTTGATTTGTGATAATGGGTCTATTATTAACAAACTGGTGTTTGAAATGAACACGTTTTAAGGCATTTTGTAAACATTTGAGCATTACATTTTTTGTACATTTTAGGGGAAGCTGAGCTTCCCTTGCAGTCTTAGAGAAATCTCCACTGGTATGTATGTACAGTATGTATGTATGTATGTATGTATGTGTGTGTATGTATGTATGTATGTATGTGTGATTAATTTGCTTCTTACCACAGGCACATGTATGTTGAAGTGGTATTAGGCATATTAGGTAAATGGAATTTACTTTGGCCTTTTTCAGACTTTGTAAACAACCACGACAAATAGACACTGTCTAATCTGATGACCTATAGTTACACAAAAACATTTAAGAGCTGACTTTAAGAGATATGACAGCTGTGTCGGAGCCAGCTACCATTATCACAAATGTTTGCTATTGTTGAGGTGCATTTGTATTTACAACTCCAACAACTGCAAACACAGCCACAAACGTCTGGATAAAAAAATACATAACTGGGGTGTATTTTTGAAATCAACTGTTGCCTTTGTAAAACTGACTGCACTGACATGATTATCATTCGTTCTTTGTTTGCAAGTATCATTTTTTACTTGAAAACACATTACAAAGGTGGTGGTATTCTTTTCTAAAACAAGCAGATTTGAAAACTGTGAGGCGTTCATAAATTACATTGTGGTTGTTTGCTAACTGCAGGGTGGTTTTTGTCAGTAAATCGATCCCACTGAAGTATCCTTAGACTGCACCCTTAAACAAATGTCCCCAGTTCCCACGGTGCATACACAGGATGAGAAAGCACAGTCTTTGTAAAAGTACCATTTTGATTGTATATAGTTTGTAACTTTACTGCCTTGACGTGTACATTTACTGCCTTGGCTCTTTTTTAAGTTTGCAAGTCGTTTGGTATTTGTAAGCTGAAACGCATATGGAGGGAGACACACTTGTGCTATAAAATATTTGGGTAATGGGTAGATCCTATGTAGCACACTTTGCATTTGTACATTGTGCTGGCAAGTCATGTAAGAACAGCAAATGGAGAGGTGGCGGGGCCAAATGACCCAGGTCAACCCTTTCATATTAAGCCACACTGTCAGTATGACATTGCACCTTCGTTTCAGACCACACTTGTCTCAAATCTACGTCAGCATATTACGGCTATGTAAGGACTACACACGGCAGACCTTTTGGTGCCCTTTGGCTGCCCGCACCCTCGCTGTTGGGTAACGGTTACGTGGTTCACACAGTGAGTGGTGAGTGTGTGGTCAAAAATAACCCCAGTGTTGTGATTCAGTATTAGCCAAGAAGTGAGTGTGTAGTCCAAAGTGGCTGTTGTGACACTTCCATTCCACCCAGCTGCCAGCGATTAAATCAGAGCCTAATGTGGGAACACTCATGCACACGGGAAGCCATAATGTGCTCTTGACTGGGGCTGCCCCTGCATAATTAATTTAGCTCCACTCTTGTGGCTTCACTCTGGTGCGCCCCTGTCTTTCAGAGACACACACACACACGCACACACACACGAGCACGCACGCACACACACACACACACACACACACACACACACGTCATATGTCACAGTGGTGGCCTGGGGGTTAGGGTAACAGACTTGTGCGCAAGATTGCAGATTTGAATCCAGCAACTACCAGCAGTGCCACTGAGGTACCTGAGGATTGTACCGCCCCCACACACTGCTCCCTGGGTGCCGTTGTCATGGCTGCCCCCTGCTCACGTATGTGGTGGGTTAAATGCAATTGAATTTCGTTGTATGTGCTGTGATGTGCCATGTGACCAATTGGAATGACTTTCATATACAAGCACACACTACCCTGTCATTGTGTCACGCACTTAGAGTTGAGGTGAGGTGGGGTGGGGTGGAGTGGGGGTGTTAAGTATATTGGTAGTAAGGTAGTTGACAGACAAGAGCATGTATCTTAGATCTGTCCACTGACACTAAGTGGAGTCAGACTAATTACTATACTAAATGACAATTTGGATATGCCAATTTCAAATCAACGTAGTACCACTTCACACTCATTTAACTCACATGTCTGTTTCCCACACACACAGACACACAGACACACAGTCACACACACACACACACACACACACACACACACATCTGTTACTCACATAACCAAAGCAAACAGACTGCTGGCAGAGGGCACAAATGAAAAGGGAGAGAAAAAAAGGGAAGGCAAGTAAGAGAAAGACACAGAGGGAAGTTTGGGGAGGCATATACACACACACAGACATAGACAGATAAAGAGAGATAGAGCGATAGAAAGAAAGAGAGAGAGTAGGGGAGAGGGGAAGTACAGGAAGAGGAAGAGGAAGAAAGTGTCAAAATATTTTGCAGCATATGCCGACACTGTTTGGCATGCGTGTCGCGACTCAGATCTACTTCATCCGGGCCACTTAATTGCCAATTAAAGCGCTGTCCCGGCAAGCACGCGGCCCTGCCAAACAACACGCCCGAGCCACTGCCTCTTCCAGTGCCACACTCCCCGTGTCACGGCCTTATCGGAGTGTGGTAAATATACCCCGAGCGCTCCGCAGCTGTCACTTAACCAATTACAGCGGGAGATTACCCCCTCCGCCGGCCGGATTACCACATTGCTCATTTCCCAACATCCATCATCCTCTGGTGCTGTGTGTTTGTGAAGGGCCTGAGAAAAACCCCTCCATAAAGACGGCAATTCTGAGAGGTTTTTCAGCTCATCTTTATTATCGCTTGCATGCTGAATACAAAGCAGGCCCGGTCCACCACCCCCAACAGAGTCTACAGATATCAAAGCCTGCGTCTGTTGGCTGTATTTATTTATTTTTTATTTATTTATTTACTTAGCTCATGATATGGACATTTTTAGAGATCAATTAGTATTCATGGCCAGGGAGGTCCTTCTGATTTGCATAAGGATGCAGCTGGATAAAAAAAATAAAAAAAGATCCCCCACCAACAGCAGCTACCAACTTTTGCCTTTGAGGCTCGCTTTAGAGGTCATGTGTGCCAACTCCATTAGGATGCAAGGCTGGAGATGGTGTAGAATCACTAATCACGTCTCCTGTAGGATCACAAACACACATGCACACCCACACACACACACACACACACACAGATCACCTGACTGACCTACTTTCTCATCTATTGTCTCAGTATGTAAATAGACATGAAGAGAAGAAGGGATAAAAATGTTCCTTAAGGGTTCTCCATGAGGAAAGAATGAGGGATCCCTGTTAGTTCTTTGTAAATGATATGTCATGGCTACATTTGCACACAAATGTGGTAGCCAAAAGACCCTTATACAGACCTTGATAAGAAAACATCATGCATGATTGAAGTCTCTTTACAATAAATGCTTTTGTAGGTTTCTAAAACATCATTCCATTCCTTTTCAAGATACAAACATATGTGAAGAGGACATAAACACATGCTGCTATTCTCACTACAATAACTGCCTAGGCTATTCACTGTGTAGTTTGTCAATGTGAAAATCTCATACAATATTGCCAATTTTTATCATTTTAATATGTGTACTCACTCTGATGTAATCAGTGACTGTATATATTTATATCTCCATGTATCCGTACTTCCAGGGTTGTTCTACGCTACCTGATGTTGTAGAGCCACAGTTTGGTGATAATATCAGTTCTATGTTACCCTAATATCACATATACTACATGCCAAGAAGAATGTGCTCTGGCTCTGACTCAGTCCTAAGGGCAATTTATAATTCAGGCCACAAGTGTCAGTCAAACCACAAAAACAGATGTCACGATGCTGGAGGCTTTCATAGTCCTGAGCCGGCAACAACAACAGCAAAAAAAAACATTTTGAAATCAATGAAACAAGTCAATGAAATTTGTGGTTTCTATGCCAACATGTATATACTTGTGAATTGCTATCCAATCAGAGTGCATGACCACAGTGGACAGTGTGGACAGTGGACAGTGGTGCATGACAATGCATGTGCAGGGTTTGGGTAGACATCACAAACTCATTTCTAATATTACAATATATCCACAGAACATCGACCTGAAAACAAATGGACTGAACATTTGATAAAGACTATGTTTGACCCCATGTGGGGGGTGGGGGTTGTGATATTTTATGTTTCTTTGTATTTACATAGTGTTTTTATCTCAAATTATAATTCAAAAAATAATACATACATACATACATGCATGCATACATACATACATCATGCTAACAAAGGCTGTGCCTGTCAGAGGCAGGGCGACAACAGAAGACACTAAATGACCAGAAGACCAGACCAGAGTGGACTGAGAAATAAGAGGTTAGTAACTCAGAACCTGTAAGCCCCCTGGCTCTAATGTCAGTGTGACTCACCTTCACGGTTGCTTGAAAGAGCAGAACATCAGCCTTCTTCTGCACTCTCAGGAAGCTTGAGGCGTTTACCAAGGAGAACCCTTCCTGTGCGACATGTAAACACCACATTTCAGTAAAGAAAACAAATAATCAATTAGCACTTCAGTCAATAAACAGACACGCTGTGTACACACAGACAAACAGTAATTTGACACCAGTCTCAGTTTCAACCTGCCAGCTTCATTAGCAGTTTGCAGTGACAGTAGCACCGAGGTTAAGGTTTAATTTCCTTTCATTAGTTACGCTCAAGCAGTTTCTCACATGCAACACCTTTTAGGCTAAATACTTGCTGAACAGACATCCTTCAACAAATTGCACTGTTCAAAGAGGTGCGTTTATCATTTTTACTTTGAAAAAAAACCAAAAAACAATAAAATAAATAAAAATATGCTCAATTCCTTCCAGCAAGCTGCAGTCCTTACTTGCATCCTAATGATTTTCACCTGTGAGTGGAGCTACTGTAAGGGCTTAACTATTTACCAGTGGAGGGCGCTATTGCCTCATAGGATCCAGACACAAGGGGTTACTCACTCCGTGCCTACTCTACTCAGGTGCTTGGTCGGAAGCAGAAGAAGAGGCATTAGTTTATCTCACTGCCACCGAGAGTACAACACACACAATCAGCTTTTCTCAAACCTGGTGCTCAAGGGCCAAAACATTTCACATAATCCTCTTATCGACCAAGGAATGAAGTGCATGTGTTTTTTTATGCAACATACCACATGCATTTTTGCCCAGTTACCAGAGAAAACAGACAGAATAAAAGGAAGTGTTCGTAACTGTCCGTGATATAGTGAGACTGGACAATGAAAAGATTTCCTGCAAAGCCTTGCCTCCTTGTTATTTAACCCACATCCTAACCGCAGCCTAGCTCATATTCAATACGACCACACTGTAATCACGAGGAGGAGGCTTAAACGTATTGGTGATCCCCAGCTGGCTGACCGCTGGGCCAGTCGTAGGCTATTGACCAGGCGAGCCAGAGGCCCTGCATGGCTCTGATACTGTAACCGGTGAGCAATCTGCACATCAGCTCTGTTACATAAACACCGCATTTCATCAGCAAATTTAAGACTCAAAACAGATTACCATTTTGCTTGGCAACAGAGAGCCACTGAGAGGATCACATTGATATTACTGTCCTATACAGCAAAATATCACGTTGGGCAGTAGATGATTATTTTTTCCTTCTGCCTCGTCTCGACTGTTTAGCATACAGACATGCACATGCACACGCATGCACGCACACGCACGCACACACACACACATACACGCACACACACAAACACACACACAGACTCTGATCTAGACTTGACACTCAGTTATGTCCCTCTCCCAACACATAACAGGCTTGGGGGATCATGGTTGGAATTTTGGGGGATGAAGGGATCTTAGCAGTATGCTGCTTTCTGTCGGCAGAACAGCAATGTGCAGACTAAGTTTGAGACACCGCCCCTTTTCCAGCAACTGAGATGTATTAGGTTGGGGAGGAAGTATATGAGGAGTATATGAGCACATAATACCACTACCACCACCACTACTAAAAACAACAAGAACAACAACAAAAAACAAACAATAACAATGCCATAATAATAATGATCATGATAATAATAATAATAATAATCATAATCATCATCATCATCATCATATTAATCAAAAATAACAATATGTTTTACACAATATACATTTTTCGAAATTATGCTTTAATTTCAAACTCGAACTAGCTTGACTGCATAATGAAACACTCAAACTTCTGGGCCAAAATCAATCTCCACTGAAAACCATGCACCTAATGCATGTCATCAAAACTTGATTTAACCCTTACACAAAAGCATAGAAAACACAATGTAGCACTGCACACATGTGAAATAAATTTAAGACACTATCACAAAATCCTCTTACTACAATGAGTAGTAATGCACTTGTACATGATCAACAGTTTTTTTTTCGTGGAATAAACCTATCCCAGTCCACAGTGAAGTAACATCAAGTTCAGGGAAAAAATACATAGGCTATTAATTCAGAAAATAGGTTAAAAATTAGGTTTGTATATGCACAGGTTACTAAAGAATAACAGAGCTTTCCAAGTGACCACATGGTACAGCCAGTGATAAATAAAAGGGTTTTGTGTATAAAGTTTTCCACAAATGTTTTGCCATAGCCTAATATTTCATCACATCCACATCCTGCTTTACCCACTTAAAGGCGAGTTGGTATGTTTCCCGAGGAGCCAAACTATGCTCGCCTGTTGCATTTCAAACTTTACTATTTTTACCATTTTTGTCGAAAAGGCTCACAATTGTAGTGATCAGGGCATGTACAAAATGGTACAAAACAGGCTAGCATAGTTTTGCTACTGACCAAACATTCTAACTCATTGTCATGTTTTAACATACACAAAGGTCATTTAAAATGAAATTTCGCCTTTAAGAACAGACATAGACACCCCCACACACAGTATTTTGACAGCCTAGTATTTTCCATGAGAATCTCCGTCTAGCTGTAATCTTGCAAGCAACTCCATCTTGCTGAAATCTAGCAAGAAACTCATCAGTGAGTAGAGGAGCAGCTTCAGTTGTAAGTGGGTGTTGGACCTTGAGGCATTAATATAAGCATTAAAAGAGCTTTGGCAAGGTAGGAGTGGAAAGTGTAGATGGACCCTCTCTCATCCACAGCACATCAGAGACTAGGCTATCTGGGTAAGGTCGAAAAGCTTCTCATCTCCCATCCCCTCACTGTTACACATTCAGCTGAGGAGACCATTATGCCAATCAGCAGCACAACTCAGTCTTCTCCACAAAGTGCCTTTTAGCCTGCTGAAGACGTCAAGATGAGAGAGGGTTCACTGTTGCGATGAAAAAAGGGACTCTAAGATGTTCTGACACACAAATGATCCATAGAACACGTGATTTGTGATTGTCACTCACTGACATCAGCCTCAGGAATTGAAAGTTTCAGGTTGGCTTGCCCTGGGATGGAGACAGGGTTCTTCTGTAGAGACAGTGTCTAAAGCGGCTGAAGAATGCACAGTATGAAACAGTATGCAGTCACAGGAAGAAGGAAGAAAATGGTGACTGGTGGTGATGTTGGTTTTGGTGGTGAGGGGTGGGATTCTGCTGAGAAATGCCTGAGTATTTATTTTTCTTTTTGCATCCACTTCCTTTTTTCAAGACTAAGCAATAAATACCGATCTTGTTGCAAGGACACAACACGTTCCCACAGTTGCTCAACTGCCTGTGTAAATGGATAATGAAACGCAGACAATGCAAAACGTGCCCTGCTTGTGTGGCTGGCCAGGAATCCAAGGAAAGCCAAGCTGCTATGATTAATTGCCCTTTTTATTTCAGAAACAAAGGCACTCAGAAGAAAATGGAAAACTCACATTGTAATAACAGCGCATATCAAGTTTTGCCAACAGGCACTTGTGTTGTTTGATCCTAGTGTACTATCTGTTCTCTTAATTTTTCAAGCAGAAAGAAAGAAAGAAAGAAAAATGGAAAGAAAAAGGAAAAGAAAGACAGAAAGAGCTGCTTCATCAACACCGATACCTCAAGTATTTAAAAGGCCAGCTACATAACTTGACATAATTTTCCGATAAATTCACAAAACGTACTAGGGTAAGCTGGTCGTAACACTCACCAACAGCTGTTCAGCCTGGGACACAAGAAAATGACCGGACTCCAGTATGCTCAGATCTATGTGGCCCTCACTGTCGGTGGAGTCGTGCACCTTTAAAAAAGTACATCAAGGTGAGTTAACAGTGAACTGATAAAGAAACAATAGCATTGCTACTAAGTGACAGTACAGTAACCTGTCTATGACAGTAACTCGTTACCCGTGGGTCTCTTAGCTAGCAAATCCTGTTCAGTCAGAAAAGTTACTGAAAACAGAACTCACCATAACGTATGATAGTCAACTCGTTATAAACAGTAATAACTCACTTACATGTTATAACTACATTGATGACGTGCTTCACTTTATATTAGAGAGGATAACAAATTCACTAGCAACACATTTTTGTCTTTTTAACGCTGCTGCCTCACTAGCTAGCGAAGTGCCTTGCTAGACATAGCTAGCTTATTTAGCTTGACTAGCGAAACTGTCAGCGAGTCAACGAGTAATTCGCCTGTCAATCACCTTCCAAGATGTATTACTACTGTCCTTCTTGCTTGTTGGTAAAAGACGTCCATATCGTCTTAGTTTCCACACAGATTTAGAAAGCGTTGTGTCAGACATTTCAGTGGGACGCAGAGGAGTACTGTTATTTTCTGTTGTGTGAAAACTACAGGGGACCCAGAGCAGTAAGAGATTCAGCGCGCGCTCACACTGTTGTTGGTTACACGCTGCTGCTTCACGTGTCGCCCTCTAAGTCATTTGCGATTTTAACCACCCCAGAACACACATGTAGCCTAGGTTAAATTATAGGCTGTGTGTGGTGTTCTTTTTTTTTTTTTTTTAAACACAAACTAAGATAAACGCAACAGGGTGGTCTAGGGTTATAATGTTTTAATAGAGAGGCTCTAAAAAATGGAATCTGTAAACTACAAAGGAGAATAAAAGAAATTACTGGTCCACATACTCAAGGTAGACTGTGAGTATGGTTATGGCTAAATTTCACCGAAACTAAAGAATGGCACCGAAAATAGTTTGAAGTAAAATGAAATGCCTAATACAACTGAGGCAACATGTAGTGTTGGAATGGAAGCCTAATTGCATTGACGATGATAAATTGACAGCTTATCAGCTTGATTTGTCATGCGCTTTGCGCACAGCTGAACGCATGTAGAACGTGGGAAATTGAGGGTGTTGTGATATGAGGAAGAGTAGGTTACCAGCATAATTGATTAAAAGAATAAGTCATCTCCCAAAGAGGTGGAATCCGCTTTAGACCTACCCCTTTAACCGGAGTCTAAGGTGGGCTGAGCTTATTTGCTGTTCTCGCTCCTATGGCAACCCAATAGATCATCATCATGAATATTCACCTCCTCACCAGAAAGCTCAGGACGTTAGATCAGTGATGTCAGCGCCTCTCGGATGTTGATGTTGGTTACATGTTTGCTTTACATTATTTGTAATTGACAGCAGATAGCAATCTCTGTCTCATAGCAGGGAAAGAAAGCATGTCTCGTTATTCATGACCTCCGCGTCTCCCTCCTCTCCATCCGTCGGGTCGCCACTTTCCACACATGTCATGCCGAGGTGGCTTCCAGATTTTTTTATGACTTTGTGGTCGCCGGATCAGAGCAATACAGTGCCTTGCAACAGGAGTGTTATGGTGAAACGGGATAGCCTGTCACCCCTGCGCGAGGAGGCAAATTTTAACTGTCAGGTAATGTTCCAGATGATCTTCCTGCCCAGGCATAGGCAAAGCCCATGGCATGTGTATAACTGTTTGGCTCGCATGGTTCTACACTAGCTCCAAAACGAGACAGTCACAAATAGGGAACTGTGGGATTCGTGGCGGTAATCAAAACTGTAACAGTCCGATTCTGGATTTCTCTTTGAATTTTATAGCATATTGATCACCTCGTTGTTTCAATGTCATAATGGACAGGTTGCATTCCTCCATGCGTAAAAGGCTCTACAGCTTGCCACAGCACATTGGACAGAAAGCTTCGATCATGGGTGATGGGGAAGACAGCGACAAGGACACCCGGAGGAAGAGCATCAGGATGAAGCCCCTGCCTTCACCGACCTCTGGGGGAAGCGTCAAAGGCATTGGGGAGACCAAAAGCGGGGATTCGGTGATCATGGAAACGGACATCGGAAGACCGGCGAAGACCAGCTCTAACGGGGATTGCAGGAGGTTCCGGGGCAGCCTGTCGTCCATCACCAGTCGGCATGTCCACGACCAAGACTCGGCGGAGGAGAGGCGCCTAATCACTGAGGGAGATGTCACCCCGAGTGAGGAGAGTCCCCCCGGAGCAATTGGTGGCGAAGCGGACCAAGGTGCGCAAGGCGGCGAGGCTGGGAGCACCAGCGGCGTAGCCCAGCACAGCTCTCCCGACCAGCAGTCGGCATTCATAAAGTTGGATTGTATTGAGCAAATTTTACCGGATGACGAAAGATATTATCAAGCGGGGTTCATGCACAGGCAGTTTGGGGCAATGCTGCAGCCAGGGGTCAACAAGTTCTCTCTACGGATGTTTGGAAGTGAAAAAGCTGTGGAGAGGGAACAGGAGCGGGTTAAATCCGCCGGATTTTGGATAATTCATCCGTACAGTGATTTCAGGTAATGAACCATCCATCAAGTTGTTCAAAATCACTGCGCGCCTCTGCCTTGATGAGGTGACATCTCTTACACATCCTTCAATTTAACTTACAGTCCAGAGTGATTGCCTTTAGCAGATTCTAATTATATGCCTCTTAAGCAAAATAATATTCGTCGTGAGAGACTGCAAGCTGATGAGCAGGGGGACTGTATTCATGACACGCCAGGGTGTAATTAAAATGAATTAAAATAATGATTAAATGAAACCAGTATAATAGGAACACATAGCCTAAGTGCAAAAAAGCCATAAACTTATTCTATAAACATTAACTGGAATATTTTCCCCAATATTTACTTTACAGAAAAGACAGAAAGAGAAAAATACATTTTATTGAGATTGAAAAAAATGCAGCCATTTCCATTTGCCAAAAGTGACCATAGATAATATTAAAGCAACTGATTTTAGGCAAGCATATAAAAATATGACCTTTTGTATCAGTGTTAATTACATTTCTGCCCCCCACAAATTTTACATCATTTAAATTATTCTGCAAATATTGCAGCTGCAGTCCTTAGTACATTTGCAGTCAATTTATTTCAAGATACATTTAACTAAAATGGTATCATTTTTTACTATCGGTGGACAGTGATACTATTTATAAGCATCCATTCTATTTCAATTTAAAACTCTAACTATATTCAAGACTTTTCATGCACGTTAAAATACAAGCATTTAAATCCAGCAACACCTCTTATATAACCATATCCACATCCACATCCACATGAAATGTCAGCCTCTGAGACCATAAGTAGTTCTGCCCCAGTAAAAGGACGGGCTTCTGAAAAAATCATTGTTTCTGTGTGGGCAACGGGTCGCACATTTCCTTTCCTAGCTGAGCTGAACCTGGCCCTACCTGACAGTGAAAGTGCATTAGGGGCTTTCACTCAGGGTTTTGTTTTTCACATGCCATCCCCTCTCTCCCTCTCCCTCTCTCTCTCTCTCTCTCTCTCCCTCTCTCTCTTTATTAATTAAGCCATGTCCTTGAGGACGACATTGACTACATGCATTTGTCGCTGTGGCTTTGAAAGGTATGGTGGCAGGCAGGCAGCCGTTCAGCATTAGGGAGGTGTTTATGGGAGCTCTCAGGCTGAGATGTGGCCTGACATGTGATTGAAGGGACATTAGGGTGCTAGCCCTGTTGTGCATCAGAGTGGAAAACATTACAGGGAAAAAAAAGTCAAGCAAGTAATACTAATGTGCTGATAATGATGCTTAAAATAACTCAGCATGCCTTTGTGAATCTCAGATTTGCTCAATATTGTGCTGTAGCGAGGCATGTTTGAGGCTGCTTGCCTCTACTCATAATTTACTATAATAAATAGCAAAATCCTAATTACACGGGAGTGTGTGTTGCACTCCATTATTTCACTAAAAGCTACAGCCACACATTCAGCCAAAACATGAAGTGAGGCACGCTCTGTTTGATTTCAGCAAGGTAAATAGGAGACGTCAGCTAGCCTCATTTCCGTTACTGTGTCCGTTTATCCATGACTCACCGAGGAGAGACTGGCACAGTTTACACAGAAGACACTCACGATATAGGTGCAGAAAAAAAAAACTGTTACGAAATCACAGTCAGTGAAATCACTCACGTCACATTTATTTACCCTGGCATCGAACATACAGAGCAGTAAGACAAAAATGGCTGTGTCAGCCTCTCTGTACAGTTATAACATTTGACATGGGGCCTCAAAGATCATTAGAGGCTTACAGATGTGACACATTATTTTCTGTGTCCTGTCACCAGGACTGACAGAAATGCTTCATTGTTCCGACTCAAGTACACCTGGGTCCAATTACGACTTGAGATCCGGGGAGCCGTTGGAGCGTGGTGCCTTCGACAGGCGAAAGTTCCTTCAGAGCAGTCGGCGGAGGCAGCTGTGTAAAGGTGGACCAAATGAAAGGAGACGACAGGCACCCGTATGGCTCTCAGCCCTAAAGCACAGCCCAGTAGGGAAATAGAGAGAGAAAGAGAGAGAGAGGGAGAGGGAGAGGGGGAGAGATGAAGGAACAGAAGGCTCTGTGAACAGAGAACAGGCTGATTTATTTGCCCGTTTAGCTGTCCGTTCTCGTGAGTACACACACTGGCTCCAACATTGTCTGCGCAGGAGGGTAGTACAGCACAGGAGTAATGTGCTGTTTGTTTTCTGCTGGAGAACAAGTGTGAGTTTATCTGTGAGGTGTGACTATGAGTTTTCACGGTATGTGATTTGTCTCTTTCTGTGTGTGTGTGTGTGTGTGTGTGTGTGTGTGTGTGTGTGTGTGTGTAAATGTGTGTGCTGCCATGAGCGCGCCTTCATAGACAAGACAAGAAGAGCGAATGAGCCTGAGTAAACTGAATGAATGAACAAACGGCTTGTTAAACACACAAACACATACATGCAGACAGACACATGCGCAGACACACACACACACACACACACACACACACACACACACACACACACACAGTAAGTCCAAGCCTGGCAATTCTGCACGCTGTCTTTTCAGAGCTGAGGGTGAGGGGAAGGACCCTATCCACTCAGCCTCAGCATGCGGCACACACAGCCTTTCATTTATAGCCTGTCACTGTCCAATTCCTCCTCTTTGTTTTACTGTAAATTGTGTGTGCTCGGCTGCCTGAGCCTGCCAGCCCTTCCCACTGCATCTGAAGGAGCAGTCTGCCCTGTTTTTTTTTGCCACAAAGGCCCCCCCCCGGCCATTGATTGTGTCCCTTATCTCAACCGTGTTTGGCTTTTCGCAAACGTATTTTATTTTTTCATTGAAAATGATTTCTCTTACAGTAACTTACAGTCACGCAGTGAATATTTTGGGCTATCTACCATCAAACCTTCTGTCCTGTCCTTTAAGCTGTTTCCAAGTTCCCAGCACAAGCCCAGAGTCTAGAGGGACTCTATCATGGAGAGTACGGTTTATCTCCAGAGAATATTAACACTTAAGATCGAGGCTCCTCTATTGCTGTCCTCTGTGCACTTCACGCACCATTGAGGCACCATGGAGGCACCATGGGAGTTGACCTTTTGTGTTTTTTTCTGTTTTGTACAGATGTACATTTTTTTTGAATGATTAATGAAAATAATTTCTCTTAAGATACACAGGGATGATACACAGTCACACAGTAAACATTTTAGAGTATCACACATCTCTCCTCTCCTGTCCCTTGAGCTATAGATCCCAGCACAGTTCAAACTGGGAGTGTAGAAATTCTCCTCATGGAAAACAGTTTATCTCTAGAGCAAAGTAACACTGTGATCAAGTCATCTCTATTGCTGTCCTCTGTGCACTTCACCTAGGATTGAGGCATCATTGGTGTTGACCTTTTGTGTTTTGTGTGTTTTTTTCCCCCCCAGTTGTAATGCTGTTTATAACGGGGGTAAAAAGCAGCAGTGGTTTACATCTAATGAAATAAGTGTGTTATTATGCAGGCTTTGCAAGCCTTGCCACAGCCAATTAAAATCAGCCCTCTCTCTGGGTCTCGGCTTGCCGTGGAATTATCGGCTCTATAACTGTAATTTAGTCATTTAGATGATGCCTTTACCCCTAGCAGTGCAGATGCACAAGAGACGACACACACACACACACACACACACACACGCACACACACAAGCACAATACCAGTCTGATGAGTGCAGCTGTGGAATCCCTCTTGTGTTCCCCGGATTGTGAGTGTTTTTTTTTTTTCATCCCATATCACCTTTCATGAAACACAACTCCGTAATAGCTCAGAAAACCATTATCGTTACGAAATGTGTCGCATCCTGACTGTGCGCGCAGCAGCTTCACTGTGTTCATCCTAAGCTGTGAGACTGAGCTTGTTTTAATGAGGGCCAGCATCCAGAGGGCTACACACACTCTTTAGGCCGCTTGTGGCCCTCTCTTGTTTTTCAGATCCTTCCCATCTGGCCTGGCCTCAGTGGCCCCAGCATTTGTAACAAGCCTGTTAGCAGACTGCACACAAAACCTTAAATATGTGGCAGATTTATAGATGTACAGGTTGTTAAGTATAGATCTCAGAGGCCATTGCTCAGTGGATAGATATTCTCTGAGGACATAAATACAACCCTGTGTAATACACACTATTTTCAGTGTTGAAATAAGCTTTTTTTTAGTGAGTTTGGTTTCCGTGTAATATGATGTTTTAGCTGCAGTTACTTTATAAATCAAAACTGTGGTATGAGGCAGCACCAGAGGAAAGCAACTGTAGAAAGAGCTATCTCCTCATTTTACGGGAGAAATTTGATCTGATGCCAAATATGGGATTACGACAGAGAACAAGAAAAGCAATCAAAAGTAATGAAGTTGCAGAGTTACAAGAAAAAAAAAAAACACTGGTAAGAAAAAGAAACAATTTAAAAAAGGCCTTGATCATCTGAGAACTGACAGGGCAATCATCGTCCCCAAAAATCCTTATTTCAGCCTGGTGTTCAAAAACCCCAAAACAGCCAAATCTGTGGCCTTGTAGCCTGGAACTAGAGTCAACTGGAAACTCAGCATTATTGTCTCATGTCAAAGTATTGTGTAGCACATAAAAACGGGGCAGGGAGGTGGGGGCTGGGATTGAGACGGATGGAGGGAGGGATGGAGGGAGGGACGTCTTCAGAGGGGGAAAAGAAGGATTAAAAACGCCATCATAATCCAGTCCACAGGCCCACTTCCAGCTCGAGAGCCACACACTCTTTTCTGCTCATTTGTTAGCATGCTTCCCAGTTGGCTCTCTCCGTGTACGTGATGGCTTTGTGAGCAGATGAGGGTGACTGATTGATGATTCACACAGGGGTCCACGATGGATAGGGAGGGAGACTGCTGGGGGGTTTGGGGATGGACTAATGGGTTATGCCGCATGGATGGAAATAAATAAATTAAGAAATAAATATATATATATATATAATAAAAAAAATCTGCCTTTCGCAAATCTTCAAGGGCCTTTTAATTATCTTGCAATTGAACGCCCCACAGTCCATCTTGGTGCTAGCTCTGCATTTCATTTGGCTTCATCCCCTACTGGAGAAAAGTGCTGGGAAATAAATAAATTAGAGTGGGAGTCTTTAACACTAAAGCCCTTTAGTGAGCACCCCATTAGGCTCCGTGTCTGCGGAACTTAGTGTTGTTAAGCCAATCAGAGAGGGGAGGTGACTGGGGGCCTGTCAGTCATGCCTGTGCTACTGTTCCAATCAGATGCCTCTCCTTGCTCCTCTCTTTCTTTCTTCTCTTCTCCTCTCCTCTCCTCTCCTCTCATCTCTTCTCTATTCTCCTTTCCTCTGCTTTCCTCTCCTCTCCTCTCTTCCTTTCTTCTCTCCTCTTCTCGTCTCCTCTTCTCTCTTCTCCTTTCCTCTGCTCTCCTCTTATTTTGTCTCATCTTTTCTTTGCTCTTCTCATTTTTCTTTTTTTTCCGGTACTCCTTTCTTTTCCTGTCCTCTCCTTGCCCCTCTCTTCTTCTTCACTATTTCAGAGGAAAAAAGAGAAAAAGAGTGAAAGAGAGAGAGGGGGGCAATAAGAACAGAAAGAGGCACAAAGAAAGCTAAGACATGAATGGAAAGAGGTAGAGAAAGGAGGGGCAAACAGAAGGAGGAAGACAGAGGAGAGAGGGCAGGTAAGGAGAGAGTGATGCAGAAAAAAAGGGAAAGGAGGGATAAACGATAGAGATGAAAATGGGGCACAGAATGAGCACAAGATTAATAGAGGCAGAGATCATGTTGGAGTGAAAAGAGGAGCAAAACAGGGAGAGGGGGAGAGAGAAAGAGAGAGAAAACAGCAAACATTTTCTTGTTATGTTCCCTTTCCACTGGAATACATTAATGCAAAATGGAGCACAGTTGACCTGAGTTGTGCACATATTTAACTATTTTTTTCAATCAGACATCGCAAAGAACATCTGACACCTTTCTCCGCCAGGCGGCTTGCTAATATTGTTTAGGGAAGCAAGTGGCTTCCTCTGTCGTGTAGGTTCATTAGATTGCCACAGTTGGATATTGCTTGCTTTCCTGTCATGTCATTTTCTCTAGAAATGATTCATGACAAGACACAGAAACAGACAGAATAGTTACTGGCTTCTTTACCTCCAGAGCAGGACAGAGGCTGACTTCTTCCCCCTCCCAGTAAATACATGCAGCTCATGAATGTATTTGTTTCAGTAGCAGCAGACAGTGTGTACAACAAAAGGCCTGTTCCCTCTTGTTTTGTCTTGACACATTTGCCAGTGTACCAACCACTGCACGTCAAGAGGCATACACATGTAGACAGAGATTCCCGCTCCTCACTATCTCATCACCGTGACTAGCAGTGAAAACAAATGGAAACAGTTGTTTTTTTGCCCTAATCTATTTTACAGTTTTCTCTCACTCACTCAATAAAACGAAGAAATAAAATTTGAAGTTAATAAATGGAAGCAAGAACGTTCTTTCAACAGCCACCATAATTTTACCACTCCCCACTGTTTATTTCTGCCAAGGCAGGATAATTTAACTTCTAACAGAAGCTGTTATTTCAGCGCTCCTGTCAATGCAATATCGCTGATTGGACTTTACTGTTTGATTAACAGTCAGCAAATAAGTGTGCCTACCCTCTAGGAAATAAGTCACTGCATCAAATAACATTAAAGAGCGGTAGAGTTGTCACTGTGTCCATTCAAAGTGCTAGTGACTGTCGTATATTGTCAGACATTGATCTCCTCGCCTCTGCTCTCTGCTGTAGTTGGATAGCTTCCATCAGTGTCAACTGTATTTATGCATCTGCTACAAACGGCCGTCCGGAGGCCCTGGGAACAATAAATACTCACTCAAGTCACCTTGCAAACACCCCTTTGCAGTCGCTGCCAGGAAACCATCTCGGAAATTATCAATAACTTACTGAATAGAAGGAGGCAGTTTCTTCAATGCATTAAAATGCTTTGTAATGAGGCCATTAAAAACCTGCAGGTTCAAATGCCCAATATTTCATTTTTTGAGCTGTACCAATCCATGTACTCCAGGCTGAGTATCCAGTACAATAGGAATATGAATGTTATTTTTTTTTAATTTTGCTTGTACAAGCCTACACACAAGCATGCACACAAACACACCCACATACACACACACACACACACACATACTGTACACATTCATGCATACATACACACACTCTTTGAAACAAGCACACACACGCCACTACATACACACACATAACCAAACAAATATACACGGAGTAGAGGTGGATTGAGTGACAGTGTTAGATACCTTTGCCCCGGTTGATTACAGATGATTACTGGATGCGTGTATTTGGTATTGATCTGTGTGGGGCTGGTGGATGCCCAAGCTTGTCTCCAAGTGTCTGTGGGGAAAACGAGACAGGGCTGCACAAGAGACAGGAAACAAGTCTGCATTCCATTTCCCAGACTCCTTTGTGTCTCCCACAATCGAGCGGCGAGTGAAGTATTGCCCTATCATGGCAGCCATGCCTTTCCCTTCACATCAAGGCCACGTGTGTGTCCTCTACCTATTGGTCGAGAGACTGAAGTAAAAACATAGAGAGAGAGAGAGAGAGAGAGAGAGAGACAGAGAGAGAGAGAGAGAGAGACTGTAGTCCTTCTTAAGCCTGAGTATAGCAAAACATGCAGCCATAACCAGTATGTCAGCATGTCAGCTCAATTTGATTTTGTCTCCTAATCGAACGGGGAGGGAAAGATTGCCTTCATGGGAGCTGCTTTAACAGATATGTTGACCCAGAACTGTTAAGAGGCCTGCCAAAAAAAAAAATCATTCTTGCTTGCAGTCACACAGGCTTTTTGAAGGAAAGGAAGGAAAACATCCGCACGTCAAACTGACATGACACACGTCAAGCCTATGTTCTTTGACACCTCCTGCAGCATGGCTGACAGTGCAAGGGCCGGATCAATGCCAGCTCGGGGCCAGATCAGGGCCAGAGCCTCCCCCCACCCTTCCAGTGTCAGATGTATCTGGGTTAGGCCATGCAAGTGCCTGTGAGACGGTTCCAGATATAGATGATTGTAAGGTACCGCAGACCATTAAGCAGAGACTCCATTTGTCAGTGTTTTCTCCATTCAGGCAGAGTGTGTGTGTGTGTGTGTGTGTGTGTGTGTGTGTGTGTGTGTGTGTGTGTGTGTGTGCTTGTGTGTGGGGTAGGGGACATCAAACCTGATGGGGGCTTCTCAGTGTCATTCTTCACTGGGTCCTTTGCCCAAAAGACCCAGGAAGGTGTATTTTCTTCTGTCCTGTCCCATGACCCTCTCCTTTTTCTGTCCTGCCCTACCCATGATCCTCCTCTCCCTGTGTCCTACGGGTGTGGTGATGCATTACCTGACCAGGGACATTGATTCAGACGACAGTGACACACATCACACCTACACACATATAGATTTAGATGGGACATAAAATCTCAGTGCATCATTAAGTCTACACCACATATGCTCCACCTCACAACATGGCTCCCTTGGGACACTGTCACAGCCAAAAAGTGCTTAAATGTACCCACAATGTTTCATAAATATCAGTTATCGAAATGTCTTACCATAAACCATTACATGATGCATTTTTATGCATTTTGGGACCATCAAATATAAAGACATAAAACAGAACAGTCTGAATACATCTTGAAGAAACACTCTAAGTCAGAACACACATGTACCACAGTTTTGGCTCACTAGACCAGACTGTTTAATGAACAGGTAGAGAGGCGTTCTTGTTTTTGCAGACGTTGTTTTGTTGGCTACCGTTGAAATAGTGGTTTAAGAATCGATGCTGTGCTATAGAGTGGGAAAACCTGCTGTAATTTTTTTTCACCCTTTTCTTTCTCACTGCACCTCTTTCTGTGTTTCATTTGGTGTCAATATTCTCTCTCTCTCTAACTCTCTTTCCGTCTCTTCCCTCTCTTTTTCTCTCTCTTTCTCTCTCTCTGTCTTTTTTTAATTTGGCGAAGGTAACACATAGGATTAGAGCGAGCTCTGCATGACTCTGAAAGTGGGGTAATCAAAAAAGGCTGTTGTGCCCATCCACCAATATTAGGAGCGCACATCTGAGGAGATTATCACAACACAATTTATTTAATGGAGAGAAGAGAGGGATGGTGAGGAGTAATGTGCGGTTAGGGGGTGGGGCAGGGTGGGTGGGAGTGTGTGTGTGTGTGTGTGTGTGTGTGGTTGTGTAAATGGCAAAGAGATTTATATGTACAGTGTGACCTAGGTACAGTTGTGGTGGTTGGGACAGAAAAAAACAGGACATGAACAAAGCGTTTAACAGTGTGTTTGTGTCGTACATGTCAAAATGATTGCGATTTATGTGTGTGTGTGTGTGTGTGTAGAAGTGAATTGTGAGTGTGTGTGTGAGTTGTGTGTGTCAAACTGAGTGGTTTTGAAAATTGGTTTGTGTTTTATATTTTATCTGTGTGAATGTGTGTTTGTCAGGTATTATGTCTGTCAGTGTGTGTGCGTGGGGTGTGTGTGTAGAGATTTGTTTTACATTTGTCATGGTAAGTGTGATTTTATATTTGTATGTGTGTTGTTTGACAGGGACAAACGATATTGTTGGAATCCCTTTAGAGCAATTTGATGAACAATTCATTATCTGTCTGTTTCTTTATTAGTTGTCTGTCTGTATGTCTGTCTATTGGTCTTAGACACTAGACAGATAGACACTATCTGCTATTCATCTCTCAGTCTGCTGTGTTTTTGTCAGTCTGCCTTTTAATCCTCTCTGTCTGCTTTAACACTGTAGTTATGCTTTTCAAATGATTTCCTGATGATGAATAGTGTAAGAGCGATGGATAACAGATTATAAACAAAGTGTTCACTGAGAGTTAACAAATGCAAAATAAATGCTTCATAGGGAGTAGATATTATAAAATGCTACCAAACAGTCTGTCATTTGGTTCGGTAAGCAATCTACAGTGTCCCCACGTTGATAGGCCACATTATGCTGGCCAACAGGATCATGCTCACTGCTCATGCGTACATTTTTAAAGCAGGCCAAGAGCTCTTCCTGGCCTTAGGGTCCATGGCTAATGATGGTGTGTTTCTATACCACCTCACTGCCCTTTTCTTTCTGTCTTTCTCTGTACCGCCCCTCACCCCCGTCTCTCTCTCTCTTTCTCTCGCTCTCTTTTTCTCCTTCTTTCCCTTTCTCTCACCCTCTGTCTGTATGTGTGTCTGTTTTTTTGCTCAATCTCTCTATCTCTTTGCCCTCCGCAACATCAATTTATAACCTCTGCAGGAGGATGTGCTACCTCGCCTGTATCCATTTGCGACCCCCCCCGCCACACACACACACCCAACCCCCCCTTTAACACATTTGTGTGGCATCGTTCATTTTTGTTTTTTTTTCTGCCCAACTGTTATGTTTGTTGCCCTGTGGCTTACTGGCAGATCTGTCAGTTTTTCTTAGCCTGCCTCAAAAAACTTGGGGAGGAAAATGTTTCAAATAGAGAGCGGGGAAAAACACCCAAAAGAGAGGACTATCAAGAAAGAGAGAGAGAGGGGGAGAAAGAAAGGCCGATAGATTTGTCCGTTCGATGTCCACACGGGTGCTGAGAGGTTCAGTGCTGTAACAGACTTGTCCCCATTGACCGTTCCCTGATCCAAAGCAGGCCAGAGGTGTCATGGAGACTGTCGCTATGGACACTTGGGTGACGGGTCAGAACATTCTACTCCAGGTTATCTTCCTGGGGGGGGGGGGGGGGGGTTGCTGAGCGGAGAGGGACACCATGACTCTGCATTCCTCCCCTTGTGGAGCCACGCTGTGATAGACCAAAATGCAGATAGTCACCCCCCCCACACCCGCCACCCCCCCATGTAGGGACACACTGTGATAGAGTACAATGGAGATAGAGGACTCCTCTCAGGGATGGCCTCTCACCAGGACAGAGACGTGAGTCTGACGCTTCTTGACAGCACCACGGTGGTTGGCTCCCCAACAGAAAACTGCTCTCAGCCTGATACCACATCCACTCACCTCTCCCCAGGGAGTGCTGCAGTTTGCAGCGCCACTTTGAGCTCCCGTGCTCCCGATGAGTTACACTACTAGTTGTGTAGTGTTTTAGTAGTTAATATTTCTATGAGTATTTACAGTGTTGTCAGACTCTAAGGTCTATATTCCTGACTGGTTATACTGGTTTAACAGTGTTTTAGTGTTTATGATGTAGTGACACTTAGTTCGAGCTCTATATTTCTGATACTGGTTTTGAGGTTTTTGTTATGGCAAATTGCTCTCAGCCACACTGTGAAAATCCTCTCACGGTTGTATAATGTGACATCCGTCTATAAATGAAAGGAACGTCTGCTTTTGTGTCTGTGTGTGTGTGTGTCACTCTGTCTGTTCCATGCACAACTCTCGAATCATTCATTCCACTGAGCTCAGATTAGGTAGGTGTCTCGCTAATGGCACGAGTGAGTGCAGTGCCAAGTTTCATGTTGTTAGGAGTCCAAATGCCAAATATATATCGCTAAAACAAGCTTCAATTACCTTTTGTCTGTGTGCCACACTGTCCACAGTAGCTACTTCCCCTCTCACACAACATGGCTGCATCAACGGGCTCTGGATTAGTACTTGTAAATACACATCTACATGTATTAATGTATGTTCATACAGATTTGCTGTTTGAGAATTTTGGGAGTGACATTGTGAAGGTCAGTGTGGTCGCTTCGTTCTCGCTACAGCCGCAGCAGGGTGGCCATGGTGACACTGTAACTAACCTTTTTTTCCCTCTGCCTGATGCCTGATGAAGAGGGGGAAGGAATGATGGAGAGAATAAAAGGATCTCTTCCGCCATAATTAATCTGATGCCGCTCATGTCCCCTTTCTTTTGATCCAGGGCTTGATTTGTAATCAACGCTGCCCACTATAGTAATTATGAGCACTGAGCTGACATCTATTTCAGAGCAGACGATCTCTTTCACACACACACACACGCGCACACACACACACACCCATGCCCACACACACACACACACATGCGAGGGCACACACACACATGCAAGGGCACGCACACACACACACACACACCCACACACACACCCATGTACCCATGCACCCATGCACACGCACATACATTTCCATGGACACACCACACAGAAACATTTTCCATGCGCACACACATACACACACACACCATATGCACATATGTGTCACACACATATGCGCACACACATGCACGCACACATACACAGATATGTGTCACACACACACACTCACACACACACACACACACACACACATTTAGTGATGGCAGGAGACAAGCAAGCCCTAGAGCCCCAGAAAAAAAGAGAGATAGGAAGAAAGGAAAGGAAAGAGAGTGAGAGGGGGGGGGGATTCTGTCCTCTGGTTAAAGTGTGTACTCATCTGCCATCACACTCCTGCGGGCTTCAGTCACACATACACACACACACAGGCATACACACACACACACACACACACACACACACACACACACACCCTCCCTGTGCCTTCTCGCACAGGCTTGCCAGACGGGCACCGTCAAAGCCTTTACCCACACCACACCCATCACACACCCTACCTCCCCACCTCCCTCTCCATCTCTCTTTCCCTCTACCTCTCGCTCTACCTCGCTCTCTGTCTCTCTTTTTTTCCTCCTTCCTCTCCATCTCTCTTTCCCTCTTGCCCCTCTCTCGCTCTTCTTCCCAGCCCCCCGCTCCATTTTTCTTTCCCCCTGACTCTCTCTATCTCTCTTTCTCTTTCTTGCTGCCTCTATCTCTCTTTAGGTTCTGACTCAACCTCTCTTCCTCTTTTTCCCTCTCCTCCTCCTCCTTTTCCTCCCTCTCAGTCTCTAATTCCCACAGTCTCTCTTTCTCTGTCTGTCTGCTCCCTCTTTCTTTTCTAACCTCTCTTTCCCTCTCGTTATCTCTTAGAGCTTCTCTCTCTTTGTCACACACTCTGTCTCTGTCCACTCCTCCTTATACTTCTCCTAATATCTCTTAGCCTAGTCAGCTCTCCCCCCTCTCTTCTCTCGCTCTCTCCCTCCCCCCTTTCTTTCTCTCCCCCACTCTCTCTCCCTCTCTCCCTCTATCTCTATTTTATCTCCTTCCCTCTCTGTCTCCATGTTCCTGTCACATCCCCCTCTATTTCTCCTTGTTTTCTGACACTCCTTGCTCCCAGACCGCTTGTCTTCTTTAATAGAGAGACACACGCTCAGAGTCCCTACACTGTCCCCTCACTGTCCCTGCTCCCTGTTTCTCTCTCTCTCCTTTCTCTCTCTCTCTCTCCTTTCTCTCTCTCTCTCTCTATTACTCTTTTTCGTTCTCTCCCGCTGCTCTTTGTCTCTGTCTCTGTCTTTATTGCTGTCCCTCTGTCTTACGCACACACACACACACACACAAACACACACACACACACACACACACACTCACACACTCACACACACACACGCACACACACACACACACATAACCTGTCTCTCTCTCTCTCTCTCTCTCGTGTTTTTTTTATCTAACCCTTTCCAAGAGTCACTGATGCAGAGACAGAGAGATGGAGTTACGGATACACACACACACACACACACACACACACACACACACACACACACACACACACACACACACACAAATACACAACCGTGCACACAAACCCACACACACACACACAGATAGAGAGAGAGAAAGAGGGGGTGGAAAAACACGAGAGACAAAGCTAGAGGATGGAGAAATGTCTGGAGGAGAGAA
>CM059280.1:16995282-17027782 GCA_030347295.1 Setipinna tenuifilis | reverse complement strand
ATATACATGTACACCATCTTAGTGGTTATGTACAGGGAAGTACAGTAGCTGTACTGTATGTATAAACCGTTTTAAGCAAATTCCATTTAGGCACTGTTATGACCATAAATGTGTATGTATATGTACATGAACATGTATATGTATATGTACACAAAAGTGAGTACACCCTTCACATTTCAGGAAAAATATTCTATTCTATATTCTATTTTTTAAGGGACAATACTACAGAAATGAAACTTTGATATATTTTCGAGAAGTAAGTGCACAGCTTGTGTGGCACAAGCTTGTACAGCTTGTGTGACACACGCACACACACACATACACACAATCGCACGCACACACACACACACACACACACACACACACACACACACACACACACACACACACACACACACACACACACACACACACACACACACATCTATCTGTGTTTCTACAAGAATTGTTCCATCTTATAGCTGTGCAGATGCTACTCTTATTACTGTACCAAGTGCATGACTCCCTGGAAAAAAGTACTCTCATGCACCTCCAGGAGAAGACGCAGCTGCAGCTGAGCAGTCACTGCAGTTACCTGCAGCACTCAGCATGCATCCTCGCTGCATACACCGCAGGCTACCTTGTCATGCAGATGTGCATCTGCTATCAGATGTGTGTCTGCTGTGTAAAGACATGAGAGTTTGAAAATATGCACATGGAACTTTGGGTGCCATTTTGCAAACACCTGAACAGCCATGAGGAGGTTGCATTGGTCTGGGTCCGTGCCTGTATGTGTGTGTGTGTGTGTGTGTGTGTGTGTGTGTGTGTGTGCGTGCGTGTGTGTGTGTGTGTGTGTGTGTAAAAGGGTACGAAGAGAGAGACAGAGAGATACTAAATAATACATTGCATCATCCCTCCAACACGTTCCATTGTAACAGTTACACACACCACTATGATTGTACACACACACACACACACACACACACACACACACACACACACACACACACACACACACAGCTATGCCAACTGGTCAGTGTCCATGCCAGAGGGGTAAGGGGACAGGCAGAGCTGCTCGGGTCCAGTGTGACATGAGCTTCCTGCCACGGGCAGATGGCTCATCATCACCTCTGACAGCTATTCCTCCTTTACTCTCTCTCCCTTGCGCTCTCTCTCTCTCTCTCTCTATTTCTCTTTGTCTTTCTTTATGTCTGTCTGTCTGTCTGTCTGTCTGTCTGTCTCTCTCTCTCTCTCTTACACACACATATACAGTATCACACTTTCTTTTTCTCTCTTTCACTTTCTCTCTCCCTCTCTTTCTAACTCCTCAGTCCATGTTTCTATGCCTCATGTCTGACTTTAAGATGAAATGATGGAAAGTTTGTATATAGTGTTATATATGTCTCAGTCAGAATTATGACAGCAGAGTTACAACAGTTCATCAAATGAATTGTTAAAAAATAAAATGGAATGTAAAGTAAAAAAATACAAAATGTAGTCACATACAAACATTTCTGTACTCACACACTCACACACACACACACTCACTCACTCAGCAGACATCCCTAGTCTCCCAGAAGTTGTGTGTGTGTCTGCTGCATCTTAATGGCGGCTCCCACAAATGAGTCTCGCAAGTTGGGATATCTGACTCAGTCGTTTGCTGGAGATATCTCTGCAGTCACTCCCTAACTTGTGAAAAAGCAACAGCAACAACTACTTATTTAAACAGAGGCAAAAGGAGACAGACCTATGAATAATTCATAAGGGGGAAACTGCTTTTTCATATTCATAAGCAGACACAGTTCAATCATTCAATCAGACCCCTTTTTAAATACACAAGATTTCCTCAGAGATGTCTCTGTTGCCAGGAGGCCTCACACACACACACACACACCACATACACACATTACAAACACGCACACGCACTCGCACACGCACACGCACACAAACAAATACCCACACACAGTCACACACACACACAATCACACACATACACACAAACAAATACCCACACTTAGTCTCTCTCTCTCTCTCTCTCTCTCACACACACACACACACACACACATGCACACACACACACACACACACGCACACACGCACACACACACACACACACACACACACACACACACACACATACTCAGGTGTGTGTAGGGGTGCACACACCCTCACTCCTGCAGGTGGGCTGCCCTCATTCAGTCAGTGCGGGGTGGAATGAAGGGGGTGCCTCAGTGCAGGCTGCCTCAGTACCTGCAGTGACAGACGACCTACAGTATCTGCCCATCTAGCCCTCGCACTCCCACAGTAGCCACTACACACACACACACATGCGCACACACACACATGCGCACACACACACATACACACACACACACACACACAAGAACACTTGCACAGGCATGCACGCACACACATACACACTAAAACACACCCATACACACACACATACAGGCAAACACACACACACACATGCACACTAAAACACACCCATACACACACACTAGCACACACACACACACACACATGCACACACACACACACACACACACACACACACACACACACACACACACACACACACACAAGCACAGACACACAGGCATAGACACACATGCGCAGGCGTGCACACACACTCACAAGGTGTGTCGTAGTCGTACTGCTTCAATTTTGTTGTTGCTTGTTTATTTGTTTGTTCCCATTTATTTGTGTCTGTACTCTGTGTCTCATCGAAGGGTTTGTTCGGAAGGGGTCATGAAATTTACTGACAGTACTGTACCTCTGTGTAAACACGCAAACAACAACAACAACAACAACAAATAAACAATATAAAATGATAAGAAAATAAAATATTCTGTCCCCCATCATGCCACAAGCAACTGTAGTTTCCTCTGGTTTCCTTCTCTGTGGTGTGTCATCTGATAAGACAGCCAGCTCGTCCCTGATGGGCCGATAGATTAGTGTGTCTGTCTGCGGAGCAGTGCTGCGTGTCTGTGGAGGGGCAAATCTCTCTCCACGTCTAACCTTGTGCCTTCTCTTGCATCTAACTTGTGTATTGGAGTGTCAGTAATCACACATGTGCACACACACACACACACATACAGATATATAGCATATGTGTGATCTCAGGCCATGACATACAACAATATCAGCTCAGCCACACAACTACATATAGAAACTCACATGCACGCACACACACACACAAGCACATACACTCCCAGAGATACACACTACACACACAGTCACACTCCTATGAGTGCACACACTCCCACAGATAGACCACACACACACACACACACACACACACACACACACACACACACCACACACACACACACACACACACACACACACACACACACCACACACACACACACACACCACACACACACACACACACACACACGCACACACAAAGCTATATACTCTTTGCACCTCTGTACTCTTTGTTTGCTCTCAGGAGATGTTTGATTTGTGGGTGGCCATGATAGAAACTGAGAGCTCTGTGTGTGTGTGTGTGTGTGTGTATGTGTGTCAGTGGCCTCTACAAGTTTCTGGCAGAGTGTGGTGTGTAAGAGA
The DNA here is from genome assembly GCA_030347295.1 of Setipinna tenuifilis. NCBI lineage: Eukaryota > Metazoa > Chordata > Actinopteri > Clupeiformes > Engraulidae > Setipinna > Setipinna tenuifilis. The sequence continues at coordinate 17,024,227 of CM059280.1, read as the reverse complement.
GTCTTGTCTTGTAGCCACAGGCACTCTGTGAGGGTGAAAACATGTCCTTCCAACCGCCCAGGGACCACTGAAGGAGGGATGGTCAAATGAGAGCCTTGTGTGTGTGTGTGTGTGTGTGTGTGTGTGTGTGTGTGTGTGTGTGTGTGTGTGTGTGTGTGCATGTGCATGCGTGTGTGTTTGTGTGTTTGTCTGTGTGTGTGTGTTTCTCCTGTCTGTGTGTGTGGGTCTTTCTCTCTCTGTGTTTCTGTATGTGTGTGTCTCTCTGTGTTTCTGTGTGTATTTGTTTGTATGTCTCTCTCTTTCTCTCTCTCTCTCTCTCGCGCGCTGTCTCTCGGCTCTCTGTTTTGTGTGTGTGCGTACATGTATCTGTGTGTGTGTGTTTGTGTGTGTGTGGTGCTTGGTTGTTTTCCTGTTGAAATGTCAGGAGCTAGGGGCATGAGTGCAAGTGTGTCCTCGTCACCGGGTCAGCTCAGGTGTGCTGCAGTCTAAGGTCACTCGTCACTATCTCCATCTCTCTCTTTCACACACGCTCCCTATCTCTCTCTCTCTCAATATCTCTCTCACTTTCTCCATATCTCTCTCTTTGTCTCTGTGTGTTTGTTTGCATGGCTGTTTCAGTAATGTGTGATTGCTGGATGGTGCTCAAATGAAGCTGTTTTAAATATCTTTCTCTCTCTCTCTCTTTCTCTCTCTCTCTCTCTCCCTCTCTGACTCATTCCCTTGTGTTTTTCCTCTTTCTCTTGTTGTCATGTTTTCTCCCTATCTCTCTATTTCTGCTTTTGCACCTTTCTCATGTCCTTATCTGCCATTTTCTCTGTCACTCTTATCATCTATCTTTCTGTTTTTCAATTACTCGCCCTCTTCATTAATTACTCTCTGTCTCTGTCTCTCTCTCTCTCGTTCTCTTTCGCTGTAATTCTGCATCATACTCTTGTCTTCCTTCCTATTTTCTCTCTCCATTTTTTTCTCTCTCTCCCTGCTGCCCCCCTCCTCCATCCCTCCCTCCATCCCTCCCTCCCTCTGCGGGGCTGTTTCCCCCGAAGAGATATCAGCTCACCTCAGAGGACACTGCCTTTTGTTTCACTTGAGATAGGAGAAAAAACACCCTGACATTCACTGGGGCCGCACACCCCCCTGCAGCGCAGTGTGTGTGTGTGTGTGTGTGTGTGTGTGTGTGTGTGTGTGTGTGTGTGTGAGAGATGTTATGTGTGTGTGTGTGTGTGTGAGAGAGAGAGAGGTTATTTGTGTGTGTGTGAGAGAGAGAGGGTATGTGTGTGTGTATGTGTGTGTGTGTGTGTGTGTGTGTGTGTGTGTGTGTGTGTGTGTGTGTGTGTATGTATGTGTATGTATGTGTATGCATACCCGCATGCACTTGTGTGTGTGTTTAAACGAGTGTCTCTCTCTCTTTACTCATTACTGTGTGTGTGCGTGTGTGTGTGTGTGTTTGGGTAAGTGGGAGACTGCTCTCATGGCTTTGTTGTCTCAGCCCTTGCCCTGCCCCCCCCCCCCATCCTGCATACTCTATCTCTCTCAATTGTTCACTTTATCTTTATCTTTCCCCGTCATTCTGTTTTTCTGTATATATTCTTTCACTCTTTCCCTTATACTCTCTGTTTCTCTTCCTCTTGCTCTCCCCATCTACTTCTTTCTCCCCCCTCTTTCTATCTCTCTCTAGTTCTCTCTCTATATCCCCCTCTCTCCATCTGTCTGTCTCTCCCTCTCCATCTCTCTCTACCTCTCTTTCCATATCTTTCTCTCTCCCTCCCTCTCTAACCTCTCCCTCTCTCTCTCTACCTCTCTCTCTCTACTCTCTCTACCCTCCTCTCTCTACATCTTTCTCTCTCTCCCTCTCCTTCTCTCCCTATCTCTGTCTCTATACCACTCTCTTTCTCCATCCCTCTGTCTCTCTCTATCTCTGCCTCCCCCTCTCCCTATCTCTCTGTATTTATAGTGCAGGTTCTTTGCTCATGTCGTGCCCAGTGCATAACCAAGTGCAGTAAATGGATCCCTGCTATGTTTAGGTGGGGTGACCTGCTACATCAGGGGGCACTACGAGAGAGCACAGCCTGGAAACTGACACACTGGCATACTCCCCACATAGACACACACACACACACACACACACACACACACACACACACACACACTTGTGCATGCTCCTCTTTTCACCTCTTTTTTCAGTCTCTCTGTCTCTCTCTATCTTTCTGTCACTGTCTTGCACACACGCGCACACACACACACACACACACACACACACACACACACACACACACAAGCACTTCTACTGTACACTGGTGACTAAGGTATGAGGCGACCAGCATGGTGAGGATGCATGGTCAAAATGGCTGCCACTCTTGCTGTCCCTTACTCAGCCTCACCATCCACCAGTGGACAACAATGGCCTGTGGTGACCAGTGGTCCTCGCCATCACTTGGCCTCTTGGGGTAAAGCTGGCACAAACATATTGGCAACGTATCATGACAGATGCTGAAAGGAGCTTTTTTTACTCAACATGGCAGAATTGGTATTATTTCCCATGAATATGACACCATTTTCCATTACACATTATTGCCTACTGAAATTACATTGTTTTAGTATTAAGCACTACATTCTAACCTAAGAGAAATCATCAGGGCTAGGCTGCAGTTCATGGCAGATGCCATAAGTTCATAATATGGGTACTGGTATGCCAGTTATTTGACAGATTCACTGTGTCTCTTGCTGTGTTTGATAGAGTCTCTGTAGTAGTAGTTTGCCATTTAGTATTGAAAGATGATGCCGTTTAGCATTGAAAGATGATGCCGTTTAGCATTGAAAGATTGTGTATTTTACTGCAGCAGACTGCTTGTGTGGATGTCTGCCCAACCACAGCTAACAGTGAGGGTAGTCATTGGTGTATGGTAGTTTCTGTCTGGCTAAAAACAGGTAACAGTGAGAGTAGTTATTGGGGCATGGTAGTTTCTGTGTGGACAACCACAGCTAACAGCAAGGGTAGTAATTGGCGTATGGTAGTTTCTGTCTGCCTAACCACAGCTAATAGCTAGGGTAGTCATTGGCCTATGGTAGTTTCTGTTTGGCTAACCACAGCTAACAGTGAGGGTAGTTACTTGCATATGGTGATTTCTTTGATGATGATGATGATCTATTAACAATGTAGTTTTAGTGCTTTAAAAGACAAAGGTGGTGCCTTTGTAAGGAAAAAGGATTGTGATTTTAAAGCTCTAGTGTTGCATAGGACTGAGAAACCCATGGAACTGACAAATATCAATCGATAGCATTTATGCATTACAATATGCATTCTTGCTCCTGTCACATAAATGACATACTATGCGTGTACAGTATACATGCAGACATAAATACAGACATACAGACACTTAGCCAACTGCTCTGCTTTCACACACACTCTCTGATGTTGTGTGTCAAAAGCATTTGTGCTTTTAACATATACACAGACTTGGAGACACACATGAATAAACACGCACATAACACATAACACATAACAGACACACACACACACACACACACACACACACACACACACAGGCAACCTGTTCCCATGAGGCCATGCATTCCATATGAAGTCGTGCAGAGTACTAACAGTAAACACACACAGCGCATCTCCTGGCGTCATTCTCTGTGTTGTGTGTTTTGTAAATAGTGCGGAAGGAACGCCACTACCACACGCCTCCGTGCACCTCACGTGTGTGTGTGTGACCTTGCTCACTCATTGCCCCCCTTACATCATCTCTTCATCTCGTTCTCTCTTTCTCTGTCTCTGTCTCTCTCTCTCTCTCTCTGTCTCTCTCTCTCCCTAAGCATCCCTTGCTTTTCATTGGAATGTTTCTCCTCTGTCCATTGTGCTGCCCTCCAGATGTTTTTTGTTCACTAACTGTTTTACCAAGCTGCAACATCCCCAGCTAAACACTGAAGCCCAAACTGAACATTGTAAAGTTGTAATACCTGACTCGTCCATTAGGGGCTGGCTGCAGAAGTGAGCAACACCCCACAGGCTTCCATGTAAAAAATTACAGCCTGGATAAAAAAAACGTTTTTACGTGTTTTGGTAGTTTTCCATGATTACTCTTAGGTGGGTAATTTTTTTTTAGAATCCATTAGTTTAATCCCCAGATAATTTACATTGACATTAATAGAATGAATTGGCACAGATGGCAGCAGGCAGAACCTTTAATTTAAGCCTCATCCGGTCTGTGAGAAGGTCTACGTGTCACGTCACAGAGGGTTTGTCCAGCTCTCTTATGTGCAGTCTGTTTTTATCCTGCAGTCAGTCTCTGCATGATTAACCCCTAATGTTTCTCTGATTCTCTTTTTCCCCACCTCTACTGCTTCATACACTGCTTGTTTCCACCTTGCAGTTACCTTCTCTACATGTTCTCATCATCACATTTTTTCCCTTTCTTCTCTCTTTATCCCTCTCATCATTTCAGTTATTCTATCTTCTATCTTTTCTCTTCATGTATACGTTTGTCCTTCTCATCCTCTAGTCTTCACCTTTGCCACTCCATCTGTCACTTCCCTCCCTTTTTTACTTCTCTGACTTTTACCCAATCTCTCCACTCCATTCCTCCACACTTACAACTTCTGTGCCATTTCCTCTCTCATGTCTCCCTCCACCTCTCTCGCGTTCTCTCCTCCTTCATCTCTCTCCTCATTCATCCCATTCCTACAATCGCTTCTCCTTCCCTTCTCCCTCCTTTTCTCCCACTTACTCTCTCCCTCTCTGCCCATCTCTACCTTAGCTGCTGGTTACACTTACAGTATAAGCTGTTGCAGTGATAAATGCTATATATTCTGATGTTTGCTATGGTCTGACAGCAGAACAGTCAGCAGTGCTAGCCATGTGCTAGTACCATGGGAGCAGAGCACATGGTCATCTTTGTCAGTGTTACCAACTAGAGGAATATATTGGGCCGATATTTGCATTTTTGAAACACATCAGCATCAGCCAATGTTTGCACAATATTAGGCCGATGCATAGAGCTGCATGTCTGTGACCACAATGTGATGCAGAGGTGTTTTCACTTCTGAAGGTAGTCTGCTTACTCTGTTTTCCTCTACACCTCTGTTAGCGTATGTCCTCCTTTTTGTGAGACACTTTGGATAAAAGCGTCTGCTGAGTATAATGTAATGTTTTCAGAAAGTGCCAATGACACATTTTCCTTAAAAGAGCAAGGGCAAGTTCAGGTCTACATTACATTACATTACATTACATTACATTACAGTTAGCAGACACTTTTATCCAAAGCGAGTTACAAAAAGGAGGACATAAGCTAACAACATGTCTGTTTTTTTGTTAATCCTGTACCAAGGATGACAGGTGTATTATGACTTTTCCACATTAGATGAATGACTACAATACTGCAATGGAAATATTTGAGAAAATAATGAAAATATATATTTATCTTCTAAAAGCAGCAGCTTCAGTCTTAATTAATCCATCTTAAACTGCACAGAATCTTTGGAAATCTAGGTCTGGAGTTTTGTCCAAAATTGACAACTTGCGTCTGAGGGCCATAGTTGAAATTGGCTTGAGACGTGTTCATGCAAGACTGAGAAAAACTCTGGAGATTTTGCCGACCATCTGCTGATCGTTTGTCCCGAATTTTCTCTTGTCCTGTTCACTTGCAGACCTGCTAGCAAGATTTCCAGTGTTTTGGCTGTGAAAAGCACGTTGGAAAAGGCCAAAAAATTAGGAATTTAGACAAAATATAAAAGCAGCTTTAGGAAAATTGTAGCCACTCTGTAGACACTGTACACACTCTATCAAGGTAGATTTTTTAAGGCCAGGACATTCTTTTTTTACTTTCTTCAGAAATGAATATTTATCATCCAGATGGAACTTTATTTAAACTAAAAGCTACTTAACTAAACGAATGTCTGAATGTGTTGTGTTCAGCTTCATAATTTTTTTTTGTGTCATCGCTGCCTTATATTACACTTGACCCCCCCAGTCTCTCTCTCTCCCTCTTTCTCTCTCCATCTCTCTCTCTCTCTCTCTCTCCCTCCCTCTCTCTTTCTCTCTCTCTCTCTTTCTCACTGTATCCTTCACCCCCCACCCTCCCCATCCCTCCCTGACTGTATCCTTCATCGTCGTCTCTGTCGCTCTCCCTCGTGTCCCTGGTCCATGGGTTGAGAACAGGTGGAGCTCACACAGGTGCGCTGCTCCCCCGGGGCCCCCCCTGCTGCTGCGCGTCTCTCTCCTCCCTTCCTTCCGGCTCAGGAGAGCGCGCACACACACACACACACACACACACACACACACACACACACACACTCATACGCAGCAGAGCAGCAGCAGCTCTCGCCCTGTCCTCCATCTCCACCCACAGGAAAAAAAGAACATATTGAAAAGTGTGCACACACACACGCACACACACACACACACACACACACACACACACACACACACACACATGCACACACACAAACACACAGACACACTGGCTCTCACACACACACACACACACACACACACACACACACATACGGGTATGCGTGCATATACACACACACAAATTTGTGCGTGCACACACACACACACACACACACACACACACTCACTCAGGGACCACAGGGGTTGTCTGCCAGACAGCAGTCTTTTTATTTCTTTATTTATTTCCTACCTCCTGGTGTCTGAGCTTGGTTCCGGACCGACCCACTTTGGGCTCCCAGTTGGGTTCTGAGGTGTTAGTACAGGCAGAGGACTTGAGGGAGGTGTGTGCAGGTGTCAGCACAGCACGGGATTGTGGGACAGGTAAAATAAAATAATACGCCGCCGGCATTGCCGTAAGGTGCCATTGTGTTTTAGCATCAACGCGCAGCGGCTGATTTGCACACGTAATTTCAGTTCACAAGGTTTTGTTGACATTTGCCATGCTGTGGATTTGTTGACATTCTCAAAAAAAAATAAAAAAAAACAAAAAAACAAATGTTATTATCGGTGAACACCCCCCCCCCCCCTTTCCCAACAGGCTCCCGCACCCCCGCTTTGAAGTTTCAGGGGTTCTCCTGGGCTTTAAGTCTTAACAAGACCAAAGTCAGTGTTGGGAACGTCTCACTAAATATAACTCCACTTGACAGGAGTCTGAAAGAGTGGATACCCTTGTTACTTTGAAGAATTCCAATTACTGTCACTGTTTTGGATGTAAAAGTGTCTGTGTGTGTGCGTATGTGTGCACGCACGTGTGTGTGTGTGTCTGTGTGTGTGTGTGTGTAGGTAAGCTCACAGGCAAGTGTGTGTGTGTGTGTGTGTGTGTGTGTGTGTGTGTGTGTGTGTGTGTGTGTGTGTGTCTGTTAATCCATGCACAATGCGGCTCAATCCTCCTAGACAGCTGTGTGTGTAATTAGTGATTATTTGGAGTAGCTTGTCGTGCTCAGGAACAGAAGAATGAAAGCTCCCCAGGGACATGATGTGATGGGATTGCTCTTTCCTCTCCTCACTCTTCCCAGGTGAATCCCCTAATGTCAGTGTGCGTTGGTATGGCATGGTAAACAATGCGCTTTTTATTTGCTTGGACTCAAAGGGCTTTAAACTACCTTTTGCTCCAAGATGGATTTTGTTTTGCCCCAAGGTGGATGTTTATGGATTCATAGATGGATGGATGGATTTATGGATGGATGAATTTATGGATGTTTAACCACTATACTCTAGTGGTCAGATCATCTGACCCCCCCCCACCACCCCACCCCCCAGTTGCCTCTTCACTCCCCAGTAAGGCCGGCTCACAATGCTGATGTTCCCACAATGCATCTCATACACGGCCAAGGATACGCCATCCTTTATACAAGGGAGCCAATCTAGATTCAATTACAGGTCAGCCAGCGGGGGCAATTTATAACCAAACACTGAGGGCGACTTCAGGAGGATGGACGAGGTGGCACCACACTTAGTAATCAGCGGTTAACCCTTATTGACCCCCCCCATCAGAAAACTGTCCAGCAGAAACCACAGGCAACGGATAACAATTTACAGTGCAATCCAGTTAGTTCCCCATGCCGAATAGGACAGCCACTGTGTTTTTTTGTTTTGTTTTGTTATTCTGGTAATAGCAATGTGCATGCTGGTAATTTTACTGGAAAAGCTGGAAATGAATGGTGTGGTATGATGGGAAGAGGCTTTGTTAATCTGCTACTTGAAATTACATTGCAAATTAAACAAATTAATTAGAGCCCTTTTGCCAATCCGCATTATAAGATTGTGTTTCCGTTTGCATGTGTATGTATGAGTATACGTGTGTGTGTGTGTGTGTGTGTGTGTGTGTGTGTGTGTGTGTGTGTGTGTGTGTGTGTGTGTGTGTGTGCGGGCACTTGTTTGCGAGTGTGTATTTCCTGATCCTGCAGAGGTTATTCAAAGCGCCACAGCAAACAGCTGTGTGGCTAAAACCAAACAGTATTAGCATATTTCTCATCTGTAGTTCTCCTTGAAATAAATCTACTGTTTCTACCAGGAGTGCAAATAGATTAATGCATTTCAATATTGAATGATCAGAAAAAACATTGTTCAGCTCGTTTCACCACCATTACATTTATAGATGAGTTCCACTTATCTGCTGAATCATGGGGAAAAACAAACAGCCGCTAGCAGTCGAAAGGCAGCAGGAACATGATTCGAGTGACACATTTAATTTGGGGAAATGCTTGAGGGTTGCAAATAGGTTGTAAATAGTAATGGGTTTTTAGAGGCCATCCCCATGCATCCCCCAATACTGCTTTTCATTGGCTTCTTTGAGGGCATCCACTCGTCTTACATGATCAGCAACATTTTCTATCTTCTATCTGTTACAGACAGCATTCCAACTTTCTGTGTTTTGTTTTTGTGCACTTGTTTGGCAGTGATGTCCATCTCTCTGTTCTCACCTCATTTGTCTCCTGGCAGGAATAAAAAGCATGGGATGTTTAATTTAGACAAATGCTAGAGGGTTGTTCTTGTCCGGATCCTCCAGTTTTTTGACAGTTTTCCATTTTCAGTTTCAAGTTCGCTGATCTGTGCATCTGACACAGTGTGAGTGCAAGTCCATTGTAATACCAAAATTGTTGCAAACTTGCGATGCATTTAAAAAATATATATTTATATGTCCATTTTCATGTGTCTTTTGCGCTGTCCTGTCAAATAGAGAGTAGAATTCTTTTTTTTCATTGCACATGATAATGAGATTGGTCGGCAGATTAAAGATTAAAAATTGGTTAGTGAAGTTAGTTTAATATAAAGGAAAAGTATATTGTTGTACGGCCATACATCATTCTCTCAGTCTGACCAGTTCACTAACAGGCATACACTTAGTGTAACATAAGCTCACACACTTTTACACGTAAACACAGGACAATGAGGCAGCATGGTTGCAAGGAGAGCCTTAAGCCACTGCTGTCTGTGCATGTCACTGTAATTTTAAGTCTTCTTTGTGGAAAGATCTTACCATGCTGCTGCAAAACACTACAAAACAATAAAAAATGTAGTGGGGTTTTTACCTTCTGAAGCTGAGACCGACACCCCTGACTGGTACTGGGACTGGCTGGGACTGACACCTCCTTCATTTGTGTCCAAATCATCATTTCATGTCTGTTTCCATGTGTTTTTAATACTTCCTCTTGGGGTGTGGCTGAATTGTTTTAGTGAGACCTCACCATGCTTGAAACGTAAAATTAAAACTTCATTTGTGTCCAAATATTTGAATATTCACATGTTCCCCGTGTCATTTCTCTCTGTCCTTGGGGTGTCCTTGAAGGTTCTACTGGGACCTCACCATGCTGCTGCTGATGGTGGGCAACCTGATCATCATCCCTGTGGGCATCACCTTCTTCAAGGACGAGCACACGCCACCCTGGATCGTCTTCAACGTGGTCTCCGACACCTTCTTCCTCATGGACCTAGTGCTCAACTTCCGCACGGGCATCGTCAAGGAGGACAACACGGAGATCATCCTGGACCCGCAGCAGATCAAGATCAAGTACCTGCGCAGCTGGTTCGTGGTGGACTTCATCTCGTCCATCCCCGTCGACTACATCTTCCTCATCGTGGAGACGCGCATCGACTCCGACTTCTACAAGACGGCGCGCGCCCTCCGCATCGTCCGCTTCACCAAGATCCTCAGCTTGCTGCGGCTACTGAGGTTGTCCCGCCTCATACGATACATCCACCAATGGGAGGAGGTGAGATTTTTGAGGCTACTCTCTCATTGGTTTTGGGGTGATGTTGGGATAGGGTCTAACTTGTAACACGGCCACTGTTTTCTTGACAACCATTTATTCAATATAAACACATGGTATAAAATAGGTAGCACTACTTCTTAGCATTTATTTTGCATTTGTTAACTCTTCACACTTTGTTCATCATTTGGTAACAATTGATTTTACACTATTTCCCACAGTATTTAAATCATTTAAAAACATACTGACACACATCTGTATGGATGTTGATTGGTTACCTGTCTGTCTGGTTATCTATCTGTCTGTCTGTCTGTCTGTCTGTCTGTCTGTTGATCTTTATGCTATCTGCTATCTATGTCTCAGCCTTCTGCCTTTATGTCTGTCTATCTATCACCTTCTCTGTCAGCTTTAACATTTGTAAATATGTTTATAAATGATTTACTGATGAGAAATAGTGTAAAAGCAATGGTTACCTAATGACCAACAAAGTGTTAAGTAAGAGTTAACAAATGCAAAATATATGCTTATTAGGAAGTAGTCATTATAAAGTGCTACCTAAAATGTAGTATACATTTATTCAGGACTAACATTCACACAAGAATCCAATGGCTTTCGACAAATCACTGTAAAGTCCATATCTATATATGGTGTTTCTATATATTATATGACATCCATAAGATGTAATGTCTGACCTGGACTAACCCTGTCTGCCCCAGCCATAGACATACGGCAGCCCCTGTAAAAGCACCAGCCCATATAAGCCTTTAATGCATGCTGTCAGCAATAGCAGAGGAATAGCAGCGGTTACTACCCCATAAATTCTATAGGTGTGCTCAGGCTGCAGTCTGCATTTGCCCGTTTAGCACGGTTCACTGTGTTCTCCCCTCGCAGATTCATTTTGGTTAGAGGCATAGTGCATGGATTTTGTCAGCGAAAATACGCAGCGAAAGTATATAGGGATTGGAGGAACGGAAACACTTTCTATGCTTCAGCTTGATATTTGAGCTGGAAAGTTTCCAAACCATACCCTCTGGTGAATGCTGCTCTGGTCTGGTCGGAGACTTTGTCCGGGCATTGACATAAACTGCCCTCACTAGGGTCCTGCAGGAACTGTGTGTCTGCGTACTTCCTAGGTGTGCAAGCTAATTGCCGTTCTGAGCAGTAAGCATAGGAATAGGACACTCAACCAAGCTATGATATAAGCTATCTTATTCCATCCCATCTTTGGTGACTTTAAGATTTGTTATATAAACCTAAGTCAATCATTGTGAATATGGTAATATACAATTATAAATATGGATTTATTAGTAATGCTTCATGGAAACTGGGTATTACCAAGATTAGGTTATTACCCCAGTGTACCACCAATATACTGTACTGCTTACTAATTCAGCTGTGTGGTGCACCAAACTAGCTGACAACTGTGTGGAGCGTGAGCGGATACCCTATTAATACATTAACATTTATAGGATTCAAATTCATATTTGCGTTTGTGTTGTATCATTTGTAAGCCATTTGTAATCATTTGCTGCTTTCTCTGCTCTAAAATTGCTTTGTTACACTTTGTTCATTTTCCTCCTCATTCATTTATATTATAGTCTGACAGTTTGTAAGATGGAAAAACACAAAGGTCTTTAGGGTAAACACAGGGAGGTGTGCAGAGGCTGCAGATAGAGGGTATCAGGCACACTCCATGCAAGAAATGAAGCTGTTCCTTCGGGCTTATCTGGCAGTGGGACACAGAGAATTTAGCCCTCGTATCAGAGAGCAGAGGGGCCAGGTGGATGCTGGGAAACATTCCCAGTGTCAGCGGGTCCCAGGGGGAAATGTTATTATTTTGCAGTTTGCCACTGTGCTTATCCCCCCATCCCCCACCTCCCCACCCCAACCCCCATCCCCCCGTCCCCCTACGGCCCTGTTTCTGTCCCAGTCTGTAAAAAGTGCAGATGATTTAGAAATAAAAAAAATTGCGATGATTATAATTGCGGTAATAATGAGAGAAGTTGCTGTGCCTTCCCACCTGAGTCCCTGCCATTACCCCTCCTGCCTCCCCTACTACCTCCATGTCTTCTCACCCCCCTCCCCAAAGTGCAAAGCGAAAGTTTTTCAGGGCTTCAGTGGGGGCCTCCACAGGGCCCCGGACCTCCCGCCATATGCCATCATGGCCCTCGGCCCCCCCCTTCCCCTTCCCTCTCCCTCCCCGCTCACCGGTTCCAGGTGGGTGCATCCAGGTCCCTGCAGCCTGGGCGCGCTGCAGACGCATTCATGCAGGTTGGGCCCCAGTGAAGCGAGCGGTCCCCACTGAGGCCTGTGCTATTTCCTGCCCAGCAGGGCACCGCCACGCTTCAGCTCCAGGTGGGGTTTGGGGGGGTTGCGGGGAGGGGAGAGCAGGGGTGGGGGGGAGATGGGGGATGGAGGGCAGCTGCTTTTGCTGATAGTCACAGAAGTTTTTGACTAGATGCACAAAAGTCAGAGTCAACCTGAGGTGGCCAACGTGCTCGCTCCAAACTATCACAACAGGAGGAGAACAAACTATTTGAGGAGTCCACAGGAAAAACGGGCATGGTCACAAAATGCAGAAACTGAGAAAATGCAATTTCTAACTATGATTTTTGATTTGCTTTGAAGTAAATGCTGTTTTAAAATGCATCTAGCTTGAGACCATACTTGTTTATTTACAGGATTACTTTTGAAAATCCTGAGGCTTCAGTGCAACTACCGATAGGAAAAAATTGATTTTGTGACTATGCCCATTTTTCTCATAGACTTCTCATTTTTGTTTGGTGAGATAGTGGAAGGTGGTGCATAAGCCTTTGGTGCCACATTTGTGCAGGCATCACTCGAGAAGCCCCTGCTAAACATTGAAGAATTGGAGATGCAGTACATTGCTGTGGAGCCATTTTGAAATTGTGCTCAAGTCTGCTCGCGTTGCTGTTTTGTGAGGTTGTGTTGCCTTTCCCAGAGACTGAGCTGACATGTGAATCATGAGTCAGGCAGGGGGACACACAAGACAACAAGCCACCGTGACTCACGGCGCAAGGGTCTTAGCACCATGTGGAAAGATGGCAGCGTGCTTTTTGACACACGGGTGATGAAGGATTCTTCCTTAATGTCACTCACATCATGTCATGACACCCCCCGCAAAAAAAAAAGACGAGGGTAGTGTTGTAGAGTTGAGCACACCTTTTCCCAGACAGGTTACATCTCGCTCCTTCCCTTCTTCAGCTGTCTGGGGTGGCTTTCGTCATCACCGCCATGACAGGTGAGAGCTAGTCGGTCACCGTGGCAACCACAGTGGGCACGAATCCTGTCAACTGAGTGGGCGGAGCTAAAAGTCATGTCCTCAAATCCCGTGAGGGGGGTGGAAGGCAGAGGTCACCACAGGAAAATGTCACCTGTCACCTTCTGAGAAGAAGAGAATGTCTAAGATAGCACACACACACACACACACACACACACACTCACACACACAAGTCGAATATCTTTTTTTTCTTTTTTTCATGTCATTTCACGTGTTAGTGTTTAAGCTGACATAGGCACGACAACATTAAAAAAACTGCTCTTCCTGATTTTTACCTTTCCTGTGTGAAAATATTTCAGGGCCAAGTGCGCATTGCGGCTTTGAAGCCAAGGTGAAGGGCTTAGAACTATTACTCAGTAATATGTGGTTGTAAGTCGAAATAGGCGAGCGTGGTGTTTCGTTCACAGTAAAAGTAGGCTAAAAGTAGGCTTAAATGGCACAAATGAATCTCAGATGAACTACTTGGAGTGTTACTGCTGACAGTTCATCCTTATCACACCTTATCAAAAAGATAACCGATATATGAAATGGGCTTATGAACCTGACAGGAGGAAAAATGTGCTTGAGTTTCACAGCACCTTGTTGCAAAAGGAAAAAGGAGAGTATGTGTTATGCTCAGGAGGAACATAACACTTTCACGATGGTTTCTTAAGGGAAGGATGATTTTAGAAATGTGTTTTAAAGCCTTACCTACTGTGTTATTGGTTGGACACTGGTGGAACAGAACCCAGAGCCAGAGCTGGCCATGCAGAGCAGTGCAGGGTCTGGCATGTGATAAGCAATCTTCTCTCTGTCACTGTGTTGTGTGTCTGCAGGTGGGTATCAGTTAATACTGTGTGTGTGTGTGTATGCATGAATAATGGGCCATTATATTGTCTGTGTGTGTGAGTGTTCGTGTGCATGTGCTAGTTTTTTGTGTTCCTGTGTTAGTGTTTGTGTGTGAGTGAGTGTGTGCATGCGCAAGTGTGTGTGAGTGCCTGCGTGTGTGTGTGTGTGAGAGTGCATGCGTATGTGTGTGTGTGTGTTTTGTGTGTGTGTGTGTGCTGAAGTGCAACTTCAAACACCTCTTCACATAAGAGCACTTTGGATAGGCTGGCTCTTGTGTTATCAACACACACTCAGGAGAGGAACACGACATGGTGACCTGAGATTGATTGAGGTGCCACTTGACTGACCCTGCCTGGTCACATCCGCCAGAGTCACACGCAGCACTAAAAACCTCAGGCAGATAGGCAGATAGTCACTTGGCTTCCCACAGCTGCCGGTGTTCTTCGACAACCAGCGGTCTTCTGAGAAGGATAGACAGAAGACAAAAATAACTAGAGTGAGGGAGATGAGAAAGAGAGAGAGAGAGAGATGAGGGAGAGAACCATAGAAGGCTAGAGAAAAAGAGAGAAGGGTGTAAGTGGCAGATGGAGAGAAAGAGAGAGTGAGAGACAGAGAATGAGAGAGTGGGAGACAGACAAATAGAGGAAAAAAAGGAGAGAGATTAGGAGAGACAGAAAAATAGAGAGAGAGAGAGATGCAGAACAAGAGAGAAGGGTGTAAACGGCAGATGGGGATAAAGAGGGAAAGAGAAAAAGAGAGTGGTAGACAGAGGATAGAAAGGGAAAGAAAGTAAAGGAGAGAAGAGATGCTGAAAAAGAGAGAAGGGTATCAGTGGGACATGGAGATAAAGAGAGGGAGAAAGAGAGTGACAGACTTAGAGGGGGGATGAGAAAACGAGGGGGTCGCTGGTGCCGTGAGGCGTCTGTGAAAGACACTGTGAGCCTAAAACAGAGACCAAAATAGCATGACTGATAAACAAGTGAATGATACAGTCGGGGTGTGTGTGTGTGTGTGTGTGTGTGTGGGGAGGGGGGGGGCTGGTGCAGCAGCGTGGGGGTGGGGATTGGGATTGTGGAGGCGATTGGTTAGGGGAGGAGGTGGGGTGGGATGGCGTTTGGTGGCTGCAGAATGTGACAGCGATAACACTGCCGGAGATAATGACATTCTAACCAGGGTGCTGATATCCATCGCCACAGAGGGTCTCTCCTGACCCTCCCCTCGACACCCCCCCACCCCCACCCCTCGACCCCCCCACCCCAGCCTTTGTCCTCTGTGGCAGACCGACCCATCTCATTGTCATATTTCATTGGAGGTAAAAATAAACAGCGAACCGGGCTCTCCGGATGTAAACAGCCGTACCCCCCCCTTCAGGGCCGTATCCCGTAGACAAAAAGGCATTGAGTGCAATTAAATTAGTCAGCATGTTATTAAATCAAATTCAAATGAATGCACTAATGACTGGCTCCGGTGCGTGCGTGGACCCCCCCATGCCAGATGCTCGCCAGCGATCCCAGTGTCTCCCAATGGTGAACGAAAACAAAAAAACGAGCTACCCGATTTTCACAGCTTTTGTGATTCTTGATGGTGAGGGAGCATGTGTGTGCATACACTGGTGAAGAGGCATAATGATCAAACTTGGGGATAAGGATGTAGTGTAAAGACAGCTGAAAGATGGAAGTACTTGAGGGAGTGGGGGGGTGGGGGGGTGTCCTACCAGGGGGTCAGGATTTGGCTGGTTGGCTTCAGTTGATTAGCAAGGCACTTCCTCGTCGCTATTTTCCAGAAATTGCATCATATCTGCCCCCATCTTCCCTGTGCAGATTGGTGGGTGCTCCACTCTCAGCTCATGTAGGAGGGCGTTCCTGATCTATGTCACTGTCCATATTTGAACATCCAATGCCCTTCCTTGTTATAGCTCTCCCTCATGTCAATTAGTAATGTGGCACTTAATTGGCTAAGTGAAATGGGGGCTGAAATGAGCCCCTTGAAACTCCATTTTGACACTTAAAAACTTTGTTCAATTTTGGCTAAATTCACTAGCCAATGCCTAGCATTTCCCATTGAAATGAATAAGGGTAAGACTTGCTTACTCCCTCCAGTTAATATAGTACCTGCATGGATCCTACACACCAAAAATATCCCAGGAGTGTGGGGAGATTGAGGGTGGGCATAGGGCTCTTTGATTAGAACTTGCCATGTAACGAACAATTCTGTGGGTCCACTCCAGAGCCAATTAGCATTCATTTTCATGCAGCTACCACCAACACACCCCAACCCACCCACCCTCCTTTTAGCCTGCAGCACCTAAATGCTAAAGGGGGGGGGGGGGGGGGGGGAGTGTAAAGAAGGCTGAGAAATGATGAGATGGAGCTGTAGGATTTTAATGCGGGCACTCACCTTGTCTGTAGCCCACGGAAGTGAAGACGTGAGCAGCCGTAAGCACCTTTGAGATGAGGGGATAAAGGAGGGAGGTGGGGTGGTGGGGGGGCTGGTGATCAGCTGAACATGGCAGACAGGCGCTGCCTGCAGTGCTGATCTGGTTGTCGTCTGGAGCTCCAGGATCTGCCACCATCTGCGTTTGTTTATTGTGCCAACGTGGAGGGGTGGGGGGGGGGTCGATCTCCATTAGTATCAGCATCTGGGATCCTTGCAGGACGTATAGCTGAAGTGGTCGGGCTGTTTCTGAAAAAAGGATTGGAACCTACAAAGACCGTTTAGGTTTTCGAAGGTGGGATGGTGTGGGTGGGGGGGTGGGTATGGGTGGTCGGGATAATCCTGCACACCAACGATATGCCAGGAGGGGTGAGCCGGGTGAGAGGAGAGTCTTTGATTAGCATGTGCAATTTTAACAAACAATTCAGGAGATCCAGTCATGCGTACAGCTACCACCACCACCACCACCACCACCACCACCACCACACACCACCACCACACACCACCACCAGCACCACACACCCAACCCCCTTCCAGCCTGCAGCAGCCAAATGTATAAGCAAATCTAATCAGCCAATCGGCTGTCTCGCTGGGTGACCGAGGTAGCCTCGCCAAGGGCTGCTCTCTGGGAGATAAGGGGAGGATGAAGAGGCTTTTAATGGCTGTTATTGAGAGCACAATGAGGTGCGCTGGCAACTGTGACAGGTCCTCCAGCCCGGCTCGGCTCGCACGAAACGTGCCTCGCAAGGCATTAATACCCATAGCAGGGCATCTCCACAGACTATTACATAAAAACGTGTAATCCCTCCATGCACACATGCCCGTAAACAGAGACCCGCCATGGGGTGGCACAGACAGGAACACACACAGACACACACACACACACACACACACACACACACACACACACATGCACACACAGAATAACATGAGGAAACATGATGGCTACCCCCTGTAAATGAAGGAAGAGAGAATGCAAAGTGTGTGTGTGTGTGTGTGTGTGTGCGTGTGTGTATGTATGTATGAGTGTGTGTTATGATGAACCCCCCCCCACCCCCAGAGTCGCCTGAAAGAGGGGACAGCCGAGCGAACACCCCCACCCCCCCACCCCAGGCCCCACACCCTCATGTGGGG
This sequence comes from Setipinna tenuifilis, assembly GCA_030347295.1. Classification (NCBI taxonomy): domain Eukaryota; kingdom Metazoa; phylum Chordata; class Actinopteri; order Clupeiformes; family Engraulidae; genus Setipinna; species Setipinna tenuifilis. The sequence continues at coordinate 17,006,370 of CM059280.1, read as the reverse complement.
CTGTCGCTTTCACCCAGCTCTGCTTCCCCAGCGTGGAGGGTCGATGGTGGGGCTGGCGAGGGGCCTGGCAGGGGCTGGGTGTGACTCAGAGGCTGCCATTCAGGAGCTGCCATTAGGCTGAAACAGAGACAAAAGCAGCAGCAACATGGGAGCCTGCTGACTGGCAGGGAGCCTAAAAAGCTGAATTAGACTGTAGGGAGTTGTGGTTGTGTGTGTGTGTGTGTGTGTGTGTGTGTGTGTAAAGCAAGGATGTTAGAAAAACACTGCACAAGCATGTGTGTGTGTGTGTGCGTGCATGTGTATGTGCGTGTGTGTTTTTGTGTTTGTGTGTAAAGACAAGGTGGTTAAAAAACCTGTACAAGCATGTGTGTGTGTGTGTGTCTGTGTGTGTCTGTATGTGTATGTGTGTTTTGTTTTAAACCACAGTGCGTATGAATGATTTTCTTGGACTGGGATCTGACATGGCCTTGCCAAGCATTCATCATCATTAACGCCATCGACAGCAAGCAGCAGATGCTTAAAGCAGAGCACTAAATCCCTGCTGTCTGGCCAGTCACTGCTGCTACACTAGCGCACATATTTATCCATCCCCTCACCTGGAGAAAAACTCAAGTCTCCCATCGTAGTTCCCGTGCCAAAGCAGATGCTGGTACCACTTGGGTTGGGCAAAGGTTAACATACATTTCCTAAAGGCTTACATCCTCAGGTATGAGAAAAGGCCTGCCTGATAATCACCTCTACTTCACTGAGAACTGAGAGACGAAGGAGGAAACTTTAGCCCCAAGCCAAATGATTTATGAATGCATAGGTTCCTCAACTTACTAGCTTACTGTATAAGCACTTATTTATTTTATTTTAAATATTATTATTTTATTATATCATTTTTAATACAATTTTTATTTATTTTTAGAGATTCTTCTAAATTTCAGAAGGGAGTATTAGTCACAATCTCCATGTCACTGCTCCTTGTACCTGTACAAATATGCATGTGACAAATAAAATGTATTGATTCTTGATTCTGGATTCTTCTGCTTGGTGGAGAATGGCTGCTTATCTGCCCCCCGTCATCTTCCTGTTTTTCTGCCCGCACATCGTGAGGCTCCAGTGTTGGGCTTTGCTACCGACAAATTATGTTCTTACTGATGTTAGGCAACACAACTTTATCTGGAGAACTTACTGTAAATCAGCAGTAGGCAAGTTATTGTGGTCATCCAGTCAGAACATCAGAAACCCTTCAAGGAAATACCTGATTTATGTTATTACTCTAAGACAATGACTTTAACACAGCAATGACTTTAATGCAATTTGACATTCTGTAAAGATTCATTTTACAGTATTCTTACCGTAAACACACTAGGAATGGCAGTAAAGGCCGAAGGGGTCAAAAGGCACATGTACAGTGCCATAGTGCAGGTAGGGTAGGAGAGGGAGCTTATTCTAATGGGCCATTTCTCACAGCCAAGGCCATGTGTACAGCCTCCACTGAGACATGAGCTGAGGTCACATGTACACTGTGTGTGTGTGTGTGTGTGTGTGTGTGCGTGTGTGTGTGTGTCTGTGTCTGTGTCTGTGTGTGTGTGTGTGTGTGTGTGTGTGTGTGTGTGTGTACGTGTGTGTGTGTGTGTGTCTGTGTGTGTGTGTGTGTGCGGTTGATAAACTCGGTGGAATTAGCCATGTGTGTGTGGGGTGATGAGCTTCACACAGATGACAGTGTGTGAAAGCCTAGCCTAAAGATACCGCTGCAGTGTTGCCACAGCCCCCATGCCCCCCTCTCCCACATATACACACAGATAGACAGACACAGACACACACACACACACACATGCACACACAGACACAGACTCAGGCAGGGAGGCCGCCAGGCACATCACATCTCCTTATCAATCAGAGCCAAAAGGCCATCCATCCATCACAGACAATGCGGCGCTATGCTTTGCAAGTGTGTGACTGTGGTAACCTATGTGTGTGTGAGAAACGTGTGCCGTAGCTACGTGCTAATGCACTTATGTCTTGAGTATGTTTATGATGCAGAGAACCACTCTGAGCGAGTGTAGAAAGCCAGTGAATAAGTCCATGTTTGTCTGTGTGTGTGTGTGTGTGTGTGTGTGTGTGTGTGTGTGTGTGTGTGTTTACTAGTTTGTTTGTTCCTCTGTGTAAGTTTGCCCACATTAAAATAAAAAACTAGGACACATTGACAATTTGATAATAAAATTGCACAGGCAGGTCAGAGCCAGATAGTGTGTGTGTGTGTGTGAAGCATATATAACAGCTCTGGCCCATTTCAAATGTGCCTAATAATTCAAACAGGCCCTAACCCCATGGTCATCATGATTTAAACATGGGCCGCGCGATATTGCCAAACCGAGTGCTCTCGTCGTTGGGAAAGGCATTAAACTTAATTCCTCAGACTCCAAATAATGACTCGGTAATAGGGCCCTATATCTGCCACATTCCCCACTATTTAGCCGGAATATATTTCCCTTTAATTGAGAGCCAGCGTTGCCCATCTTTCGATTGCTAATTTATTTCATTTTGGGTGGGAGGAGGAGTAGGGGTTGGGGTGGGTGGGTGGGTGTGGGGCCTGGGGTGTAGAGAGACAGATAAGTGGAGAGAGTGCATGTGATGGAGAGAGTGAGAGAGAGAGAGCGAGAGAGAGATAGAGAGAAAAAGAGAGAGGGACAACGAGAGAGAAAGACAGAAGGGAGAGAGATGATGCCCCTATTTCCTGTGCTCTTTACTGTTAGCCAGCACATTTTAAAGATTTGCATGACAAGGTAATAAAACTTTACTTTATGAGGACAAAATGTATTACCAGACATGGCATTTTTAAGGTTAGGCAGTGAACACAACTTTTTAATAGTAATCCCAGTTTTCAAGAACTTTGCTTTGCCTTCAACAATGATTTCTTATGAGGTATTTGGTATTTCATAGGTAAAAACTAAATCTTAACACACTTAAAGACCACTTCAAGCTTAAACTTACACAGTGATTTGTTTGTGGAAAATAGTTAGTTGAAAAAATGTGTTGAATTTTTTTGAAAAGTTGAAAAAATATTACAGGATTTAAAAGTTTTTGGTGATGGAGGCCAACACTGTGTTCAGCTGCGGCTGGACAATCAGGTGTACTTGTGTAGCCTATATTTGTGTTGAAATAAGTGCTGAGGTGTGTGTGTGTGTGTGTGTGTCTGTGTGTGTGTGTTGCTGCATGGATGTAAGCAGTGGCCCATGCATCCACAGCAGGCTGAGGTAAGACACATCAGCTGGGCTGCTGCATGAGTGTGTGTGTGTAGCCAGGCGTAGCAGCGTGGCGGGGTAAGCCTGAGTAAGGCTGCACGCTGCCTGTGGCAATTGGGGGATGATTGATATCATCATCTCCATAAGCCCCCATTATGGGCACATCCACAAAAGCAAACATGGAAGCAGAATTAATTTAGCTTTTCCGGAAAGCTGTGGGGCATAAAAATTATATGTCTCTGTTTTCTCTCTTACTTTCTTACTCTTACTCTCACTCTCTCTCTCTCTTTCTCTCTCTCTCTCTCTCTCGCTCAGTCTGTCTTACGCTCGTTTGCTCTTTATTTTTTTTCTTTCCCTTGTCGTGGCTATCAAATTTTAATGCAGCAAATGTCACTCTGTTTGGATGCATAATCTGTACAGGTAGTACAGCGCTTTGTCAAGCAGTGTACCTCTTTGGGTGGGGGGATCTCCCCCTGTGCGTACACACACACACACGCACACACACACACACACACACACACACACACGCACGCACACACACACACACACACGCACACACACACGTACATACACAGACACCCCGGAAGGCAATCTCAGTAAAGACAGAGAGGGAGAAAGAGGAAATGAACAAGCGAGAGAGAGAGAGAATAGAAAAAAATGACAAGGAAATATGCTGCATAATGAGAATGACATGATGAACCTCTTCCTGTCATATTCATAGAGTGGGGAATGAATTCACAAGTTCATGCCATGGCCATTTAGTCTGTCTTAGAGATGAAAAAAAGAATAAAAAGATGCAATACAAAACTAGTATTGTTTGGTGTCAGATGGTATTATTTGCAACACAGTGTTTGAATGAAGAACAGAATGTACTGTGTGTTTGTGATTTCAGCTTTGCCATAACAAGCCAGACAAAGATGTGTGCTCAGGCTGGGAGGTGTGTGTGTCTGTGTGTCTGTGTGTGTGTGTGCTGTATGCATGAGTGTGTGTGTGTGTGTGTGTGTGTGTGTGTGTGTGTGTGTGTGTGTCTCTTAGACCTGTTGAATGACTCTCTCACACACACACACACACACACACACACACACACACACACACACACACACACACACACACACATACACAGTCTGTCTTTCTCTCTTACTCTCTCTCTCTCACAAACACACACACACAGGGGATGAGATTGATTGCCACCATGATAGAAACATATCTAAAATTTGCAGTTTTCTCACAAAACTGTGGGAATAAGGTTGTCAGAATAAGGTTTATAGTTAGTGTTAATTTAATTTGTATGTCAGGAAAAAGGAAAGCAAGTAAAAAAACAGGAGAGGAAGAGAAAAGACAGAGCAAAACCCACAATGATACCAGTTGGAGAGATATCACCTTGTGGTGTAGTGAAGTTGTGAAGATATAGTGAAGAGGTCGACAAAATGTAGTTTGGGACTTAACAAGCAGTGCATCATATGTCTTTACTCTCTAGTTCTGGGGTGTCAGAGCAGCTTAATAGGGTTTTCATTTTTGATAAGTGCTTTCATTTTTTTTGACATGGAATATATATCTTTTTTTAAGTCAAGATCTCTTGCTGGCCACCAACCTCACTCTCTCTTTCTCTTTTTTCCCTCCATGTCTTCATTTCTTCTTCCTTGTCTTCTTCTTCTTCTTCTTCTTCTTCTTCTTCTTCTTCTTCTTCTTCTGTTCTGACTACTTGTTTTCTTCCTCTTTTCTCTATTTTTTTTCTCTCTGTTTCTCTCTTTCTCTCTGTGTGTTTCTCTCTCACACGCTCTCTCTCTCTCTCTCTCTCTCTCTCTCTCTCTTTCTCTCCCCACCAGCTTCTGCCTAGTGAGGTAGCAGAGAGTGGAGCAGGGTAGGGTAGAGAGCTCTCGGCTCTTAACTGTGAAGTGTTGTGTTTTAACTGTCTAGAAGTGCTTCTTAATGAGCTGGCGGCGGTGGCAGTTAATGGTGCCCACAGTGGACCTCACTGGGATTAAATGCCTGTGAATTTGTGGAGGCCATTAGAGGCCCAGAGGGGCAGAGGTGCTGTTGGGGGTTGTGTGTGGATGGGGGTAGGTCAATCAGTGTATTTATCAGCAGATTAGGTGACCCCCCCCACCCCACCCCAACCCACCCACCCAGCAGTCAACACGCGTCTCTCCCATTACTGAAGCCAAGGGGCCCCTTTAATGTCTTCATTTCATTATTTTTTTTCTGTCTCTCTCTCTTTATCCGTCTGTGTCCACCCGGGATTGCTGTTTAAGTGGTTTAATTAGGAAGATTGAGCGCCCCTAACCCCACTCCACCCCCTCAACCTCCCACCCACCCACCCCCCCCTCTCTGTCCGAGCCGCTTTGAGCCCCCCATCAGCCCCTGTAATCGGTGTGGGGGCTGGAGCTTAAGTCCTGGGCCATCATGGACACGCCACTGTCCCCAGCCGCACCCTCCAGCCATAGTTCAGCCACATCTGCAGAGAGGGGGGAGAGGAGAAAGAGAGAAAAGGGAAAAAAGGCAGAGCGGTTACGTAATGGCAAAATGTTGATCACATTCGCTGAGCCCCTGTAAGCGTATGGGAACATGCTGGCCTAGAATGGGGCCAGTGGAGAGTGGGAGGCAGACGCAAAGGTGGAGGGTGGAGGGCGGGGGGGTGGCTGAGCTGCGGGTGGGGGTTGGGGGTGGGGGTTGGTGAGTGACCTGTCACAATAGCCAACGCTAATACTGCAGCCAGTGCAGTGCAGAGCAGTGGCTGGTCTAGCTGGCACATTATGCAGGGAGAACATCCCTGAAGGTCAGAGAGAGAGTGTATGTGTGTGTGTGTGTGTGTGTGTGTGTGTGTGTGTGTGTGTGTGTGTGTGTGTGTGTGTGTGTGTGTGTGTGCATGTGTTTAGGCAGGGGAGATTTGGAGGCAGGTCAGTGCTGATGCTTTTTGTGCTACACACATACACACACACACACACACACACACACACACACACACACACACACACACATATATATATATACACACACAAACAGCAGTACTGACACACATACAAAAGCAACACTACACACCTACACAAAAGAGCAGTGCAGCCCACATTAGGGCAGAGCAGAGCAGGGCTTTGGGCTTGCATGGGTCCACTGACCTGCTTCCTGGTTTATGCTTCACGTAATGGTTCAGCTGCTCTGCTTTTGCAATAGAGATGGAAGTTAGTTTTATAACCGAAATGCATCCGAACAAATTAAACAGGCTTTTTGTGTAACTATGTAATGAAGAATTAGCTAGTGTGTTAGTGCAAAAAAGTAGGGCAACCCTTCCTTTTTCAGTGTATCAAAATGTAACAACATGTAATATTATATACGTACACTGTACATACCACGAACCCTAGTTCTACTCCTAACCCTAACCATATGGTACAGTGTAAGTACAGTACATAATGCTAAATATTCTTACAAACTTTGGTACACTGTACTTCATGATGTAAATACTCTGTCACAGGGATCGTAAAATAAAGTGTAACAAAAAGTGTGTTACTGTAATAAAGTAGTAGTGTTAGTGTAATTAAGTAGTAGTTAGTCTGTTATTGAAATAACTCTGTAGCTGTAGTGCGTTAGTGGCATGTGTATGGACAGAACAGAATTAATACTTTAATCCAGTATTGCTATTAAATACTGTATGGATGAAACCTCATGATGAATGCGAACTATTGAATTTCAAGACAGCACATTAACTAGCAATGGTCTTCATCAAGGCAGAGAGGGTTTGTAATCAAGGATCTTGGTGATATTGTAAGTTTGAAGTACAGTTTGTTTAGCATGCTTACGCCTCCTCAGCTCGTTCTGTTCTGCATCTGAACAGATCTCCCACATGACCTATGACCTTGCGACTGCAATGGTGTGCATGGTGAAACTGATTATGTATATTTCTATGTGTATGTGTGTGTGTGTGTGTGTGTGTGTGTGTGTGTGTGTGTGTGTGTGTGTGTGTGTGCGTTACCGCAGATCTTCCACATGACGTATGACCTGGCGAGCGCTACGGTGCGGATCGTGAACCTGATCATGTATATTTCTGTGTGTGTGTGTTGCTACAGATCTTCCACATGACGTATGACCTGGCGAGCGCTATGGTGCGGATCGTGAACCTGATCGGCATGATGCTGCTGCTGTGCCACTGGGATGGCTGCCTCCAGTTCCTGGTGCCCATGCTGCAGGACTTCCCCCCCGACTGCTGGGTCTCCAAGAACAAGATGGTGGTAAGCATGTGTGTGTGTGTGTGTGTGTGTTTGTTTGTGTGTGTGTTGGGAGGGGGTGGAGGTGGAGTTTGGAGGGTGGAGGGTGGTTGGATGGGTGTGTGTGTAAGGGGTGGGGGGTGTTCACATGTCTAGGTGTATTTCCTGCCCTGTGACCCACCAGCAACCCATTCCATCAGATTAGAGAGTACTGCTCACGTGTGTGTGTGTGTGTGTGTGTGTGTGTGTGTGTGTGTGTGTGTGTGTGTGTGTGTGTGTGTGTGTGTGTGTGTGTGCGCGCATGTGTGTGTATGTCTCATAGGTACAGTATCTGCCCTTCACATCTCAGTAATTACCTTCGTCCTAAGCTTTTGTGTCTCTCAGAGAGAAAGAGAGAGAGAGAGAGAGAAAAAGAGAGACAGAAGGATGGGCAAGAAAAAAAAGGAAGTGAAAATGTGCACACTGGTAGTTTTTTGCCCCCCTCTCTCTTCTCTTTGCTTTCAAATGAAATGTCTTCTCTCTTCATTTACCCGATTCATCCATTTTCTCTCCCACCCTTTCTCTCCCCGCGCCTGACATTTCCCTCCTTTTGTATTCCGCTGCGGCTCTTTAGAATTCCGAGGATGACCCGCTCCCGGTCTCCTCATCAAAACCAGACCTTCCAGAGGAGAGAGAGAAATGACTTGGACAGAGGTTTTTTTTTTTAAAGCCTTATCTCAACATCAGCCAACTAGTGACAATTTCTCCAGCCAGCTGCCATACTGTCCGCTAATAGCAGTGTGGCCAGTCCGACTGGTCGAGTTAGGGCTGCCCAGACATCCATTAGACAGCTGGGGGAAAAGCCCCTCCGTGCCTGTCACAGACACTCTCTCCCTTAAGGACTGCTGTCCACCACACACACGATACAGTACAGTACAGAGACAGTATGCTCTGGGAATCCACACTCTCTTCCTTAAGGACCGCTGTCCACCACACACACTATACAGTACAGTACAGAGACAGTATGCTCTGGGAATCCAAAAGCAAGCAGTGCTGTGTTTTTTTCTTTTGTACTGTAATATGTACTGTATTGTAAATGGACAGAGGTAATGACAGCTTACTTTGAAGCAAATAACATTTTAAATATTTTAAAATAACAATAACAATAATAATGGCAAAAATAGTAATAATGATAGTAATAATAATAATAATAATAATAATAGTAAGAAGAAGAAGAAAAAGAAGAAGAAGAAGAACAAGAAGAATGACTTATCCTTGGCTAATATTCTGTTGTAAACAAGCCCAATCAGACTGTGAAATTTCAACTTGCACATTGTGCTGTGGGGAGCATCTTAGCGCTGAGACACTACTGGAGGCTGTATAGATGTGATCCACTGAGTCTTTGTTTCCTTACAGTAGCGTGCCACTGGCTGAGAAAACTCTACTTATTATTATTGAGTCCGGCATAACCACTAAGGGACCTCCGGGGGACTCCAATCATTGGCGATTGATTGACGGACAGGCAGAAAGGTCACTGGCAGCCTTTTGACCCTTCTGGCTCATTGTTGACATTCTTTGGTTCTCTGGGCTCTCTAATGGGTATTGAGCATTGTGTAGAGAGCAGCAGCCTGAGCCGTTAATGTTATTGTGTCATCATTTTTTACCTTCTTTCTTTTGAAGCCCGAAGAACTTTGCCTTCTTTCTTTTTTTTTTTTTTTTTTTGCGGCTTGGCCCCCGGTGGAAATGAGTCTAAAAGCAATTTGGATCTGTCAACCTCAGGAGAGAGCTGGTATTGATTCAGCCAGGACTACCACGGGGAACTAAAGAAAAGGGGCAATTTATCCACAAACGAGAATCTCTTTCACACACACACACACACATACACACACACGTACACACACACACACACACACACACACAAATCACATTATTCTAAACAGCTGGCCTAGTTTCATCTTTCTGAACTGTTTCGATTCATTTCTGCTGCTGTGGTCTGTAGGTGTGTTCAGGAAATTCAGTGGTTTTTTTTTCTTTTCCCGCTCTTCATGTCTTTTTTTTCTCTTTCTCTTCATGTTTAAATGTTTTCCTTCCTGGAAGATACAAGGGCTTATTATGCTCCCCTTGGGCGGTTTCCTCTGACAGGAGTGAGGTTTGGTGACACATCAAGCGCAGTCACCGTGCAGTCGTTAAAAAAACACACCCAGATGCTTCATGGCATGGCCACACACAGACACACACACACACACAAACACACAATCACACAGAGACACGCACGCACACACACACACACACACACACACACACACACACACACACACACCATGTGTGAGAACCTTTTCACCTCAAACTCTACTGTCTGAGGGACCTAGTTAGCAAGACCTTCTGCTTGTGGGAGAAAGCGGTTCTGATTGTTTACGTAATCTAGCCTATAAAATAGATGTCCTTCCTTATACCCCAAATAAAAATGTGGGAACTTCCTGTCTGTGAAACATAGAAAGATCTCCTCTTTTTGGGATCAGAGACATCTCTTGACTGTGGGATCTAGTGATTCAGCTCGTTAAAGGGATCATGTGTTTGTCTGTGAGTTTTTCTTTTGACCCCCTGATGACTTCCTGGTGATAAGATGAGAGCAAGCTGTCCTCTGTCTGCTGCTTTCCTACTAGTATAACACCCCCTCTGCGCGTTGTCTGTGTGTGTGTGTGTGTGTGTGTTTCTGGCTGACACCTCGTCCATGCTGTGAAAGTGTGTTTTGGTTGATGCCGTCTGCTGACTGGGTAAACACATCCAAGACTGTGTGTGTGTGTGTGTGTGTGTGTGTGTGTGTGTGTGTGTGTGTGTGTGTGTGTGTGTGGATCTGGGAGAGGGTGTCTGGTTGTGGGGAGAGAGGGCTATATTAAGCACAGAGGCTGAAAGATCTGGAGGCAGGAGCAGTGCATCATGGGAAAGAGATCTTTTGATCCTTTTTGATCCTTTGCATTCTTGGAGAGCAGCAGCATAGTGTGTGTGTGTGTGAGAGAGAGGTGTGTGTGTGTGTGTGTGTGTGTGTGTGTGTGTGTGTGTGTGTGTGTGTATTTGAGAGAGAGAGAAAGACACAGTGACAGAAAGATCCCATCTTTGGCTTCCTCACTGAGAGCTGGTCTTCTCTGCTAAGAGACTGTAGGCCTCGTACACACGGCAATGCTTGTATTTTTATTTATTTTTTTGGTTGAAAAAAAAAAAAAACATGTCCACACATATCAAATCAATAAATATTCATGTACAGACAGGAACGTTCTCCGAGCAGTCTGACACATTGTTCCTGGGAACATGTGCACATCCCAGCTTAAGGCGCAGAGAGAGAAAGCAACTGCACAGTGATTTGTTTTTAACATTTTATATGTTGATTTTAGCAATGTCTATTGTTATGTAGGTGGCTGGGACGCAGTGACAGTTGCTTTTTTATTAAATATGCATTATAATAGCTCACAAGAAGCCCTTGTTATACAGTAGGAACTGCTAGCAATATTAAAAAATTGCAGAAGGTAGAAACATTGCATTACATTGCAATTATACCACAAACAGGGGCGAATCTAGACCATTTTTAGGGGTGCCAAGGCACCCCCGTGAAACTGCTCGGCACCCCCTGGCTCAGTGCAAAATGAATAATATATTATATATAATAATAGTGTTGTGTGATAAGC
>CM059280.1:16985282-16990282 GCA_030347295.1 Setipinna tenuifilis | reverse complement strand
AACTGTGCCATTCGTTTCCCTGGCAGCCCGCGGCCATCTTTGGCTGGCAGAGCAGACTATTAGCACAGTAAATTGTTATTAATTTTTAAAGACGCGGGGTTTCCATTTCTCTTTCAATGTGTCTGCCCGCAGACTAATACTCACTCTGAGCATAGGCTCACTTACCCTCTTTTTCTCTCTCCTCTGACTCGCTCCCTTACTTAGTCCTCTCTTCCTGTTTAGGCAGTCGCTCCCTCTCTCACTCTCTCATTTCTTGCTCTCTCTTTTTCTCTTTCTTTTCTCATGTTAACACTAAGCCTGCTAAGCTTTCTCTGTCTATCTATAGCTGTGGACTGAGCACCCAACTTTCTAACTTAAAACTTAACACACTTCCTCGCTTTCTTATATCTCTTACTTTCTCTATCTTTCTCTCTGTTTCTGTCTCTCTTTCTGTCTCTCTCTCTTTCTCTAAGATTGCACACTCACACTCACACAGACACACACAAACGTACAATCACATTCACTTTTCTTCTTTTTCTCATCTCTGTACCCCCTGAGGACAAGTTGTCACTTTACCATAAAACAACTGCCTCTTCCTTCTCTTCTCTTCTTCCTCTAGAAACTACTGACCTTTTTTGAGACACACTTTGAAATCTGCACTTAGTTTGGTGTTTTTGTATTGCATGTGAATTGAAATACCTGCACTACACAATGTGTTTGTTTGTGCATGTGTGTATTGTATGTGTGAATGGTGTGTGTGTGTGCATGTGTTGTATGCATGGTTCACTGTTGTGTGTATTTTTGCACACAGTACTACACACACTATTGCGGTCAGACTATCCTACTCTTCTATGTAGGGGACCTACATTCAGTGGGTCGTGGACTCAGCTGCACCCTCTTTCTCTCTGTCTGTGTCTGTGTTTGTGTGTGTGTGTGGGCGTGTGTGTGTCCTAATGGCTATACTTTGTCTGTGTCTCCCTATGTGTTTGTGTGTGTGTGTGACCAAATGGCAGGTTAATGCTGGCAGTTGCTGAACCCTGTGTGTGTGTGTGTGTGTGTATGCATGCGTGCCCACTCAAATGGCAGGTTAATGTTGCCTCTAATCCCCTAGAGTGGGGACATGCAGGCCTGGCCCACTGGCCCACTTGTGTTAGCCGCGTTAGCGTTAGCGGCAGGACTGGACCGCACTAGCGGGCCACATCTGTCTCTCCCCCTGAGACCTGACTCACACAGAGAGGACACAGCCGCTAAAATGTCACGAGCTGACCACATAATACCCCTTCCAAACACACACACAGACATATGCACACACACACACACAGACACACATGCGCACAAACACACAGACACACACACACTCCCTCACTATCTCTCCATCTCCCTCTCTCTCTTTCTCTCTCCCTCTCTATCACACACACACACACACACACACACACACACACATACACACACACACACACACACACACAAATAAATCGCCAGGACTCCTAATCACATGGGCTCACTGGCCTGCTTACTCTTTCTCAGGACACTGTGCCTCATGAGTCAGGCGGCCATCTTGTCTCCAAAGCTAACATTTGTTCACTAGAGAGCAGGGGATTTTGCTGCTACTGCGGCTGTTGTTGTTGTTGTTGTTTTTCTGTGACGGTGGGTGATTTGGCTGTTGCGATCATGGCTTAGGGGACTCTTTAAGGCTCTTTCACCTCCAGATGGATGCTAGGTTAGGGATTGAGCTCAGCTCTGTTCAGGGGGAGGTTGGTGGGTGGAAATGAGAGTTTAAAGCCAGGACAAAGTAGGTGAGGAAAATGTGCATACACACACACACACACACACACACACACACACACACACACACACACACACACACACACACACATACACAGACATACAGACACACACACACTTAAACATGCACACATATGTACACACATGCACATGGACACTTACATTCACACAAACACACACCGCACATGGGTACAAAACATGCATACACACACTAACAAAAAACAACAAAGGCATACTCTGTCATTAAAAAGAACACACACACACTCAGTTACACAGACATGCACATAGACTCACATGAAGTCAGATTTATGAGGATAAATATGTTTTCTGGAGGGGGTTTATTTACCACTTAATTGTATAGTGCTAATCTACAAAAGACTGAAAGACACTTACCCTGTCTTGGCATGCCATAGCGTCAAAGATATCCATCCACAGTCTTCCACATCTTCCCATTTATGAATTTCAGTGGAAATGAGCCTTCTGATTGGTTCACCCCAACACCCCCCATCCTTCGCCCAGCCCCCTTTCTAGAAGTATGAGTTGGTTTTACTGCATGCCTATCGTAAGATGTGTCGCAAAAGACTGATTTGAAACTGCTGGGACACATCTGAGAACTTGCAATAACTAAGTTGTGATTGTGTCTGTCATTAAAGATGTAGCTGTCAATGTATTTATGCAAATATCAGTGTACACATTTGTTAATTTAATGTAAATATTGTCTACAAGTGCAAATTTCAATTCACAAGTTCACATACTTTTTTCAAGCACATTCTCACATTAAACTCTACAAGTTCTCAAATTAAGGTGTACAAGCTGTCACATTTTGCAACATATTTACCTTCATAGAGAGAGAATTTGTATGAAGCACACACACACACACACACACACACACACACTCACACACACACACACACACACACACACACACACACACACACACACACACACACAGATCTGAAGTGTTGACTCCCACCCACCAACAGTAATTAGCCAGCGAAGGCCACTTCCATCATGAAGTGTGTGCTGCATCTGGGCAGGCAAGGACAAGGACCCTAGTAGTGGAGAGCAGAGGAAGAAAGGGACAGAGAGGGCCCTAAGAGAGAGAAGAAAAGAGTGAAAGAGGGTGAAAGACAAAGATAAATTATAGGAAAGAAGGAGCTATGGGAAAATGAGGAGAGAGAGAGATAAAAAGAGAGAGAGTGCATGAGAGGGGAGGAGAGAGGAAGAGAGTGCATGAGAGAGAGAGAGATAGAGAGAGAGCACGTAAAAGGGGAGGAGAGAAACCCATCTGCCAATATGGCACAGTGACAATGCATAGGTGACAGGCAGGTGACAGTTTAAATCAGCCGAAAAACTACCCCCCCACCCCCCACCCCACACACACACACATGCACACACACAAACACACAGACACAAACACACACACATGCACACACACACACACACACACTCACCCACAAACACAAGCACAAACACACACACACATCCACACACCCACAAACCTCACCCACTCACACATGCACACACGAGCACACACACACACAAACACAACCTCACCCACACACACACAAAACCCCTCACCTACAACCACACACACACCCTCACTCACACACACCCACGCTGTCCCGTGAGAGGAGAAGAGTGCATCTGTGAGGAAAGTTCAGAAAGATGACGCCACCACCAGCTCTTCTGAAGAGGAAAAGAAAGAGGGGGGAAAAAGAAAGAAAGTCTAAAGAGGGGTAGAAAAAAGGAAGGGGAAATGTTTGCAGCGCACACAAAGACGAGGGGAAATTATCATCAGAAAGCCCGAGTGTAATCTGCTGTGAATAGAGAATTCTATTACAATGTGGCGCTGCGTGATAAAGAGCTGGCTGTCAGGAGCGAGTGAGGGGGCTTAAATTAGCTCTGACGGGGAACAAGTCTTCGAGACTCGCACAGAGGCAAGGCGTGAGGAGAGATGCCCGAACGCACTTCAAATGGCCGAACAACCCCCTGACGCCACACTGCACCATGACACACCCGATAACCCCACCACACAACCACAGACAAGGGGAGAGAGAGTGGGGTGTTTTTGTGCAGTGCTGTCACCACCACACCCACAGCTATGGATGAGGTTAGCCCCTGAGCAAGGCACTTAACCCCCAAATGCTATCCTGTGCGCTGGATTAATGGCAGCCCACTGCTCTATGTGGGGGGATGTCAGTGTGCTTCAAGTGTGGATTAGCTCACCTCTCCGGTATGTGTATGTGTACACTGTCCCCCAAGATGGGTTAAATGTAGAGGCCAAATTTCCAGAATCAGTCAAAATCAGTCAGGATCAGTGACCCCAGGATGATAATTAAAACTTAACTAACTTCAAGTTGTGTTCCTCCTGTGTGTGGGGGAAAAGGTGCCATCTGGAGTCAAGCGTAATTGGCTCATGAAGTGTGAGGGATGTAAGGTGAAGACAAAAATTGGGCTGAGGAGTCTTTGCATAACGTAGCCAAGCCTAGCGTAGCCAAGCCTAGCATACTTAAACCTACCGTAGCCAAGTGTAGCGTAGCCAAGCATAGCATATTCAAGCTTAGCGTAATCAAGCCTGGCGTAGCCAAAACTAACGTAGCCAAGCCTAGCATATTCAAGCCTTGAGTAGACAAGCTTAGCGTATTCAAGCCTAGCGTATTCAAGCCCAGTGTATTCAAGCCTAGCGTATTCAAGCCTAGCATATTCAAGCTTAGCGTATTCAAGCTTAGCGTAGTCAAGCCTAGCGTATTCAAGCCTAGCGTATTCAAGCCTAGCATAGCCAAGCCTAGCGTATTCAAGCGTAGAGTAGTCAAGGGTAGCATAGTCAAGAGTGCTTTATTATGAGTGCAGGCCCCTGGGCGCACACTTGTTTGTTCTCTTGTTGTCTTTGCTTTTTTTTCTGTGAGACTAATTTGGATGTTTGCTCGAGGTCAGAGTAGCCCAGGTGCTGTTGCAGTCTGTCCTTACACAGCCTGAACAAGAAAGATCTTAAGGAGCTCCCAAATCCCACAACCCACACGCACTCAGGCACACACACACACACACACACACACACACACACACACACACACACACACACACACACACACACACACTCTACCAAGCACCTGATAGCTTTACCTCCATTTATCCTCCCTTCCGTTATCTCTCTCTCTCTCTCTTGTTTCTCCTTTCATCTCTTTTAATTTTTCCACCTCTTTGTGCACTCCCTCTTCATATCACCTCTCCCTTTC
>CM059280.1:16957782-16960282 GCA_030347295.1 Setipinna tenuifilis | reverse complement strand
GACTGATAGACATAATGAGAACGAAAGTGAGAAAGACATGATGGAATGATTTTACGAAACGGAAAAAAAGTGAGGGAATAGGAGTGGAGGAGAGGAGTGAGGAGTCCTTCAGAGTCAGCATCAAAACAGAAAAGAAAAAAAAACAGGTGAAAAACACACAGTAACAGCAGGCAGTCAGAAATGTATCTCAGCTGTCTCTCCCTCACTCACACATACACACACACACACACACACACACACACACACACACACACACACACACCCACACACACACATTCAAGACACCCTCTCTCTCTCTCTCTCTCTCTCTCACACACACACACACACGCACACACACACACATTCAAGACACCCTCTCACTCTCTCTCTCTCTCTCTCTCACACACACACACACACACACACACACACACACACACACACACACACATAAAAGACTGCAACACCCCACAGGCCACAGGAGCATTGCATGGCAGGCATTTCTCCGTCACAGGCTTGGAGGGAGGGGGGCAGTGGGGGTGGGGGAGGGGGGCAGTGGGGGTGGGGGTGGCACAAGGGCCCCTCAGTGCTGCTCGGCCCCCGGTGGTGAGGTGAGGTCACGTGGTGCCATATTCTCCGCTGGTCTGCGGTTAAATGAAGCATCTCCTTTCCCCTCACCTCTCCTCTCCTCCTCTCCTCTCCTCTTTTCTCCTCCACCATCCCCTCCCTCCTCTCCTCTCCTCTTCTCTCCCCTCATCTTCTCTCTTCTCCCCTCCCTTCCTCTCCCCTCCTCTCCTCACCTCTCTTCTCCTCTGATCTCCTCTGATCTCCTCTCCTCTCCCCTCCCCTCTTCTCTCTTCTCCCCTCCCCTCCCCTCCTCTCCTCATCTCTCCTCTCCTCTGATCTGCCCTCCTCTCCCCTCCTCTCCTCTTCTTTCCTCTTCTCCCCCCATCCCCTCCCTCCTCTCCGATTCTCTCTTCTCCCCCCTCTCCCTCCTCTCCCCTACCCTCCTCTCCTCTCCTCTCTCCTCCCCCCCAGAGGAGGCAGGCTGGGGCTGGGCTGGGCCGTGCCAGATGAGCCCCGGTAAAGCCCCCTAGCCCTGGGAATGGCATTAAGTGCTTCAGCCGTGGATTACAGGCATTTCACCTTTTTAATGCAGCACAAAAAAGTGAAATAAAATTTAAAAGACAGAGAGAGAGAGAGAGAGAGAATGAGAGAGAGACAGAGACAGACAGAGAGAGAGGGGAAAATCAGGGACAGAGGCAGGGAGAACCCATAAATGATGCAGTTTTGTTTATTTGATAATTTGATGGAATTTGTTTATTTATTTCAATTTTATTTGTTTAAAAGAGACCCTGAGAGACCATGTTCCCCTTGTCTTTGTTTATCTCTTTAGTTAAGGCAAAGTTCCTTTATTCTTTTGAAACAGGCAGTAGTGCATGACTCAGCATGCACCAGGAAAAAAGAAACAGCTTTTGTCTGAATTCTTGTATTGATTTATTTGTTTTTATATTTGCAAGCCGTGCTTTTGTGCTTAGGAAGCTTTGGGGGCTGATATAGAATGACTGCACCGTCAGTACGACATGGTTGCTGCCCGCAATTGCCCTGAGTTTGTGTGTTACAGTCTGGTACACAGCAAAATCCTCAGAGTTAATTTCCCAGTGTTTAGCAAAAGTTTAGCAAATGTAAGAGTGTAAGTGTAAGCTTAGTAGTTGACATTTCACTGCAAAAAGTTGATTTAACTGTAAAGAAGTTAAATATGCAGGGGAGGAGTGTTAAATTAACACTACAAAGACTGGGACAAAATAAACACTGACACAGTGTTAAGACTCTCTCAGAGTTGATTTAACACTACAGAATTTGCTGTGTACTATATTATAAGCAATGTGTGTTGCACTGACTGGTAATGTATGTGTGTATTCCAGTATTGCCGTAAACCCAGAGACATAATCTGTTATAATACTATTGGCAATTAAGCTCCTTCTTTTTATATTTAAAAGTATGATGTGATGATATCATATCAAGTCATGTGGTCAAGTCAAGTAGGTCAAGCAGGTCAATATGACTCAGAGATGAAAAAAATGGACAAGAAAAGAATAGAACTCAGCAGATCATGTAACACTGATGCTATAGGCTTAGATAGCTGACAAGAGCAGTCTTGGCTTTTTCCAGCGGTGGGCCTTAATGTTATGCTGAGTCTGTAAGGGTGGGATGTTGGGTTCAGGTAGCCATAGTGCTCGAGGGGTTTTCTGGAGCAGACTAGTCCTAGTGGTGTGTCATGTGTGGCTCTCTGTGGTGTGTGTGTGTGATCCTGTGTGTGATCCTCTGTGCAGTGCAGTGTTTCCCATGGTAGCTGCTGCTGCCTGTGGCTAGACCTCAAGGCAGAGGAGATGTCTTCTTTACTCAGCTCTCGTGCTGGGGGCAGTTTGTGATGTACTGAACTCTGACGTTGAGAATGTGCTGCTTGTGGTGTCTGTGTGTGTGCGCGTGTCTTGTGCATCTTTGATCGTGCACGTGTGTGCGT
>CM059280.1:16940282-16950282 GCA_030347295.1 Setipinna tenuifilis | reverse complement strand
TTTCTTCCTGTCTTTCTTTGTCTGTCTCTCTTTCTCTCTGTGTTTGTCTCCCCCTCTCTCTCTGTCTCTATGTCTACCTCCCTTCTTCCTCTTCTCTCTGTCTTACGTATTCCCTTTCTTCCTCTCTCTTTCTTCCCCCCTCCACTCCTTGCCCCTTTCTCTGTCTTGCCCTTTTCTCAGTGCCTTCCTCACTATTTTTTCCCTTTTTTTTGTACCTTTTGCTCTCTCTATCTACACAATCCTCGCTTGTTCCTTTCCTCCATATGATGTTACATCACCTCTCTCTCCCCTTCACCTCAGAAGGGTTCTCAAAAGAGTACCTTTAAGAGGTAGAGATGACAGACATATAGCTGCAGTATATGTGACGTGTGTGTGTGTGTGTGTGTGTGTGTGTGTGTGTGTGTGTGTGTGTTGTTGTTGTAGATATGTAACTCCTTGTATTCACCCTCCTGTTGGGATCTGTAGGGGAAGCAGGAAAGGGACAAAGTGTGTGTGCCTATATGTGTGTGTGTGCGTGTCTTGGGAGGTGTACATTGATAGGTGATGTCATCATGATTGTTTAAATGTTTTTATATAGCGAAGGGCCAGAGCAGTCAATTAATAAGCAAGTTAGTATTTCATGTGTGTCTAACACCAACTTTATTTACCTCTGACACTGGGATCTCCCAATTATCCTACTCAAGTGTGTGTGTGTGTGTGTGTGCGTGTGTGTGTGTGTGTGTAGCTGTGTGTGTGTCTGTCATGTGGGAGAGAGAGATGTATGAATCAAAGCTAAGAGAACACACACAAACACACACACACACACACAGTCTGTGTGAACTGAAATCAAAGCGGTGTCTTTGGGAAGGGCAGCCTTGATCACAGGCACAGTAGCTCTCTTTAATAGTCTCGCCTCTGCCTCCGGCCTAATATGCTTCTTCCTCACACACACACACACACACACACACACACACACACACACACACACACACACACACACACACACACCACAAGAACACATACACTATCATACACACATTGCTGCTTTGTGTGTGTGTGTGTGTGTGCCTGTGTGTGTGCGTGTGTGTGTGAGTGTGAGTGCATGTGTAATAAATGCTAGATGATTTAGTATTCATAAATGTGCTTGTCCATTCTGTAGATGTGATGTGATGGCTTGTCTTTAACATTCAAGGAAACTTAGCTTTAGCATTACCATATATTCAAATGCTTGATAATAAACCCCACACACACACTGTACAGTGAGTTCTCACGTAATCTCTACAACCTTGGACTTGCTAATTGAGGTGAAATTCAAAAGTTTTTTTTTTTTTTTTTTTTTTAGTTGCTAACGCTGCTGATGTCAGACTTGTCTGTGATGACCTCATAGTTGCCCGGAGAGGCTTTTGTCCAGCCGCATACATGAGTCATTGATGCAGTGTACTCTCTCCCTGAAGCTGAGGACCCATTCAGTTTACAAAGCAGTTAACAGTCTTTGAGGTCCACATAGCCTTTCTTTCTCTCCACTGCTAAAGCGTCTATTGAAAGCATTGACTGCTAAAGTGTCAATGACTTCACAATCAAAAGGTTTTTTTTTCTTTTCACAAATGGTGGAACATATGTGTGTTATGTTGGCAGACAGTAGTGACTGTTACGTTGGCAGGGTTATTAAGTGCATGACTTTTAAACCTGCACATTTTTATGTGTTATGTTATGTTATGTTATGTTATGTGTAAAATGTGCATGTTTTTATGACACTGGTGGTTTATTACATTGGTGAGAAGTTAATACATTGGTGGGGTTAACAAAGGTAACTTCAGACTGTCATGGTTTTCTTAGCTATTTTTGTGTGGTCAGCATAGTGTCTGTTTCTATGTATGTATGTATTACACAGCAGCTTTATACCATTAACAGTATATTATACAGTATATACTTATGTGGGTATATACTTATGTGTGCCATGTACTGCATCTGCTATATACAATACGTACTTATGTGTACTATATACTGTATCTGCTATATACAGTACAGTACATACTTACAGTATATAAGAGATACAGTATATACCTAGTATAGAGTTGGTGTATTTGTGGCATCTCTGAACATGTCTGTATCTCCTCTCCCCCCCCCAGGCAAGAAGAGCTCTGTCCTCCAGCACAAAGTCCAGCACGACCTGAGCTCCGGGGGCCTTCAACTACCAGGAGAACGAGATCATCCAGCAGATCGTGCAGCACGACCGCGACATGGCCCACTGCGCCCACCTCATGCAGTCGGGGACGTCCGCCAGCCGCCAACCCGCCCTCCCCCACGCCCGTCATCTGGGCCCCCCTCATCCAGGCACCCCTGCAGGCGGCCGCCGCCACCACCTCCGTGGCCCTGGCCCTCACCCACCACCCCCACCTGCCCGGCGCCCTCTTCCGCCCCCCGCCGCCCTCCGCCGTCTCCGTGCTGGGCTCGGCCAAGGAGCAGTCGGCCCGCTTCAAGCGCATGACCACCATGGTGCCCTCGGCGTCTGTGGCGTCGGCGGTGTCGGTGGGTGGTGCGGCGGAGGGGAGCAGCTCGCAGGGGAACTCACCGTCCGGCACGCCCCCTCCCAAGACGCCGGTGCCACGCTCGGGGATGGACACGCCGCTGCTGGCCACCTTCCGGGCGCATCACATGACCTCTGTACCGGGGGCCTCCATTGGAGCAGCATCAGGAGGAGCGGGGGCTGGGGGTGGTCTGGGTGTGGCTGGGGCTGGGGGTGGGGGTGGGGCTGGGGGTGGGGGTATTGAAGCTTCAGGTGCAGGTTTTGGGGCATCAGGGCATCAGCAGGTATCATCGTCCAGACCGACACAGGGTGCCCAGGGGGGGTCGTCCAGTGTGGGCTCAGTCGGGGGGAGTTTAGGCAGCGGCGGAGGGGGGTGCTCCTCGGGGGCCAGAGGCTCCTTGGGGGCATCGGCATTCCCCTTTGGGCCCTTCTCCTCAGTGGGCTCCCCATCCTCCAGCACCGCCCAGCTCCACCCTCCTCCTCCGCCCTCCCAGCAGCCACTGCAGCATCAGCATCCGCATCCGCAGCGTCCCTCACCCAGCTGCACACCCCCACTCACCATGGGCCCCTTCCAGCAGGCGGGGGCCACAGGAGGTGCAGTGGGGGGGGTCGGGCGTTGGGCTCAGACCAGAAGGCACAGTGAGTGGGACGGGTGTCGCACTGGGATCAGGGGTTGGGGTTGGGGGCGCCATGGGTGGAATGTTGGGGGCGGGGCTTCTGGGTTGCACTTTGCGGGTGGGGGTGGGGGTGGGGGTGGGGGTGGGGGTGGGTGCGTGGGGGTTGCATCGACTGGTGTGGGGGTTACAGGGGTAGGAGCGTCCGTCTCCTGCTCCACTAAGTGCAGCCCCCTCTCCACCTCCATCACCACCACCACCACCTCCTCGTCCTTCGGTCAGCCCTCCAGCAGCAGTAGCAGTAGTAGCAGCAGCGGCAGCGGCACCACCATCCTTCACATCCACCCACATCCACCCACATCCTCTATGATTCCCACCCCATCCAAAGCCCCCCTGCTGGGCTACCAACAACAGCAGCAACAGCCTCCTCCTCAGCAGCAATATCAACAGCAGCAGCAGCAGCAGCAACAACAGCAGCAGCAACAGCCTTTCTCAGCCGGATGCAGGACTTCCAGTGGCCTCAACCTCTTCCATGCACCCTCCCCCGGTTCACCCTCCTCGGGGAGGAGCCACAGAGGTGGGGGGGGTGCCACTATAGGGGGTGTTGGGGCAGCCGCGGCGTACGGGAGTGACAGCTCTCCACGCTCCTCGTCCTCCTCGTCCTCCCTGACCCTCACGCACCAGCACAGCCTAGGCTCCGTGGGTTCGGCCAGTAGTGCCACGCCATCCTCCTTGTTGTCGTCCGGCGCCGGTCCACCACCACCACCGCTGGGCTTCCTGCCGCAGCTGCCCCTGTGCGAGCGCTCGGCCCTGGCCTCGCTGGCCCAGTACGGCTCGGCCAACGCCTCCCCCTGCCTGACCCCGCTGGTCCCCAGCCCCTCCGGCCAGAGCCCCGTCACGGGCCGGACTTTCCACTTCAGCGAGCTGTCCTAGCGGGCACGGCTCACGGGGGTCCAGCACGCACGGCTCGCGCACCTCCCTGGTCACTCCGCCGGTGCCGCCCTGCCCAGGGCCGCTGCCCGGGGGACACTCTGTGGCGCCGGGTACCGTGGGCACGGTCGGCATGGCGACGGCGGCTGGGGTGGGGGTGGGAGTAGGGGTGGGGGTGGTGGGAGGCAGAGAGTCTCCGCTGGGGGGTCGCTTCTCGGAGGACCTGAGACTGCTGTCGGGCTCGCGCTCCTCGCTGGGTCAGGAGGTGGCACGGGCCCTGGCCAACTCGCCCCCACCCCCGTCACGAGCCACCCCCGAGATGGGCCCTACACGTGCCACCCCAGAACTGCCCTACTGCCTCTCGCCCTTCTCCTCCCCCACGCTGCTGCCCAGACCCGCAGGGTCACCCGCGGGCCGAGTTACGCCCCCCTCCCTGGGGACACTGGGGGGCGCCGCCGTCCCCCTCATCCAGACTCGCTCCTCGGGGGCGTCCTCGCCCTTGCCCGCCCCCGCCATCCCGCTGCGCAGGGGGTCTTCGGTCACGGGGGGCGCCCCACCTGAGTTTGAGCCCCCCCGATCCAAGCTCCCCTCTAACTTGTGAGGTTTCTTTTTGTTTTTTTAATCACACCCTCCTGTCACACCCCCCCTCCGCCCCAGACTCTCGGCAAAAACAACAAGAAGAAAAAAAAAAAAACCACGTCCACCCGTGACTTACTCACCGCTAAGAATCCTTCCTGTGTGATTCTTTTACTTTTTCCTCAGTACAGTAGTCTGCACTGTGCTCCTCCCTTAATAATTAATATAATTTCGATTTTATTAATACCTTCCCGTGATTTACGATTTAAGAACAAACAATCAAACAAACAAACAAACAGAAAGATACAGCTAAACAAGGTATCTTGGATATCTAGATCACTCCTTTACTCCTGATTTGCTTCTTTTTTTTTGATTTGCGCCTTTTTTTAAATTCACATATATATACGTATCAATATATATATAGATATATTTAAAGATGTGTTAATTGCTTATTAGGAGGGTGTGATGTTTTCACAAGACGAGGAGGGACACTTGTGTACTACTTTTTAAACTATGCCAAAATCATCTGGATGGGCTCTACTCTACTTGTGAGGGGACAGTATGGCGGTGTGCTACGCAGGAACCTATGCATTCAAAAACCTGCATGTCAACAACAAAAAAAACACTCTCCGTCCAGTGTTGGTTGCAGCTCAAGACAAACTCAAACTTCAACTTTTTAAGGATTCCAAAATAGAAGACAAAAACAAAACAAAAGAAAACACACAAAACACAAAAAACTCTTGCTTGGGACAAAGAGCAAAATCTTCTATCATCTTCAATCACAAGGTCACATATTGTTGACCCCACGTATCCAATTAGATTGTACCTAACTTTATTCACTGTATACACTTTTTTGCAAAACCTTCCAAGGTCAAGAAGAGATTTTAGGAAACCAAAAAAAAATAAGAATCACTAATATTTCCTCTGAAGAGAGCAGTGCGGCTCCTCTCAGCGGCCATGTTTGATATTTTCTACTGTATAACTGAAGTACTGAGGGAGAATGGTGGGGTGGGGGTGGGTGGAGGGGGTATCTGACCTTCTGTGTGTGCGACCAGGACAATAAGCAAATAGTGTGTGTGGTGTGTGTGTGTGTGTGTGTGTGTGTGTGGGTGGAGTGGGTCTTGTTCGTTCACTCACAACAGATTCTCCAACAGCGTCTGAACGAACTCACTTTGTCTTCCAAGTTCACATGGCAAATGATGGATGAGAAGAACTGCAGAGTTCTGCAGTCTGTGTGTGTGTGTGTGTGTGTGTGTGTGTGTGTGTGTGTGTGTGTGTGTGTGTGTGTGTGTGTGTGTGTGTGTGTGTGTGTGTGTGTCTGCCAGCTCTAATAGCTTGATGCAAGCAAATATCTTGCCTGACTGACTCAGATTAGTTTTGCCTCTCCACAGAAAAAAAAAGGACGACCAAAAAAAAAAGAAAAAAAAAGAAAGGGAAAAAAAACCCCCACAGTAATGAAACCTCCCCTCACCGCCTGTTCAGCTACAACTTTTTTTCTTCCCCAGTACTTTAGTTCTTCAGCAAAACAAAAAAAAAACAACTACATATATCATAATCCCAGTAGATGTCTCAGAATGGGCGACAAATCAGCACTGATTAGTGTGATTATACAGCAGCAGCAGCACTGGACTGGAGTGTGTGGAGAGAGAGAGGCGAGGATATAAAGGCATACAGACATACAGAGCACCCCCCGGTCTTCATACCACTAACTGACAACTTGCACAGTAAGCTTCATTTGTGCATCATGGTCCATGGCTGCTATTTGATCAGTGCAGGGGTGGGGGAGGGGAGGGATGGGGTGGGGGGGGGGGGCAGCCTGCACTGAGCTGAACAAGATGAATGTACATGCTCTCTCGCTGTTCGTCTGAGCGCTTGGAGGACCTGGGAGTTTGGAGTGTGGAGTGTGGACTGGGCTATGGAATGCAATTATTCATTGTTAAACACGGAGTGTGTTTCCATAGATGGGACTCCCGCTAAGCCGAGAAAATTGGACTTCTCAGTGTGTGTGTGTGTGTGTGTGTGTGTGTGTGTGTGCAAGCGTATGTGTGTGTGTGTCTGTGAAGTGCATGTGTGTGCCAAGGTTAGTGGAAAGGGATAGATGTGTGGGTATGTGAGGTATGTGCAAAATGTGTGTGTGTGTGTGTTGAGGTGAGCACAGTGTCCGTCTCAGGTTTGTGTGTGAGTTGAGAGGATTACAAAGGTATATCTGTGTGTGTGTGTGTGTGTGTAAGTGTGTGTGTGTGTGTGTGTGTGTGTGTGTGTGTGTGTGTGTGTGTGGCAGGTTATATGGAAGGTGGAGTATTCTTGGACCGTGGCATCACCTTACCTGTCACTCCTGTGCACATGGTCCCCCTTACCACCACACACCCCCCCACCTTAACCCCTCTCTTCTCCCTCTCCTCCCTCTTTTTCTTCATCTCTCACATTTGCGCGTGTGCACACACACACACACACATACCTATTTGCAGACCCCAGACTATGCAGACACATACACACACTTACACACATACACACTCACACAGGCAGGATAACACAAGTTCTTTTTCCATCAGATATTTAAGCGAATTAACTTTTAAGTCGAATTAACTTCAAGCGATAGCAGAAGCATCAAAACTGTTTCCCATTAACAGAACGATTCTAGTGAATTAAAAATGTCATAATGCCCCCTGTTGATGCGCATTTTCTAAATGTGCTAGACAATTTTGTCATCAACATTGCAGGAAATTAGAGCCAGTCTCTGATCAGAACACAGGGAATAGAGAACAAAATGTGTTAGCGACAAAGTAAAGCTCAGAGTGGATTGTTATCAGATATTCGAATATATGAATATATGATATATTGCGTGACTCTCTTATATCGCTTTAACTTTTTTTACTTCCAGTAAATTTATGTTGAAATGTCTCGCAAATTCACCTCTGATGAGCGAAAATTGTTGTTCGAGTGATATGACTCTTTTTCCATTAAATATGTCACGACAGCTTTTTGATGCGCATCATTTTTAAGCAAAATATCTCTTTTTGATGGAAAAAGGACTACAGAGATTCTCACTGTTACTCTAGAAAGGGTAACAGGTATAAAAACCTGAAATACAATTACTGACAGACACACAAGCCAAAAGACTGTTGTGCACACACACTAATTATTTCACACTATAATACATGAAGATAAACACACACATTCACACACATGCATACACACAGACACACACACACACACACACACACATGCGTGCATGCACACACAAACATACATGCACACATACACACAGACACAGACAGTCACACAAACACACACACACACACACACACACAAGCTCAAGGCTCATCACTGGCCACAGACGCTCGGTCTCCGGCAGCTGAGTCCCCTGCAGAGTGACGCCCCTGCGCACCAGCCCCCCCTAATTTACCCAGACAGCACTGCGCCCCAGCAACGACCCCACGACCTCTGGGCCACAGGGTCACCTCGCTGACAGCAGAGCAGAGTGACCATCTCCTCACTCATTATTACACACACACACACACAGGGAGAGAGGCAGACAGACACATAGAGACAGACAGGTGGGCAGAGAGAAAGTACAAAAAAAACATTGTAGAAGGAGAAAAAGAGAGAAAATTAGACAGATGGTTGGACAGACCATAACTGCTGAAACAGGCTGGCCTGGGGAAGGGGGTGGGGGGTTGGGGTGGAACTCGTGGACAGGCAGTTGAGCTGCTTTCAGACTTGGACTCTGGAAAAAGCTTTGAAAGTTCAGGCCTGGACTTTTCTCAGAGTTCACCATTCACACTGATTTTTCTGATCATGTTCACAGATGAACTCGGTACCAACATTTCTGGTGTTTTGACTATAGGTCTGGCTAGAAAAATGACAAAAGTCAAGCGGAAGTTTCCTTTCAAATTACAGCACCTTTGGAAAAAAACAGGAAAGGTCAGAGTTCATGCTAAGTCAGAGAGTGTATAAGAGACACTTGAACAAACGGAACCCATAGCTGCCAGCCTTCGCCATCTTTTGTCCTCTACCGCCTTTGGGGACGTTTTAACACATCTACCAGTGGATGGTGTAGGACCGAATCTGCCACAGCACAGCACAGAACAGCACAGTGTGTTCTCTCAACTTTCCCAGAGAACCAGTGTCACGTCCCCAGGCTCCACACACTACTGGTGCGCTGCAGAGGAACAGAACTTGCTAAGCCCCAAGCTAACCCAGCTCTCCGCTGCGTCCCTGGGCACCTCGTCTGTCACATTGGCTGAAATGGAAGGCATGTATGGTGGCAGGGATTGGTGTGTGTGTGTGTGTGTGTGTGAGTGTGCGTGTCTGTGTGTGTGTGTGTAGGGAAGGGGGGGTTAGTCCCTGCACTGTGAGCGATGACTGTATTTGCGTCTTTGACACCTCTCTCTCTCTCTCCCTCCATGGTGAAAGTCATTAATTCACACCTGTACTACAGACGTAACACAGAGCTGATTGGTTTTGTGCCAGGCTTCCTCGGGAGTCCATTGACCTTCATGAGGATCAGGAGCTGATAATGACAGCCGTAGATCTGGGCTTCCTTTAAGAGTGTGAAGAATTTCATTTAATACACTTCACACTGGTTGCATTCGGTCACTACTCTTTTTTTTTCCTTCCTTTTTTTCCCTGAACCGTCTTAAAATTTCAACTGCTTCAAATGACATCATGATAATAACTGGGAATCAATTTGAGTTGACTGCCTTTAGAAAAAAAAACCTTAAAATGATTATCTTTTCTATTCTATTAAAGCTTATAATTATTATCTGTTTAGGGGGATTATCTAGTGTTCACCAGCAGTCAGAACACATGCATCCACCTGTTTATTCCCCCAGAGGCCCCGATCCATCATCTCTAATAGGGGTCATGGTGAGCCCATGGAGGGGAGTAGTGGAGTAGTGGAAGCAGACAGCAGCACGTAGAGGCCCAGGGAAGCTTTGAAATATTCATCTCCCCCGTACGTCACCTCTCGTCTGGACGCTTGGCGCAGCAGAGGGGTTCTGACAGGCCCCCGTCGGGGGAAGTGGGGGGATTCCCATCCGACACATGCAGCGCCGGGAGAGAGGAGGAGGAGGAGAAGGGTGGTGTGTGTGTGTGTGTGTGTGTGTGTGGAGGGGTGGTGGTTGTAGGCAATGGAGAGAAGGAGTGTCAGGAAACATGACTGGTGGGAAAGGGGAGTCTGATATTGGAGCATCCCGCTGCTGACACACACACAGCTTAGACTAGACACACATATGCACATACTCACACGCACTCACTCACACACATGCACACTCACTAACTCTCTCTCTCTCTCTCTCTCTCTCTCTCTCTCTCTCTCTCTCACACACACACACACACACACAGATGCTTAGACTTGTTCATGCATACAGAC
>CM059280.1:16910282-16920282 GCA_030347295.1 Setipinna tenuifilis | reverse complement strand
TAATCAAAGTAATCTGCGTTGAACCATAAATCTTCCACTTCTCCTCATGTTAGCCGGCTAACATGTATGATAGCTTAGCAATGAAAGCTGACAGAAAACTAAAGAGTTATGCATCCAGACCCATTTATGTCAGTTGATACTATCTGGTTCATACATACATGTATAGAAACTAAAGTTTGTGTAGTTTGCCCTTGAATTACACCCACACACGCACAGCTAAAGCTAAAGTTTGTGTGCCAGCCTTTGGCTCTTAGTCATTGTTATGAATAGCAGCTAAAGTCTGTGTAGCATGACCTTGCCTTATTCTCATACACAAGCATCTAACAGCAGCTAACAGGTGGGCTAGCCACTGTAGCATGCCCTTGACTGAAGTTGTGTCCCGTATGCTCTGCCTTCAATGTTCATTCTGACTCTCACTTATTTCCTTCCCTTTCTTTCTTTCTTTCTTTCCCTTCCTTCTATCCTTTTTATTATTCTTAGCCAACCTCACTTGGTGAGATTAACTCCCTCTCTCTCTCTCTCGCTCACTCGCTCTCTCTGTCTGTCTCTCCTCCACACATACACGCATACACACACACACACACACACACACACACACACACACACAAGCACGTTCACACACACACATATGCACACATATGCACACACACACAGACACAAGCACGTTCACACACACACACACACACACACACACACACACACACACACACACACACACACACACACACATAGACAAAGAGAGAGAGAGAGAGAGAGAGAGAGAGAGAGACTGTCCTGTCTGTCAGTTTGGCCTGTCTCATCTGTTTTGTGTGAGCCTGTCTCTTCCCATTGGCTGCTTGTGTGATGATGATGTGTGAGCGTGTGTCTGGCTGATGGTGATGGATGCTCTCTGCCGTCACCATGGGAGAGTAATGAGAGCACGCACAGCCATGCAGACCTATAGAGGCGTGAGGGAGACCCGCGTCCTTGTCCTCATATAGCCCACTGCCCCTTGGGAGATTAACATTCACACCTCACACACACACAGACTTGCACACACACACACACACACACACACGCACACACTTGCACACACACATGCTAGCACACACACATACACACACACTCACACATACACACACACACTTGCATGCACACACAGGCACAACCACAAACACTTGCATGAACACACTCACATACACACACAGGCACACACAAACAGACACAAGACAGCCAGACAGACACGAGAGGGAGAGAAAGGGAGAGAGAGAGAGAGGGAGGGAGAGAGAGAGAGAGAGAGAGAGAGAGCGAGAGAGAGAGAGAGTCCTATGTACCTTATAAAGTGTGTGCCTGGGGTAGTTCGGAGAGATCTTTATATCAGATACAGTGAGGGAAAGGAGGAGGAGGGTAAAAAAGAAGAGAGGGAAGAAGGAGAGAGAGAGTTAAAAAGAGGGATGGGAGGATGGGAGGATGAGAAAGAGAAAGGAAAAAGGGATAGACTGAGAGAGGAGGGCCATTAGAGATAGATTAAAAGAGAAAGAGGGAGGACAGAGAGAGAGAGAAGACATAGATAAGGAGGGGAAGAAAAAAGAAAAGAGGGAAAAAGGAAAAATGAAGGGACACATTGCTAAGAAAGAAACAAAAGAAAGGATAAGAGAAGGAGAAAGAATGAAAGAAAGAAAGGAGGAAGGGGGAGGTAGGAAGGGAAGCACAGATTTCATTTTTACAGAGCTACACACATGCATGGCTCAGAAATTACCTCTGTAGGTGTAAGTGCTGTGGAAACCACATGCAGTGTGTGTGTGTTCGTGTGTGTGTGTGTGTGTGTGTGTGTGTGCATGTATTTGTGTGTGTGTGTGTGTGTGTGTGTGTGTGTGTGTGTGTGTGTCTGTGTGTCTGTGGGTGCGTGCATGCATTTGTATGTGTGTGTGTGTGTGTGTTTGTGTGTGTGTGTGTGTGTATGTGATGATGAGTGGTGATATGTGTGATTTCTTGTGTGTACCATAAGTATGTGCATAAATATGTCTGGAATTTCCAGTGTATTATGTAAATGTACATTTCCACATGCAAATGTGTGTGTATGTGTGTTTGTGTGTGTGTGTGTGTGTGTGTGTGTGTGTGTGTATGTGTGTGCATATTTCTTACCTCTGCCAAGGACGTTATGTTTTTATCTGTCCAGTTTGTCTGTTTGTTTGTTAGCAAAATAACTAAATCACTAAAATTTTGACAGTATGTCGGTATTGTCACTGCCTCAAGGTGATTCTATTTTATTGGTGAAAATCGATTGGTTATCGCACAAATTTTTGTCGAAAATTAACATGGGAAATCCTATTGACAAAATAAAAAAAAGGGGGGGGGGGGGTAGATTTAACTGCTAGTCAAAGGTAAACTCCTTCTCTGCCATGAGTGTACCCATTACCACACACACACACATACACACACACACACACACACACACACAAACACACACACACAGACACACACACAAACACACACACACTAGTTTACAGAAGAAGAGGAAAAGAAAGAAAAGGAGAGAAAAAAGAAGAGTGGATTGTCCATACACACAGATATGTCGCACAGATATACACACATAACAAGTTTCCCACTCTCTCTCTCTGTCTCCCTCTCTCTCTCTCTCTCAGTCTTACATGCCCACCAAGACTCTCTCTCTCACACACACGCACACACACACACAGTCTTAAATGTGTGGCCAAACCCTGCTATCAAACCCTTCTATGTCTGGCCCTGGGTAACGAAATCATACAGTCCTTTCGCTACACTTACCCTCTCTCGACTCTCATTGACAGCAGTGTGTGTGTGTGTGTGTGTGTGTGTGTGTGTGCATGTATGGAGGAAGAACGGAAAGGGAGAGAGAGAGAGAGAGAAAGAGAGAGAGCCAGTGACAGACGATGTGCTGTTGTACTAAAGCTCATCTTCAGCATGCTCAGAATACATACTTTCGTTTTGCTTTGAAAAGAATTCACATGCATGTCCATTCAAATAGGATTATTCTGACTATTTCTGGGGCTTCTCATTCATATTAGACTGCTGCTTCTGAGATATGCAGAGTATATATCTGTGTTCGTGTGTGTGTGTGTGTGTGTGTGTGTGTGTGTCTATGTATCTGTTTGTCTGTGTGTGCATGTAATCTAACATTTACTGATATCATCATGCCTTTGATTTGTCACTATGCTGAATAGTGCAACTTCACTAAAATGTTTATGGATACAGATTTCTACTGATGGACGATGTGTGTATGAACATGTGTAAGAGAGACAGGGAGAGACAAAGAGTTTGTGTGTTTGTTTTTTTGTCCTTGATCACAGACTAAGTTCAAGTTGTGAAAAAGTTCCCCTCCCAATATACAGCAGCAGGTGTTGTCATAGATCAATACACCATATTGGGAAAAAAACATGGAAAAGAAAATCGGAAGAGACAGTGCTAAACACAAAAAGATGTAGACCACTGACTCTAAACAACCTGGAACGTATCAGTCTGCTGCAACCCATCAGGACAAACCTAGTGTCTTAGTCTTCAAAGTAGTGTTGGTGAATTGTGCCGTCACCTTCCCTCCAATCCAGGGATCTCCTTCCTTCCATCCTTTCTTCACTCCTTCTTCCTTCCTTTCCTCCTTCCTTCCTTCATCCATTCCTTCCCTCCTTCCTTTCATCCTTTCCTTGCTCCTTCAGGGGCGTATCCAGAACATTTTTACTGGGGTGGCCAAGATGACACACAAATGAAGTCTGAGGTGGCCATGGAATTATATACACATAGAAATTTTGTATTTCTTAGACACAATTTCCTGCATTTTAACCAAATATGGAGAGCTACTATCTGCTTTTAAAAAAAAAAAATACGAAAGACTAAAAACAATTTTTAAAAACATGTGTTATATTTTAATGAGATTCATCCTGGGACAAGCAGAGCCTATCCTGCCTGTATGTAACTGTAATTCAAACTTTCCATGTATAACCTACCATCTTGTATTGGGAGAGTGGACTGCTCATCATCACTATGCTGCATTGTGTGGGACTCTGCACTGCTGCTGGTAGAAGAGTCTTTTCTTTTTCTTTTTTTTTTTAGAAAGAAACTCTGAATGTCTTTTGTTCTCTTCATATTCTCTTAATATCCCTGCATAAAATGTAATTCAATCACTCAATCATGCAACCAATCAATCAACTCACTTCTTAGCTGTAATTATAATATCAACAGGGATCATTGTCGAATTGATTTTAAAATCAGTGTAAAAATGTAAGGTGTTCTTGTGGTTCTGGGACCTCTTAGATAACAACTTTGACTTCAATGAATCACCAACAATGTTATAATTCCAAATGAGTCGCCGTCGGTCTGCAAGACAATGTTACAGTGTCAGATTCTAAAGCCGTGGCATTACGGTTTTAACAAATAAATGACATGACGTGAATTTGTATTATGAACGCACGCACTGCTGTATCATGAGTTTGTGTGCATGACGATTTATTTTCGTTACGTTTGAACAACAGGATTAAGACATATTGATACATTTGTGGTCAGATATGTACAGCAAGTTTAGCTATGAGTGGAGTCACACTCTGAAGTAGACTAGCGCTGTGGGTTACTACAGGGAGCTGAGGTGATCTGGACAAATGATTTAATCCAACTTTACTTAATCTCTACTTCCTCAAATGGTTTGAAGAAACGGACAAGAATCTCCTCACTGTCAAAGTCACCACAACTTCAGAGTCCAGCTTACTTCGAGCAGTAGTTCACTTCATGTGCTAGGTTTCGAGATACAGGCTCTACTAGCCTACTGCAGTCTGTATCGTACTCGTGAAAGTAGCTAATGGGCTACTACCCTTTCGAGAAATGTATGCTACTCCTGTCCTGAACGGTTTCATATTCAATTTATCCTGTTAACAACAGCAAAAAAGAAACTGACGTTAACGTTACTAACTTGGCTTGCAGGCTGCGGCTACAGTGTAGTACAGTGTACCTCTCGTCTTGTCTCCTGTAGGCTATCTCGTCTTTTAGCTGTTCCTGCTACTAACATAAAGTTCGTTAAATACAGTTTTCCTACATATTCAGAGCAAATTACGACATGATAATTGATGATTGACTGAATCCCGATGTATCCAGTTAATGGATGCGGCCTCTCTTTCGCGGGAGCTGCAGGTGACAGGCAGTGTTCATCTCGCAGAGTTGCCAGATCTTGAACGATAAATAAGCGACTGCCACCCAGACCTGCATGGGGCTGGAGGCGACACGCGCAGTGCTCATCACGTGTCTACTGACCCCTCAGTGTCACTCGAAAAACTTCCGCTGATCAGAAATCAGCTCTCTGCAGCATCATTGACTTGACAGTGTTTTTCTTGTTTGTTGTGTTTACGAACTTGATAAATTACCTATCGGATCTAGGGTGGCCATCGGGGTGGCCAATGACATTTCAGTGGTGGCACTGGCCACCCTTGGCCACCCCCTAGAGTCGCCACTGTGCTCCTTGTACTTCCCCCCACCAGGAAAGCAAGGAAGGAAAGACTTGAGGATAGAGGAATCAGGGAGAAATTACAGAGAGGAAGAACAGGTGCTTCCTCGCCAATCAAACTTTATGCCTCTTGCCTCTGGCTCAGATGATTACAGAAATGATAGTGCGTTCCATTTGCAGTCGGAGCTCGGTTTCTGAGTAGTTATGCGCATTGAAAAGCAGCAAGTGACATGTGTGCCCCAGAGTCTTGGATGTTAGCCCTACAAAGTCAGAGGCTCCCCAAGATTAAAATTCAAGATGGCTGCATAGTTTAAGCATTTTGAGTGAATGCTATGATATTTTCCATGTATACGTTTCTCATTATGTTTGGTGTTGTCATCAGTTTTTGTACATAGTCAGTGTTGCTTTAGTCGATACTGTGTAGTATTACGGTCATGTTATTTGTGAAATACAGTGTCCTGTGTCCTTTATCAAGTGTCAATCCAAGTTTGGCAAATGGAATCCATCCAACTCGGTTTTTGTTGTGTTTTTAGCAGACGTGAGGTCAGTCTGACCTCTAGATCTCGGTTGCAGAGACAAATGGAGTGCACTATTCTTGATCATGTGAAACTTGTGAAAGGGGCACGAGCAGGAGGACGCAGGAGAGAGGAAAGATGGCTGAGGTAATACACTCAGATGAGCCCAGCGATGCTAGAGAGAACCTAAGAGAGAGTAGAACAGCGAGAGGAGGAGAGGAGGAGAGGAGGAGTAGGCCTATGAGCAGGGTAGTATATGCAACTGCTGTGTTTTGAGTGTCATATACGTATATACTGTATATTACTCCTCCTCTCCTCCTCTCTCTGCTCTACTTTCTCTCTTAGGTACTCTGTAACATCACTATATCACTATATATATATAATATCACTATATATATAAATGACACACCATATATATATGACACTCCAAATATATATGACACTCTATATATATCTCCAGACAATGATCCCAAGAGTGTTCACTGCTACAGAGCACACCACACACCATTTGACAGCGTGACATTGGCATCATATAAGTACATAGTGAGCAGGAATGGACAGGCAAGCAGTCAAGGCTGCCACAGTGCCTTTGGAAAGCCTTCGCTTGCTAGCTAAACTCACACACACACAAACACACACACACACATACAGAACATACATGAACAAACACACACATACAGACACACACATATACACGCACACATGTGTACATGTGTGCACACATACACAAGCACACACACACACACACACACATGCACACACACATACACACACACACACACACACACACACATGAACACACACACAAACACACACACACACACACACACACACACACACACATGCACACACATACAAACACACACTCATAGATTGTGAGGAAGGCATGTCCTCCTTGACCTTCACATGTTTCCCTCTACTCACACAGCACAAGCTCCCCCTTTACACAGGTGGAGGGTCCCCCCACCCGCCCTGGGCAAGCCCCTGCCAGCCCCACGCCCACCCAGGGAGGCCCTGAGGAGACCAGGACACACCAGCCGAGGGCCAGTGCCAGAGCCTTACTCCTGGACACAGTCCAGCCCACTGCCCCATGCCCTGCCCTCTTTTTTCCCCACGCCCGCCTCCTCTCCCCTCTCTGTTTCTCTGTCTCGCTTTCTCTCTCTAAGTCTCTCTCTCTTTCTGTCTGTCTATTTCTTTTTTCTCTCTCTCTGTTTTTCGCTCTCTCGCTGTCTCTGTCTCTCATCTTCTCTCTTTTTGTTCATATTTGACTTTTTCTCTCTCCTTTCTCTCTCTTTCTCTTTGTCTATCTGTCTGTCTTTTTTAGGTTGTCACTATTTCTTTTTTCTATTTCTTTTCTATCACATTCTTTCTCTGTCTCTCAGTTTCTGACACCCTTCCCTCGCTCTCTCTTTTTCTGCCTCCCTCTCTGTCTCTCCCTCTTTCCCTTACTCTCTCCCCTGTGTCCCCCCCCCCCCCCCCCCCCCCCCCGTCTTTTTCCCCAGTGAGAGCGCGGAGAGGAGAGGAGGAGAGGGGAGAGGAGAGAAGAGGAGAGGAGAGGAGGGGAGGGGAGATGAGAGGAGAGGAGAGGAGAGCAGAGGAGGAGAGAGGAGAGAAGAGGGGAAGAGAGGAGAGGAGAGGAAGGGAGAGGAGAGAGGAGGAGAGGAGAGGAGAGGAGAGGAAAGGATAGGAGAAGAGGGCAGAGGAGAGGAAGGGAGAGGAGAGGAGGGGATGGGAGAGGAGGGGAAAGGAGAGGAGAGGGGAGGAGAGGAGAGGAGGGGAGAGGAGAGGAGAGGGGAGGAGAGGAGGGGAGAGGAGAGGAGGGAAGAGGAGAAAAGAGGAGAGGAGGGGAGAGGGAGGGGAGGAGAGGAGAGGAAGGCAGAGGAGGGGAGGAGAAGGAGAGGGGAGAGAGAGGAGAGGAGAGGAGAGGAGAGGGGAGGAGAGGAGAGGAGAGGAGAGAAGAGGAGGGGAGAGGAGAGGAGAGGAGAGGATAGAAGGGGAGAGGAGAGGAGGGGAGAGGAGAGGGGAGGAGAGGAGAGGAGAGGAGAGGAAGGCAGAGGAGGGGAGAGGAGAGGAGAGGAGATAGGAGGAGAGGAGAGGATCGAAGGGGAGAGGAGAGAAGAGAAGAGAAGAGAAGAGAAGAGAAGAGAAGAGAAGAGAAGAGGAGAGGAGAGGAGAGGAGGGGAGAGGATCGAAGGGGAGAGGAGAGAAGAGAAGAGAAGAGAAGAGAAGAGAAGAGAAGAGGAGAGGAGAGGAGGGGAGAGGAGGGGAGAGGAGAGAAGAGGAGAGGAGAGGAGAGGAGAGCGTGATTGCCACTCCTGCTGTCAGCTGAGCCATGACACACTCCTCCGCCAGACAGCCATCCCTCCCCACCTGTCTCCGTTGCACGGACAACGCGCCGTGTCACCCCTCGGTGCTCCTTGTGCCGAGCGGCGGGGGCCAAAACAGCCGGAAACGAAAGAAATTCCAGAGAGGGAGACGGGCATTCCCATGGTAACCAGGTCCTCGGGTATCGGCTGTGAGATTAGGCCATGTCCCATACCATTTGCATACAAATTGCCCAGCTGGTACCTTGTCGTTATGACAACAGCACACAGATCCCAGAATGCCTTTGAGACACACAAAAAAACATGAGGTTAGCCACCATTCATTCATAAATATAAAAAAACCAAATGGCAATATTTTCCATGCATTTATGACTGGGGCGAATGTATATCGTAGTATAAATGGCTTTTTTTTAGTAACAGTGTTTTTATTATCTATACAAATATGGGTAATAATGAATGCATTGAGTGAGGTAAATATGATATAAGATATGATCTAATAATTATCAACATATGATTTAGTTTGTCACTCAGTTTTTAAATGGCCTTACATAAATGTTGGGCCTGTATTTTGAAAATAAATATGGCCCCAATTCTGTAAATGAAACTGATAAGCTACCAAAACATGCCAGGAATATTAAAAAGCAAATTAAAATGTATCGTGAGTGCCTGACACAAATCATATTACAGAGACCGCAAAGAAATCATTAAATCTAGCCTGTTTTTAATATTTCATATTTTCAACCTAATTGACACTGTTT
This sequence comes from Setipinna tenuifilis, assembly GCA_030347295.1. Taxonomy (NCBI): domain Eukaryota; kingdom Metazoa; phylum Chordata; class Actinopteri; order Clupeiformes; family Engraulidae; genus Setipinna; species Setipinna tenuifilis. The sequence goes on along the minus strand of CM059280.1, from coordinate 16,911,242 downwards.
AAATCTGATCCTAATTCGATTACCATTTAATTGATTACAGCTGTTCCCATGCTGACACTTGTCTCCAAACTCTGCCAGCTATAACTATATCATACTGGGGAATAGTTTGTTCCTCACTGTTCAAGCAACACTAAACTTCTGTGTCTACACAGTGCCATCTAGTGACCAGATGTAGAACTGCTAATATTGTACACACGAAGAACCAATGCTTAAACATCAATTGACAATCGATTTAGCCCAAAGCAAGGGGTACTGCCCATTATAATATGCTAATGAAACGAACAGCAATAAAACACACTTGTTTGCTACTTGGAACTTGCAAAACACTGCATTTTGAAGACTTCAAGACCACCAGTGATAACTCCCACGCATAGGCTACCTTAACTGTGGAGCTTTACGGTTTAATTATTGGTTTGTTTTTGACTTCCTCTAGTCTAGTCAATCCCAAAACCTAATGACTAACCATGACACCTCCTGTTGCCCCCTCAGGTCATCTGAGAAGACCCTCATTTCAGGACACCTTGCTGTGTGCTGTATATGTGTGTGTGTGTGTGTGTGTGTCTCTGTGTGTGTGTGTGTGTGTGTCTGTGTGTGTGTGTGTGTGTGTGTGTGTGTGTGTGCGCGCGCGCGTGTGTGTGTGTGAGAGAGTGAGAAAAGGTCAGGCTCACTGATACACATTAAGTCCGGCCCCGTCATTAACGGCAACACCACTAATGCTTGTGTTGGGTGTAGATTAGTGAATAAGTCTGGCTCAAACCGCCTTCATCTTGTTATGGAGGACGGAGACTCTCTCGGACTCAGCACTTAGGGAAAATTGTGTGTGTGTGTGTGTGTGTGTGTCTGTGTGTGTGTGTGTGTGTGTGTGTATGGGGAGGGTGTGTGCGGGGGCAAAGGGCAGGCTGGCAATGACAAGACAAAAGAGAGAAGAGCACTGGAAACTGATCAGGGACCTTTCCATGA
>CM059280.1:16855282-16905282 GCA_030347295.1 Setipinna tenuifilis | reverse complement strand
TCATAGAATGCAGTTGGGAGATAGCTGTCTGATAAAGGGCAGAGGTGAAATAGGTGATGGGGGGTGGGATAAAGTGAAAAATGTGCATTTGGACGGTTTAGATGTATGACTGGGTTGGAACTTATTAGAAGATGGAGGGGGGAACGACAATGAACAAGGTGGGCAAGAGCTGAATGCGGGGGGGCAGGGGCCATTTTATAGGACCACCATGACAGGTGTCTGCCCACAGATGCAGCAGGTCACACGGAAAGACATAACACAGAGTCTGAGACCGACTTAATGGTTATTGTGCAGCCTACTCGTCTGCCTGATTGCTTCAGTGTGGATGTATTTAGGAGGCTTCCATAGGTTAAACGGAAGATGATTTTTAAAATAACAAATCGTGTATACTTCCAGTTCAGCTTATCAAATAGGATAGTCAGGACACTGATGAAATTGTGTGCATTTCGAGTGTGGGTTATCACATAGAACACTGGCGAAATGATGTGCTTTTCCAGTCTGCTTTATCACCCAGGGTGGTCAGGACACAGGTGAAGGTGGTACAGAAGAGGGAAATATCTGGAAACTTGGTCTGTGTGGCTCGCAGTTTCAACCTTGAAGGCAAAACAAATGTGTTGTTGATGTTTATCCAGTTTATTCTTGGTTCATACATCATTCATGCATCAGAAAACACCAAAAGTGGGAGTTCACGCACAAGCCGAAGGGCTTGACATCTTTGTGATAACACACAATATTATTCAGAGACTCTGCAGTAGGTCATACTGCAAACAAGACTGGTACATGTTGTTAGGAGTTTAGGTTTCAAGGATTGAAGGAGTTTTACTCGTCACATACCTAAGACACACAGTAAAAACATGTACTGAAATGATAGTTTCTTCCTATGAGGGAGGGCCTTTCGGAATCAAACAGAAATGTGGAAATGGGTCCACACGTGTTGTGATTGCTGGGTGCTCTGACTGCCTCATGCTCCTGATCCCAGACTTGCTTACATGCTCAGGAGTGCAAGGCGTCAAGGGTGCTAGTTTTGGAGCATGGGCAATTTCGCACAGTGTGAGGCACACTTCAATTTTCCTCTCAGTCCAAGCTTAAAATAGACTCTCCCTCTCCCCTGCCTCTCCTCCCCTTGCAAACATAGAGCAAGCACAGGAGGGGGAACTGTAAAGGTGCAAGAACACTTATGGATCCTGTAGCCTCCAAATATCCTTGACAAACCCAGCTCCCTGAATATTAAATAACTAATCAGAAGCCACCGAATAATAAGGGGAAACAAGATGGGTTTTAGAAAAGCTTTGCAAGTATTAAAGGTTCTATTTGAATTACTCAATTTCTTTTTTTTTAACATTGTATATAATGTACCTAAAATATCAGTTGTCGAGGCTTATTAGCAATATAGAGTGTTAGTTCATCCTCACATACACACATGCACGTGCACACACACAGACCTATTAGTTATTACTGGTGAATGATGTAACCTATGACTTTTTTCTGACTTTTCTCCTAGGGTTGAAGGAAAGCACCAGGATGTCTCTGGCTGATTCCGTCCTCCTCACAGAGATCATGGATGAGGCCAGACGACAAGTGGGAGTTGTCTTTGAGCAGGACAACCAATGACATTGCTGTGTGTCCTCCTGTGGCACTTCTCAACTAATGAATGATATTCCTCGGTCTGACGTACAGACTGCCATTATTAGTGCTGACATACATGTGCTTATTATGTACAGTGGTATGTGTAAAACTTTGAAATTTTGTCAAACGAAATGGCTAAAACATCTCACTAATGTCTGTGCACTTTCAAATATGGGAGTAGCTTCTTGAATAAATCATTCAGTTTGAATAACCGGACCCCCATCATAATGGCTTTATTGGCACAATGAGGTACAACAATGTACACGCCCCTGCCCTACAAACTTTAGATACTTCCACAGCCTGTTCACTATAAATGTTGAAATAGTGTTTTTTAGGAACCCTTTTGAGTGGCTTGTCCCACAGGCCTAGCTCTCCTAATTCAGTTCTTTTCACCACACCATACCTGATTTACACAGTGATTTTTTTTTAAATCTCTGGTCCAGTCATGCTGCGATATAGTCTATCTACTCATTTCAGACTGAAAGCTCAATTATTAGAATTGTTTTTCCCTTGTAGATACATAGTACATATTTTTAAAAAGCAACCCTACGTGTCTGGGATAGCTTATTTAGCCGAATCCAAACATTTTTATGTCGGATAAAGACATTCAGTAACTACATTTAGTTACAGTATTGTCTATACTGGAATTAAAAGAGAAGAAAAGTGACAGAAGGGGGAAGAAACAAAGTCCGACTTTATTTGAAGCAACTCAGAAAACAAGGAACCTCTAGACTGCGGAAGAGAGCCCTTTTCTGACAGGTCACGCCTCAAAGCTGCCCTAGTAGTTTCGTGGAATAGAAGCGACAGGAAACGACGGACAAGAAGACAAACAATGGTGAAAATCGATCCACGCTGGTAATAAGCCTAACATAAAGGGTGTATTGTGGTTGTGTGTGGTGATAATGTACTCATTTACTCAGTGATACAAAAGTACCTACTTGTTTTGAGTTTGAGTTCCCCTCATAGACCATTAAATACCAATCTTGGACCCACGTAAACAAACCTGTTCAGCAGGTGAGATGGTGCTAGTTGATGGACTATTCGGGGAAGGGTTGATACACCTCGGGATTTGTGACCAGGTTAAGGGAACCAGTAGGCCTACCTTTCACAAGAAAAGGAGTCTGCTTTCTCAAGCTTTGCAAAGTGGAAGAGATGAAATTAAAGAAGCCCTGTATGCTATATTACGGGAGGAATTTCCTCATCGATTCCAGGAAGGGGCGAAAGCAAAGAAACTGACGTCTGTTCATGATGGTTAGTGGCAAACTGAATCCGTTGCTTTCATAAACTATTAGGTACAGTACATACTCATATAGATCAGACCTTCGCCAAAAAAAGGTTAAGTGGAAGTATTTCGCCTTAAAGGCACGGGATATTTGCGCCATTCTGCACATAAACCAACAGCCAATCTGCACACCCTTGTAGGTGGCCAAAAAAGGATAAACAGAATGCCTGAATAATGCTGACATAGCGTATCAAAGATCTTATATACCAACCTCAAGACTCTAGTTTAGGATTAGGGTTGTTGTTAGGTATGTACACTGTACATGTTGTTACATTTAGATACACTGTAAAAAAAACTCTGTAAGATAAAAGTCTTCCAATACTCCATGTATTTGATTTTTATCCTTGATTCTCTCTTAGGAAAAGAATGCACGTGGGAAGCAAGTCACCCACCTATTGATACAGTGTCCACCTGCCCAACCAATCTCACTCCAGTCAAGGATGTCCACATCCAGTGGAACACTGATTGTGGGTTGTTCACCTTAATTTCCTGTCACACTTTTCCTGCAGCATGCTGAACAAATTTAATTTTGTAACAGTAACATAAAACAGAGTTTCTGTTTTTATTTTCATTACAGGTCCTGTCGAAAGAGCCGTTCTTGCACTAAGAATATATGTTGCTAAAAATGTCTTCCTGCAGTACAACGTGGACCGTGAGTGTGTATTTAAATGAAAAAAGAACTTGTAGCCTACACCAAAATCAAAATAAGTATAAAACATAGAACAAGCCTAACTGCACAACTCTGTTAACAGTGCTCTGAAATAAAATCTGATATGAAATTGTGTTCTGACGTTGTAGACCATGTTCACCATCATATTTCTGCATCACCCATCTCAGGACTTGATGGAAGCCTTCACCTCGAGTACAATGTGTCAGGTAAGATGCTTTAAAATTGACATGGTGATATGCTTAATTCCTTTTACTTTTGGTGTAAATTAGAGAAGTGTAACGTCTGCTTGCAACTTGGAAGGTGTAAATACCAAATAATCTGTCATATTAAATTAGTGATAAAAGGTAATAAAAAGAAGAAATAAATGTCTTTGTAAGTTGCATTTTACAGCATAATAATAATAATAATAATAATAATATTAATGATGTTGTTTTTATTATTGTTATTACAAACAACAAAAATAATATGATCTCACTCTTTTCATTAGTTGCAAATAGCAAATCTGAAATACCGAAGGTATTAAGAACAATACAGCAAACATACAAAATATTTTTTATTATTTAAGATAATGGTGTATATAATTTTCAGACATATTACTGAATATTTTTCAGTAACAGGGGAAGAGGTTTGCAGCTTGCAACAGGAACCTATTCATGGTCTTGTGCCTGTATGTGGGCCCTATGACAGGATAGGTGGCAGGATGGTATACATAATACATGAATGTGTAACCGAGGTCGTCCTGCATGGTCCAGCCTCAGGCTTGAACCTGTCACCTCACAGCAAGCCTGGACTGGAAGGAAGACACGCTAACAAGTGAGCTAAAAGCCAGTAGCACATCCCCTTGTGTGGTCAGGAGGCAGGTGTACTAAATGTTCTAATGTCTACCTATGCTAGCTGGCATCCATTACACATGCACACACTGGTGTCACACATGATACAGATGCAAATTTACTGTAACTGATGGCTGGTCTATATTTTAGCTCGTGTGGATAAACTGATTTCAACACCATCCGTCACTAATGTCCAGGGGAGTGTTTACATGGCCTACAATATAAGTGGTAAGTTTGTAGCCTACCTTGAATTGGGGTATGGTGTGTTTGAAATCACTGTTCAGTGCATTTACATGTATGTAACAAACCATATTCTGTCTGTCCCTCAAATCCCCACACTGCCACGAGAATTAATAGGAATTAATTGTATTTACATTATGTTTAATAATGTATTCCTATTCAGTGACCACTTTTTTCATTTCAGGAAGAGTGGGCCGTTTGTTTTCAACACCAAAAGTCGTGAACATTTGTGGTAGTGTTTACATCGCATACAATATCAATGGTACATTTTCCGTCTAATATGTCCTGTATAAAGTGGTACACAGGAAGTGATGTAACTTGTTCTAAAGTCTAATGCCACCTTATGGGGTATATCCACTTTCCAGGTCCAGTCGACCTCCTGGTGACAGATCTCACAGTTTCAAATGTTCAAGGGAGTGTGTGCATCGATTTCAACTTACGTAAGGCTGTTATTAACACACAGAATCAACTGGCGGATTTGTGATACTCTGTAAATGTTTAGACAACAGTTGAGTAATGTGTTAGTCCTCTGTTAAAGTGAGAATCAATGTGTAACGTGTAGTCTGGTGTAAATGTGTAGTTCCTAGGTGTGACATTTGACACAGCATTTTCTGTTCCAGGCCATGTCAACAAACATGTGCTAGTGGTGACCATAACAAACGTCAGGAAAGACATTAACATCGCATTTAATGGTGAAGGTCTGTCTTTGATTTATTGTTAATCAATTTAACGTGTTATCACACACCTACAAAAACATTTTACTGGTAGGATGTCCAGTGTCAAGTATTACATATTGTGAACACTTTGTTGATAATATGTCTTACTAGTCAAACTGACTAAATACCTCACTGACCCTGAAGGAGATTGAGGAATGACTGTATGCCGCAGAGCTGCAGAGATGTAGCAGATACATTTGACTTGATGTAAATATGTAACAGATGTGATTTACTTGACATAGACAGACAGACAGACAGACAGTCAAGCAGACATTATTTGTGATGAGGAAACATTAAGCCTCTGTGCTTGTTAGACCATCAGTCACTTAACCAGCAGACACTTATGTGTAGTAACATATGTAGTAACACTGCTGCCATAACTGTTGTAAAACAGGGTCTACGGAGTCAGGACGCTGTGGCATTCCAGGAGACTGGTGCAATGAGTTTGAAGATAGTTTACTGGACAAGAGGGTCCTGTTTCAGAGGATAGAGGAGGCAGCCTCATGTGATCGTCCAGACGCTACCGTAAGGCTCTATGTGGAGTGTCTGGAGATGGAGAGGAGCTTTCTAGAGACTCTCAGGGTTGCTGAAGATATTAGGACTTGCATGAAACATCACCATGATGCACAGAGAAATAAGGGTTAGTTGACACTTGCTCACCTTGATACACGCATTCATGCATACACACACACACACAAATAAACACTCACGGCCATCTTTTCATCTTATCTATCAGAATTATGTTCTTGTGTGTTTAGGTCTTTATGCAGTATAGTTCTTTTTTCAAGAGGATTATGGTCATCTTTGTGATTTGTATCATCCCGCACTTTGGCACTCATCCTTCTTGACCTATCGGCTGCCTTCGAAACAGTCAATCACAACATTCTGCTAACCACACTCGCTAACTTGGGCATTGCAGGCACAGCCCTCTCCTGGCTCAAATCTTACCTCACTGGACCCTCCTTTAACGTGGCCTGGCAAGGTCGTTTGTCATTGATTCACACCCTCTCCACAGGGGTTCCCCAGGGGTCAGTGCTGGGTCCCCTTCTGTTTGCCATCTACACCACCTCGCTGTCCAATGTTATCCGTTCACATGGCTTTTCTTATCACAGCTATGCCGACGACACACAGCTGTACCTGTCGTTCCAACCAGACGACACCACGGTCTCTACACGCATCTCCGCCTGTCTCTCGGACCTATCCACCTGGATGAGAGAACACCATCTCCAGCTTAATCTGTCAAAAACCGAACTCCTGGTCATCCCTGCCCATGAGTCAATCTGCCATGACATCAACTTGAATATTGGCGCTGTCACTGTTGCCCCAAACAACTAGAAACCTGGGTGTCATATTAGACGACCGTCTATCTGTCTCTGAACACATTTCTTCCGTAGCAAGGTCATGTCACTATGCATTATACAATAATAGAAAAATCAGACTGCACCTGACCCAATATGGCGCACAACTGCTAATACAGGCGTCAATTACCTCTCGCCTCAATTACTCTCCTAGTCGGTCTACCTGCCTGTGCGATCAAACCATTGCAAATGGTCCACAACGCTGCAGCACGACTGGTTTTCAACCAACCCAAAAGGACACATGTTACCCCACTCTTTAGCGACCTGCACTGGCTGCCGGTAGCTGCCAGAATTAAACATAAGGCTCTAACACTAGCCTACAAAGTCATTTCAGGTTCCTCCCCCGCTTATCTCAACGTCTTACGAAAGGCTCACGTCCTGTCCAGAGCGCTGCGATCCGCTCACACAAATCGTCTATGTGTACCCTCGCCTCTCACAAAACGAGGTCACTCTAAACTTTTTTCTGTGGTTGCCCCCAAATGGTGGAATGACCTACCAGTTGCAACAAGAACAGCAACATCCCTCCCTACCTTGTAAAAACTTGTAATCAATACTTCCCTTCCTAACAAAACTAACAATCACTAAACCAACTCTCTCTTTCTCTGTCCTTATGTGGAAGTACATATGTCTGTACTGTCCCTGTCCCGCGAAACTTATGCAGTCACATGCACCTCCCTGTATGTATAAAGGTTGTCTGCTTACTCTGTGTCCCTTTACACCTCTGTTTGCTTGTGTCCTCCTTTTTTGTAAGTCGCTTTGGATAAAAGCGTCTGCCAAATGTAATGTAATGGTCTGCCAGTCTTGCCACTAATGATTGTCAGTTGTTTCATTAAGCATTTTTTTCTTTACAGATCCTCAGTCCATTGCGTGGCTGGCAAAGGCAGAATCATATACTGTTGCGGGTAAGCAATAAATTACATCATTAAGTTTCTATATGACTACTACACAAACCATTACAATTACTGTGCAAATCCACCAGCATCAGTATACATAACTAGAAAAACAGTGCACATATCCATCACCATCTATTCAAACAAATGCTGCGTATTGCCAATTTTACTTTTCATTTTTCATCTATGCAACCACTTATTATAACCTATTTTAACGTTGCAACAATTATCAGAAAATGGTGACAATAAAAAACAGCCTTAACAAAATACACAAATGGAGATGTGTTTATGCCTAAGTGCGATTATCATCTTTGTAAATGTTACTTAAGTATAATGGGCTATAAAATGTAACATTGTAAATGTAAAGTCAAAATGTGAAATTATGGAAAATATCTGTGACCACACATCATCTAATGTTATTTACTTTTTACGGGCAAACATGGCACCGGTGAAGAATCTGAGTCCTGTTGGCTTAGGTATGGCTATGAAACAAAATCTTTACACTTACAGTCTTGGTGTTTCATGTCTAGAAGGTCTGGTGTTGGCATGGTCTTACCTGTTTCAAATGTACTGTGATCAGACAGTTGCTTGAAGCCATCCAGCAGCCTATAGGTGCTATAGATCCTGGAGGTGATAAGAAATGTGCAACACAGACTCATGAGCGGTACCCAAAGGGAGACATGACTATTGGAGAGCATGAGGATCGGTCAGTTAAAGGCCAGAAGAGGCTGGAGCCAGAGCCTGAAGGCCAGTTACACAGAGGAGAGAAGAGGGGGCCACCTGAAGAGGAGGAGGTGGATAAACATGCTAAAAGGTATTCACATTACCAAACTATATCTATTGGTAAAACCATTGGTACTAAAACATAACCCTGTTTTAACTCTGAAGTTTGTCTTAAGGACTACATGTATGCTTTTTCATATTTTTGTGCATAGGCTGTACAACAAAGGGGGTAAAGATTTGTATGTCAGCCCATCAGTGAGGAGCTGCAAATCTTGTGCTCACATCAAAGACGATGGCCTTTGGACACTTCTGAAACCTTCAGTCACCAAAGAGATGGGTATTCATATGAACAAGCACAGTAGCCCCCCAGGTAGGTATGAGTGTGCCTTGTCTGGCCTACGCTGGGTGTGTGCTGTTGATGTCTCCTTTGCGTATCGCCTCACTGACCCAGATATGTTTAGAGCAGAGCTCATGATGTTACAGTACATGCCAATTGGGCCTCTGATGGACATCAGGGTCCTCTCTGGAAAAATGAAGGAGGCTTACTTGCCCCACTTCGCCTGTCTGGACTGCTCTGACTCTTCGCTCCATGAAGCGGTGAGGGTCCTGCGTGAAGACGGCAGTGGCTTGTCTCTGGAGAAGTGTGTCCAGCTGACACGGTTCCATGCCAAGCTCCGTGAGCCCAGGTTCTCCCTGGTGGAACTTCTGGTGAAGATGGGCATCCCAGTACGCAGCCACGTGGATGCGTTAATCTACAGAACCCGACTGGTACCACTGACCCTGTTCGTATACGTGGTCCCGAGAGACGCCGGTATGATCCAGGCTGTGGAGGATGAGGCCAGGAGGATTCGAGGCAAGAGAATCCACAAGAACCGGCCAGACACGTCCATTTGGATGAATGCAAAATTCACCCTCAAATGTGAAATAGCTGAAATTTTGCCACATGAGATCACACTGAAGTATGCCAGACCGCCGGACCTCTTCGAGGTGTTTGTGGAGAATGCTGGTGAGAACATTAATCTGGAGTTGACCAGTGATGGTCAAAGCATATGGACAGCATTGCTACGAAAGGCTGATTACAGCGAGACCAGAGGTGATGCAAGAAGCCACCACAGTGTATCTGAAGCATCTGCGCTCATCCCAAGAACGGCCAACAGGGATGCCCCACTGATAGGCAGACCAGCCAGGCCCTCAGACGGCAGCGAAGAGATGTCCTCCCTCTCCAACACAGGTATGGAACAGAAACCACTGGCACTGGGAAGCTTGAGATTAAAGAAGGAGGAGGATAATGCAATTTGGAGAAATTTAACATGTTTTTAATAAGCTGGGTAATTGCATGGTTGGGGGGGGGGGGGGGGTGCAGGCATTTGTCAATGGTTTCTGAGTCATTTCACATTATAAATTACTCCTCACAGTACTGTTTTTAATAGTTTGTTAGTTCCTAGTCATAGTATTACTTGTTCTTTTGGTCAAATGTGGTCTATATCTATTTTAAAAGAAGGCTACTGCTTATATGATCCTGTAACAGAGCGAGTGTCCATGGTTCGGCCTGAGCTCATCAAGAGAGGATCTGAGGGTCTCCTCCGGGAGATGCTGGTCCTTCTTCATGCCCACCAGCCACCCGTACTGAGCCAGTGGGAGACTAATGAAGTCCTGCAGGGGAGCAGGGTGCTGCAGGACCAGTGGGTGTGCCTCCTCACCATGCTACACAACAAAGGGAACGCAGCCTGTGGCATCATGATCCGCTTACTAGGAGAACTGGACCACTACCTCTGTGAAGACCTGGGCCTGTAGTCATCGTTGTAGCTTTGCATCGCTGTCTTGCTCCATGACCTACTTTCTCTTTCAGTCCAGTGTAGAACTTACTGAAGTAAAGTAGAATTAATTTCCCCACCAACAATGGAAAGCTGTCCTGGCCTACATTCAGTCAGACAGGCCTAAACCATGAGAGAGTACAGCTACCATGTTTCACAGATTGGAGGTTCCCGTGCTGGAATGATTTTTTCCCCCTCCAAACACATCACATCTAATTTGAACCAAAAAGTTATATTGAGAACCATTTCTATCTGTCCATAAAACATAATTTCAGTAGTTTTATTTAATTTGTTTTATGTGGATTCTCTTTAGCTGTTGTTAGGACCTCAGTGACAATGTTTAATGTTTAAAGTCACATCAATGCAATTTCTGAAGAGCTCACTAACCTTCAAGCACCACGGTACCTGGTATGTAACATTACTCTGATTTGAGGTCTTTAAAAGCAATCAATTATCTGGCAACAAGGAATCAGTCACAAACTCTAAACTCATCTAAATTTGAATTTTCATTCAGATGAATAAATATATTCAGCTAATCAGAGTGCTACAGAGCATTGCAGACAGGAGTCTTCTGGACTGGAGCAAGAAAGAGCCGCACAGCATTTTGGACTGCTGCACATGATGCACTTTTAATCTTCTTTGGTGATTATTATAGAACAGTACTTAGGCCAGTGAGCCCAAACCAACAAGGTCTTTTACTGTTTCCCCAAAAGACTGCAGCCTTTGGTCCATCTGACTGCCAGTATTGGACTTACACAGTGTGCCACTGCCCCCATGTGGTCTTCATCAAGACATAAGTTTCAAACCTACAAACATGCCTGTACACAGAGTCTATGGCCTAAGGAGTCAGCCACTGACACTGTGTCACGGTGTAGTTAATGGAGCTCCCACCGACTTTAACCTGATTGTTGTAGGCTGCCTCATTGATGAGCCACTTTGTAAGCACTTATGTATATATTTTTATAGTGCAGTTTAATGCACAGAGCAGGTATGTGTAAACATGTGTTTTCTTTGATGTTCTACATTATTTTTTATACATTTTATTGACATCTGTGTGCTATTAAAATTCTTTATGGATTTATTCTGACAGTTGACTACAACTTTTTAAAAACTTGAATAAATTTTACTTGAGATAACTTTTTGAACGTATTATTTTATCATTTGACCCAGCAGAGTTATGACGGATTGTTCCGACAGATAACTAACTGTAACATATTGTATTCAGATAGAATATTTTCAGTGCGTAAACTTTTTATGTATTCCAACAGATAATGCTGTTTCGTTTATGGGCGGTCGCCCTCGTATGGTGGCTGGGGGTAAAGCATTACTAAGTAGGCCACACAGCTTGCCCTCCCTTTAGTAGGGAAGGATTCGGTGGCGGCAACATGGCAACGAGGTGGGGGATTTGCACCGCGGGGCTGATCAGCCATGACTTCACCGTCGCCCTTAAATCACTCCCTCCGGAAGACCATAAGGTATAAACGCTTAAACAGCGCAGGAATTGCCGGGGAAATGTGTAGACTTGTGCTGCTTCAGTAACACTGTTAATGAAACAACATACTGCAGTCCACAGGCACCACACGCAAGCTTACCAACTAACAACATCGTCTAATGTTGTAATTAGTGGAAATTGAAATTACTTACAAAGCCCAGACGACGCAGTATGCATAATGTGTGCATAATGGCAAGATGTTAAATCACAGTCGTGCGCCACAAGTTGCGGAGCAGACATTTTGCACTCTCCAAACAGATTTTGGTTAGACACATTTCAGTTATATAGAGATAGTTACGGTCTCTTGCATATTCGCTAATACGCCTCATTCTTTTGGACTTGGGCTATGGGAATGCACATTTTCTAATAATGCATCAGTTTGGGTGATTCGACGTAGGATTGCTCTTGCTTTTAGATCGATACAGCTCTATTCTACCACTTGCTGACCATTGACTTCCTCAGGTTGACATTTAAATGAATGAAAGCATTACAACTAATGTGTAAGTGAATACAAAACGCAAAAATGTTTTTTTTTCCTTATGTAAATTGCAAGTATTCCCAAACAAAGTAAGGCAGTATTCTAATGTAAATGCGTGTGTATCGTTTCTACTCTTTTGGCTATATGCCATTTTTTTTACTCTGAATAATAGCAGCAGTGGTGGTCTGTGGGTTGTGTAGTTCACGTTTGTACCACTGTTTGCCCTCAGGTGGTCGCGGTTGCCGCTCGTAGCCTCGAGCGGGCACAGGAGTTTGCGCAGAAGCACAACATTCCACGCGCCTATGGAAGCTACGATGAACTGGCTAACGATCCAGAAATTGGTAAGTAGACATGTCTCTTCTGCGTCTTTTTTCTGCCACTTAAGTATGAACTACAGACCAGAAGAGCAGACTAGAGAATCTCTGGAATATTTAAAACAAATGCATTTGACTGGGTGTTAATATTTTTTAAGCCTGCAGTAATGCATTATTTGGCCATAATGGCAATCTCTGAATTTGAAAAACTTTTGCTTAGGCACTGAAGATGGCACGGTTTTCTAATACTGTTGACTAACCTCTGATTAATTAAGATCTTCACACCTGCTGTCAGTTGTCAGAGGAACTCCTTTCTCTCAGAGATGCTTTCCCCTGTCTGTATCGTAGATGTGGTGTACGTGGGCACCATACACCCCAAACATCGGCCTGTGAGCCTGTTATTCATGAACGCCAAGAAGAACGTGCTGTGTGAGAAGCCTCTGGCTATGAACCTTAGAGAAGTGCAGGAGATGGTTGCTGCTGCCAGGGTCAACAACGTCTTCTTTATGGAGGTCAGCTAACAGGGTGTGTGATTGTATAAATAAAAATGTTTTAAATATAAAAAAATATGCTCCAATATTACAATTATTTTAATACTTAATTTTAAGTCAAAGAAAAAAAAATGTGTAGGGTGCAACTTTTTAACTTATAAGTTCACAATTTGTACTTGCCTGCACTGCATTATTACATTACATATTACATCATCATTACTGCCTCTGTATTTAAATACTCAGATAAATAAATGGAACTTTCTGTACTGGATCATTCCCATTCAGTAGTGATCGGTGGTTCTACTGTGTTCTTGCGTCCAACAGGCGGTGTGGACGCGGTTCTTCCCTGCTTCCTTGGAGATCAGTAGACTTCTAGCCCAGGGGGAGGTGGGTGAGGTGAAGATGGTGCGGGTCGATTTCGGGGTGTCCATTGCACACATCCCCCGATCGGTGGAGAAGGAGCTGGGTGGTGGAGCCCTGCTGGACATAGGCATCTACTGCCTGCAGTTTGTGCTCATGGTCTTTAATGGGGAGAAGCCTGAATGTATTCAGGCCACTGGGATCTGTCTGGACACAGGTGAGACACTGGGACCTGTCTACACAATCATCATCATAATTATCATCGTCATCTTTTTTGTCAAGATCAGCGTGTAAAAACACAGACAAAAGAAAGATGACAGGATTATTCATTTACCACCTTCTTTTTGACTTCAGTGAACACAATAAGGGTCAGAAGGATGAAGAAGAATGAAGGATGAAGGGTCATTAGGATCTTGCATTAGAGACGTGACATTAGACTGCAGAATTATTAAAGGCCAAAGGCTGTCATATGATATGTGTCACACTGATTGATGGCTGTCCTTGCTGCTGCTTGGGCTTGTTAGGGCTTTGTTATCTCATGTTAGAGCTGTGTGATTTATTAATCATAAATCGTGATAAATTTCAGGTCAATGACAGTTATCAGCATTAGGCTTTTTTTAAATAGAGAATTACCAACCTGAGACAGCATTTTCATCAGTGTGTAATGTGTGTGTGTCACAATTTTTAAGCCAAACCCTGTGTGTGTGTGTGTGTGTGTGTGTGTGTGTGTGTGTGTGTGTGTGTGTGTGCGCGTGTGCGCGTGCATGTGCGTGTGCGTGTGCGTGTGTGAAATGCAGGGGTAGACGAGGCCATGGTGGTAACCCTGAAGTTCTCACGGGGCAGGATGGCTGTGTGCAGGTGCACCATCACGGCAGAACTCCCCAATGACGCAGTTATATCGGGCACTAAAGGCAGCATCAGGGTAGGCCTCTTGCAGATCGCAGTACACCTCACTGTGGCGATGAGAGGGCTGGCTGGTGGATGGGAGCCAGCAAACATTCTTGAAGGTCATAGAAGGTGTCTCTCCTGCCTGTGGACACCTACACCCCAGGGTCATAGCCAGAAATCATTAAATGGGTGGGCCCAGAAAAAATCAGGTGGGCCTAGCCAAAAACACATAGGTTACTGTTATGAGTTACACAGTCAATCAGACAAAAGGACACATTTGACCCACCTGTGGCCCACCTGTGGCTACGCCTTTGATACACACATTCATATACACTATGTTTGCGCGCCTTGGTTTTGGCCTGCAGGTCCCGGAGCACATGTGGTGTCCGACATCCCTGGTGGTGAACGGGAAGGAGACGCCGTATTCACTGCCTGAGCCCTACCTGCCCCTTAACTTCACCAACAGCACAGGCATGCGCTACGAGGCTGAGGAGGTGCGCCAGTGTCTGCTCAAAGGTACGGCTCCTAACAGACACAGCACATGTCTGTCACCATCAGATTTATTACCTCCGCCAAGGACTTCAAACCCCCCCCCCCCCCCACACACACACACATTATTTTTGGGATTTGTAATGTTCATTTTTTTTAGGGTTGTTTTTGTGAGGTAACCAATAAACCGAGAAAAAAAAACAAACAAAAAAAAAAAAGCAAAGAGCAAAAAATATCACCTTGATGCAGTTAGAATACCAACATACTGTAAAAAATTCATAACTCTGCTTTTTCATAACTTTTTGCTAACAGACACACAAACACTGGCAAAAATATAATCTTCTTGCCCCTTAAGTTAGTCTGTCAGAGAACATAACTTTGGACCACTCAGCAGCAGTCCAGTTATTTTTGTCTTAAGCCCAGGCAAGATGCTTCTGACGCTGTCTCTTGTTCAAAGAGTGGCTTGACACAAGGAATGCAACATCTAAAACCCATGTCTTGCATACATCTGTGCGTGGTGGTTCTTGAAGCACTGACTCCAGCTGCAGTGCACTCTTTGTGAACCCCCCCCCCCCCCCCCCCGCATTTTTTAATGGGGTTTGTTTTATAATCATCTCCAGGGTACGTTTATTCCTATTGCTTGTACACCTTTTTTCTACCACATCTTTTCCTTCCCTTCGCCTCTCTATTAATGTGCTTGGACACAGAACCTTGTAAGCAGCCAGCCTCTTTAACAATGACCTTTTGTGTCTTGCCCTTGTCAATGGTCATCTTTTGGAGAACTGTCACTTCAGCAGTCTTCCCAATGATTGTGTAGCCTACAGAACTAGACCATTTAAAAGCATTTGCAGGTGTTTTGAGTTAATTAGCTGATTAGAGTGTGGCACCAGGTGTCTTCAATATTGAACCTTTCCACAATATTCTAATTTTCTGAGATATTTAATTTGGGGTTTTCATTAGTTGTCAGTTATTATCAATACTAAAAGAAATAAACACTTGAAATATGTCAGTCTGTGTGAAATGGATGTATACATTATACAAGTTTCCCGTTTTGAATTTAATTACTGAAATAAATCAACCGTTTCATGATATTCTAATTATGTGACCAGCACATTGCTGAAGCTGTACCTGAAGTTATTTAAACATCTGACCACCAGGTGGAGCTGTGTGTCTTGTGGTAATTAACGAGTATGTCATACTTTTATATGATACAAATGTATCACATAGCTTTTATGTTCTTTGTTGAGGTTGCTTGTTGCTCTTTCAGCTGCAATTAACTGATCAACGTTCTAACAGTGGCTGTTAAAAAAAAGAATCAGTTGAGTCATATTATGCCTCTACTCTTCCATTGTTAAAGCTGTTGAAATGATAACTGTTTTTACCGAGAAATGTAGATACCACAGCACTTAAGTAAAACTCTACATTCTGGGACAGTGGAAAAATGATGTGTTAGAGATTACGTGGCAGAGGTGTTTTTTTTGTGAGGTGAAAAGAACAGAAACAGTAAGTAAAAGGTGGTAACTGGGACCAGTAGTCTGATCTGAGGTCAGCTCTCATTTCTCCTTTTTTCTGCAGGGATGAAGGAGAGCCCCCGCATGTCACTAGCAGACTCCGCCCTCCTGGCCGAAATTATGGACGAGGCCCGACGACAGGTGGGGGTCACTTACAGTCAGGACCTCCAGTGACCTACCCACACACACACACACACACACACACACACAGTTCAGTTCAAGGGAATAAATATCTGTTTACAACAAGATTGGCCTCTTTTTGACTCTTGACCTCAACAACAGTGATGTCTTTATAGCGCCATATAATTCTCTCATATAATTTTATGTGTATTTTAACCATATTCATATCAAATGTCTGTGTACACCACCTATTTTCCCTTTCTGAGATGGCCCAGTTGTGCAATACCCTACTGTGGGGTAGCAAGTCTGTAGGTTTGTCTTTATTTCTAAGAGTCCTGCACTGCTCTGACTGGCAAGCTACAGCCTGCAAGTTTGCAAACAGCATTTCTTGGCTGCACTCCAGGAGGGGTATTAGGGTGGCCTCGCTCACTGCTTTCCCTCGCCGGGTTAGCTTTGTTCAATCAAAGCCACAACAGCCATAGCACCAAACAATCTGCTGAGCACTTTCTGTTGTAGCCTCTGTCTGAATAGAACTGTGGGTATTGTTTTGTCAGCATTTTTAAAACTTGATCACATCAGGGAAAGCCACTGGGCCACCCTCTGTCACGAAAATTACTTGATTTCCTGACTCAGTGCGTTATCAACAAACGGACACAAGACAAGTGTTCAGTTTTAAAACTGCTTTGGTATCAAAGGAGAGAGTGCTCACCGAGACAAACAGTTGTCTCCTCGGTTTGCGGTCACTGATCTACCAACTCGGCCCTTTTATTGTACACATAGAAAACACAGTTTCAGAGAAAGTTCAGTATCTTTCCACAAGCTCCCTCCTTAAAATGTTATCTTCAGTTCCCTGCATCTGTGGATAACCACTTGGCCTTGAACAGAATGTTGCCAAAACAGCCTTCAACAGATTATTCACACAATATGAGTGTTGGCTTCAAGTCATGTACACAGAAAAGTATATGTTATATTATGTGATAATACTAAAACACTCTAAATTATTTTCACACCCTCATGAAGGGCTCAGCATCCTTGCTTGCGCCTGACTTGAAATGTCAGATTTGAGCATTTAATTTAGTTAAAAACGGTGTGAAAATTTGATCAGACAGGTTTTAAAAGCTCTTTCTCTAAAAAAGGACATTTATATGAAAACTATGACTTGAGCCCTGTTGTGGACTCAGGAGAGGAATTTGAGGACTGCTCTTAGCCCATTCTTGAATATCTGATTGAGGCATTTCATGTTTAAAAGGCCTGCAAAGGCTCATGTAGCTTCTAAAGCCTGCCTCTCCCTGTAAGTCCTGGGTTGTATAGGCTACACAAGTGCTGTTATGAAATCAAGAAGACTGGAAAATTACCAAGAGATAACTGCTCCCACAAGCATGAAATACATACATGCCTACACCAGTCCCTGACTGCACCCTGATGTTACATGAACATTACATCAGCGCTTTACTCAAAGTCTTTCACAGTTTAGAGTTGAAATAATTCTACAATTAGACTTATAACAGTGGTAGAGGAGATAAATCTAGAGAATAAATGCCAACAATTGGTCCACTGTCTTCTACAAATGTTAATGGCTGAGGTACATATGCATGTTAACCCTTAAAGGCCCTGATATTTATACTTGATGAAGGGTTAAGGTAAAAAGTAATGCCTCTTGATTATGACAAAATGTACTGATTGCGTAATGACAAAGTACTGATTGCATACCATACTTTTGAAATGAAATCAGCATTAAGGCAGTCTAAAACATGTTTTGCCTGTAGGGCACTTTGGATGGAATTGTCTGCTAAATTCAACGTAAATTTCTTGTGGGAAAAAACTACACCCCACACCAGCCAGTGTGTTTCTGTTTATCTAAACTGACAACAGGTGTGAAGACCCAGTGCTTTGGCACCATTAGTTGATATTTACAGGTCATACTGCAAGAAATAATTCTAGGCTTGAATATATCAAAATGGTTCAAAGTTATTATGATCATCTTCTAGCAAATGTTAAAAGGTACCCTGCTGTCCCATGCCTGTTTTTAGGCACCATATCTAACATCTTTCAGGCCTGTATTTAGGGTTTCCTTTTATTTCTGCATTCTTTCCTGTCTAGATCTGCATGCTCATCCTTGCCTTCCTAGAGCAGCCTGCTGACCCCTTCTTTTCTAGACCCTTTCCTCTCCAGAGAAACATGCTGACCCTTTACTCTCTTGGGCAACATCCTGACCTGTGTGTGTGTGTGTGTGTGTGTGTGCATGTGTGTAATAAAGACGGAGGAGGCCCAGTGTTTAGGTGCTCATCAGCTCGTTTATTGATTGCAGTCCGGACTCGGGAGGACAGCTCAGCACACCAGATTGATACACAGCGTTACTCTTTTTACACATCCACAGACCTCAAACCCTTGCCACACAATCAAAGAAGCAGGTGAACAGACTTATACAGGTTGGGCAACATTCATTCACATACTCTGACATTCAGACACCCACACACACACACACAAACACACAAACAGTGACAATGTTTATGCGTCTCACCATACCATTAGACAGAAATATGATGGAGAAGGACGAAAAGTATAAGCAAACAAACAAAAACACTTTCCAAAGCGCTGTATTTCCCTACACAGCAACCAACCAGCAGCCCTGACACATCCCACTTTACACCTCGGGAATATCTCCCCACGTTCCTTTGGAGTGGACTTGGAGTTAACGTGCCATCACCTTTTAGAGGCTTCCTATGCACACACTTACACGTGTTCTAAATACAGAACATTAAAATAGTAACGGTACTCTAACACAAACTAAAAACACAGGCAGCCAATGTTAACATTTCTATTCAGTTAGAAAAAAATAGTTAAGTCGCACTGGTTGCCCATAAACCCAAAAAAAACAAACAAACAAAAAAAAACAAAAACAAAAGTGCCACCATTTCAACAAAGTCAAGTATAATACAAGGTGTAACATTGTCTACAGTAGATTAGGATTGCAACACTTAAAACACAGCAGAAGCGCATATACAGAACACAAAACAAACAGACCTATGCTGGCCATGTTGGTGGGGAGGTCGCAGGGGGGGGGGGGTTGATTAGGATTTGGGTGAGGTGGGGGGGTTGGGGGTGGCAGGGGTCACCTCTGAGCTCACTGTCTGGGGGTATGGGCGTCATAGACCCGCAAGTGCTTTTGAAAAGCCACTTTTTGTTCGATTGGTGGGAAATACATTGCGTTCAGTAACCATCTTAGTTTAGGGAAAGGGGTGTGGCTTATTGTTATTCTATGCTTAACGACCTTCTCCAGACAGTGCATGAGGGGGTCAGGGGTGGAGGGTTAAGCGTCACAAGGTCAGGGAAGAAGGGAGGGAGGGAGCGAGTGCATGCAGACTGTCCAGACAAAAAGCACTTTCAGTCAGGTTGTACACACTGGTGCCTTGCTATGATATCGGTCAATAAATACCCACTCACGCTGGTCTAGGATCAGGAGAGATGGAGAACTTCAAGGAATGCAGTAGCTTGTGTTTGCGTGTGGGGCACACTGGTAGATTAGATTACATACACTGGTCGGGTCTGGATTACTGGTGTGTTTTGTTTTGTTTTGTTTCGTTCATGAGTCAAGCTGTCATCACGTAACTGGCCCTTAAGTATAGTAGAGGCAGAGCAGGTTGCTGCTGCCATGGTTTCCTACACCTCTACACGGTAGTGCATTTGGGTGGGGGGTGGGCGTATGATGGTCCTACAAGAGCCACGGTAGAGGTGGACGAACCACTGACTGGTTTCCTACACCTCTACACGGTAGTGCGTTTGGGTGGGGGGGTGGGTGCATGGTGGTCCTACAAGAGCCACGGTAGAGGTGGACGAACCACTGACTGGTGTGTAGGTGTGGGTGGGTGGGGGCTGGAGACTCGAGGGGAGGGGTGGGATATTTAGGGCGGGGTGGGGTGGGTATGCTGGGCAGTCCCACAGGGGTGAGGCGGGTGGGAGGGGCGGTTAGCTTAGGGGACCAGAACCACACGCATGGTGTTGGTGTAGCCAGAGCCTGGACGCCAGCCGGTCAGGATGATGACTGCGTCGTTGGTCTTGAAGAAGCCTCTGGCCTTGCCTGCAATCAAAACAGCAAGACAAAAATCAATACAGTCCATTTTTCTTCAGAACTGAGATCAATACAGAGCAGCTATCTTTAGACCTGAGATCCTTTTGATGAAAGTGCAAGGGAGTAAAACCAATGGTAACACAATATCCATAACTGAGGCATAGGTGTAGCCACAGGTGGGCTGGGGTGGGCCTGTGTCCACCCACTTGTCAATCAGGCCCACCCAATCACAATGCTCTCTTTGTTTGATTGATTGTTCTATTAATAATGATGACCTATGTGTTTCGGGCTAGGCCCACCTGATTTTTTTGCTTGGCTCACCTATTTTATGAATTCTGACAGAAATTACTGCATATGGAATACAATAGCACATCTTTTACACGTTATTTTGTTTTTTTTCATCTGCCTGCTAGTGAAACTTGTTTGACTAAAAAGAAAACAAAACCCCTTCCTCTTAATGACACTAGTTTTAAAAAAATGACACGGTGGCCACGTGAACTGACCCATCTCCATGGCGAAGTTGACGCGCATGTCGACGTCCTCGGCCCAGACGTCGTGGGAGGGCTTGTTGTAGAAGACGGGGAAGATGCCGCGGTACAGGTGGCACTGGCGCGCCGTCTGGTCGTTACGCGTCACCGCCATGATGGGGGCGCGGGGGCGGTACCTGGAGATCAGCTGGGCAGACCTGCGGGCAGAAGGAGATGGGGTGAGGTGACGCTTGAATGACCCAATGAATATAGCATCCAATGATTTTTTTATTATTATCATCTTAGCAACGTTTCGAGCCACTGCCTCTTCCTCAGGCTCGAAACATTGCCAAAATAATAATAATAATAATAAACTCCTTGGGAGCTATATTAATTGGTGTGCAGACAACTTTCTTTCTTGTACACAAAAAAACAGAAGCCAACTGATTTCTCTCTTCCAGACACAGCAATGCCATCATAAGGAGTTGCAGCATACAAGAGAAGACCACTACCAATACCACAGAAGCAGTGATCATGCTTTAGCACTGTGAATTAGCATTTTGATAAGGATGATTACTTGCCTTATATCAATGACAGCAGTTGCCTTACATCATCAGTAGAAAATCATTTTAGAGCTTCATGCAGGCATCATGTTACAACTAGGTAGCCGTATGCCGAGCTAATAGTTTCGAGAGCTATTTAAAAAAAAAAAACATTTCAGGTAGTAATAAAATTCTGTTATTATAATTGTTAATATGAATCAAAAGTCTTGACTACACAGGTTAATGGACAGGAGAATGTTAAGACAGTTTAAGTGGTAAAGTAAGTGCATAATAAAGTGCAAGATTAAGTAAAGGTACTTTAACAACAATTGGTTAGCCTAGCTCATTTATTAATGTACGACTAGCCCTTTAAAAGCTTCGCAACATGCTGTTTGCATCTGTGAGGACAGTTTAGACCTCACAAGATCTTTTTTGCAGTTAAGGTAAAAAGAAAAAAAAGCCACCACCATTTGTCAAAAACAATAGAAGAACACAAAAGCAGATGCTAAATGCCTTCAAAATGATCGTTACAGTAATACATGTTTTACCCTGCAAAAGTCCCCCCCAACCCCCTCACACAGCAGTCAATCACACACACGCAACCAGGGAGGACACCACCATGCTGGGATCAAGTGGCCATTAAAATGCTCATATCTGGAACCGAAAAAATGTCTTAGAAATAATGATTCAAATTTGGATAATCGTATGTTTGGTTTGGAGATCATTTACAAACCAGATCTGTCCAGGAAGGCTATAGCCTTTGAATATCCATTACAAGACGACATGTTATTTGAGGTCTGATTAAAGTGTTAAATGTGATTTGAGAATTAGTTGTAAACAAGGACAACTTTCAGAGGCACACCATCTTTACTTGAACACAGCATGTGGGAGGGAGCGTGGGAATCCAGGAGCGGTTAGTTAAGCATCTTACCTGTAGCTGGTTTGAGCACACACTAGCCCAGCTGATAACGCCCAGCTGATAGCGCCCACCCCATAGTGTCCCATGGCCACTGCGGGGCGTATTATTCTTCTATGGCCTGAGCTTGGTTGGGAAGGCTGGGAAAAGTAGCAGTCCTGCTTACCTGGCCACGCCACCTGCCCATTTCCCATCTCTTTTGTTGGGGATGATGTGTCCGTGTTTGTGTGTGTGTGTGTGTGTGTGTGTGTGTGTGTTTGTGTGCAAGCATTTAATTACCTTGTAACTGTGTGTCTAATATGAGTGTTCCTATGCACTTTAACTGTTGTTCTTGGTGAGGATGGCATGTTGAAATATGCACGTGTGTGTTCAAAGCATCTTGTATGTGTGTTCATGCTCGTCTTGTTGAAAATGTGTGTGTGTGTGTATGTTCCCATGGTTTTTTTGAGCTGCCAGTCTTGGTAAGGATGTGCTTATGTGTGTGTGTCTTTCCATGTTTCTCTCACCTACTGGTCTTGGTGAGGACATTTGTATACGTGTGTACATGTACGTGTACGTGTGTGTAAGTGTACGTGTGTGTGGTCTTGGTGAGGATGTGTTTGTGCATGCGTGTTTGCATGTGTGAGTGTGTTTGTGTGTGTTCCCATGCTTGTCTGACCTGCCGGTCTTGGTGAGCACGATGATGGCGCTGGCACAGCACTTGAAGGAGGACTCCACGGCGCCGATGGCCACCGCCTCGGTCGGGTCGCGCGTCAGCTGCGTGGAGCGCCGCAGCTCCTCGAACAGCTGCCGGTGGAACATGGCCGCCTCCGCCTCTCGGGCGATCTACAACCCCCAACCGCCACCAGCGACCAAAGAGCCAGCCCACGCACACACACACATGGAGGAGGGCGCCACCCGCAGGAAGGGATAGGGGGTTTGAAAGGAGTTACACTCACGTCAGTCAGTCAGTCAGTCACACTGCCACCTCACACACTGTATGGAGACGGAGCTGGAGACTGAGAGCTGTGGTATAGTGCGGACGGCAAATGCTTATGTGGGCTGTTTGAGAGTAGGAGGAGATCGGAACATGGCAATACCCAGTAGTCCACCGAGGTGTTAAAATTGTCAAATTCATTACAATGCCGAAAGGGCAAACAGAGACAACAATGTGTACCAAATTGAAATAAAGTTTAAAAAGTAGCAAGTTAACTGACATCCTAAATTCATACAGTTTTTGGTCTCTTAACAGATTTTAGTGTGTACATTTTATTTCCACAGCCGTTAATAAACATTTGCCACTTTCCAGCAGCCACACAGAACTCTAGCTCCTCTCCGTACCTTTCCTCCTTCCTCTCTCCCTACTCTCCCTGTCCGCAACAGAACCTTCAGAGAGCCCGCAAACGCACTTCCCGCCACATCCTGTTGTCTGCGTCCCCCTCCTCTGCGTGCCTCCTCGATGGGAGGGGGGGGGGGGGGGTCCCCGAGTTGGGGGGGGGGAGGGAGGTAGGGGGCTGTTAGGGGGGTGTTGCCCTACCTGCCGGAGCCGGTGAGCACTATGATGGCGGAGGCCAGGATCTTAAAGGAGGCCTCCACGGCCCCGATGGCGATGGCCTCGGCCGGGTCGCTGGAGTGGGGCGTGCAGCGCCGCAGGTCCTCAAAGATCAGCCGGTGGAACATGGCCGCCTCGGCCTCGCGGGCGATCTGTCGTGGGGTGGCGTGCCGGCGGGCAAGTAAATGAAAACAAAAGGGGGGATGGGGGGGGAGGATAGAGCCACGACGCAGGCAGGAGGTGGGCACGCATGGGCAAACATGGGCACATGCAGTCAAAACAAGAGGGACAGGAGACGGACAACGAATGTAACAATGACAAACAAAACGGAAGGGTTAAACAGAGAAAGGTGTAAAAAAAGGAGGACAAAAATGGAGTAATAAAAGAATAGGGTAATGAGGAGATACATTACAAAAGAGAGAAAAAAACAGGATAATGAGGACAAAGAGAGAATGAGAGAGAGCCAAAACAGGATGGAAAGAAGGGGAAACCAAAGAGGAAAGGAAAAGGAAAGGAAAATGGAGTGGAGAGGAAAGGAGAGACACATAAAAGAAGGAAGAGAAAGAGTGTCAGTAGATTTTAGATTTAATTGCAGTTAGTGAAGCCAACAACAAAACACACAGACAAATGTACACATGATTAGAAAAAAATACATCCGATTGAGCAGTTTCATCACAGCAACCTCACTCTGGTGTTTGGCAAGGCAGATTGCAGCAGGCTACAGGCTGGGTCATGTGACAGGGATGTGTGAATGCCAGTCTGCCTACTACACCACTGAAGAGCACACTGATCACAACAGCTCATTCTGGTTACAGGCTAACCACTATATGCTCATTATGTCTATATGGTACTTTTCTTGGTGTTTTCTTGTACTTGCGTTGTATGCATGGCATAAAAAAATGCCTTGCATGTGTGTGTGTGTGTGTGTGTGCGTGCGTGTGTAAAAATGCATGCTACAAGGAGTTAATAAATCAGAAACTAAAAGATGAAAAAGTCAGGCAAAGTAAAGGAAATGAAGCAAGATACACATAAAAACACACACATAAAAACTAGGGCTTAGGGAAGCTGAGGAGAGCCTGTGTCTGTGAGAAAAGGGGAAATGAGCAGCAGCTTATAGTGCTGAAGCAAGCGTTAGTGACCGTAACAGCCACACTGGCTCCTTGACCTCAGGTACTTAGCACGTTGCAAACGTGTGAACAAGCTTAACCGCACTCTCCCAGCTGCTCAGTGCCACAGTGCAATAGCACCAAAGCACTGTGGGTTGTTAGCACTAGCCAGCATTCTGGCTGTAATGGATATGGCTAGTGCTTCAGTGTGCTAGCCAGCATTCTGCCTGTAATGCATGTGGCGAGTGCTACAGGTGTAGCGAGCCTGCCCAGCAGTGATGTGGAACCGCACCCAAGAATGAGGCTATTCCTCCAGGGGAGGGTGTGGGTTGGTAGGGGGTGGGGGGTAGTTTAATACAGGGCATGCGGGTCAAGGGGAGTAAGAGAAGTGACTGTGTGGCACATGCTGTCGTCCCCAACTGGCTTGTCCGTCTCAGATGGCCAAAGATCCAAGATCAAAGATGGCCGAATGACAGGCAAGTGCCTTTACAGAGACACATGCACCAGCGGAAATGCAACATGTCTGAACATATTCTGGAATATTCCAGAGTTCAGAGGAAATGGGCCTTCAGGTAAAGACCAAAGCAGGGCAGGACAGGACAGGGAAGGGCAGGGCGGGCCAAGGTGGGGTGGGAACCAGATGTTGACTGACCCGAGTCAGTGGGGCATGCAGGAGTGGCAACTCTGGAGTTCATGCAGACAACAGGGACATGCGGTGCTCCCTCTCACCAGAGGAGAGATGGGGGCATGGGGAGCAGTGGAGTTGGGTGAAGTGGAGGGAGCAGAAGGAGGAGGCAGTGGAGGAGGAGGAGAGCAGGAGGAGTGGAAAGCTGGCCTATCATATTCTGGCGGGCTGAATGCTGGCCCTTGTTCAAGAGGAGGGTACTCAAGCAGGACTGTGAGCTGTTCAGTGCCATGCTTTGTCTCGGGCTGTAATCTGAAACGGGCCTTTTACAGTGAGCGGGCACTTCACAATGGCACCCTGACAATAAGGTCTCAACAGAGTACAACAGAATAAAAAATGGCAAATAAAACAATGGCATGAGTGATTTAAAACTGGAGGTTAAATACTGAACTGAGGTGAATAAAGGTGAAGTTTTGACTGGAATTTTCCCCCAACATGTCTTATCACAACATAGCAGAAACAGTTCAAGACTACAGAATTACTGGGCAGGTTTTATGATAAGTGTGATGATTCAGTGCACCTCAAATTTTACTGATTGTAATCTCTGATTAAATTTTAGGATTTAATATAATATATTTAACATATTTTTTATACCTAAAGATAGCTATTTTTCTCCCTCTTAGAGACGTAATGCTGGGAGAACACCAGTGTCTCTATGTGTGTATGTATGCGTGTCAGAGTGAGTGAGTGAGTGGTTAAGTGTGAGTGTGAGTGTGAGTGTGAGTGTGAGTGTGAGTGTGAGTGTGAGTGTGAGTGTGAGTGTGAGTGTGAGTGTGAGTGTGAGTGTCTAATTGCAGTGTTGTAATGACTAGCAGTGGCCACTGGGGGGAGCTCTCTCACCTTGTGCTGCGTCTGGACGGCCTCTAGGGGGTAGTCTCCCTTGGCCGTCTCTCCGCTCAGCATGATGCAGTCGGCTCCGTCCAGCACGGCGTTGGCCACGTCGCTGCCCTCAGCACGGGTCGGCCTTGGCTTCTTGATCATGCTCTCCAGCATCTGCATGGGTCACAACAACAAAGGGCATGGGGGTCAAAGTTCATTTTCAGAGTACTGTCAGACCATGTTAAATGATCAGCTGAGGAGGACACACGTTAATGTAGACGGTTCCTTTCCAGGAGCACTTTCCATTCTAACAATGCTAACCTCCACTTACCAACACGGTCCTGTACACGCTGGTCTTCCCTGCCTATCTGTAGCTTGATTTATGTGCTCTATTGTACATTGCTTTGACTGAAAGCATCTGCAATGTAATACATTTTTAATGTAATGCAATGTAATATTGCTAATAATGTCACAGAATAGTGCTCTATGACAATAGAGTCATAGGAGTAGTTCAAACCCTGTTAAACACACTCAAAACACACACAACTACTTTAAATAGAGGTGAACCAGGGGACAGGTGAAACAGCTGATGATGCACCAACCTGTGTGGCACAGGTGATTGGCTTGCCGGCTCTGTTGCAGCGGCCAATCATCATCTTCTGGGCCAGGAAGACCTTCTCTGTGGGGATCTCAATGCCCAGATCGCCACGGGCAACCATGATGCCATCGCTGGCCTCCATGATCTCATCAAACCTGCGGCGGAGAAGAGGGAGTCAAGGTGACCTCTGATGCAATATGACTGAAATAACATCCTTCCCAACCTGCAATAGGACTGCTGTAGCAGCCTAACTCCCACAGAATATGACTGACAAGAGTTACCGTAGCTCAAAGACAGTATCACTGACAAGAGGTAGCTGTAGTATCATAATGGAGGACCAGTGTAGTGTTTGCACACATGTTTTACATACATTTATGGAATAAGCAACAAATGAAGCACAATCTTCCACACATGCACAATGTTTGTTTGTGTGTGTGTGTTCATGTGTGGAAGCACAAATAGACACACACACACACACACACACACACACACACACACAAAAAAAAGGAACACAAGCATGCACAGGGAGACAGACCAACACACACCCACACACACACAGTACCGTACCTGCGGACGCCCTCGTGGTTCTCCAGTTTGCTGATGATCTTGATGTTCTTGCCCTTCTCGCCCAGCACGGCCCTGACGGCGTTCACGTCGGCTGCCTTGCGGATGAAGGAGGCGAAGATCATGTCCACGCCCATCTCCACGCCGAACTGCAGGTCCTTGATGTCCTTCTCGGACACGGCCGGCAGGTCCACGGCGGCGCCGGGCAGGTTCACGCCCTTCTTGCTGCCCAGGGTGCCGCCGTTCTCGATCTCACACGTGAGGTAGTCAGAGCCTGAGGGAGAGAGAGGCATGGACATTTGAAGACGACACATAGGAAAGAGAAAGACAGAGAGACATTGACAGAGAGAAATAGCATTTGGTAGAAAGACAGACAAACTGGAGGAAAGGCTGACAGAAAAAAAAGGACTGAAATGACGGTAACACTTTATTTTCCGGTTCCTTTTTTAGTGTATCTACATGTAACATGTAATATTATGTACTTACACTGTACTTTAGGGTTAGAGTTAGTGTTAGGTATGTGGAGTGTAAGTTCATGATGTTACATATTGTTACACACTTTGTTACACTGCACCTAATTGATGCAACAGGGCCAGTAATATAAAGTGTAACCAAAAAGACAATAGAACAGAGGAAAGGAAAGACAAAATGACAGAACAAAGAAAATGGAATAAAAGAAAGAAAATGAGGAAAAGAAAGTAAGGAAAAAAAGATAGGGGCAAAAGTTTCACTCTGAAGGTTTTTCTCGTGTGGCTTCTCCACTCACCGATCTCGAGCACCTGGAGGGAGATGAGGCCGTCGTCGATGTAGACCTTGCTGCCGATCTCCACCACATTGGTGATGTTCTTGTAGTCCAGCCACAGGGTCTCGTCGTCACATTTCTCCATGTAGGCGTCGTCCAGGGTCACCTTGATCTTGTGGCCCTTCTTCAGCTCCACCTCGGCGGTGCCACTCTGGGGAGGAGAGGGAGAGATGATGATCACACTGATGAGGAACTCAGGCTACCTTTACACGGACACGATCTGAACCAAAAACGCAAAAGTGGTGTTTCGTTCTCATTTTTAACTCCGCATTTAGACGAGCGTTTCTGAGTCAAATCTCTGTTCAAACGGAAACGCAAAAGAGTGTGAAATTGCATATACATAGATGCAGTATACACGCCAGATGGCTAGGTGGCAACACTTCCAAGAGTGCCTGCCTAGAGGTATTTACGTTTCTTCGACTATTTCTATGCGCACTTTTCCGTTTTTCACCGTTTACACGGTTACGCGAGGGTGGAACGTTTTTAAGATTTCCACTCTGGAGGGTGTTGTCACTTTTTTGCGTTTTCAACCCCCAAAAACGCCGCCACCATCTAAACGATATAGCACATCGGATAAAATGTTTTGCGTTTTTCACCCCCAAGCGTTTTCGTGTAAAGTGCCCCTCAGAGAACAAACACAACTCAAAAGAGCCTTTGCTACAATACCTTAGATTTTTTTTTCTTCATCAATCCTTCTGAGTCTGTACTAACCCACTAAATGCCTATGATGATGTTAACTGGACTGTGGACTGACTGAACGCAACATTATTATAAAACAGTGTAACCATCCAAAATATAAGAACTTAGTAAAGGAGTTACTTCAGAAATTGGAGCTTTTCCGGTCATGTAGCAAAAATTATATATAACCCAAATAAATGTCTGTCTGTCTGTGTGTGTGTGTATAAAGTGCCCTTACTCCTTTGATGAGTCCAGTTCTGATCTCTGGGCCTTTGGTGTCCAGGGCGATGGCTACAGGCCTGTAGTGGATGCTGCCCGGTCCGAAGCTCTCGGCCGCCTCACGGACATTCCTCATGGTCTCCCCATGGTACTGCAGAGCACAGGAGGAACAGGAATTAGACACACACAGACACACACACACACACTTTCAACAACAATTTCAACAGACCTTGATATTACCACTGTTTAGAGCACACCGCCCAACACAGGATAAACTGATCCTCTTGCTTTGTTATTTCCACTATTACCCTTACTCCAGTGCAAGTCAATATCAAAGTAGCAAGCTAGCCAGACGTGGACCGAGGCCAGGTTGAGTGTCATGGTTGGCATGTGGCTAGACTTATAGTGCCATAATGTAGGGCAAGGCCAGGGTCATCAAGACTTCAATCTCCTATGGTGGCATTTATGACCCCGGCTGTGGTGTGTCAGCGTGTGTGAGTCAAGGAGTAGACATGCAATACTAGCTCATTTAGCCTCGCCAAACCCTTTTTAGTCCATTTAGTAGGCCAACAGGGAGGGAAAGTGAAAAACAGCGCCCCTACTTGCAGTATTCCTAAAGGTCTAAAAAAATTCCAATTCAAATTTAGGGGAAAAATGAAGCAAGCCAGCCAGAATCAATAGATTTATGAGACATGCACTGACTTTGTCAAAGTGGTAGGAATGTTGCCAGCAGGAAGTGATAAGATTACTTTCCCAGAATAAAATATGTATTAGAAACAAAAAAAGAAAACCACTTCTCGAATTGTTTGGAAGTAAACCCCCATACACGTGCTCTTGGAGTTAATCCTACTAGGGATCTCCAATATGTAATGGTAAACAAGCCAACTTTAGGGACTAAGTCAAATACGTGTAATTGATTACATAAGGGTGCCTGGAGTTGGCCTGTTTATCATTAAATTATGCATTAACCCTAGACACGTGCTCTTTCCTCCTCTTTCCCTCTCTACCGCTCCACAAAGTGCCCTTGAAATGGGTCAGTACAACCAAAGGCAACAAAATCAAACTCTCCTAAGTGAGGGTAATGAGGTTATACATAGCGGTGTTTCATATTGCCCTGTTCAAGGTTGAGAGAGCGAGATGAGGTGTCTTTCTTGGCAGCAACATCAAGAAAATTACATCTCCGCTGAGGAGGGTACAGGTCATCCCTGGTGATAAGACTACCTTTAGCATAACTACATGTTGCATTGGTTGCCTGGGAAATGTAACCTCCTGTGTTTTAGTGGTTTGAAATGTGTAATTTAGTGATTTGAAATGTGTAATTTAGTGGATCACCAACTAAGACACCAACCCACTGATGCATACAGCAACCACCAGCAAAATTACAGGTGGCATATTTGTGCCCCCAACTACCTGTTGACAAAACACTCACCTATCTGTAGCTGGTGTTGGAAGACTCAATTATAGTACATAGTGTGGTGAGTGTGGTGTGTGTGTGTGAAGTGAGC
Organism: Setipinna tenuifilis; assembly: GCA_030347295.1. NCBI lineage: Eukaryota > Metazoa > Chordata > Actinopteri > Clupeiformes > Engraulidae > Setipinna > Setipinna tenuifilis. The sequence continues at coordinate 16,874,489 of CM059280.1, read as the reverse complement.
AAAGCAAAAGAGACACAGAGAGAGGCAGAGGCAGAGACAGAGGCAGAGGGAGGGAGAGAGAGGCAGAGAAAGAGCGAGGCAGACAGACAGAGAGAAACACAAAGATAGACAGAAAGAGACAGAGTGACAGAGTAATGTCAGTGTATCTGCAACCGTGCCTTTCGAGAAGCACTATTCCCAGCATTGCTGAGAGATGGCCAAGAGCTGCTGCCAGAAGATAAAGTATTTATAGTGGCGTACTGTACCCTACTTCAGATTAGCTTTTGCCTGCCTAGCCACGACACACACACTCACACGACCTTGGAACCCTGCAGGGAAAACTGGGAGTGCATAGCAACAAGTGATGTAATAAAACAATTACAAAATCATTACCAAAGGGGGTTAAGATGTTTCCCTTTTCAAGATGGCCCTGTGGCAGACTACGGAGATGCTTAACCCGGCCAACAAGAGGCTGAAAAAACACCTGTCGTATGCATATGGTAGCAGATAATGTTTCCACCATTTAAATAATTACGACACTGCAAATCAGCCAACTGGCAAAGACAAGTGCAACACTTCTTGGTTATGTTGTCCAAGTATCTTTATATTATGCAGTCTGGACACTTTGGTAAGAATGTTCTAATTATGTGGGGGTAATTGTTTGGAATGCTACAAGTATGTCTATTTTGGACGAGGGGAATGATTTGGAATGTTACATGTGTCTGTGTGGAATATTTTTTAATGCTGTGAGCGTCTATGTGTATTTTGGGAACACATGCAATTCATGCTGCTCAGGGTCACTGTCAAACAACAAGTATAGCAGGACAGTGTAGAATCTATACTTGTGAGTCCAGGTTAACCTTTAGAGTGTGCTGAAGTGTGTGTGTGTGTGTGTGTGTGTGTGCTGAAGTGTGTGTGTGTGCTGAAGTGTGTGTGTGTGTGTGTGTGTGTGTGTGTGTGTGTGTGTTCAACGCCCACCTCATGAGATCCATGGGAGAAGTTCATGCGAGCGATGTTCATGCCGGCTTTGATCATCTCTTTCAGCATGTCCACTGAGCGAGAGGCAGGTCCTGCAGACAGACAGACAGAGAGGTGGGGGGTTAGGACTTAGGCCTACATCCTGCATTTTCCACTTTTCAGCTACAGAAGTCAACTTTCTCATTGGTTGTGTAACTTCCTGTGCTGAAATTTCTTTAACTTCTTTTTGCTGATTAATAATGTTAAAATATTTGTTTAAGCTGTGAAGATTTAATTTAGAAACTATCTAATCTACTATTTACTGTGTCACACTTCTCTGAGAGTTGCTTTTTACCCACTCAATAAAGCTACATGGCATGAGGGTGGAACAACAATGTTTTTTTTTTTTACATGTTTATGCCAGCCAAGGCTTGACTACCCAGAATGCCCTAGAACGTTCCGCGATTAGCTGCGCTCTTGAGATAAGAGGCCAGCCGCATGAGATGTGCAGCTTTTTCATTCCAGCTCCCCTTTATATGCTCTGCCGCCTGACCACAAACTCAGTCCACACCTCTGTGTTGATGACCGACTGCCAAACTCATAAAACCCTCAGATCTGGGCTAGCGAATTTATTACCAAACTTTTCACTGATGTGTGTTTGAAATGAAAATTCTATTATGGTTTTAAATACAAAATAAGATAGCATGTAGACATCTAGGCACTGTTTAAGTACTTAAGGCACTCGCTTAAGTATTGTTAGTGGTAAAAAAAAAATTGCTTTTTTTATTAGAAAGTCAGTTGGGTTGCCTATGTGCCTGAGCTGCATATCTGTGTGTGTGTGTCTGTGTGTGTCTGTTGTTCATGTATGTGAGGCTGGCGCTTTAGAAAGTAAAATAGAATAAAAAAAGGTTCATTTACTTTCTGAATTGAATTAAACAGATGGGCAGTTGACTTTTTGAATGCATCAGATAGACTGAATTTTAGGGTGTTGGTAACTCAACTGATAAGCAACATCAAAGAGAATGGGTGAGAACATGCAGTTCAGACTCCAGAACTATGACACATGATGCAGCTGATTGCTACAGTGAATCTGGCTGAAACAGCTGGAAGAAGAAGAAGTGGACAGAGATTGCTATAGACTTGTGATACATGTGGCGATAGTAGAGGTGAAAAAGAAGTGTTGTTGACTGATTTGAAATGATTCACCTGATTAGATATCAGAGACAGTGCTAGTTTAAATACTAACAGCAACATCAAAAGCACAAAACTGAGATACATTTGTTTCCCTTTTTTTTGCTGTGTCCAATCCTATTGAGAGTCTCCTGCAAGCGTCATCATGAAGAGTCTTCAACCAAACTGCCATGCTGCAATCTCCCCTTACACTTCCCCAACAAACCAAAATCTACTTCCCCAATTTAGTGAAATTATCCCCAATTTAGTCAAATTATGTATAAATCCATCTATTATTGTCTGTTCATCAGCTACTTGGCTGATAACCCACGTGTTTTGACCTTTAAGGGCATAATCTCCTCTTAGCTACTCTTCCTCTGCACACAAAGGTGACAAAAGGTGGAGAAAACAAGTTTCACTAGTCGGTTTTACTTCATGAGAGACTCAGTTACACTCAATTACAACACACCTACAACCCAATAGAGGCTTCAGCACAGAATGCCCCATGGTCCAGGCCACAGGTCAGTGTTGACAGTGCACACAGCCCTATAGGTTAAGGATGTGGTGTAGATGTATTTACATGACACAACAGCACATTGCAGTGGAAAACAACTGCAAATGGGTAGAAAACTCTAAATGTTGTTTTTCTAGCTCCTTCTTTTGACGGACTGCCATACAATTAGGGAATCCTATTTTTAATTACAAAGAATGTTTCATATACACACACAAGAACAGTTCCAAGCAATAAAAGGCAATGCTGGAGTCAAACACTGCAAAAATGCTTACAGACCTATCATTTAGTCTTTTAATTAATTTGTGTCAATTCTAATTCTTGTGTTAAGTCCTGGATCCTTGAGTCCTGGGTCAGGTATCTACAACACATGGCTTTAATGATGCCTTTTATGAAATCAAAAACATATAATTACATTTACCAAGATGGTGACTTACAGAGGCTGACAGCCACATGTAACGTACAGGTGGGACGGACAGGCACTAGTATTGCTGCTAAACTTCAGTTCAAGTTTCGGCCAGTCACCAACATTTTCCTCAGACTAAGCAGTTTTTCCAAGTGATTGCTCATTCAAAATAGCATATTTGCAAAATGCAAATGGTTTATATAAGTGTGTGTGTGTGTGTCCTACCGATGGTGCAGATGATGCCAGTGTTGCGGGCGGTGGTGGGCTCTGAATCGATGTCCAGCAGGCACATGTGGTCCAGGAAGGTGTCGGCCATGGCAGCATTGAGCTGCTGCGTCTGGATGAAGGCTGAGCCCATGTCTTGTGCCTTAGTCTGGGGCATGGTTGGAGTAGGGGCCACAGGTGCTGGTACAGTCCTAGAGACAGACAGACAGAGGGGCGGAGAGGGAGGGAGAGAGGGAGAAAGAGAGACAGACAGAGAAAGAAAGGGATAAGAGGAAAGAGAAAATAAACAAGAAAAGCCAAAAAAACAGAGAAGGAGGAAGGATTTGAGAGGTTTGAGTAAAAAAAGCAATCAAGACAAAAAAGAAAGCATAAACAGAGGGGGAGGAAAATAAAAGAAAGGGAGAAGAAAGAATGGAAAGGTAGAAAGGATGGAAGGAGAATAAAAACAGAGGGGAACAAAATAAGTGGTTGAATGAAAGGAGAGGTAGAAAGAAAGGAGAACAAAAGAGGAAAAAAACATGTCATTAAAGAATCACATTCCTTTCACTTTTCTGTTATCTTCCATGGCACAGACATTTGGCCCAAGACCTCTGTAAACTTGTCCTTACACGAACCCTTCAGAAGTAGGATAAAGCAGCAGTAACTCCTGCCCACAAGCCAACCACCCACAGTTACAGCCAGACTGGGTTCATGATTAACATCCACCAGCAGCTTGTAAAACAAGGCCTACCGTCTAATTAAGACCTGAGGTGCATACAGCTTGAGGAGTAGGCTAGGGCTGGGCTATGCCAACTGAAAAAGCAGTTAGCTAAGCTGTGGGCTATGCCAACCATAGGCCAGTTAGCCAAGCTACCACCTAAGCCAACCATAAAACAGTTAGCCTAGCCATGGGCTATGCCAGCCCTAAAGCACTTATCCAGTTGAAAAATGCAAGAATTTACATTTTCCACTGTTGGATCTTAAGAAGGTTCTAAGTAGTGCTTCAAAATGCAAACAGAAGAAATGGGAGTGAGACATTTCGGCTAGCCTAGCCATAAGCATAAGGCAGTTATCCTAGCCATTAGCTATGCTAACCTTGAGGTAGGGAGACTAGCCGTAACCATGAGACAGTTCGCCCACCTATGGGGTGGAGCAGCACACCAAGGAACAGGAAGCTGACATGCATTGTGGTCGTGAGTCAACAGCCCCATCCTTAACCAGCTCAAAAGATCATTGACAAAACTTGTAGTCAAATGTTTAGATAGTAGGCTGAGACACTCAAAGCATTCTCAAATAGGGAAAATAATAAGGGGAGGCTTGTGGGGGGGTGCATAGGCTACATAGTACATTCTGTTCTTCCCCCACCCACCAGGTCTTGCAGTGAGTAACCCGTAGCAACAGAGCCATACAGGCAAGTGCTCTGGCAGCCTCTCACATGAGGAATTTAGGCCTCGTGGTGGAAGAGGGCCTCTCTATCCATCTCACGCGCTTACTCACCACCTCTCCTGCACCCACGCACGTATACCAACACATGCATATGGCCCATGCTTGTATTTAGGCTATTGCCTCATACATGCCAGGTGAAGAAGAATGTCTCGCTCTATAGGTGGAGACAATTTAACTACAGAAAAGCTGCCGTCTTTTTACAGAGTAGTTAACGGAAGCAGATGACCAAACCATGAGTACACATAACCCCCCCCCCCCCCCAACTCCAATACCACCCACTATACCTGACAGAGACAAACACAAATCAGTCTTTATGGCAGCAGTTAGTTGACAGCGGCAGCTAGGCAAACATGAGATAGGAGATAGGAGGAAGGAGAAGAGATAAGAGGGCCAGCAGTGGCTGGCTAACAGGTAGAGCATCTACAGCAACACACACTGCCATACTTCTTCAGCATCACCATCACCACCAGAGTATGACGCTATCAAACACGGCTTTCATTCTTCACAAAGCTGTCTGTGTGCAGCCTACACTGATTTCCAAAATGCCAGACCCAAGCCTTAAAATGAAGGGAATGAGGAAAAAAATTACAACAAACATGAGCAACGACAAACCCAATTGGTCAAATAGCATGCTAGATTTATACTATATTTAAGTATTATTCTAGTAGTGTTCACCATCTCCAGCTTACGACAACTTGAACTATGCAGCAGAATAAAGCGACTGCTCGGCAGCCTATCAGAGTAAGATCAGACGTGGGAAGATCAGACGTTTGAGAGGCTGACGTACTGTAGTAGAGAGGATCGGCACTGAAAGCCAAGCGGAAAGGCGTGACCTGGACAGACGCCATGTGGACCATAGTATCACTCAACAGCACAGTGCAACAAAATACAACACGGCACACCATGGCCGGACTTTCACTTCATGCCACCCTTATTAAACGCTGCATCCTCTGGCCGGATTCCTTTCTGTGACCTACTGTACAGAAAATTGCATTTTCCATGTTCCAATCCAAGGCCTCAAAACATGAGCGCAGTCAACAATCTGCAACACACTAACTGGTCTTGCATCTGGAATTAAAGAGTTATGAAGACAGCTTGCCATGTGACATCAGCTCACTGCAACTGAAGAGTCATACCATATTTCACTACTTAAAATTTAAAAGATCCAACGATACAAATATGTCACACATACTAGCCTACTGAAGCACTCCTGCAATATGGTATAGTGGAGCAGTAAAATATAAAGGAGGCCTTGGAGCTGTCAAGAGTTGCAAGCCTTGGAGTTGCAAGTAGCCTTGGAGTTGTCAGGCCCATCCCTGTGTGTGTGTGTGTGTGTGTGTGTGTGTGTGTGTGTGTGTGTGTGTGTGTGTGTGTGTGATCAAATAAAAAAAAAGAATAGGTTGTACAATATAAAGCCTTGGCAAAATCTGTCTGGCAGGGTGTTAAAGCCGGCTGGCTTTGCTGCTTAGTCCTGCCAACTATGCGGATCTTTCTAGAAGCCAGCTCTAGTAACCGGCCCACGAGGCCTGTTTCTCTGGATAGGTCTGGAGAAGAGGTCAGGGAGGTCACTCACTGTAAGGTGATGGACAGCTTCGTGACCTTGCGGGTGCGCGCCGTTATGTCGGATGGGCGCCTGAGGAGCAGGAACTGCTGCGTCGTGGGCATAACCTTCAGGGCCGGTAGGAACACAGCACAGCACAGCAACGCTACCAATGCTACCACGCTGACCTGGATCCTGCGTCTTAAGTCTCCCTCACGGAAGGGCTGGGACAGGACGGGACGGTGTGCCAATGCAGGGGGTTGGGTTGATGGGGGTGGTGGTGGTGGAGGGATAATCTCGGTCATGTACAGGGCTTGCGCAGCTTAACTCAGAGGTGGCACGGTTCGTTCACCGTCTTCATGAATGTCATGGCCATGGTCAGACCGGAGCAAATGTCTTTTTTACTAATGTGAGGATTTTAGACACTGTAGGACCAACAACATGAGAGGTTACCTCACCACTCTACGCTTACATTCCACTCGTCACTTCTAGAGAGACGTGAGGTATGGAGGAGCAGAATGAAAAGGGTGAGTGGAAAAGTGACGTGAGCCGACACAGATGCCACGTGGGGTTGGTTAAACCATGGGGCAATCTGTCAGCAGTATGAGTCTGTGACTGTGTGTAAGAGTGTGTGTGTGTAAGAGTGTGTGTGTGTACGTGTGTACATGTGTGTGCGTGTGTGTGTGTGTGTGTGTGTGTGTGTGTGTGTGTGTGTGTGTGTATCTCCTACTCCCGTGCTGTACGTGCATGGCCTCACATCCCGCCACTCACACACACACTCGCTTACTCACGTCAGCCACTTACTCACGCTTCACTGCACAGGAAGCACAGACAGCCAATCAGCTGCAAGCAGCCATGAGACAGCCTCTCTCTCATTCTCCAATGACGGGTGATGATTTCCTGTCCACTCAGCCTCCAATGTAAACTCACACTCTGGTTAAATATGCCTGTGGCCTGGACACTGCACTGAAGTAGGTGACTGCACTGCACTGCACAAGAGACGTGGCTCTATGTGGTCTTCAAATATCCTTATATTTAGGTTTTTAAAAAATATATATTTTAACTATTTAACCATTTCAATTATTGCTACCAAATTGTATATTTACTGACTTGTACTGTAAGCCATGCTTTTGGCACTTGCAACCTATACTCTGCTGTAGCTTAGCTGCTTTGCAAAATGAGGGGTGCCCTCAAATATTACTTTGAAGATTGTAAACAAACGTTTAATGAGTGAGCCTGAAACAGCCAACAAACCAAACCAAACAATCTATCAATACAATTCAAACGAGTCTGCTTCTTTTTTAGCTTCACTATACAGAATCACTACAAGCACAACAATAAACATGGCACATAAATCTCACCAGCAAACCACCAAAGCAGACAACACTAACCATAATGAGACGCCTGTGGACAGAGAGACATGCTGTCAGGCGTCAGGAAAGCACACCCGTCACATGACCAAGCCTTCATTCACGGCTCTGCTCCCAAAGTGACAAACCACACGGTCATGCTCGCCAACAGGGCATGGGTAATGAGTCTGTTACCATGACGACTATTGATTTTTTTTTTGTCTTTAACCTCTTTTCTGACCTCTGAAAACAAGTTCTGCAAGTTGACGATTTCCTGTGGGACAGGGCACAGTGAGGGTACACACAGATTTCTGAAAAGCACGAGTATCCCGTTTCTATCTCGTGCCTTTTACACAACATAGTTGGTTCACAACACTAAGTCCCGTCCTCCATGATTGTAAGATTTCAGTCTATAGCAGTGCAGGGTCACTTGCAAGTGCTCTCTCTTTGGCCATAAGTTGTCTGTGGCTAAATCACTGGCAAACGCTAGTTTAGCTCTGCAACAGACAGTAGGCCTGCTGCAGACTCGACCAAGGGCCTAGTGTAACCTTGGGTAACCCATCTCAATTTTGTCTAGTCACTAAATCTGTAGGCAGTGTGGCAGTAACGCACGTCGGAGAATTGCACACCAATGTCAGACACGGCTTCCCTCTACTAATAAACTCAGTCATTTCCACCACTGACAGCAAGGCATTCACGTCTAACTTTAGACTGCACCATTAATCCTCGCAAATCCCTTCCTACACACACACACACACACACACACACACACACACACACACACACACACACACACACACACACACACACACACACACACAGTCATGACTGCGTGCAATCTTAACAGAATCCCCCTCTCTCCTCTAAACTTTAATGCACTTCTCATACCCCACACTCCTTAGGTACTCTCGCTCTCTCTCTGTCTCAATGTCTCTCTCCTTGTTAACAATGTACCCTTGTACATAGTCTTGCTTGTGACTCCTCCCACTGCATTTCCTTTGTTCCCTGCCGGTCAGTCTTTGGCCCTACTGTACCTGTAGAGCTTCCCATGCCTCCAAAGCACAGCCAGGCCCCTGGAGGCCACCACAGCCCTGCAGAGCAGTCCCAGGGTGCCCTCTGTCCCCTCTCCCGGCCGGCCGAAGGACAAACTGCGAGCGGCGACGCTCGTGAGTGACCGTGCCGAGACTCCTGCTGCCGTCAGCTGACCCCCAGCTGGTGTCCTGCACTCATGCACGGCAAATCCTCTTCCCCTCGTGGCGGATAAAGCATGCCGGCATGGGCAAAGCACCCTGCACACACCCCCGACACCATCCGCCACCACAACCCCACGCCACCACAGCTTCTGACCCAGCATGAGTCATGCGTGAGTGGGGTAAAGGGTCCTTCCCTGTCCCCCTGAACTGGCAGACCACCAGCTCGGTGGGCCAACTCCCCCAGTAGTGGGTTCATGTTACTAGCATTGCCACTAAGAATAACCAGTAGCAGAGGGCCTGTGTGTAAACACACACCACTGGCACATATGGTGTGTGGGGATAAGTGTGTGTGTGTGTGTGTGTGAGACTGTTAGAGAGGGAAGGTTATGTGGCACGCGTAAGGGGTGCCAGGGCATTAAAAGTGCTGAGCTGTAATCCACACCTGCACAGACTGCAGGCCTGTGATGTCACACACACACACACAGACACACACAGACAGACAGCAGCATCTAGACTCGCTGAGTCACTCTAGCAGAACTGGGCCTGATGCAGCACCAGTACTGCAGTCTGCAGCACCATCTTCACTTTTCCAACTACACTGACAGAGGGAACATTTGCTTATACACCAACGGACAGAAACACACACGCACAAACACACCAATTCAGACAGGTCATATTACACAAACATGAAACACACAGAGACAGATGCAGGCTAACGGTTTAAATGAATTAGAAAGGTCTTCTAAAACATTTCTAAAACATTCCGGCTTTTGCCATTATGAGTCTCTTGGTCAGTGGGAATCAGGTAACATGCACTTGAGACATTGGCTACATATAACTGTTAGACACATACATCTGTGGTAGTGACTAACATCTGTACTGTGAGTCAGCTGTGGGATTTTTCCACACTCATCTAACACTTCCTGTTGTAGTTACATGCGTTTCTATGACATTCTGCCAGGCATTTCCAGGAAGCCATACACATGAGACTATGCCACACAGGAAATGACATTCGCCAAGATGAAACCTACAACCATCGCCTACGTGCAGCACTTAGGCTACCGTGGTGCTGGCTGCTGGTGAATAGGTAAGACATGACTTTAATAAGCAGCTTGGCTTGTCACGGCCTACTCACAAGCCTCGCAGAAACCTGAGTAAAACATGGAATGTGATTTATTCTGCACTGAAATATAAAACCGTGGCTGGACCGACCATCTTTTTTGGCAGGGGGCGGAAAGAGAAGACGTAGGTGCAGTTTGGTCCGTCAGTTCAGTCTCGTGATGATGCGAGCCAAGAGCAAGGCTCGCCTTGCTTACATAACATGACGGGAACATCCCCCTACCGGCTCGTTGCCTTCACAAGTACGCGCCGTTACCCACGCAATCATCATATTTATGGTATAAACCATACAAACAAAAAACAAACAAACAAAAGCACTGTCGCTTTTAACATATTAGTAGTAGTATGAGGAAACGTTATACCTCGGAGACATAAAGAACTTGCGAGGTACATTTTGAATGCATAGGGAAACATGTAAACGTATCTCACGTATCTATGCAGTGATATGACTCACAATTGAGCTATTTGGAAACCAAGAAGCCAGCAGACTCACTGCATAGTTCATTAGGTTCACTGCTCAGTGTCACATGATTCCATGCGGAACAACCTGGACGGTCAAATTAGAAATAAGAGCCGAAATGCCGCACTCACTGTGGCGCCTTTAAGATACAGTGCTAGCTTTTAGTTGTTTGCTTATTTGCTTACTAACTGATAGTCTGTAGGTACCGTACAGTGGCACACAAAGAAAAGGACGTCGCTTTGAAGGATGAGTGCACCGTGATGCATCGGATGCGATGCGCCACAGGTCACGTTCCCCTCTCTGCGTCACATTTTCCTGGGCAGGAGACCACAAGAGCCGGGGCCTGACCAATGGGATCCACAGGAAAGGAAGCAACCACACCTTTGAGGCGACATCTAGACGACTTCGCGTATGGCCAAGTGGTTACACCAAAATCGCGCAACATCATTTGGGGGGAAAGTCTTGTTAAGCACGTTATCGAAAACACAAATACAATGTTACTATATTCGCTGCAACTCCAGAGAAAACACACCAGCTGGCTTCTTCTTTTGTAGCGTTTGCGCCGCTAATGTCACAAATGCAAACAGCTGATAAACGCAAAGATCAACACCTGCGTGACGTTAGCTTGTCAAACAGTTGTTGGCTACATCGTAGTTCTACTAACGTCAACTGTAGCCTACACACCTATTTAGTTTCAGCTCTGAATACAAAAGCTAGCGATTAATTTCACCACTATCAAAAAACCGGGTAGTTGAAACAGTTGTGGCCTTAAGTTGTGACCGCCACGAAATCACAAAGACACACAGTTCAATCGAGCAAGTTATCTGATACTCACCTTCTCTGAAAAGCTGACAGATAGCACTGATGCGCTGCAACTTCCAGCAATGTAGCTCAAGGTGATCCACTTAACTTACTGGTACTACTTCTTAAGTGAGGGTAGGGTGTACATGCGCAGACAAGTAAGTAGGTCTATCCAGGAAGTGAACACGATGTATTTTTTAATGCCTGCTCAATCAAAATAATATCTTCAGTTGTGAAAGGTGGTCTTTTAAATTACAAAATAGCCACAGAACCTCATATTTCTGAATGAAAGACAAGGTTTGTGGCGTTTGATAATGTGGATGTGGAAGGTTACCAGGAAGGATGCGTCAAACATTCGGCTCTAACAGTAGCCAATCAAAATCCACTTTCATATTTCAGCAGCATGGTCATGGCACGTGCTACCAAGATGCGGCAGTAAAACTTGTCTTACCATGGTAGCTCTTAGTAATCATCCTTATTGTTCAATCACATTCGGAATAACATTAACCACACGGAATACCGGCATCACACATAATAGATACATTTGTAGGCTCTCACGCATTGTAATTGACAGCCTTCAGAAAATAAAATAGCTCGGCATTTGGGATGCGACTAAATAGTAATTTGGACTAGACGGAAGTTGGCGACATGAATGGGCGATGCAAAATCCCCTTAATAAGATGCACACCCCGGCTCGCACGTACACCACTGGGCAGACGTGCGCTTGTCTGGTGCGTTACAGTTTCAGCGATGACAGGGATTGTTCCGCACATGGTGTCCTACTCCTAGTCTAGGATACTTGCTGATTCGCTTAATATGTTTTCTTAGTTTAAAAAATCAAATTTTAGGGGCCATTTCCATTTGTACAAAAATGTTAGCCCCATATGTTACTATAAACCAGGGTATCTCTCAAACATTACTGCACAACATAAAAGAAAACTATACAGGCCAAGGGAGGTTACTGAGGTTGGCTAGTAATATAATTATAGTAAGCAACTGACAGCTCAGTTCACTTAGGCGACCACAGCCCATCAGTGTTATCATCTTCATCTAAAACATTACGATTGGACTCAGGCCCAAATACTGGCGGTTAACCATTCCAGATGAGTAAAGCGGCCTCACTGCTGCCAAAAGCATCAGGCCTACTACAGGAAGTTGAGAAACGTTATGCTATTTCACAAAAGTACACGATGTACCAGGTATTTAATGGGGAGTCAGCTGTATAAACTGGGCTGTGTGCCTTGCGCCATGCTCTAGACAATCCTGCTTCATCTCCCATAACTCATCCTTTGTCCCATGCTCTAGGCTACTTTACAGCTGTTGTGAGGAATGCCAGTTTGATGTAGGCTAGGTGAAACACAAAACCTGTGCAAAAAACACACTCTACCATGCTGTTTGCTAATCAATAGAATCACATCAATGTCCTCACAGACAAATGTGAAGAGCCAAATATCAGCTTCTTGACAAAGTCACGTGACTTTGGTCATTTTGACCATGTAGGCCCTGCATGACAATGTGCATAACTCGAGCAGTGAATTCATTACAAAACATATGGCTCCCCCTTGTGGTTATGACCAAACACAGCAATGCTCCTAAAGGATTCACATATTTAACAGAAGCTGTTTACCTTCCAGAGAAAAACAGCAAATTCTAAGCCAAACCATGCCATCCTAACAAGACCACTGGAATATTGTTTCCAGATTATGTTTGTTTGCATGTAGTTTAAGCATAAAAAGTCTACCTGGATGACAAAGCAAAAATGGCTGCTGGTTGAAACGTATATGATGACAACTAGTCATCCCTGTTGACCTGTTGCTCATATTTATTCTCAATAACATATCCTACCATTTCTGACATATGAATTTATGCCACTGTTTCATATGGCTGACAGCCATTTATTTATTCCCAGCACAATATCCCATCCTTTCTGACATATGGTGCTGTGTCATTATGGCTAAGATCCAGTTTGGGCTTGACTGTGTAACAGAAGGTGTTTTTTTTTTTAAACTGTGAACTTAACAAAGAGTTTCCTGCCATCCTGCACATGGAGCATACAGAAACAGCTGTTAACTCATAGGTACCGCAAAATAGAAAGCAATAATAGTGTCACTATTACACTACATACAAACAAATGGTACAGTTTAGACCTTCCCAGGCAGCTAAGCTAACCATAACGTGTTACATGTGTAACCCAGCTGCATGTACAGTGTTATGTCACTGTCTCACTACTCAGCAAACGTCCTCCCTGTCTGTTATCCCCGTAGGAGCGGTGCATCATAATTCTGCTAATCAGCTCTAGCCAGATCAGGTGTGCCGTGGCCAGCGAGTTATTAACACACACACATACACACACACACACACACATACACACACACATCTATACACTGACATGAACTGTCGCCTTTAATAATACAATAACACATTTCAGCATAATGTCGCTGACAGTATGCAGTGGTCAGGGGTAGCCTCTGGCCCCTTGAAGTGCCCTCAGTAGCAGTGCTTCTGTCAGCAGCACACAGGAGATCATCCACAGACACCACGTGTTTCTCATCTGATAGACCCTACCAGGACGTCCTTCCATGAGCTCCTACTGAAGTAACAACCCCCCCCCCCCCACCACACCCACCCACTTCCGTCCTCCTGCCCCCACACTCCCACACACCCACCCAGCACCCTGCTGCCCACTACTGCCCCCTACAGGTACACTCACCTGCATTCCACCACTTTCCCACCTCCGCTGCTGCCTCCGCTCCCCATACCGACACACGCACTCTTTCACTCTCTCTCTTTTCTCTCTTTCTCGTCCTCCTGAACTCTTTCTCTCTGTCTCTGCAAAGGCCTCTCACGCCCTGTATAAGCTGACAACTTTCTCTGGATGGCCTCTTCTTCTTCTTCCTCTTCTTCTTTTTCTTCTTCTTTTTCTTCTTCCTCTTCTTCCTCCTCTTCCTCCCCCGTCCTGTATCTCTCCTCCCTTGATCAGTCACACGCACACCTCCCCAGGTGAGCGACAAGCCCACAATCCAATCAGTCCAATCAGGCCCTTGCATGGGCCAAGCAGCCCTTGGCTGCCAAAGAGCATTAGTGTCCTCAGGGCCAGAAGCTCCGCCATGCTGGAAATCCCACTGCAAATAATCCCAAACATAGAGTCCCACACACACAGAACTGGGCTGGACACAGAGGACAACATAGGGGCAGAGGGGGGAGGAAGTTGTCAGCAGTCCACAGGAAGTGTCATTTGCCATGCTTTATTTAGCTCTGTTTTAACTCGCAGTTCACACACACACATGCGCTTGTGCACACACACACACACACACACACACACGCTTGTGCACACACACACACATATGCATGCACGCACACACACATGCACGGCACTAAAAATATACCAATGTTTACTGGTTAAAATATGCTTGGTTAATACTTCTGTATGTTGGAGTATGTGTGTGTGTGTGTGTGTGTGTGGGTGTGTGTGTCTTATGAGGACAGGGCTTCAGTAAAAGAATTAATGACCATCTCTTGTGGTGGAAGTCTTGGTTTCCCTATTACATTTTCACAGGCACATTTATTTTTGCTCTGACTTTTTGAACCCTTCATTCGTATCTAATTGAATAACACCAGCAGAGGAATGTGGCTGCTTGTTAAAATTGAATCATTTAGTGGAAACGGTGGTGTGAGGCGGCTCTTCTCGGAATGCCTAATCGCTTTAATTGGAAAACGCAAAAAATATTTGGGGACGTATGATAATTAGCGAGTAGCTAAATGTTTCTGTAGCCAGAGGCAGAGAGGAGTGAAGCAATTTTAGCTTTGTCATTGTTCCTGTGTCTCTGTAGGTGAGTCACTCAACAGAACGCTGAGCACTATGTCTTTCAATAGCTAATCTCTACCTCCCTCCCTTCCTCCCTCCCTCTCCTTTTCTCTCCTTCTCCCAGCCTTCCTCCCCCATGTCTCTGTCACTCACTCTCTTGCTCTGACCTAGGGTCATAACTTACCTGAGGTTGTTCTGCTAAGCAGGTGAACTGTGACTTACTGTGGACTGTGGGATCAAAAACAGACATGGGACGAAATGGAGGACAGTGGCTGTCCTGGAAACTCAATTAGGCACACACATATTTCTCTCTCTTTCTCTGTCTCTGCCTCTGTCTTTCTCTCTCTCTCTCTTTTTCTTTCTCTCTCTCTCCCACGCACACACAGCATAAGAGAAACCAAATTGAGTGGAGGTGCAGGTTAATATATATATATATAAAAATATTGAGAACACATAAATATAGTTTCATGTTGATTTTGGTTTTAGTCAAATATTCAGAAAATATCAAATTTTCTCTCTATTTAACTTTCTCTCTCCCTCTCATACATATACACACATACAGAAAGTAAGAGAGAGAGGGAGAGAGAGAGAAAGAGGGATAGAGAGACAGAGAAAGAGAGAGGCAGAAAGAGAAAGAGAGAGAGAGAAGCACACACATAAACACACTCACAAACACAGACACACACACAAAGAGAGAGAGAAAGAGAGAGAGAGAGAAAGAGAGGGAGCAAGAGAGAGAGAGAGAGAAAGACAGAGAGCATCTGAGAGTGCTGCCATTTTGCTCCATCTCGGTCCTCCATCCCCTCCCCCTCCCCGTCAGCAGCAGCAGCAGCAGAGACAACCCAGTCAGCTGCAGGTCACATGACTCCCTGCCTGCCTCCAACTGAGCATGCTCAGCTCTGCTCTGTGTTGTCAGGCAAAAAATAAGACAGCAGTAGAGGCAGTAGAGATCTGCAATAGATAAACACATAGCCCTGGCGGAGAAAAAGAGAGGGATAAAGAGAAGAAAAAAAAAACAAAGAGAGGGGGAAGACTAACGGCGCATTGAACGAGGGAATTCAACCCGGTCGCGGATGCCAGGATGCCACTGTGGGGGGGCTCGTCCGAGGTGCTGTTTTAGAGAGAGCGAGGGGGGGATGTGTGTTTGATTGTGGCAGAGCATCACCGGAGCTGGAGCTGGAGCTGGAGCTGGAACTGGTCCTGAGGCGGACGAGGAAGCGGAGCAGCATCAGCATCAACACCGCCCTCCCCCCCACCACCACCACCAGCACCATCACCATCACCAGCCCCCATCAGCCCCACCACCAAACAACCTCCAGCCTCCCTCCATCTCCTGAAGAGGTAAGCGAGAGAAAGGATGGGGAAGGGAGAGTGCGTGCAGGGTAGTGAAGATGATAGTGAGGATGGTGGTGGTGGTGCAGGGAG
The DNA here is from genome assembly GCA_030347295.1 of Setipinna tenuifilis. Lineage (NCBI taxonomy): Eukaryota > Metazoa > Chordata > Actinopteri > Clupeiformes > Engraulidae > Setipinna > Setipinna tenuifilis. The sequence continues at coordinate 16,858,124 of CM059280.1, read as the reverse complement.
CTCCGTGTATCTATTGTGTGTTTTCAGTGCGCGGAAGACTGGGCAGTTTTAACGACGCACATATCTGCCTCAGTGTGTTTTCCAACTAGAGAAGGGGCTGAGGACAAGCAAGGCCATTGGAGGGTTGGGAAGCCGGTGTGGGGTGGGGGTGGGGGTGACGTTGGGGGTGGGGGTGAGTTTGGAGGATAGAGGGGGGTGAGGGGAGGAGAGAAGAGAGGAGGAGAGAGGAGAGATGGGGTGAGGGAAACAGGAAGGGAATGGGAGGTGGGGGGGGTAGTTTTATAACGGTATGAAAAGGTAGGCGATGGCGATAGCTAGGTGTTGCTTAGATACGGCAATTTCTTTGTTTTTATTCAGTGGAACAGAAATCAAACAGCTGTTGTTATTCATGTGCCCTTTGATGTGGGAATTTGAAAAGATTACACGTACGCCGTAGGTGGGTGGATGGGGGATTGTTGTGGGGGGGCTTTAGAAATCATATGAAAGGAAATACAGGCATGGAAAATTGAGAGCTAAAACAAAATGGCTAAAATTTGGACAGACCCAGTGCCCGAGAGCGGAGAAGAGAAAATAGAGGGAAAGAGAATGAAAAAGAGAAAAAGAGGGTGATAGAGAGAGTGGGATAAAGCAGTACAAAGCAACTTGATTGTATTGAGTCTTTTGGCAGCAGACATTTTCTGAATTATGGCTCCCAAGAAGACTACTTCTCTTGTTCTCTTGTGAGGTTTGGTAGTGTGTGTGTGTGTGTGTGTGTGTGTGTGTGTGGTGCAGTGTTGCTTAATGGAACACAGTTTAGATAAACACATTCTTTTACCGATCATTTCATCTGGAGTTCATTAATCGTTTTGTACAAAAATGACAATATACATGGATAATTTACATGATTATTTTTTCCTACATAAGAACAATAACAACATTAGCACATCATGGATAACATTCTAATACACAGTAAAGCCAAGAAATTTGCATCAGTATTAGAAGGAACTGAAATTTATGCTTGAATCCGACAATAATGTTTACATTTTGTCAAACAAATCTCAACATTAGTCATGTTGTTCAGAGTGCCTCCATCATCTCTCTCCTGCCTGACAGCACTGTAGCCCTGCTAGCTCAGGTGTGTGGGGGTCTTCTCATGCTGTTTCTGTTGGGTAACATTTGGACTAATGCAGGAAGCCATATGGTACTTCTAATAAAGTCTCCTGGAGTGAACACACACACACACACACACACACACACACACACACACACACACACACACACACACACACCACGGATGACTGAGCAGACCATACCCAGCGCTATAGAAAGACCCAATTTTCAAGTCTCACGCTCTCCAACAATCCAGTTGAACTGATCAGAGATGATGTACTGCACATTTTAAGTTTAGAGCTGTAGAGACTATTATGTCCACAGTGAATGAATCTGCTGATTATTGGGTTGATTAATGGAGTAGTTGTGTGGTCTATAAAACATCGAAGAAATAAATGTTCTGAAATGCTGATCCATATTTCACCATGGCCAAGATGAAGTCCTTGAATATGTTGTTTGGTCCACATCCCAAAGATACTCACTCATCCTTGTGTCTAACAAACCCAGACACTTTTTAAAATCAGAATTTTTAAAAAGGCTCTTTCCTTAAAAACCTAATCATCAATATTTTTAAGTATTCAAATCAACCACCAGTAAATCATTAATGATGAAACAATGGCTGAAATTGTTGACACTTATTTTATCAGTGAATTATATCTTGATTAATACATTAGTTGTTGTAGCTCTATTTATTTTAATATGTATTTGTTCGGAGGTCATCTTACTGTAATATATTTTAATAGGAGCAAATGACTTTCTGCAGGGAAACTCTGATTGTGTGACAAATTACAGCCAAATCATGAGTTTCAACTCTTGTACAAGCAACTGCAACAGACGCTGAGATTTTCAGGGCATGTGTGTGAATGTTCCCACAGCAGAAGGGGAGAGAGAGAGAGAGAGAGAGAGAGAGAGAGAGAGAGAGAGAGAGAGAGAGAGAGAGAGAGAGAGAGAGAGAGAGAGAGAGAGAAAGAGAGAGAGAGAGAGAGAGAGAGAGAGAGAGAGAGAGAGAGAGAGAGAAAGAGAGAGAGAGAGACTTGCTCCCACACACTTTCCATGCTGATTAATGAAATCATGACATACGGAAGAGATGGCTGTTGCTAGGAGACATCGCAAGGTGGAGCACAGATAATTAAAGTGTGTGTATGTGTGTGGGAGGAGGAATGTTGCAAAGGAGATGGCATGGAATGTCAATTTTGATACAGAAACAATAAAAGACAATTCAAATGATCTTTTTTTTTCAGGCAGGGTACAAGACACCACAACCAGAGAGGGGGGGAAGACTCAGAAGGACCCCACTAAAGGACAAGAGGACCCCCATTGGCTACCAAAACCTCTAGACGTTTCTCCATCTTACTGGTGCTTCTAGCTGTAATGGATGGGAAAAGGCCCAAGCCTGTCTGAACAACCACAGTGAATGGCAGACTCAATGGTAAGAGGCCAAGCAACAAAAGAAGAAGAAAAATAGGTCTATTCTTACCGCCAATCTATTAGTCAGCCAATCACAGCGCATGACTGAGTGCTTGATGTGCTTACATGGAGTATAAATAGAAATGTTCTGTCATTTTTTTTTAACTGTTTCTCCTGAATACATGTGACATCAGGCATGAAATGCAACAAGACTAAAATAGCTCGCAGCTTTTTCGACCTGAACTCAGCGTACCCCACCTGAAGGGGTTCGTGTTGCATTTCTGTCAGCATCAGGGGTATTTTTTTTCCGAGAAAGGTAAAATTAAGGGGAGAGAGAGAGAGAGCA
>CM059280.1:16847782-16850282 GCA_030347295.1 Setipinna tenuifilis | reverse complement strand
CTGACCACGTTCACGTCGCAGCAGTGGAAGCACCTGAGCAATGAGTTCCTGAAGGCCCAGCAGGAGAAGCGGCACAGCTGGTTCAAGGCGGGAGGAACCATCAAGAAGTTCCGGGCCGGCCTCAGCATCTTCTCCCCCATCCCTAAGTACGCCACTGACCAACGCCATGGACACTGCATCTCAGATCTGGCTCTTGTATAGTTCCACACACACAGATACATGAGCACAGTGCATGTCGTCCTGTAAAAATCCTAAACCAAAACCAGAATGGACATAGCATAATTTCCAGTGCATACATAGGATAGATATAGTTAGCATTATACATATTTCATTTTTATAAATCCATCTGTTTGTGTATGTGGGTCTCTCCCTCTCTGTCTCAACCAGGGGCATAGCCAGGAATCATTAAATGGGTGGGCCCAGAAAAAAAACGAAGTGGGCCTAGCCCTAATAACATAGGCTGCTATTATGACTTTAGTCAAAGTCAGTCAAACAATGTAGCCTTCTGATTGGGTGAGCCTGATTGACAAGTGGGTGGGCACAGGTCCACCCTAGCCAAACCGTGGCTACGCCAGCCTGTGCTCTCAACCCCCATCACAGCCAACCCCTGTCTCATTCGACATCATCACCTACCTGAGTCTCAAGCTGCTTTCAGACTTGTATAGTTCCACACACACAGCTACATGACCGCAGTGCATGTCCTCCTGTAAAAATCCTACACCAAAACCAGAATGGACATAGCATTATTTGAATAAGATAGATATATTTAGCATTTGACATATTTAATTTTTATAAATCCATCTGTTTGTATGTGTGGGTCTCTTTCTGCCTCTGTCTCTGTCTCTCTCTTGCTCTCTGTCTTTGTATGTGTGTGTTTATGTGTTTGTGTATGTGTGTGCATATGCGTGTGTATGTGTGCGTGTGTGTTTGGGTACATGTGTGTGTGCATGTGTCCATGTGTATGTGTGCGCAGGTCCCCCAGTTTCCCGCTGATCCAGGACACGGTGCTGAAGGGCAAACTGAGCGTGCCGGAGCTGCGGGTCACGCGCCTGATGAACCGCTCCATCTCCTGCACCATGAAGAACCCCAAGGGGGAGCTGTTCAGCTACCCCCCTAACAGCCAGGTCAGACGGCCCGCCTGCCTTATCAACCCCCACACTAGCCATCCACCCACTCACCCACCCACCCAATGCACCTCTCTTCCACCTCCTCCAAAGCCCATCCTAACCAACCCACCCTCACACCTCTACCACCACTCACTCCACTCCTCACCTCACCTCACTCACCCAAAACTGCTACACCCCTGCCCAACCGCCTGGCACCAATACCCAGCATGCACCTCTGGCCAGCAGCAGCAGCAGCAGCAGCAGCATCATTCAGTCAGTCAGTCAGTGTGGTTACATGCAAAACAAAGAAAATGGATTTTAGTCAGATTTTTTTTTTTTTTCTAAGTAAATGATGTCATGTTAGCGGAAGTGATCCTATTATCGGCATGGTGCGTATTATCAGCCATTTCTGTTGCTGTTCCACAGTGAAAAAGAAGTTATCGCTGTGAAAATAGATAAATTCAACTTTGCTGTAAATGAACGTATAATGTGTATTTTAAACTAATTTTGCACCCAAATGTCTCTCACCACCCAGCCGATAATAGACTTGCTTATGCTAATTAAGTCATTTTGGAATTCTGACATTTTTACTAGTTTACTTAGTATGCAAACTGGAATGTTCGAAATTCGGCTGTTTACAATCTAATTGTTCCTTTAATCAGACTAGCTTGTACATGTAACTGCACTGACTGTGATAACGCCCTATATGCATGGACAGACTGTGGTCGTTTGAAGTGCAAGACAGATCAATTACAGTTACAGTAGGCCTAATATAAGTGTTTCAAAAGCTTTCAAAGATTCACACAAAGTAGAACCTTTCTTTGTTAATATAACTTTGTTTGTTTGTTCTTGACACCTTATTACAGACAGGCATAAGTCATAAAAATATATCTTATATAGGCAATGAATATGTATTTAATAATATATGTAAAAAAAATATATATCATAGTGTTAAATTATTCATATTTTTATTATTGTGTCACAGGCTGGGGAAGAGAGCAAATATGCTTGCATTCACTGCCATTTTTTCGAACATTTATTTAATGTTCAGGGTAATAAAACAGGAGCTCTTGCCAAGCAAGGAGCTGTTGACAGTGAACATCAGTGGCTATCAATCAAATATTGTCAACAGTACACAAACATTTGTCTTTTATCTGACATGAGGCTCATAGGGGGATTGAATTTCCATTGTTTGTCATCATGAAGGATCATCTCATTTGGACTGAGAGGATTTGACATGGATTTGACCAAACATCCTACTTAGTGTGTAATAATGGCTGATTTTACCCCACCGCCTGTTCATCAAAAAGAAACCATTTCACTCTGTGTCTCTCTGTCTCTCTTTGTATCTCTCTGTCTCTCTCTCTTTGTCTGTCTTTCTCCCTCTTCCTCTC
>CM059280.1:16812782-16835282 GCA_030347295.1 Setipinna tenuifilis | reverse complement strand
TCCTCAGATATGGCTGTGTGTGTGTGTGTGTGTGTGTGTGTGTGTGTGTGTGTGTGTGTGTGTGTGTGTGTGTGTGTGTGTGTCTGTGAAAGACAGGGTGACAGAGCAATAGTAGAAAGACCATTGTTGATCACATAATGTTTAGACTAGAGAGTAACATTTTTTTTACCTTATCATACTTTTGTCATATTTGACTTGTCATATTTGTGTGTGTGTGTATGTGTGTGTGTGGACCTTGCTCTCTCAGAGTCGATGTATCCAGTCCAGATTCCTGCAGAGTAGGAACCTGAACTGCATTGCGCTGTGTGAAGGTAAGCTGCTGATGGGGATTCTGCTGGTGGAGAGCTGCTCTCTGGTAGCCATCTGTCATTCATATACAGCATAGTCATAGTTACAATTACAGGGGGAACTGGGGGGTGCAGTACCCCCCAAATAAGACCAAGTATCTCCCAAATAGACAAAAATAACAGGATATGGGGGGTACTAGTATATTAATGTAATTAATGTAAAATGTAAAAGTAGTACCCCCCCCCAATTATTATGAAGAGGTAATTCACACCCTAAGCACAATATTTATTTTACTTCATAATTTATTAATACCATTATTATTACTAGATTCTATGGGGTGTTTGGTGATGTGGGCGCAGGATTGAAAGTGTCTGTCCTCTTAAATGCACAGCTACATGTAGGTACTAAGTGGTGGTTTGGAATCCGCTGTCAGGGGTAGAGGGATAGTTTCTTGACTGTATCTGTATGTACACAAATGATATTTAACCCTTTTCATTTTGAACTTTATAAATATTTCAAGCTAACCTTATCTGCATATCAGCAAAACAATTTCGTATTCTGCAATGGTGGGTCCACAGAAGATCGCTTTGAAAGCTGCAACATGCATTCAAAGCTTAATATGTCTGTGATCAAAACACCAGCTCATGAGTCATCATTTTGGATTGCAAATGTCACTGACTCCATCAGCGTCTCCAACACTGTAATTACATGTGTCATCAAAAGGTCTTGTTTTACCTGCCCCCCTGTTTTGTATGCTGAGGTCTAACTAGCTCATTTGTGCTGCTACATTAAGCCTCAGAAAGTGCCTGTCTTGTTAGACGTAAGAGAAATGACCAAAGTGAAAGATCCTCTGTGTTTGTGATCCTATGAGCTAGATTCAGGTGGTGTAAAGTCTCATTGGATGGAACGTTTCTAAACAGTGCGCACCTGATGTGGAGATAGCAGTTGATCAAGTGCTCACCGGTTTGCACTTTGCTTGAAAAGTGGTCAGGTTTACAGAACAATTACCAATTTTGCCCATGCTTCATGAGAAAAGCAATGTAAAAAATAAAGGAACGTTGCCTAATACACTGTGTGTGCACTGTGTTTTCGTGCCATTTAAAGTCTAACCCTAAGTGTGTGTCCTCTCCCCCTGCAGTGATCACGTCCAAGGATCTGCAGAAGCACGGCAACATCTGGGTGTGTCCCGTCTCAGATCACGTCTGCACACGCTTCTTCTTCGTGTGAGTGTGTGGACTGCATGCGTTACCGTTACACACCACTTCCTGTTTCAGCAAAATACAACAAAAAAAAACATTTTTTTGTGTCAATACTTTTCTTTAACTGCATACAATTTTTTACGCCTCAAGTACAATGCTTTACTTGCAAATTATGATGTGAGGCATTTGAAGAGGATTGTCTGACAATCAGGTTGTAGTATAAGGGCCCAGTCTATTTTCTTATTCTTTCTTATTCTTCTATTTCTATTTCTTTATTTCTCACTTTTTTTGCACATACTGGTACTAAACACTAACCGTAATTGTAACTCTTACCATAACCCTATGGTACAATGTAGGTACATAATGTTACATATTGTTACAAACTTTGTAACGCTATACTTCATGATGTAGATACACTGTTACAGGCACCATAAAATAACATGTAACAAAACAACCCATCTCCTTATGGGATGCCCCTCTACCGCCACCTACAGGTATGAAGATGGACAGGTGGGCGATGCCAACATCAACACCCAGGAGCCCAAGGTGCAGAAGGAGATCATGCGTGTGATTGGCACACAGATTTACTCCAGCTGAGCATGCCCAGAAAGGACTCTTCTCCTCCCTAACACACACATGTTCACACAATGACTTCTCTCCTACCCTCAACACACACATGCACTTACACACATACACACACACACACATGTACATATACATACGTACACATGCACACACAAACACTTCTTTACTCCCCTGTCTCCACCTTTTCTCCCTGCCGAGACTCACACACACACACACACACACACAGATCATGTCATGTTTTATGCCATTTTCCAAACCTTCCTGTCTTTGCCGGCTTTTTTTGTTGGCAAGTGTCCGCAGGCTAGTGTGTGTGTGTGTGTGTGTCAGTGTGTGTGTGTGTGTGTGTATGTGTGTGTGTGTGTGTGTGTGTGTGTGTGTGTGTGTGTGTGTGTGTGCATGAGTGTGGGCATGTAGGTGTGTGTGGGGGGGTTATTCTTCTTTTCTGGGATTCAAGGGACTTGCGACGGCACCAACCTTTTTCATTGAACACACACACACACACACACACACACACACACACACACACACACTGACATACATACACACACTTTGGCCTGCTTTCATGTTGCACACTTGAAAGGCAGTGTGTGTCCCCAGTGTCTCCCTAAAGAGAAGGCAGTGTGTGTGTGTGTCCCCTCAGTGTCTCCCTCAAGAGAGGCAGTGTGTGTGTGTGTGTGTGTGTGTGTCCTTAGACGCCCCCCTGAAGCATTGTGACAGAGGCAAAGGCTCCACTCATCAGACACCTGGAGTAGTCAGCTCCTTACCTTCACACATACTTTCTCTTTCTCTCTCTCCCTCTCTCTTTTTCTCTTTGTCTCTCTCTCTCTCTTTCTCTCTCTCTCCCTCTCTCTTTCTCTCTTTCTCTCTCTCTCTCTCTCTCTCTCTCTCTCTCTCTCTCTCTCTCTCTCTCTCTCTCTCTCTCTCTATCTTTCTCACTCTCTCTCCCTCTCGCTCTCTCTGTCTGTCTCTCTTCTCTCCCTCTCTCTCTTTTGTTCTCTCTCCCTCGCTCTCTTTTTCTTTCCAGCATCCAGAGCTTACTGCTTCTGTTCAGGGGAGCTTCTGAGGACACACACAGTTGCCATCTTTAGGGAGACAATGACACACACACACACACACACACACACACACACACACACACACACACGCATACAAAATGGCTTTCACAGGCCCATCATTTTCATTTTTGATGAACTCATCTCTCTCCACCCTTCGCTGACAGTTATTTCATTTCAGCCATAACATCCGAGGCTGTTGTTTGTCTGTGTTTATCATTCCTCATTGTGAATATCTAATGGAAGAAAAATAATAATTGAACATGTTTATTATCTTCGTCGTCTCTTGCTACTAGATGATGGATCCACAAGCTTTTTTAAATTGTGTTTGTAAAGACATTTACTCGGAGATCAGTTTCAGTTAATGACTTTTGGGTATATACATACACTAAGGACCATGAATACACTTACCTCTGGCTTGGTTATTGCTCAGTGACACAGTGCGAAATGAACTCCCATCCACACCATTATCTGCTACACAATGCCATCAGATGTATACCAACCCCCCTACACCATGACAACAAATGTACCCCCCCATGCCAGGGTATGAGATCTATACCCCCCCCCCCCCCCCCCCCCCACCACCCCCATGCCAGGGTATGAGATCCATACCAACCCCCATGCCAGGGTATCATGTACACCATCTCCTACTCCATGGTATCGGATGTATACCAGATGTCAGTGCCACTAGAAGCCACTCTAGACCTCAATAACTCTCATAAACACTCACAGTCGCAAACCTTTTCACCAGTGTTTAGACTTTATTAAAAGGGCATACAACATCCAATGGATCACACACAATGAAAAGTCAAACATGTGATTTTGTCATTCAGTTTTGATGTTACAATAAGCCATTGGCTGGGGAGGCCGAGACTGGAGGAGGTCTATTAAATGAGGCCCATTAAATGAGTTTTTTAAAAATGGCTAACCCAAGACTGAGACCGATAAATAAAAGATGCTTAGTTCTTGTCAGTGGAACAAATCCTGACAAAACATTTTCTCAGCCTTCTGAAATGGATCTCTGATGACTTCCATGTAGAGTCCACAGTAGGTCAGTGTCAGTCTGCTTACTAAAATGGAGCCCTAGATGTACAGGAGTAGCCTTTGCAGATTTGAAATGTTGTCATTGGTGGGATTTCTAGTGGACTTGGCACTTTACACAGCCCTCCATGGGACTTTTTGGGGCTTATCCTGTCAAACAGACACTTTCTCCAATTTTTCCTCGGATGCAGGGGTGGACAAATCGGCTTGAGGAAGTAAAAGTCCTGCCATGTGTGGCTTCTTGCCTGTATTTCGTTACACAGGGGATTTCACTAATTAGTTCATCTACCTAGCTCAAGAAGGGCTGTGCTACTTAGGATCAGCTAAAGTTCAGTGAATTGGCTGGAACAAAAATGTCTGATGAAGAGCAGTTGACTCGAAACATCACTTGGGTGAGGAACGTGAAGAAATGTGAAAAAAGGGAGCTGAATTGTGTGGACCACTCCTTTATCTCTTGGATGTCTTCTGTTTTTTTGGTTCAGCCAGCACCTTTTAAATGACGGATGTGCACGCCCATCTTCCTTTGTTCTGGAACAAATATGTGGCAGGACCTTTACTTTCTGATCCTGATGGGATGTCCGCCTTTGCTCAGATGTATTAGTCACGTTATTATTGTACATAGGGATCAGACGTCTGCTGACTAGATGAGAATGTTTAAAGGCCAGCTTCCGGGAGACTAATGGGATGTAATGAGACTGTAATATATCTGAACTGAATGATGATGGTGTGGTGTCTTTTAGCTGTTCACGACTGGTGGCAGTTTTTTTCTGGAGGGACTCCAGTGTACATCTCTGTATTTATCTCTGTCTTTTTTCTTCATTGTTAGTACTTCTCTGTGTTTCATGGAGGTGGTGGAAAGCAAAAAGAATGAATAAAGTTTTGATTTTGCACAATTTTAACTCAAGCTTGTTTACCTCATTGCCTTAAAAGCTGTTTTTTGTTTTAAAATAAGGGTTTCGGTCAATCATAGGATTGTGCAAGAAAAAAACAAGTGGAGAGAAGCGGTGTTCAGCCATCCATTTTATTTATCCACTGTAATTCTCAGTCCAGTAGTTTTTGGAAAACACTTCAAAAAACAGCAGGTTTGATAAGCTTACTGCACAGATACTGTTTTTTTCAGCTTTTCTTAAAAATGTTTTTCAATGCTTTTGGTTAAGATGCAAAAGGGATGCAATAGTGTTTGTTGTTCTATAGAGGGCAGTGTTGGTCTACAGGCAGGTTTGGTGGCCTCTACAGCTCCGGAACACACAAACAGAAAAATCTCAGGTGGAGACTTTGGCCATAGCCACCAAACACACACCATATGGATGTCTAAGGGTTCAGTGTGACATTGCAGTACAAGTGCCATTAGTAGATAGTGTAGCCTTTCATATCCCAACACCTGTAAATCCTCCTACTTTAACATGCTCCTACACTGCACTACAAACCCAAAGAGTAGTAACTATACGAACATTGACACTGAGAAAAATACCTTCGAATTTGTCATACTGCCCAGTCAAACATGTTGTAGGTGTAATAGTGGTGATGCTTTTAGGAATTTTGTTAACAGGCAGAAGCAAGAGGTTTAGTCACAAGACTAAGGAGGTGTCATCCAGTCAATTTCCAGTCTAAACTCGATTTTGACAAAACATGTAGCTACTGTGATTTGGCTTTGTAGAGCAGTGCATGTTGGTAACATTCCCCTTCCTGCCATATGGACCACAGGATAGGTGTGCTGCATATAGGTGTGTGTGTGTGTGTGTGTGTGTGTGTGTGTGTGTGTGTGTGTGTGTGTGTGTGTGTGTGTGTGTGTGTGTGTGTGTGTTTGCGTGCGTGTGTGTGTGTGGTCCATGGCAGTCTCAAAACATCCCCAGTATGACCACTTGGACTTCACACAAACCCAACCCAGAAAACCTCCACATGCATTATACACTTTCAGCACTGTAAAGGCCTTCGAGTTGGACGGACTGCGGAAACTTCCATCTGGCATCAGTAGGGGGCGCTCTGCTCTCCGAGTGTCATGTTGCTCCGCAGCTCAGCGATCCTGGCCAAGCCCCCACGCATGGGGACAGCCTAATCTGACCATCCAATCCCCCACCCCTCTGTCGCCTTGGCTCCTCTTCGCTCCTCTCGTCCCCAGTCTGTGCATAGCCCTCGGTGGGCTATGGAAAGGCAGTGTTGGGCATAGGTGGCGTTAGTGTGTGTGTGTGTGTGTGTGTGTGTGTGCCTGTGTGTGTGTTTGCGTTCATGCATACATATGTGTGTGTATGTGTTTACGCTTGTTTGTGTGTGTGCATGCGTGTGAGTGTGTGTATGAGTGTGCGTGCGTGTGTGTGTGTGTGTGTGCGTGCGAGTGTGTGTGTGCAGTTATTGAAACAGGGGTGCTGTGCCACTGGAACTGTGTGTGTGTGTGTGTGTGTGCTATGGGGACAGGGCTGCCGGCGGTGTGTGGAGGTGTGTGGTGAGAGCGGGCTGGGCTGGGGCTGGGGCTGAGGCTGAGGCTGAGGTAGCCTGCGTGTCCCTGCTGTGCTGCTGGCCGCGCTGGTGAAATAAAGGGCTTAAGGGAGAGTATTAGCTCCGCACGCCTCCACGCTGCCCTCCTCTCCCAGTGCTGCTGTCACACCGAGCCTGCTTTTACTGGGATAACAACCACAGAGCTCCTCTCCTCCCCTCTCCTCTCCTCTCCCCTCTTCTCTCCTCTCCTCTCCTCTTCTCTCTCCTCTCCTCCCCTCTTCTCTCCTCTCCTCTCTTCTCTTCTCTCCTCTTCTCTCCCCTCCTCTGCTCTCCACTCCTCTTCTGTCCCCTCTCCTCTCTTCTCTTTTCTTCTCCTCTCTTCTATTCTCTTGTGTGTGAGTTTGCTTTTACTGTGCTAAAAATCACAAAGCTCCTCTTTTCTCTTTTCTTCTCTTTTCCTCTCTCCTCTCTTCTCTTCTCGTTTTTTTCTCCTGTTTTCTATTCTCCTGTGTGTGAGTCTGCTTTTACTGGGCTAACAACCACAGTGCTCCTCTCCTCTTCTCTCCTCTTTCCTCTCTCTTCTCCTCTCCTCTCTCCTCTCTTCTCTCCTCTCCTCTCTTCTATTTTCTTCTCCCCTCTCTCCGCTCCTCTCCTCTTCCTTCCTCTCCTCTCCTCTCCTCTCCTTTTCCTTCCTCTCCTCTCCTCCCCCCTCTTCTCTTCTCTTTTCTTCTCCTCTCTTCTATTCTACTGTGTGAGTCTGCTTCTACTGGGCTAACAACCACGGAGCTCCTCTCCTCTCTTCTTCTCTCCTTTCCTCTCCTCTCTGCTCCTCTCCGCTCCTTTCCTCTCCTTTCTTAGCATTTCTTCTCCTCTCTTCTATTCTCCTGTGTGTGAGTGTGGTTTTACTGGGCTAAAAATCACAAAGCTCCTCTTTTCTTTTCTTTTCCTCTCCTGCTCTCCTTTCCTCTATTCTCTTCTTTTTTCTTCTCCTCTCTTCTATTCTCCTGTGTGTTAGTCTGCTTTTACGGTGGTAAACATCACAAAGCTCCTCTTTTCTTCTCTTTTCCTCTTCTCTTCTCCTCTCCTCTCCTCTCTTGTCTTTTCTTCTCCTCTCTTCTATTCTCAAGTGTGTGTCTGCTTTTACTGGGCTAACAACCACGGCGCTCCTCTCCTCTCCTCTTCTCTCCTTTCCTCTCCTCTCCTCTCTTCTCTTCTCTTCTCTTCTCTTCTCTTCTCTTCTCTTCTCTTCTCTTCTCTTCTCTTATCTTATCTTCTCTTCTCTTCTCTTTTCTTCTCTTCTCCTCTCTGCTATTCTCCTGTGTGTTAGTCTGCTTTTACAGTGCTAAAAATCACAAAGCTCCTTTCTTCCTCTTGTGTCTTTTTTCTCTCTCCTTTCTTCTCTTTTCCTCCCCTCTCCTGTCCTGTGTGTAAGTCTGGTTTTACTACACTAACAATCATGGAGCTCCTCTCCTCTCCTCTTTTTTCCTCTTCTCTCTTTCCTCTTCTCTCCTCGCCTCTCCTCTCCTTTCCTCACCTCTCCTCTCTTCTCTTTTCCTCTCCTTTCTTTACTCCTCTTTTCCTCTCTCCTATTCTCTCCTCTCCTCTATTCTCTTTTCCTCTCCTCTCCTTTCTCCTCTCTCCTCTTCTCTTTTTCTCTCCTCTCCTTTGCTCTGCTATGTCTGAGTCTGGTTTTACTGTGCTAACAATCACAAAGCTCCTCTGTTTCCTTCTCTTTTCCTCTCCTCTCCTCTCTTCTCTTTTCATTCCCTCCCCACTCCTCTCCTCTCCTCTTCTGTCATCTCCTCCCTTCTCTTTTCCTCTCCTGTGTGTGACTGATATTACTGCATCCTCATCATGAAGCTCCAGCTCATCAACCTCCACACCAGATACCCTTTTTTCTCATCCTTTTCCTCCTCAAATAATATATTTCCATCCTCCTCTTCTGTCTCTTTTCCCCTTACCCTTTCCACCACATTTTTACTTCTCCTCTCTCTCTCTCTCTCTCTCTCTCTCTTTCTCTGTTGAATATGCTTACTATAAGTTAATTGGTGATGTTGATTGTTTTGTGGCTGTGTGGGGGGTAGGGGAAGTGTTGTGTCATGTCACCGCTGATGGTATGGTGGGGTTAAGTGTGCAATGAGGGAGGGGCTACCTCCACATTTTTAGGGGTTTGTAAATGTAAGCTGTGCAGTGGATGTGTGGTTGTAATTGTTTGACAACGGTTTAATAAAGGAGTGTTAAACCTCTCTCTTTCTCTCTCTCTCTCTCTCTCTCTCTCTCTCTCTCTCTCTCTCTCTTTTCGTTGTCCCTCTTCTTATCTTATTCTCCTTTAGCCTCTGCCACCCCCACCCTTGACTTCTCTCCTCTCTTCTCCTCCTCTGACTATCTGTCTGAGCAGTGTGGATGGAGGAGTAGCCTACCTCATATCATCCTGTTCCCCTCTCCAGCTCTGCTCTGATCTTCTCTCCTCTCTCTGCTCCTGTCTCTCCTCTTTTCCTCCCATATGAGCTATATGCCCAAAGGAAGCTTCCTCTTCACTGTTGACCTTTAATCTCTGACCTTTGACCTTTGATGCACACAGGTAGGTGCCTCCAGCTCTCAGGTGCTCCACACAGAACCAACCCCAAGCCCCCATTGCCATGGGCAAACCCTTCAGTGCAGTTACCTCCCTCACCACTCGGGGGAGCTGTTGTGTCATTACTGTACGTGCTCTCCCTCCCTCTTTCTCTCTCTCTCTCTCTATCTCTCTCTCTCTCTCTCTTCTTCTTCTCTCTGTCTGTGCCCCAAAGCCCTTTTTCTGTGCCATGTTTTATCCCTCCCTACATTTTTTTTCTCTCTCTCTTGCTCACACACACACACACACACACACACACACACACACACACACACACACACACACACACACACACACACACACACACACACACACTGTCTCTCTCACACACACACTCTCTTTTTTGTCTCTGTATCTTTCTCTCTTTTCTCTCCCATTTCTCTTGACCTGGCCCCACTGCCACATATACATTCACATAAAAGAAAAAGTAACACACACACACATACACGTAAACACACACTCTCTCTGTTTTACACACACACACACACACACACACACACACACACACACACACACACACACACACACACAGAGTCCCTCAGGGCACATTTTTACCAGACAGGAAAGTGTCCTTACGTGGCAGGGGCAGGGAGGGGTCAGTACAGGTGACTTGCCCCTTGTCTCCATCCAGGGCCACTCCGCCACTTTGCTACCCCCCCTCCCGCCACCACGGCACCCTCCCGCCACCTCACCCGCCATCACGGTGGCCATTTGATCTGCACTGCACAAGGAGCAATTAAAGGGGGGTGGATTAATCACCCCCTCCCCTCCCTCCTGGTGCCCTTCCATGGCTGCTTAGCTCGCAGCTCCACTCCCCTGCTCCGGCCCCTGCAGTGGTAGGTGCCACTGGCTCTGACAGTGAAGGTCAGGGGGATGCTGGGGGAAAAGAAAAGGTGGGTGAACTATATGCACAGTAGGATAACACTTTCTACTAGGCTTGTATTCAACAGAGACTATAAACACACTCATAAAGAGTTATGCATTCATGAAGTATGTGAAGTATTCATAACTATTCACTGTATACATACTCATGATGCATGCTCATAACTGTACTCTTATGTACAGTGTTATAATGCTATGTCATAAGCCCTATTCTACATTCAAGAGGCACAGTGCATTCTTGGTTATAAAGCTTTAGCTGCCTACGAGTGTAGTCACGAGTATGTATAAACAGTTATGAATACCAATTTTAACCATTATTAAACTTTATAAGCATTATAGCATTATTATAAGCATTATAAGCCCTTAAAGCTAGATAGAAAGTGTTACCCACATTAGTTACGTAAAAGAGGCGGGTAAACTATGCATATTTTAAACATTGGTGATTATTTAAAAAGATGAGTAAATGCTTATTTTTTACTATAAAAAGGTTTAGTAAAACTGGGTTTGCCCATCAGTACTACACTGCTGATAATGGGAGGAACTTCGTCTCCTCTCGTCTCCTCTCCTCCCCTCTCCTCCCCCCCTTCTTCTCCTCCACACATCCCTCCATTTTTTCTTCCTTGTGGCCTTATGTTCCACACACATACAAAAAAAAAATAGATAAGTAAACACACATCACAGGCGTTAATGAATCAGACCTCCAGCCAGACGGCAGATCTAATCCCTCCAATCACAAGGGGGCAGAGAAAGCCGGTAACCTCGCTGACACAGGCAACAAATCCCCTCAGGTCTGTGATCCAATCAACACCCTTGTGTTTAGCTAAATGTTTTTTTCTGTGTTTTGGTCGATTATTTCTTTTCAAAACTTTGAAATGGCTTGCTTCTGTGCTTCCATGCTTGCTATTCTTCCCCCTCTCCCTTTCCTTTTCTCTATCCGTCGCTCTCTACCTCCCTCCTTTTCTCCATCTCTCTCTTTCTTTTTTTGCCTGATTGACGAGGTGCTTTTTCCCCCCTCTACCTTGATGAAAAGCAAAGTCTGGGCTGAAGGCTATGGAGAGCTGTTAGAATGTCAGAAACCCTGACTGAACAGCCACACTGTCTGCATCTGCCCTAAGGGAAGGCAGAGAGAGAGAGAGAGAGAGAGAGAGAGAGAGAGGGAGAGAGGGAGAGAGAGAGCAAGAAGGCGAGAAGGAAACAGAGAGAGAGACGGGAAAGAAGGAAACAGAGAGAGGGAGAAAGAGAGAGAGGAGAGAGAAAAAAAGGAGAGAGGGGCTTAGAGAGACAAAATAAAGGAAATAGTGAGGGAGATGAGAAGAGGAAGGGGAGCTAGATAGATAGATAGATAGATAGATAGATAGATAGATAGATAGATAGATAGATAGATAGAAAGAAAAGGACAGAGAGAGAGAAAGAGAGATAAAAGAGTGCAGGGCCATGCTCTCATAAGGCCAGCAGCTGTGTGGCTAATGTTTTGTGACACAGGGACACTCGTAGCCCTTCTGTCAGCTCTGCCGCCCCTCTGCCAGCCGACCGACCGACGTCTCCTCCGTCACAAAGCGCCCACTACGCTTCCCTCCTCTCCTCTCCCCTCCTCTCCTCTCCTCTTCTCTCCGCTCCTCTCCCCTCCTCCTCTCCGCTCCTCTCCCCTCCCCTCCACTCCTCTCCTCTCCTCTCCGCTCCTCACCATTCCGCTCTGCTCGCTCATTCACCCCCTAAGTCTTAATTATCGCTGCAAGTTTTTTTGGCTTTTCTCTCCCTCTTTTCCCTCTCCCCCTTTCTCTGTCTCCCTCTCTATCTTTACCTCTCTTCATCCCCTTTTTCTCTCACTCCCACTCTCCTTCTCCCTCTCTTCCTCTCCTCTGTCTCTCCCTCCCTCATTTCCTTTCCAATGTCTCTCCTTCCCTCTCCCATCTCTCCTTGTCCGTCTTTGCCTTCTCCCTTTCTGACTCCCTATCTCTATCTTTCCCTCCCCTTCATTTCTCCCTCCCTCTCTCCTTCTCCCCTTTTCCCTCCCTCTCCTCCATCTCTCCTTCCCTCTCCCTCTCTCTTTCTCCCTTTTCCCCTCTCTCCCTCTATCCCTCTCTCCATCTCCTCCATCTCTCCTTCCCTCTCCCCCTATCCTCCTCCCCCTCTCTGTCTATCCCTCCTTCTCTCCCTCTATCCTTGTCCTCTCTCACCTCTCGCGCTCACACCACCATCCATCTGTACACGGCACAGTTCCACTCCAGCATTTACGAGAGCAGTTAGCCACAACGGCCTCTGTGGTGCAGAGAGACAGAGAGAGAGAGAGAGAGAGAGAGAGAGAGAGAGACAGAGAGAGAGAGAGAGAGAGAGACAGAGAGAGAGATAGAGAGAGAGAGATGGAGAGAGAGAGCGAAAGAGAGAGAGGGAGGGGGAGACAGTGTGAGAAAGAAAGAGAGGGAGAAAACATGAGTCAAAAGACAAAAGAAACAGTACAGCACGGCATATTTCTTCTTCCTCCCCCATGCCTCTCTCTCCCTGTCTGTCTGTTTCTCTTGCTCTCTCTTATTCTTTCTGTCATCAAGTCTTTCTCTGTCCTGCCCAATACCTCCACTATGTTCCTCTTCTTCACTTCTTAAGAGGCTTTTCTTCTTTCTCTCTTTTTGATTCTCTCTCTCTCTCTCTCTCTCTCTCTCTCTCCATCTCAATTCAATTCAATTCAATTCAATACAGCTTTTTTGGCATGACAAAAATACACATTGCATTGCCAAAGCATTTCTACTTGTACAAAGTATAAGTAGTGTGTGCACAACACGGTAAACAGGAACAGAACAGTAATCATAGAAGGCTGTGTGTGTGCGCAAGTGTGTGAGTGTGTGTGTGTGTGTGTGTGTGTGTGTGTGTGTGTGTGTGTGTGTGTGTGTGTGTGCCCGTGTGCATATGCATGTGTGTGTGTGTGCATCTCTCTCTTGCTCACTGATATTTTATAGTTTCATTTTATGACAGACTCAGTTTTATTTTTTCCTTTTCATTGGAGATGAGTCTGAAATGGTCAACTGGTGCCAGTAATCTGGCTTGGGTCCACTGAATAGAATGGAGAAAAATTAAAAAAATAAAACACAGTGTACAAAATTAAATAAACAAAATGCAAATAATAGTAAAAATAATATGTTTTCTTCTTGGATAAATGCCTTTATGGTTGAGCTCTAGTTTTACATTATTTCCAGGTCATAACTTCGGTGCCACTGTTGTGTAGGGGAAATATTCACACACACACACACACACACACACACACACACACACACACACACACACACACACACACACACACACACACACACACACACACACAAACACACACACCATTCTTACTCCAGCTCACCAATCACTTGTCAACTCCTCTCATTGGGGAACGCTCAGTGATAAGGACATTCTGGCATGCCAATCTTTCTTTGCCAGTTTTAGTGTGTGTGTGTTGTGTGTGTGTGTGTGTGTGTGTGTGTGTGTGTGTGTGTGTGTGTGTGTGTGTGTGTGTGTGTGTGTTGTTATCCCTGGATGCATGGACGTGTCAGTTATTGCTGTGTATGCAAATGTGTGTCAGTACTGTAGTCTTTGTCTTTGCTAATGTCATGTTGTCAGCAGAGCTCCTAAAGATCCTCCAGATTACACCCTCATATCTACAGGCACGTCATGTCACATCTTAGGCTTACGATAGACAGCTTCCTATCCAACAGATAAATAAAAGATAATAAATAACATTTGTATGACATTGTTCACAGCATCTACATATTCAGGGGTGTTTAGGCCACTCAGATAGCCAGAAGGAATGTTTCCTGTCAAAACATGGCCATGAAGGTTTTGTTTTTTCCTGGCATTTACCGGTCTGTCTGTCTGTCTGTCTGTTTGTCTGTTGCGTTTGTTTGTGAAATACCTTAAAAAGTCATGAATGTGTCGTTCTGAAATGTTAACAGTATGTTGGCATTCTCACTGCCTCAAGGTCATTCTTTTTTGGTGAAAGTCCGTTCATTGGTTACCTCACACAAAAATTAACATTAGAAATCCCATTGACGAAATAATAACTGCTTGGCGGAGGTCTGCACTCTATGAATGCTTTTCAAGCTGTCAAAGGAATTACACCAAAATACCAGTTTGTACTGATTTTTTTGTTTGTTTTCTTCTTCAAAAAGGCAGTGACGTAAGAGAGTATTGAGTTACACTTGGCGCTAGCCACACTCCAGTCTTTCTTTCCTGCGGCTAGTTTCATAAATTTGTCAGCGGTAATTATTGGACTTGGAAGCAGTGACTCTAAGTCTGTTGTGTATTTTTCCGTTTAGGTAAGTTAGTTAGCGTAAGCACCAGCTGGCTCTATGAATTTTAGCCTCTCTCTCTTTCTCTTTCTCTCTTTCTCTCTCACTCGCTCGCTCTCTCTTTCTCTCTCTCTCTCTCACTCTCTCTCTGCTCTCCTCCCTATCTTTCACACTCTCTTTCCGTCGCTGTTCTCCACACGAATGCCTTTTCTCAGTTTTTCACAACTCCTTCCAGTCCTCCCTGTGTGTGTCTGTTGTGTGTTTATGTCTCTTCATTGCTGCCTGCTTTCCCCTGTGTGTTTCTGTCTGTCATGTTCGTACCATCTCCCATGTAGCTTGCACTCTGCCTTTTCCCTGCATCCCTCCATTTCTCTCCCCCCATTCTTTCGCCTTCTGCGCCCCCCCCTCTTTTTCTCTCTCTCTCTCTTTCTCTCTTTTTCTCTGTCATGATCATTTACCCTTCTCTATATATAGCCCCCCTTCACTGTCTTTCTGCCTCTGCCCCTCTCCCTGTCTGTCATGTTGACAGGCTCAGCATGTGTGCGCGAGTGTGTGTGTGTATGTGTGTTTGTGTGCATGTGTGTGCGTGCATTCACACGTGTGTGTGTGTGTGTGTCTGTGTGTCTGTGTGCATGTGTGTGCGTGCATGCACACGTGTGTGTGTGTGTGTGTGTGTGTGTTTCTCTGGTGAACGTGCTGTTGTGAAGTGTGTGCCAGTGAACTAGTTTCCAAATAAAGCTCTGTGAGTCAATCCAAGCTGCCATCATTCTCTCCCGCAGCCTCACACGGCCCAACCTCTCCTGTACCTCCCAGCCAAACACCCCCCACACCACCAGCCCACCACCCCGCCGCCCACACCCCCACACCCGACCCCCCACCTCCTACTGCGCTCCCCTTACCCGCCTAGACCCCCACCGCCACCGCCACATCCACCCCACCCCACCCCACCGCACGCCCGCTACCTGGGGGTCCTAGGCAGAACATGCTTCCTGCTCTCTCCTCTTTGTGTCAAGAAAAATCAATTACTTCATTCTCATCTGACAGACATGCCATGTCAAGGATTGAACAAGGAGAGAGAAGTGGAGGAGGACGAGACGACGGAGAGATAGAGAAGAAGAGAGGAAGACAGTCAGACCGACTGAGGGAGAGAGAGAGAGGGAGCGAAGGGTGGAGAAAAAAAGACAAGGAATGGTAGAGACAAAAAATGGAGAGGCTGATAGAAAATTACAGAAGAAGAGGATGATAGAGAGAGAGGGAGAGAGAGACAGAGAGAAAGAAAGAGGGAGAGAGAGAAGGAATGGAAGAAGGGATGGCTGCTTCCTGCTGTTTTGTGCTCCAGTTTGCGCTGTGCGTCTCGGCATACTTGTTGTTTGTCTGTGGCGGCTTGCTGCAGACTGACGGTCTTGATCTCTCCAAACCTTCCCCAGCTGTGCCTGTGTGCCCCCCCCCATCCAACCCCCATCCATCCCCCTACCCCCTGAGGGATGCTGCCACCCCCCCCCCCCCCCCCCCCAGCTAAACGCTCCACTCTTCCACACGCTGCTCCACCGCTACACTGCAAATGTCATTTACGGCTAAACGTTCCCCACTGCGTTTTCTCGTACTTTTCCCCGCTTCTCATCCAGCATGTTTCTACTGCACACGTTTCCTCCTCTCTCTCTGTCTGTCTCTCTGTCTCTCTCTCCCTCTCTCTCTCTTTCTCCCCCTCTCCCCCCTTCCTTCTTCTCTCGCTCTCTCTTTAGAAAGAGGACATGATATATTTTATTTGTTTTTTTTTTTAAATATTCATTTCAAAATAATGTATCTATTAGAATTTCATAAATCTGCTGAAAAACATGTACAACAAGAATATTTTGTATGCTAGACATTCAACTCTCTATCTTTTGACCTCTCTCTCTCCCTTTCTCTCTATGTATATATCTCTCTCCTCTTTCTCTATTTTTCTGTCTTCTCTCTCTATCTCTATGTCTATCTCTTCTCTCCCCCATCTTTCCTTCTCTCTCTTTCCCTCTTTTCTTCAAGCTATGGTATCTCTTCCTCTATCCTTCTCTCACACTCTCTTCCTCCCTCTCTCTCTCTCCCTCTGTCACAGAAATGTTCCTGCTTTTCACCTCTCAGTTTCCTCTTCTCTGCCAGTCCATCTCTCTTCTCAGACTTCATTCATCCTCTTCTTTTCTTTTCTTTCATTACTGTTCCCTCCTTCTCTCCTCCGCCTGTCTTTCTGCTCAGTATCATCAGCATGCGCATCACAATTTATCATCCTTCACTATTTCACCTGCCTCTTTTTTTCCTCCGCACACTTTCTTTCTTTATTTCTTTATTTCCTTCAGTCTCCCTTTATGCAAGCCCTGTCGTCTCATGCAAGGCGCTCTTTGTATCCCTCGTTTCTTACATAACATTTTCTCTATGATTGCCTCTGCAGCCAAGTCTCTTTCTATCGCTCTTTCCTCCCCCATCTCTCGCTCCCTCGCTTTCTCTCTCTCTCTCTCTCTTTCGCTCTTTCTCTCTCTCTCTTTCTGTCAGTCAGCCAGCCACACCCACTTTACTCTCCGCCTGTGCTATTCCTCCGGGCCTCTGTCCCTTCGTCAGATGCTTTTGAGTTGTTAAGCTTTCAATATAATTATGGCCTTCAGTTTTCATGTTTCTCTTTTTGATGAGACACTCTGTAAGGAATGCGTATATTAGATACACTCAGTAAGGAATGTGTGTATTAGGTACAGAGATGTAGTTTTTTGAAGAATTACAAGAAAATATGTAATTTTTTATTTACATTCTGTTCCCTTTTCATATCTGTTTTGTTCCTTGATCTTCCGATCCTCCTCCTCTGAAACCTGTTTCTTTTCTCCTTCCCATCCCTCTATCATTTAGTTCACACATACCTCTCTCTATCTTTCTCTTTATCTGACTCCATCCTGTCTTTCTCCTCTTTCCATGTCTCCTATTTCTTTCTATGTCTTTCAGCGCTGACATCTCTCTCTTCCTCTGTCATTGCTCTCCTCTCTCTCATTTTTTTCTTTCCCTCCCTCGTCTCCTCTCTCCTCCTCCTTTCTCCTCCCCTTCTCTTCCACCCCACTATATCTCTGTGTCGTTCCCTCTCTATCGCTCTTCCCCTCCCATTCCTGTTCTCCACCCTACCCCCCTGCTCTCCCCTGTGTGTGTGTGTGTGTGTGTGTGTGTGTGTGTGTGTGTGCGTGTGTGTGTGTATGTGTGTGTGTGTGTGTGTGTGTGTGTGTGTGTGTGTGTGCACGTTCGTGAGTGTGTATGTGCATGTGTACGTGAGTGTGTGTGTGTGTCACTGTGCGTGTGTGTGTGTGTGTATGTGTGTGCGCATGGGGTGGCAGGCTGCCGTCATGGTGACCTGCGAGGCAGTGACATTCAAAGGCTGCTCCCCCGCCTGCAGCTCTGACATTTCTGCCACACTTTGATGGCGCCTTTGAACAGAGACGTGTGAAGGGAAGCACTGCCTGCCTGCCTGTCTCCTACCCAGCCCTACCCAACACAACCCAGCCCTACCTAACCCAACATAACCCACCACACCCCACCCAACCCAACCCTACCTAACCCAACACAGCCCAACACAACCCAACCCTACCCAACCCTACACAACACATCCTGCCCAATCCAACACATGAGTGGCCCAGGCCCAACCCCACCCTACCCTACCCAACCCAAGCCAGTACAACACAACACAGTGCCCCAGGCCCTACCCAACCCAATAACCCAACACAACAGAGTGCCCCAGGCCTAACACAACCCTACTGTCCCAACCCTACTGAACATACCCGGCCCAACCCAACACAACCAGCCCAACCCAACACAACACAGCACCTCAGGCCCAACCCTACACTTCCCAACACCTAGCCCAACACTGCACGACCCTACCTAAAACACACCGTACACTACCCTACCTAAAACACACCGTACACTACTCTACCTAAAACACACCATACTCTACCCTACACAACACAACACAAGACACCACTATCCTACATTATCCAACACACACCTGGCACAACCCTGCCAATCACAACCCTAACCAACATAACACAACCCTACCCAATGCCACACAATACCAACACATCCCCGGCCCAACCCAACACACACCTACTCTATGCTATCCAACCCACGGGGCCCAACTCTATTCAACACACACCCAATGCAACACAACACTACCATACCTACCCAACACAACTGTCTCTGTTGTCTTTTGCTGGCTTGTTGTGGAGGCAAACTGAATATGTATTTTGTGATACCTTCCTGAGGTGTTGGTCTTGTGATTAGCAGGTTAAGTATAAACCTTAAGTTTACAGTCATTTTTACTAACAACCAAACAGAATAGCATTTTGCTTTGTGTTTAAGCTTAGTGCAATTTTGCTCGATTAGTTTTATCTCGATGTTAGTTGCCTGTCTGTTGTGATGGAGATGTTTTAGTGGGGTGGTTTGTATGGGGGGATTTGAGCAACCCAGTCCTCCTCCCTGTGTGTTTTTCTCTGTCTCATACATCACCATCTCTCAAGCCTTCCCACTGTCTTTACATGGTACCTTCTACATTGCACATCTATTTCACATTCTCTCTCCTCTCTCTCTCTCTCTCTCTCTCTGTCTCTCTCTTTCTTCTCTCTATTCTCTCTCTCTCTGTCTCTCTCTCTCTCTCTCTCTTTTCTCTGCTATCCTTTATAGTGCATGGGTACAGACACACACACACACACACACACTCACAAGCATATGCACACATCTACATGTGTACACAAGCGTACACACACACATCCACACACATACGCATGCACCTACACAAATGCGTACACACACGTACACGTACACGTACACCCACACACACACACACACACACACACACACACACACACACACACAGACTGGTTCTCTCTTTTCTACCCCCGCCCTTCCTTTCTGGCTTCCCTGCTGCGGTGCCTTCAAAGATGCCCAGCGTGTCTCTCTAGCATACCCCACCAACCCCCCATCACTCACACAGACACATACACACACACACACATACAGATATGCACATACACAGTAATACGAAAGCAACAAAACACACACTAATGCACACCACAGACAAACACACACACACACACACACACACACACACACACACACACACACACACACACACACACACACAGCATGCCCACATTTTCTAACACCTCCCTCCCCCTCCTCTGCTTTTAGACCTTCAAAGCCAGCCCTGTCACTCCAGCTATACTAGCTCTGCCAGCCCCGCTTCACAGACGCACTCTCCTGCTAACGCTAACATGCTAACTCCGCTTCCTAAACATTTAGCCCCTCATACTCTTCTGTCTCATGTCTCAGGAAGCTTGTAAACAGATGCTGCCACCAAATAAAAACACAGGTAAGAGAGAGAGAGAGAGAGAGAGAGAGAGAGAGAGAGACAGAGAGAGAGAGAGAAAGAGAGAGAAGTAATGAAAGAGTGAGAAGGAGAATCAGAAAGAGAGAGAGTAGGAATGACACGTAGTGAGACAAGCAGTGTGTGAGCATGTGTGTGTGTGTGTATGTGTGTGTGTGTGTGTGTGTGTATGTGTATGAGTGAGAGAGAGAGAGAGAGACAGAGAGAGACATACAGAGAGATATACAGAAAGAGAGACAAATAAAATACAGGCTTAGCGACCACAGGCTAGCCATGGGAAAAAGGGCAATACAGGCAAACCTGTGTAGATGGAGAGAAGAGAATATATGTTCACAGTAGGAGCGAGGTCATAGAGGACAAAGTACATTTCCTCAAAGAATGTCAAAAATGCAAAGGCATAAAATAAATGTGCTATACATGAATTGAAGAATTACACCCAGAATTGAACAGATATATGATTTTTTTATCCTACCAAACGAAAACGGTCATTGCTCCTGGGGGGAAATAGATACATGTATTTATAAAGCTGATTTATTTATGTTGAGTTGATAAATTCCTGCCACATTTTGAGAGAGCAGTCAAGTATATCTACTCCAAGTATTATATAATTAATAGGCGCTTTCCCCTCTATTTATTTAATTAGTTTTGTTTCTTTTATTTTTCCATTTGCCTTTCCACATACTTTTGTGGAAAAAAAGTATTATTATTTTTTGCTACGCTTATTAATGCTTTGGCAGTTTTGTGTGAGTCATTCCAGAAAAGCTTTTTTGAAAATGAATTTTAATTTGAGAGAGAGAGAGAGAGATACATAGGGAAAGAGACAGTGAGAGATTGAGAGAGGGAGAGAGAGAGAGAAAAAGAGAGAGAGAGAGAGAGAGAGAGAGAGAGAGAGTGGAGCGCTCCTATGGGATATCTTTGCTTTGACAAGCAGGCGTGATGATGGGTGCTGTCCGTACAACTTCAGTCCTGCCAGCCATTCCTCTCCTCTCCTCTCCACTCCTCTCCACTCCACTCCTCTTCTCTCCTCTCCTCTCCTCTCCTCTCCTCTCCTCTCCTCTCCTCTCCTCTCCTCTCCTCTACACATCTCTTTTCCACTCCTCTCCTCTCCTCTCCACTCCTCTCCACTCCTTCCTCTCCTCTTCTCTCCTCTCCGCTCCTCTTCCTCTCCTCCCCTGTCCTCTTCACATCTTATTTCCACTTCTCCTCTCTCCTTTTCTATTCACTCCTCTTATCTCCACATCTCTCCTCTTCTCATCTTTAATCTCCTCTCCCCTCCACATCTTTTTTCCACATCTCCCCTCTCCTCTCTTCTCCTCACCTCTCCTCTCCTCATATTTACTCTCCTCTCCTTTCCACATCTTTTCTCTCCTCTTCTTGTATCTCTCCCTTTACTCTCCTCCTTTTCCCCCCTCTCTTCTCCCTTCTTCTCTCCTTTCTTCTCTTCTCCTCTCCTCTCTTCTCCTCTCCTCTCCTCTCCTCTCTTCTTTAGTATTTCTTCTCCTCTTCTCCTCCCTTCTGAAGATGACTGTGTTTTTTCTCCTCCCCCTCTCCTGTGTCTCCATGATAGACTGAGAGGCTGAGGAGTCTGGCTGCACGTGAGTCTAATTAAACATAGTTGGCCATGCCTCATCCGTCTCACAAACCACCAACCAGGGAAAAAAACCCTCATGTCCACACACCTCCTCTCTCTTCCTCAACCCCCCCTCTCTCCCTCTCTCTCTGTCTCTCTCTTTCCCCCCCCTCCCCCACTCTCTCTCTTTTTCTTTCTTTCTCCCTCTCTCTCTACTGTTCTATCCCTGAAGAAAAGCAGGAAAGATCATTGGTGTCCCTCTCCCATCTCTGCTGGAGATCTTCAGCCAAGCGCATGGGGAACTGCCAGCATTATTATCATCCTCTCTCTCCCTTCCTCCCTCTCTCTTTCTCTTTCTCTCTCTCTCTCTTCCTCTGTCTTTCTCCCCCCCCCCACCTCTCTCTCTGTCTCTCTTGTGGCAGCTGAATTGTAGTGGGGGGTAACTTGTGAGAGAGTCTGGGGAGTAAAACACATCTCCTTGTTTCAGCCCTGGGCCCCCCCCCTGGGTATCCAGTACAGGTCCTATCCACCTGAGCCCCCCCCCATGAGTCCCCCTCCCCACTCCCTCTCTCTGTTCCTCTTTTCATTTCCCTTCTTTTGCTTTCTCTCCTCCTCCATGTCCCTCCTTCCCTCCTTCCTTCCCCCGAGGTTCTCCTCTCTCTTCTTTTTCGTATCCTCCCATTCTTCAATTTTCTCCTCATTTCATCCTCCTCTCTCCCATATCTCTTCCCAAGCCTCTTTTCCCTCCTCTCTCTTTTTTCTTTCCATCCCTTGCTTTCTCTCCTCCTTCTACTCCCACACCCCCATACCCCCTAGCCTCTTCTCTCTCTTTTTTCTTTCCATCCCTTGCTTTTTCTTCTCCTTCTTCTCCTTCTTCTCCTCTTCTTCTCCTTTCCCACATCCCCCCATGCCCCCCCCCAGCCTCTCCCCTGTCTGAGGGGGCCTTGAGGCAGATGGCTGGCCAGCTATTGATCGTCATTGGGGGCTGCAGCTCACCTGCTAATTGAAAGCCGATTAGGGCCTCGGGGCCGTGCCGTAAAGCAGCCTCGGCGGCCCCCTTAAAAGCCCTCCTGACGGAGCAGGACACTAAATCCCCCCAGCCCCCGTCCCCCATCACCCCACCCCACCTGTTCCACCAACCAATACCCCCAACCCTCCAACCCCCAACACACCTCGCTTTTTGGA
>CM059280.1:16802782-16810282 GCA_030347295.1 Setipinna tenuifilis | reverse complement strand
AGCGTGATTTCGATTCCTTGCACTGTATGTCTAGCACACGTGAAGAATTGACAATAAAGCTGACTTGACGTGACTTGATGTGAGGATGTACATAGCAGGCCCAGAATCCCTCTCTGTGGAGCGAAAGCACCCCACCCCCTCCCCCGGCCCCCGTGCACCCACCCCCAGTCCTTCCTTCAACACTCTCCCATTGCTGAACCTCATTTTGCCTCCAGAATCTTGTAACAGGGGAGAAAAAAAAGAAAGTACATTTTGGGAAAAAAGGAAGGAAAAAAAGAAAACGAGCACTGTCTCCGTTCATTTGTATTCTAATTTCACAGTTGAACTGCTCGAGGGCTCCGGTATGAGACATGCGGAGGCTGTTGTGAAATGACTTGTGTGTGTGTGTGTGCGCGTGTCACCGTTGTCGTTGTCATCGTGCATCGAGGGGGGGTGGGTGGGGTGGGCGGCGGCTCCTATCACTTGACACGGCTGTGTCTCCTCTCCTCTCCTCTCCTCTCCTCCCCTCTCCTCTCCTCTCTGCTCCTCTCCTCTCCTCTCTTCTCCTCTCCTCTCTCCTCTCCTCTACAGACTCTGCACCTGTGTACCACTCATGGGCGCCTGTTCGTTTGTCTGTCTGTCTGCGTGCGTGCCTGTCCGCCCGTCTGCCCCCCCCCCCCCCCCTTGCCGCTGCAGCCACCACCACTGCCACCGTCACCGCCACCACTGGCTGGCTGTTGTGCTGTGATTTATGTGAAGTGTGCCGCGGGGACAATTATCCAGTCGAGGGATAAGGGACCCTAATTATCACTCCGCCGTTCTTCAAGCGCCGCCGTTCTTCTCCCGCTCCCGCCGCTCTTTGACGAAACAGTTCTTCTTAGCTGCCTCTTCAAAACTTGGACACCTTTTGCTGTAGAGGTTCCCGCCGTAACATTAGAGTTATATTATTATTCTGGGACAGTATCACTCACACAGGAAGAAGAAGAAGAAAACAGAAAGAGGGCGAAAAAAAGGAAGAAAGGACAAAAATAAGACATGAAAGAGTTCTTGTGTGTATTGGCAGCACATAACACAAGTTTGGTGTTTCTGTGAGCGATGCGTGGGCGTTATTATAGCACACAGCTCTGTGTGCTGCACACATGGTGAGTCGTGCACATGCTCAGTGGCTCATCAGGACAAACTGCTCATTAACTGGGGGACTAGTGCAACAAATGCTCCTGCACCAGTGGAGTGTGGAGGAGACAGGGACGCTGGGAACATTGGTGGCAGTGGCAGTCTACACCAGGCTAGACTGATTGATTGATTGATTGATTGATTGATTGATTGATTGATTGATTGATATTTTACTTATATGCATTTTTATTGAGCTTACAGTTACAGTCCTTTATATATTCCAGGCCAACCAAAAAAAAATACAGCATTTAGTTCCAGTTTAAGTTCAGGTTCAAGGTCAGTTTATTTACATAGCTCATTTTATACAACAAATGTTGACCAAAGTGTCTAAATAGAAATAAATAAATAAATAAATAAATAAATGCAACTAATAATAGTAAAAATAAAAGAAAAATGATTGAGAGTATTTTAAACATAAAAAATAACCATACAATCAGAGAAAGATAATAAAAAGAAGATAGGAAAAAAAATTCTAATCACAATTATAGTCCAAAGCAAAAGGGATATGTTTTTAAATTACACTTAAAACTATTAACAGTTGTACAGCATGTTACATATTCAGGAAAATTATTGCAGAGCCAAGGAGCAACCACAGAGAGAGCTCAATCCCCTCTTGTGCTCCAGAGTGACAGGGGAATTGGGAGCAGGGTTTGGGAGAATGACCTAATTTAGCACAAAAGTAGGTTTTTATAAAATGTCAAAAGGATACTATACAAGGATAAAATGCAACAACTACATAAAACAGACACACTAATAAAAAAAATGGACATAACAGGTTGACTGGGAAAAAAACCATCCCCAATAGGATGGATGCCCTCTCTCTCACACAGCAAGCTGGAATGGCTAAAGCTAATCAAACAAGGCTGCAGTGGGGTTTTATCACTGAGCCTGGGGGCAGACTGAGGCCCAGAGGCTCCACAGACCAGACCCCCCACACCCCCACTCACCCCCCCACTCACTCACCCACCACTCCTCCTGCTCCCCCGGGGCCAGGCACTGGGCATCCACAATCCCCCTCACTCCAGCATCAACAGGGTCCCTCCAAATGGGAAGAAAGTTTTTTGTGAGTGAATGAGTGAGTGAATGAGTGTGTGTGTGTGTGTGTGTGTGTGTGTGTGTGTGTGTGTGTGTGTGTGTGTGTGTGTGTGTGTGTGTGAATGAGTAAGTGTGAAAAACAAACATAAATGAAGGGAAATGAGAAAAAGAAAGTGAGAGTGAGAAAGGGAGGGTAAAGGAGCGAGTGAGTGAGTGAAAAAGAGAGACAAAGAGAAAACTGAGATTTAGTGAGCAACAGAGAGGAGGGGATGGCTCGACAGCAAGAGAGAGAGAGAAAGTGATAGAGTGAGCAAGAGAGCACAAGAGAGAGAGAGGGAGACAGAGAGACAGACAGAGAGGGAGAGAGAGTGGAAGAAAGAGAGGGTACAAAGAGTGCAAGAGAGAGGGAAACAGAGAGAGAGAGAGAAAGAGAGAGACAGAGAGAAAGAGAGAGAGAAAGAGTGAACTCGAGAAAGAGCGAGAGAGAGAGAGAGAGGGAAAGAGAGAAAGAGAGGGAAAGATAGAGAGAGAGAGAAAGAGAGAGAGTTGAAGAAAGAGAGGGGGAAAAGAGTGCAAGAGAGAGGAAAACAGAGAGAGAGAGAGAAAGAGAGAGACAGAGAGAAAGAGAGAGAGAAAGAATGAGCGCGAGAGAGAGCAAGAGAGCGAGAGAGCAAATGAGAGAGAGAGGGAAAGAGAGAGGGAAAGATACAGAGAGAGGGAAAGAGAGAAAGAGAGAGAGTGAGCGCAAGAGAGAGCGAGAAAGAGAGAGGGAAAGATAGAGAGAGAGGGAAAGAGAGAGAGAGTATGGTGTGATTTGGGCAGGCTGGTGGGGGTGCTGGCTGTGCTAGAGAGAGCGAGAGAGCGAGAGAGAGAGAGGGAAAGAGAGAAAGAGAGGGAGATAGAGAGAGGGAAAGAGAGAGAGAGTATGGTGTAATTTGGGCAGGCTTGTGGGGGGGCTGGCTGTGCTAAAGAGAGAGAGAGAGAGAGAGGGAAAGAGAGAAAGAGATGGGAAAGATAGAGAGAGAGGGAAAGAGAGAGAGAGTATGGTGTAATTTGGGCAGGCTCTGGCTGTGCTAGAGAGAGCGAGAGAGCGAGAGAGAGAGAGGGAAAGAGAGAAAGAGAGGGAAAGATAGAGAGAGGGAAAGAGAGAGAGAGTATGGTGTGATTTGGGCTGGTGGTGGGGGTGCTGGCTGTGCTGTGCTGTGCTGTGCTGTGCTGTGCTGTGGGCTGGTGGGCTGGTGGTGCTGGTGGTGCTGGCTGTGCTGTGCTGTGGGCTGTGGGCTGGTGGGCCGGTGGGCTGGTGGGCTGTGTGCCTCTCCAGCGCTGGCAGCTGTGTGCTGCTGTAATGAGAGGGAGCAGCGGGGGAAATATTTAGTGTGGTGTCAGGAGCGCCACTCACAGCTACGCAGCCTCCGCCAGCTGCCCAAACCCACACTAAACACATGTGCGTGTGTGTGTGTGTGTGTGTGTGTGTGTGTGTGTGTGGGTGTGTTTGTGTACATGCGTGTGTATATGCCTCTGTGTGTGTGTGTGTGTGAGTGCGTGAACGCACATGCCTGTGTGTAAGTGGATGTGTGCGTGTGCTTGTGTGTGCATGTGTGTGTGTCTGTATGTCTCTTTGTGTATCTAAATGTGTGTTTGTTTGTGTGTGTGTGTAAGCTTAAGAGTAATGGTGTTTCTACACATAGGATAAAGAATGTCCACTGTATGTTTATTGTTTATGGATGAAATATGGGTTTTGTGTACATGCATGTATATACACAAATCATGCATGTGTGTAAGTATAGGAGTGCGTGACAGGGAGTGAGTGTTGGTGCACATATGTGTTCATGAGTGTGTGTGTGTGTGTGTGTGTGTGTGTGTGTGTGTGTGTGTGTGTGTGTGTGTGTGTGTGTGTATGTGTGTGTTTTCTCAGTGAGAGTGTGTGTCCAGGGACAGAGATCCATCTGTCAGTTCTGGATAAAGATGCCAGAAACAATGAAGACGAGATCTCTCTCCAAGTGGCAGGCCTCAGGCGGAGAGAAGGACAGAGAGAGAGATAAAGAGAGAGAGAGAGAAGAGGAAGATGTACAGAGAAAGAGAGAGGGAGGAGGAAAAGACAGCAAAAACACAGAAAGACAAACACAGAAAGAGAGAAATACAGAGAGAGAGAGGGAAACAGAGAGCGAGGGGGAAACAGACAGAGAAACACAGAGAAACATACAGGGAGAGAAACAGAGAGAGAGAGAAAAACAGGGAGAGAGACACAGAGAGAAAGAGAAACAGAGAGAGATAGAAACAGAGAGAGAGAGAGAAAGAGAGCGAAAGGCCTGGAGGAGTGGGCAGCGAGTGGTCGGTGAGTGCCAGCCTGATGCTGTGCCCTGCCCTGGGCCCGCTGTAGCCGCTCCTGTTGCTCTCTTGATGGCGGCGCTGGCACCAGCCTCGATCTGTGCCTCTCAGATACGCCACCTGTGCCTCCTCTCCTTCCATCCCGCCTGTGTGGTCACTCCATCACGGCCTAGATGCCTTCTCCCTCTTCTCCTCCTCTTTTGCTCTCATTCAGCCTTTCTATCTCTCTCCCTCTTGCCCCCCTCTCTCTCCCTCTCTCTCTCTCCTCCTCCTCTCTTGCTCTCCTTTAGCCTTTTTATCTCTCTCGCTCTGTCACTCTCTCACTCTCTCTCTCTCTCTCTCTCTCTCCCTCTCTCTGTCCCTCTCTTTCTTCCTCTCTTTCTCCCTCTCTCTTTCTCCCACTATCAGTGGCCACAACAGTAACAGACTTGCTCTTCTGCCAATGTGCACTTTTTGGCCCCTTGTGAAATGTGAAATGCTTCAGTAATGGCCTTAAAAGAGCCTCCTGGCATACATCATCTCCCTTTCAAGTAATGCAATGAGGACACCCCATTTCAACACTCCTAGTCACTGACTCTCTGCTGTATACGCATGGGTGCCACTACGATCAGGACCATTCAGGGGGCCAAGAGCTTCACAGGGGACCACAGAGGACTATGATATGGTTGGGGTGGGCTTCAGGGGGCCCACAATTTGTAGCTGTGCCCACATTTATGTGCTATACCATTTTTTGACTGTCTGCTAAGCATACTATACCTTTTTGACTGCCTGTTGTGCATACTACATAGTATAGTATAGTATAGTATAGTATAGTATAGTATAGTATAGTATAGTATAGTATAGCATAGTATAAATATAGTATAGTATATAGATGTCTTTGTGCATGTGTGGATGTTAATGTTGCCATCTTGTTTTACATCTGTGTCTCTTAAATGTTTTCATTGATTTTTGTGTTACATCCCTTATGCATGAACAGTCCCTTGACTCCAATTCACATTTCTCCCTAGGGGGACCAATAAAGAAACCCCTGACCCTTGGTCTTAACCCTATAGCCTTTGGACAGTCTGCCATGCATGCTATAACTTTTTACCTCCATTAACAATGGCATCCTCTTTTCTAATTGGCTGATGAGATGGTCGTAACTTTTTATAACTGGCTATCTGTGAAGAAGGTCTCAAAAATTTGAATCACTGTTCCATATCAATGCACTTATGAATGGTATCCAATGGTAACCAAATGAACAGATGACTGTTCCACACTCAACTTTTTCCTAACAGATGCTATAAAGTAGCAAATAGACCAGTTATTTCGGTACTTTATCACCATCACATTTGTGTCCCACTATGCTGCCTTAATTGTGTTTCAGGTGCGGTGGATGTGCCTTCCTATTTATGTCGGGATGGCAGCCCGACATCGCCCTCTCTCTCCTGGGTGGTTGCATCCTGTTTATGCCAGCACCTGTTTTTCTCCCCCCATTTGACTCTTGATTCCCCATTGTTGCAATAGTTAATCCCTCATCCATTTTGTCTTATGTTTCTGTAAATAAAACTACTCCTAGACACTATGAGCCCGGTGACTTGTGTCATCTATGTTACACTTAACATCCAGTTTGTAACAACATTCTATGTTAAATATGAAGAGACTTGAGGATTAAAATACTTTTTTTCTATGCAAACTGGAGATAAGTGGGATAACAGCCTTTGAGGTGACTGGTTCCATGGAAATAATGACTCGGCGGAGGGAGCTCCACTCTGCTTCGTGTCGTGGAGTTCTTTGCCTCGTCCTCGCCGGTCACCTCGATTTCTTATCCCTTACTTAACTGCCTGTCATGCATGCTAAACCTTTTTATCTGTCCGCTATGCATGCTATGCTTTATTGCCTGCTTGCTATATATTCTATACCTAGACAGTGACCAGACAGTGACCTCCAGAACCTTCTTTCCTCTGCGGTCAGCTCCATGCACAGGCTGTGCACTAAACTAAAGCCCTCAGACCCTCACCTTTATCTCCCTGCTCCTTCAGTAGGCACTGGAGACATTGTGTGCATCACATCAGAGCCCATCAGTAGTCAGTAAATGACTTGCTGAAGAATGAGAGTAGACTTCACGACTTCAAGACCGTTATTGTCATAAAACAGGTGCCTGTCATTGAACAGCTGCCAGCAAGGCCACAGAGGTGCAAGATGAAAGTAACAAAGTGCCAAAGTGTCAAAGCGTCAAGTACAAATACAGCAAGGAAGAAGGGAGTATATACAAGGGCATAATCAATAATAAATTACTACATAGACATAGACCATATTGACAATGAACATTATTGTCCTCACCATCACCCTTTTTAGCGATGATGGCATAGTAGTAGTGGCATTTCACTAGGACCTGTAAAACTGAAAATGTGTCTCTGATCATGTTTACACTTGTTGTTGACTGTTGTTGTTGTGGTAACTATGGTGAGCAGAAGGGACTACTTTTCTGGGGGTTTGACTGGTTGGCGGTGCTGAGGCATGAGACTGAGAGGTGGGCAAGAGTGGCTGTAATGGGGTGGGACAGGGAAGCCATAAATCTGGAGTGAACGCTGGAGTGAGCACAACACTTCTTGGTGGGGGGTCTGGTGGGGTGAAATGGGACAGTCCAGGACAATGAGCCATGAGGTTCCTGTGAGAGAGTGCTGTGACATCACTCCAGGCAGTGGAGGATGATGAGGCGTGAGTTTGGTGCGAGTGCATGTGTGACATCACTCCGCGGGCAACACTTAGCTGACGCAGGATGATGAGGCTTGAAAGTCGTCATCGCCGGAGGAGGAGGACGACGACGACGAGAAGGAGGACGAGGAGGGGGAGGACGAGGAGGAGGAGGAAGAGGAGGCCCTAGAGGATTGGGTCTTGGGGGGAGCAATCTTAACTTTGTTCCCATTTCGGGGGGCCATGTTTGACTTTGTTACTTAGTTTGTAAGAGCAGACATCTTGAGACAGCTGACGGACGCTAATGAA
>CM059280.1:16792782-16797782 GCA_030347295.1 Setipinna tenuifilis | reverse complement strand
TGACACCTACAGATGTTATGGTGCTTAAGTTTACATGGTCATATGTGTCAAAAATCACAGTACCGTTTTTCTTAATGACTTAATGCACATTTTTAAATATATATATATATATATATATATATATATATATATATATATACAAGGATACAAGGATATATGTATATTACTTTTTCTAGGTAAATTCTCATTACCGTAATGTGTCCAGACCAATTTTTCCAAATTTTCTGCTCTACACAAGCATACAGATAAACCCTCACAATTTAATGTTATCTTAAATGGCAGACTTGAGGCCTATTGTTGTATGTCTAACAGTTGATGAAATGTATATTTCCAGGATGTAGTACATGAGGTGCGCCTGCCGTGCTGTTTTCGCGGGGCCTGACTGCTAACACGCTCACTTTTATTGCTGTTTATCGCTCCTCTGTGGCGCTCTCTCTTGGAGTTGCACCTTAGCATGCCTTAATCAGCGCTCGCCGCTAATGACTGCCGTTACCATGGTTACCGTTATCCAGAGAGTGCGGGGACGAGATCCACAGGCTGCCACCACTAACACTTGGGAGCTGGCGCTGAAGAGTGCCTTAATACAACACACACAATACACACACACACACACACGAACACAACACACACACAACACACACGAACACAACACACACACACATACACACACACGCACACACAAACACAACACACACACGAACACAACACACACATACACACACACGCACACTCACAGGACACACACTCACACACACTTACATTCACTCTTACACTCTCTCTCTCTCTCTCACACACACACACACACACGCACACACAGAAAAACTCACAAACACAACACAAGTGCCGTGGGGAGCCTAATGATTGGGGGCAGCTTTGTCAGGCAGTGGTGGCCTCTGCAGCTGGCATTGATCTGATCTGGCCGCCCTATGCTGGATTGGCACTGGCTCCTCAGCACACACTCACCAGATGAGGGGAAAAATGTAATTACTAGATGAGGAACAGATATGTGTATACAACACAGTCCATTTATATAAGGGCCTGGTTATATATTTGTATGTAACTAAGACCAGGTATGTATGTATATGCCATTAGCAACAGACAAACACCATAAAAGCTTTAGATACCACATCAGGGTCACATATTTAACAAGCAAGGTAAGATACGGGTAACAAGCGGGTAACAAGCGGGTAACAGATAGGTAACACAGGGTAACAAGCGGGTAACAAGCAGGTAACAGATAGGTAACACAGGGTAACAAGCAGGTAATAAGCGGGTAACAGATATGTAACAAGCGGGTAACAAGCGGGTAACAGATAGATAACAAGCAGTTAACAGGCAGGTAACAAGCAGGTAACAGATAGGTAACATAATAGGAGATCAGGAACAGAAATACAGTATGTAGCAGAAAAGAGAAATCTAGTAGGTAAAGCATATATACCACATCAAGGTCAAGTTTAAACCAAAGGCTCAGGCTCAGGTGCACACTGGAGAACAGGGCTAATTGTATGGCAAAGCACTTCACACTTCTCAGGGCATTACCAGCTCAACATGACGGTGTCATAAATATGTCAGGAAGGATGTCACACAGGGGTAGAACATGCCACATCAGTGACCATCCAATCATCGCGAGGATATCAGAATCAGAATCAGCCTCATTTGGCCAGGCATGGCTATGCACACACGATATTTGCCTCCAGCAGTTGACTCATGTTATAAAATAAATGAATAATAAATGAATAATAAAGACATTACACAGATGAAATGACATTATAGACATTATGTACACATTGTGTAAGTAAATGCAAATGAAATATACATTTATACAGGCAATATACAAACAGTCAAGCAATGTGCAAACAACAGTGTTCACAAAGTAAAAAGTTTTTCAATCAATCAGGAAATAAGCATTAATCAGTAGGCACATATGTATGTATATATATGTGTGTGTGTGTGTGTGTGGGTGTGTGTCTAGATCTACAGTACATGACTAATTGGTATAAAGGTATAATTAAGACACTGATATTGCTGTTCTCACACTAAGCTGCTGGTATTGTCATTGTTGGTGGTAAAAGGACACTGCTACATCATTAAAGACACAAGTTACAATAAATAGCCAATGAGGGGGGCTTCATGGACTATTCACTCTCACAGCCATGCAGTCACAGATATGCACACACACACACACACACACACACACACACACACACACACACACAAGCTAAGACACAGACAGACAGACAGACAGACAGACAGACTCACACACAAACACACACAGACACGCATGCACGCACACACACACACACACACACACACACACAGACATAAAGTCTCTGCCTCTGTCTGACTCGTGT
Organism: Setipinna tenuifilis; assembly: GCA_030347295.1. NCBI lineage: Eukaryota > Metazoa > Chordata > Actinopteri > Clupeiformes > Engraulidae > Setipinna > Setipinna tenuifilis. The sequence continues at coordinate 16,795,431 of CM059280.1, read as the reverse complement.
CTTTATCTGAGCCCCTTTCTGGCTTTTATTTGGGGAGTCTTTGATTTCCTTATCCCTTTGTTACACACGGTGTGTGTGTGTGTGTGTGTCGTCCAAAAATTAGTTATCAACAAAGTAGAGACAAAGCCAAGCCGAGTAGTGGTAAATGACAAAACCTCCGAGGTTTATTGTGACGGATCCGGGAGCTTAATACAGCGTGCACCTAAGGCTGTGACCATACAAACTCCAAGATATGGGGCATATCGCCCTCCTTATATACAGGTGTGATGCCTTTGTTTAGTGTGGCGGGAGATTCGGGAGATCTGGTTGGGGGTGGGGATACACTGGATACAATGGAAGGGGGTGGGGATACACTGGATACAATGGAAGCACGCCCCAACATACATGCATCTTTGATTTTTCTACTACATTACCCCCCTTTGAAAGTTTTCAAACTTTCACAAAACAAAAAAAAATGTTACATGTTACGTAAAACCCAGGTTAAAATAAATTAAAAGCAGCCTTAACATGTGCAAAAACATTCTGAACTTCAGCTTAAAAGGTAATTTACAGTAGAGAGTCTGTACAGATAAAAAGATGGTTCCGTGAGCAAAATGAAATACCGTAAACAACATGATATTATGACTATAGATCTAACTGACTGGACTATTACAATTACCATTAATGCATCCAAGAAGAACTAAACAAATACATTTACAGTTTCCATGAATGAGACCTGCCAGTCTCTTTTTTCTTTATCAGTCACACTCGCAGGGAAAGGCGAAAACCATGTTACCCAAAGTAAAACCACTATCATTGCCAATTATGTGGAAACCGATGAGAGGTTTGGGAAAATTCCTTTCCGGTGTCATGTGAGAATGACCACCCAGGTTTGGACAGCCGAGAGCGGACAAAAATGTGCATTAAAGAAGGTCTATACAATTGTGTCATCTTGTGTCATCTTTCTACATGTTGAAACTCTAATACTCTGATATTGTGGCTGTGACAGAATACTGTAGAATGTTGGAAAGAAGTAACAACAACAATAGACCATGCTAACAGACTCATGGAAAGCAAAACAAAAACAAACAGACCATGCTAAACAAACATATGAAAAGTATGGTGAACACCATCATCTTGGTAGCTGTAGAATTCCTGTAATAGAAAGAAGTATGGGGATGACGCATATGATGTTTGACTCCTCTTCATGTGGTGTGTGGTGTGCAGTGTGTCTGTGTGTGGACACACGCAAACAAGAGTAATCCTCTTCATCTTCTTAAACCTTGTAACGCCTATGCTGAAAGCCAGGGTAGACTGCCTGTGCCTTCTGGATCCGTACTGCTCATGGGGTTTATTCTGCCCACAGTAGGTCCACTATGCTAAAAGTGTGTGTGTGTGTGTGTGTGTAGTTTCTGTGTTGGTTCGTTGCTCCAATTTCACCAACGACTTTCTCCGGTCTTCCTCCAGTAAAATGTGACTTGGCACAGGGGTCTTTGTAATGTCCCCCTTTTGACACCTTGTGAATGTAGCAGAATCAGTAGAATCCTTGTTCTTCACTGGTGAAAGGCAAGGCGTCGGTTTCCTGCAAATCTCAAACAAATCTTAAGTGTAGTTATGAAAATGGTTAAACTATCTCCTATAGAGATTTCAGTTAGCTTTCCAGTGTCCATCTGAGGACTTGATAACTTGTAGTTAACCTATAACTTGTAGTATTGATAGTGCAGGCATGAGTACAGTCAGAATCACAACCCCTCCTCACCCCCATCCTCCATTGAAACGGATTTGATTCATAAGGCTGATTAGACTATACATGTCTGGCTGGGCTATTGGAGTCAGTTGTTTTCTTAGAATCTGACCTAAAACAGAGACACAAAGTCACAAGGACACAAAGACACTCTAATCCAACAGTACTTGTGTATTCAATATTGACACCCAAAGAGATTGTAGCTCAGAGTAGCTCAGACTGACCAGCTTTTGTTAGGCGACGATGGGTGTTGACTTAACGTGTCTGCAAAAAGGTGGTGATCCTAAAAACCATCAGGAAGTGATTCAAGACTAATCAGAAGGTGATCCTAGACTCATCAGCCATCAAGCTACCCCCCATTTTCCATTGAAAGTTAATAGCTTATAGTTTACAAACCGTACTCCTCCCCCTTTCTGATCTGCTAAGCTGTTAACAGCTTAGTAGATCAGGGTCCTTTGCAGCAAACACTACACAAGTTTTACCTTGTTTCAATCTTACAACTATCCTTAATGTCTAACCTTGACAGGGAAAAACCATTTAGTGTCCACAATTAAATTACGCCACAAGTTTAAATAACTCAGACGGGGAAGCACCTTTTGATCTCCACTATTAAGTTACGTCATTAATTAAACTTTTCACTCTAAATCAGCAAAGGAGAGATGACATAATACCAGAAGTGTACCAAAGCTTAACACGTGATGTGATTCTACAACCTTGCCCCTTCTCCTCTGCTCAAAATCTTAGCTTACTAAGTCCCAACATTTATCACTTTTAACCAACCCAAACAGTCCCGCCACATTTCTTTAAAGTGGCTTCACACACATATCAGTTTAGAGAACCGGACCTGTTGGGCCTACAGTGAGTTTTTTCCCACTCACCAATACTTAACAATGGACCAAGAACAGCTTAGGTCTGATGGGCGTCGT
>CM059280.1:16770282-16780282 GCA_030347295.1 Setipinna tenuifilis | reverse complement strand
GCCCTGCAAAACGCGTGAAAATGATTGGTAAAAACTGTAAATGGCTGTAAACTTGAACTTGAACCTACACTTAAAGTTCAAGTTGTTTGTACAAAACATTTGTGGGTTCATTGTGAAGCAAGGCCTGGCTGAAAAGTTCTGCAGTGTGCGTGTGCCTGTGTGTGTGTGCCAGTGTGTGTGTGTTTGCACTTGTGTTTGTGTGTGGATTCAGATTAACACAAGCTGGTTCCGAGTGTGTGTGACTCATCCACCAAAGGCTCCCATGAGCCTTGCCATGACATCACATGGAAACAGCACTGGGCTAATGTCTCACCACAACAACACACCATGATGCCACGCCCAGTGTTGGCCAACCTGCATTCTAAAGCTAGAATTTAGTACAGCATAGTCCCTTACCACAAAATATGGTTGTATCTGTGCACATACAGGTGCTATTACAGGTACATACAATAGATGATTTGAATAGATCACCCTTCTATCTAGCTGAAGAGTTGTGTTCATTAGATTCAACGTTGTAATTACAAATGCATATGTTACTAACCTGTAATAACAACATGCAGTAACCTGTTAGTTACATCATATTTTCATGAACATGAGTAAATATATACAAAACACAAGAGAACTTTATTCTAACTTTATATTAGGGCTTCTTCAACTGTGGATGTTGGACGTGTAAATCTTACTACAAGAACACACAAATGCACGTGTGTATGCGCATGCATATGTGTGTGCAGTATGCATGACTGGTAATGAGAAAGCCTCATAGCATCCTGATTGTCAAACTAAGTTAAGTGGAACTTTTGTTGTTGTGTATGAGAGGCGGTGCAGGCTGGGACTAATCTAATCTCTCTGTCTATGTCTATGCCTGTGTGCCATACACAAACACCCCCTGAACCCCTAATGAACGCCACGCTCAAATCACAATTGGGTTATTGATTGAGCTGTGCATGTAACCAATAGCATTAGCCATGGAACCTCCCTGTCAACACATACACATAAACACACACACACACACAAATCACACACACACACACACACACACACACACACACACACACACACACACACACACACACACACACAAATCAGACATACACACACACACACACACACACACACACACACAAATCACACACACACACACCCACCCACACATGCACGCACGCACACACACACACACATACACACACACACGGGATGGAGATGATTATTGAGGATGAATAAAGATCAGGCATTTGCATATGCATGCATGGCCCGAGACTCTGGAGCTTTGGCAGTGCACTAATTAAGAAGTGACTCGCTATTTTCATTTCACATTTGAATGACTAATGATTCCACTCGCCCCCATTCAGGCCGGCTCCCGTTTATTCCCAGGCTCACCTGCCATTTAATTTGTGTAATTATTTTTTAATTATTCAACTCCGAGACAGCGTCACTATCTGCATAAACAAAAGCTAAGTGTGCGTGTGTGTGCGATAGCTGGCCGGGCCGTGTAAAGCAAAAACTGGGAGGGGTCCAAAACAACACAACCAAAACAAGTCAAGAATCGTGTTTCACATTTAGAAGGAAATATCACTCTCATTACCTCACCCGATGTACAGCATGCTTTATACAAATAAAGCGTTGGTGATAGATAAATCTAGAAATAAAGTCTATAAAAACAAACAAAAAAGATGACATTTTTTTAAAATTTCATGAACCATGTGACCACACTGGCCAGTGAGGGGAGAGCACCAATGTGGGACTCATTAACTGCCAAGATGTGGATCAGTGTGGATCAGGGAGAGTCACAATGGTCCAGTTGAGTCACAGTGGTCTGGGTAAGTCATTGTGATCCAGTTCACCTCTTGTGCAAAGAGACCACAGTGGTTTGGATGAATCAGTGATTGATATGAGTCACAGTTGACCAGCTCAGTCACAGTGGTCTGGTTGAGTCATTGTGATCCAGTTGATCTTCTATGCAAATGGATCACAGTGGTTTGGATGAATCAATGATTGAGATGAGCCACAGTGGTCTGGGTGAGTCATTCATAGATCCAGTTGATCTCCTATGCAAATGGATCACAGTGGTCTGGAGTCACAGTGAGTGGCATGAGTCATGAGTCACAGTCGGTGACATGAGTCACAGTTGTATGGGTGAGTCACAGTGCTCAGGGTTATAGCTATGCTGATGGCATTTAGCAGACTTTTTTCTACAAAGCGACATACACTACTTACTCACCTGACTGTGAAAGTTTTGATATGCGTTAGTTTCATCCACCAGGCGAAGCGGGGCCCGCTTGTTATTCGGCGGAACGACGGCCGGCGCCTTAACGGGGAGGATGCCGACCATAAACAGATAAAAGTCCCTCATCAGAGAGTGGTGATTTAGCCCTTTTGAAAAACGGGGAAAATGAACAAACCTGAAAATCCTCCAACACTGGCAGGGCTAAACGAACAATCCCCCCTGCCACTCCTATTGTGTGTGGGCATGCAGTAAAAAAAAAAGTGTTTTTCGTTTATTTATTATTTTTTGAGGCAGGCGAGATTTGAAAGCCAATGATTGCCTCGGAGAGAGAGAGAGAGAGAGCTCTGGTCTCCTGGGGCACAGTGGAGAGTGGAGTGCCTTCCTCCTGATGTGTGTGTGTGCATGTATTTGGATGTGTGTGTGTCTGTGTGTTTGTATGGGTGTGTGTCTATGTGTGTGTGTGTGTTTGTGTGTGTGTGTTTGTGAGAAGAGAGAGAAAGAGAGAGAGAGAGAGAGAAGGGAAGGGAGAGTGAGAGATAGGGGAAGATGCAGGTATGTGTGCATATATTCTGGTATGTGCAGTGCATATGTATGAATGTTCAGGCATGTCTGTATAAGGCAATACACACTTAAACATCTTTAGGCTAGGCAAGGCAACAAGCTTTTCTATTTTCTTTTTACCCCCTTTTCTCTTTCCTATCCACCTACCCTTTTTTCGTCCTACTCTTCCACCTTTTCTCTCGCCAATTCATCTTCCTTTTCTCTCTCAAAACACATCTCCACACCCTTTCTCTCTCCAAACACATTTCAGCACTCAGTGTAGAACAGTTGGTCGATGAGTGCAGGGTCTGGGCTTCCATCACACTACCGTTTTTACCCATTTGAGGACGTCACCTGTCCACCCTCAGTGTATCTGTCCCAGCAGGGGGTCACTTTTAAGAGAGCCTCCTGAGTCACTTTAACCTTTGACCCCACCACAGCAGGGATGGAAGGAACATGCACTTTTGAGAGGGCGGGTGGGGTGGTAGGGGGTCATTTCACCACTTTTACTGTCCTGTACTGGGTGCTTTTTATTTATTTATTCAACAATGATTTCACATATAGTCCAACAACAACAGGAACATACAATATAGCTGGTGGCCAGTGCCATTCACACACAGATAGACATTAAACAATTAACATGTTTACCTAGAAAACCAGACAGACTTTGACACTCTGTTACAACACATTGCACACTCTCTTCAGCAGAATATTCCAGTACATTTTCTGAATCCCACATTCAGTGACTAGGAAATGAGATGTCCTTGACAGCACAAGGGTCATGGGTTGACAATGTGTGGTTGTTTGTGTGTGTGTGTGTGTGTGTGTGTGGTGTTTTTAAGAAGTTCCCAGAGGACATGTCATCCTCACCACCACAGAACACCTACCTCATGAAAAAAACCCACCAAACAGGATTCATCGTCAAACACTGTTGGTCTCTTTGTCCTTGCTCTGCTCACCTTCTTAAAGCAATTAGACAAATGAAACATCCTGGATAACATGGGGGCGCCTGAGGATGGAAGAAAGGAAGGAGGACTGAGAAAACATAATAAGAGACTCCCACCCGAATCTCTCCATATATTTATCACTCTTTCCCACTTCTTTTCTTTTGCTTCATCTCCATCTCTCCATCTGTGGTGAGCTGTGATCTAGAGGTTAAGTGGTTGGGCTTGGGATCAGAGGGTTTTAGGTTTGATTCCCAGTAGGGAATATGGATGAGGGAGTGAATGGTAAACAGAGCTTGTCTGTACCATGGCTGAAGTGCCCTTAAGCAAGACATCTAGCTCCATGTTGCTTCTCTGTACCTAATTCAATGTCAGTTGCTCTGGATGAGAGTGTCAGCTAAATGCAGTGTAATATCATCCTCCTCTTGAGGAGGGCTGCTAGTGGTCTGTGGTCAGTGATAAGGACTTGCAAAAAGAAACACCAGGCGGTTGGGAGTTCAATGCCAGGGTCTGTCATAATCGTCCCACTGAACAAGGCAGTTAACCCCAGGATGTTCCAGTTAATTCACTGAAAGTTGCACTGGCTAGCTAACAGTGTCTGCAAAGATGCATGTAATGTAACCTCCTCTTGTATTTCACTTTTTTCCCCTTTTCTCCTTTTCTCTCTGCTGAAAGCTTTTTTTGTCAGCCTCTTCAAAAATTGGTCTATTCATCACCATCTCTTCTGCTTTTACCTGATTCATTCCCCTTTCACTTACATAACAAGGCACATCTACAGAACACACACACACACACACACACACACACACACACACACACACACATACACACACACACACACACACATTTACACATGCTCACACACAAACCTTTGTACACTTTCTCACTCTTGCTTTAAGTCATACACAAACACATAAAAGAATCCTACATAATCTGCCCCAACGCAACAGAAAAACATCATAATATTCACAGATTAGCTCTCTGCTTGTCTGTCTCTCTCTATTTCTCTCTCTCACACATACACCCACACAAACTATCACATCCTCTCTCTCTCTCTTCTCCTCAAACTTGCCCAACCCAAGGCACTATGGAATTATGGGACAGGTTCTTGTTTCCAGCGCTGAGCTCCATGTCTCCTGTGCCGTGTGTGCTGGGGTGTCCTGCCGTGCTCCTGCCCAGGTGCTGAGACACACAGCTCCATTACAAAGCCTCCTCTGGCCAGCTATCTGACTCTCCCTGACTCTAAACAATGCACAACACTGAGAGGAAGAGAAGAAGGAGGAGGAGAGAGGAGGAGAGAGGGAGAAGGGTTGTAGGGGAATGTACTGTACCTGCATTTCATCCAAGGCTGCTTTCCTTTTGATTCTCTTTTTTTCTTTTTTGCTTTTCCTTGTGTTTTTTGGAATACTTTCAGTGCCGTGCAGGCAACACTTCCCTGCTGAGCTACCACAAAGAGGTTGAAGGGGGAAAAAACACACATCACAGAACCCGTGAGGTACAGCCGGGGCAAAATTAGCAAAAGCCTTTCTGAAAATGAATGGCCTCCATAGTATTGACGGGGAAGGCCTGTCGTGTTTTTGTGCGCGTCTTTGTGCAGAAACTCTGCAGGATCTTTTTATTTTTCATGCAGATAAATAAAAAAAAAGCTAGCTGTACAGAGATGTGAATAAACAAAAAAAATACATGAAAGAACATCAGGCATGCCTGTGAATGTACTGTAGTGCCAGATGTTTCCTCCAGGCTTTTAAGAAAGAAAAGGGCCTCTCTCCGTCTTCCTCCTGTGAACTCATGCAACCCGCTCCTTAGAGAGACGAAGAACAAGAGCAAAGCCCTGCTAGAGTTCCTCGCTCTCATTCTGTGCTGTTTCACGTTGCATCGCTGCATCTGTGTAACCATATGTAACTCGATCTGGGCGAAATGAGTCTGAAGTCTCAAATTCTAATGTCAAGGTATAGGCCAATTTTAGTAAGAAACCATAAAAATATCACATTTATAAAACAAAAGGTGTTCAAAAAGGTGTTCCTACTTTTCATTGTTAAGATTAATTCAGTTGTGCCCCTGTCCCCACCCCATTTTTTTTAATTTCATGAATTGAATTTCCCATGTTAATTTTCCAATTTTTTTGTGAGGCAACCAATAAATCGATTTTCACCAAAAAAGTATCACCTCGAGGCAGTGAGCATACTGACATACAGGTGTAGGTAATTACGATGGCTTATGGTGCTGGAAAAACCTGAACACACACACGATGGCAACACAACAATCCCCTGAGTGGCATGCCTGTGCATCTCGGGTGACATCCTCGCATGTCAAAATAAAGGCCTGTCGGTTGTCGATGTGGTTTGAGAGCTTAGTGGTTGATGAGGTGACTCAAATCAGCATGGCGTTGGGGACTCTGCGATGTCCCCGCCGTCTCTGGCTGTAAAATGAGCCTCTGACGGGCTTGGGGGAGGGGGGAAGGTTGGGGTGGGGGTGGGAATCTCTGACCACAAAACAGAGATGTGCTCTGGCTCTTACTTGTCTGATATTACAAAGGCCTTACACACAGGCTGTGTCAGAGCACTGGAGAGTTTTAGTAACTCCTACACCTGCACAGACCCAGAAAAGGAAAAAAAACTTGAACTGATCTCAGGTTTGTCTGGAAAGGTAAAAGGTTTTGGATTATACACATAGTCCCTTTTCTAAAGCACACACACACACACACAAATATGTGTATGCAAGCACACACACACATATTTATACATGCAGATAACACACACCCACACATATGCACACACACACAGCTCACTTGCACGCAGGCTTCAGCACCATGGACAGCAACAAGTCTAGAGCATCGCATTCTAATCTGATGCCTTCTACATGAATAACGTCAGTATGCTTCTTGAACCACAAGAATGATATAATGGTCCCATATAGGGTGATTTCAATATGGTGGTTATTTTTTTAACCACAAAAAAAAACGAAAAAAAAAACATTAATATAGTGTCAGAGAGAATTAATAAAGCTACAACTATTGCTGGAATTAAGTAATAATATTCTTTGTCTGATTCACAAACCATTTTCTTTTCACTGATTTGCACCAGAGTCTATTTGAGAGCGAAAACGTGACGCGCGCAGGGGGCTCGTGTGCTCTCCGTGCTGCTTAAATGTCCCGAGCCTTCCCTTTACACAAATGTTTGGATTCGCACTCCACCCCGCGGGCCTTCGCTCGTCCTGCTCTCTCATTGGCTAAGCCAGGCTTATTATGCAAATTAGCCGAGGGTCTAGTCAAGAGCCTATGAGTTGACGTCACAAGGCAGAGTGGCAGCTGACAGGGGTAGAAAGAAACAGATTGAGAACGGGACGAGGGATGAAAACGTATGAAACATACATAAGGCTGTAGTGCAATACAGAGAAAACACTAGTTTAGAGAGGTGGGCACAGTCCGAGGAAAGAGTGTGTGAGCAAAAGAAAGGCAAGGAAGGCAGAGGAGGAGTGTGCAGTTGGATTTAGGGAGAACGGAAAAGGGAGAGTGTGAGTGGTGTGAGGGAACCACGGAGACGGAGAGAGGAAGTGAGAGAGCGCGAGAGAGAGAGCGGGTGAGAGTGAGAGTGAGGGAGAGCGGGAGCGAGCGAGAGAGAGAGCAAGCTTGAAGCCGCTGGCCCATTGAAGAAAGATGGCTACAGTCACTGCTAACGGAGTGCAGCAAGAGAATGGATTCAGCACCACGACCAGCGCTGGCAGGATGAACGGGCTTACAATCGGACAGAACACCATTCCCATGAAGGACCACGACGCCATCAAGCTCTTCATTGGCCAGATACCCAGAAACCTGGAAGAGAAAGACCTGAAACCGCTGTTTGAGGAATTCGGCAAGATATACGAACTCACCGTACTGAAAGACAGATTCACAGGAATGCATAAAGGTTGGTTTCTGTTGGCTTTCAATTGCTTGCTCGTCTGCCTAATTTGCAAAAGGCCATAAAAGTGCTAGATGTGGTCATTTGTGCACGCCGTAAGGCAAGCAGAAGTAGCTCGAGCACACTGCTTCCAAAATAAACGTAACACGCCAGGACAGGCTCTGTGTGCGTGTGTGTGTATATGTGTGTGTGTGTGCGCGCGTAAGGGGGTGGGGGCGATGCATGCTCGTTTTTCTATCCCAAATCCACGTGAGTGTCACTGACCAAAATGGCTTTTTTTGTGTGCCTGCGTGTGTTTACATTGAAGATCATGTGGTGCAAGGAGAGGAGGTGTGGGGCACACAGTAGGCTACCATGTGTTGGCAAAGAATATGTCGGGTAATAGTGGCGTGATGTGTCTCATCTCCGATGTCGTTGCACAAAATCCCACACTCCCATTAGCACTTCCAAGTTAGACATTAAACTGCGGAGATAGCGCTGCCTAGCAATCAGAGGGGCAGGAAATTAGCTGCAAATGTTAGTGATTCAAGGCTTTCTGGCTATGCTGATTTGGCCTTTTGTGAAGTCTAATGCATACGTCCAAGCCGCAATTAAGAGCCGAAAATAACTGTGTCTTCGCTTGTTTGACACGCTACTGCTTGTAAGGCGGGTAGTGACAAATAGCGCCTTGACGACAGGAAAAGGATTTTTATCTACTCACAGCTGTGTTTTTACGGAGACAAATGAGTGTACACATTAATTTTCAAAAGCAACAAAGAAAACTGTTACGTTGAAGTAGTGGGCTGGCGGTTGAAAGGTTGAGAATGGTTTCCAGCGTTGAGCAAAATGAGAAATTCAAAATCATCATTTTTTTTACAGTGATTGTTCTGTGACTTCAGCGTAGTCTTCTTTTTAAAAGTGTTCTCTTGTAAATGTAAGCCTTCACCTGGCATTTCGCGTACCCAAATTATATAACATTTTATGAGGGCATTCGCTCGTTATATGCACTTCTGTCATACGACATCCAGGGGGAACATTTAAACCACAGTGCACACTACTACCACAGCACAACTGTACCCCGTAAAATATGTCTATCTAGAGATGATTTATCCGAATGAAAGTACCAGGCCTTGTGATATAGCTTGGGGTTATAATTCCCTGTTGCTACTGAGCAACAAGCACTTAACCTGTTCAGGGGTTTTGCTTTACATGCTTCGACATCGTGTCATCAGGTAATCTGATAAACCATTATTTAGACATTACTGAACGCGGGAGATGATGATTTATAAATGATTAATGGCTATGATGTTTTCATTCGACATTTTCATTAGACCTGTTAATGGCTGGTAAGACGGTGTTTTGCTGTTTATTTTTTTGTACTCTGATCTTTCAGGATTTCAATGAAATAAATTAGAAAACAAGAGAAATAAAAGGTTCAATTGTTGTCTTGTGCAAACAAAAAATGTGACCCGCTTTGAAATAGCAACATGATGTTTGACAACTGATTCATGTATATAGTATGATAATTATTTTACAAGTATATTTTATCACAATTGTAATATGTGCATGTGCTGTGGAAATTTTTCGAAGCCAAAGCAACCGGTAGTTGGCCGAGCTGCCACCACCGTCTACTTACAATGGTATAAATAATTCAGTACCTGTGCCCATAAACTTCTGAATTCTGACAGTTAAGCTCACTCTATTTCCGTGTGCAGGTCGGGTGTAGAATTAGACCTGGAATCACAATTGCAGAGACATGGAAAAAGCCTCTCTCCGTAGCTTTTACAGCCTGTTCCTCGCAAAGTGTCTTCCAGCGCCGAGCGCTTCCACTAATCACTCAGATACAGGTTGTACAGAAGTCGCCCCGTGGGACCGCTGTCAGAATCGGCGCCGCACTGTATAGTATTAAAGCAGCTGCTTTGCATTTACTCTCCTCTCTCTCTGCGGTGGAGGACCTCGCTGTGCCGAAAGGCATAAAGGGTATCGTGACACAGATACGAGCAAGGGCCCGGTGCGCTGTGCCCCGAAGGTCTTTGCACGCCACCTGTTCCGTGAGTTATCTGTTGGGATCCATCGCCCCTTGGCCTCCACGGGAACATGATCGATTAAAACAATAGTACGAGATGGCTATTTGCCATGAACAGAAGAGAAGGCCCGCGGTGCGTAAAGGCCATACCGTTTGTCACTGCCTATGACTAGCCCTGCTGTCGAAGGCCCGGGAAATTTCCCTGCGGAGCCGGCAACACCCTGTACACCCGTACGTTTGTACCCAATTTATTGTACAAACAAAATGCATGTCGCGTAAATACTCTACAGAAACTTCTAACAAGAACAAGCTGGTTTAATTTCACCTGAAAATGTAATAACTTATTACCTGGAATACCCCAAAAATGTTTTACTTGAAAAGAAAA
>CM059280.1:16762782-16765282 GCA_030347295.1 Setipinna tenuifilis | reverse complement strand
TGTGTGTGTGTGTGTGCGTGTGTGTGTGTGTGTGACTGTGTAGAGAGAGAGTACAAATGTGTGTGTGTGTGTGTGTGTGTGTGTGTGGTGTGTGTGTGTGTGTGACTGTGTAATTGGAGTGCGGAGACGGAGTGCAAGTGTGTGTGTATGTGTGTGTGTGTGTGTGTGTGTGTGTGTGTGTGTGTGTAATTGTATCGAGTGCGAGCTCAAGTCTGTGTGTGTGTGTGTGTGTGGGTGTGGGTGTGAGTGTGTATGTACAACAGAAATAAAGCTTGTGTTGCATATTGACATTGTGCACAAGCAGAGGATTTGGAAGATTTGGTAGGAGATTGATTTTTTCCTCATTCATTACAGTTAGTTTTCTAAAATTGTGTTGTGCCATGGGTAAAATACATGATTTTTTGTGTGTTTTTGTTATTCCCTTGTTGTTCATTTGAGTCATTTTATATTAAGTATGAGTTTTACTACTGACATGTGTTCTCTGTAAAGGCAGACAGCAAGAGGTGCCCATGAGCAGAGGGGTTATAACAGCCTTGTGTTTGATGTTATGTAAATGAGCAACAGGTTAGGGTTACCGAGCAAGCTCAGGTTAGGTAAGGTTACATGGCCTATGACTTTTATTACTTTTTAATACATAAATTACTAGAAAAAACACTCAGAGAGCACAGACCTCCGCCAAGCAGTTCAATTCCACCACCACACTTTTTTTTAATTAATTCTTCAATGCTAACTTTCTGTTTTTTTTTGTGAGGTAACCAATAAACAAAAAGAATCACCTTGAGGCAGTGACCGTGCTGGCATGCTGTCAATATTTCAGAACGATATGTTAATGTTTTTTTTTTTTTGAGTTATTTTGCTAACAAACAGACAAACAAACTAACAGATAAATGTTGCTGAAAACATGACCTCCTTGGCAGAGGTAATACATATATGCAAATGATAAATAAATCAATAAGTTCAAACCTGGGGCATCATTATTATTAATAGGACCACAGTTACCAGTGCATGCCCATATCTAAGCTCTGAGATTAAGGTTAGGATATATTGAAACACAAGTTTTGAACAAGAACAAGAGATAAGCATGTTTATTATGTACTGTTGTACTTATTATGTATAGAGGGTTCCATTATTCGTGTCATTGTTGTTCCCACAGGGTTTCCAGTTAAACATTCTCAGCAAAGTAAAAACAACAGATATGATTTGGGCTCGAGGTAGCACTTTATAATGTCTACTTCCTAAGAAGCATTTATTTTACATTTGTTAACTCTTACTTAACACTTTGTTCATTATTTGGTAACCATTGCTTTTACCACAACCTTTTTAACAGTAAATCATTTATAAACATACTGACACACACCTGTCGGTTGGCTCTCTGTCTCTATGTCTGTCTATCTGCTCTGTCTGCTTTAACATTTGTAGATATGTTTATAAATGATTTACTGATTAGAAATTTTAGAAAGTTTAAAAGCAATGGTTACCAAATGATTAAGAGAGTGTTAAGTAAGAGTTAACAAATGCAAATGCTACCAGAAATTAAATGGAACATTTAGGTGTTGTTTCTGTTTATGAGAGTACTGTGAAATAAAATGTACAAATAAATAACCTACTAAAATAAAGGTGCCAGTAATATGCAGTATCTGGGATCTGTGATGGACGGATTCAAAAGAGAAAAATAAAGTTTATTAAAGCAAAAAAATGTTTTCTTTTCCTCCCTCTTTGTCACGTTTCGAGTGCCTGGATAAACATGTTTTTGCTTTAATGGATTGATCCCCATCTTGCAAGAGCACCCGACACACTTGGTGAACATACTTCGACGATTTGAGCTGCTAGCCATCTGTCTCTAGAAAAATAAAATGTGTTTACTTGTTCAGGGCTAGTCTGCACCCTACGCACTCATAAAGGCCCCCGTCTGGCCACCTTAGTGAAGGAGAGATTAGTTGATCGGACCTGCTGGCCCCACTTCCTCTTTCTCTCTTTCTCTCTCTCTCTCTCTTTCTCCCAAATTCAAATTCAATTCAAAGGCGCTTTATTAGCATGACTATTTAGATACAGTGTCACACAAATAGCATTAATACGAATAACAAATCTCTCTCACTCTCTCTCTCTCTCTCTCTCTCTTTCACACACAAACACACACGCACGCACGCACATACAAACACACAGGCATACTGATATCCCCCTCAGAACCTGACAGAAGGCATCTCTCTGCATTTGTTTACACTTTTTTGAACACATGAATATTTTCAGAACCTGTGAATCAGTTTCCTCTCTGTGTCTCACATCCTTCCTTTATTGTCTGTGTATCTGTCTTGAAGAATTATGATGTTAGAACTTTTGCTTTCCTTTCCCCTAATTCATTCTTTTAGACGCCTCGATACTCAGCCTTTCCAACTGTGTCTTTGTCTCTCTTCTCCTCCTCTTTCTCTCTTTCTCTCTCTCTCTCTCTCTCTCTCTCTCTCTCTCACACACACACACACACACACACACACACGCATACACA
>CM059280.1:16752782-16755282 GCA_030347295.1 Setipinna tenuifilis | reverse complement strand
TACAAAATATTTAACAGTGTAGCATCTATGTAGGAGAAAGGAAAATGTGACAAAGTCGTGTGCTTATAATGAGGTATATAATTATAAGTAATATAATGTGCTTTTAACATGGTTATAACAGGGTTATAATAGGGTTTAATGTACCTGTAACAACATTAGCAATGCTTGTGCTCAAGACCCTTACTTGTGTTATTTCTAGAAGTTTCTCTTGTTCAATGATATACCCCTAGCTTGGATTAGAGCTTCCTTTGTAATGGCAGAGAACTTCCACAGCAAAAGGTGTGCTGTGTGTGTGTGTGTTTTCGTATGTACGTACATACCTCACACATAGTGCTTTTTAGGCAAACATGGTGCTAAAATCACACCTGAAACAGGTGCTACCTCGTTAGCCCATCTGGTTCAGAATGGCCGAGTCTGTCCCTGTCTCTGTCTCAGTCTCAGTCTGTATTGGTGTGTGTGTGTGTGTGTGTGTGTGTGTGTTTCTTTCTCCTCCAGTCTCCCTCCCACATATCAGCCTCCCTCTCTGCCCATCTGTTTAGTCTTCCTGCAGATGAGTGTGTTGATTTGTTTGGGATGTGATGTTTGTCCTTTTGTGTGTTGAGGTGTGAACCTGAGTGCTGCTAAGTGTTTCTCTGAGTATAACTGTGTCTAAATGTGTGTGTATGTGGGTGTGTTAATGTGTGTGTGTTAATGTGTGTGTGTGGGTGTGTTAATGTGTGTGTGTGTGTATGTGGGTGTGTTAATGCGTGCGTGAATGTGTGTGTGTGAGTGTGTGAGTGTGTGTGTATGTGGGTGTGTTAATGTGTGCCTGAATGTGTGTGCGTGTGTGAATGTGTGCGTTAATGTGTGTGTGTTAATGCGTGCATGAATGTGTGTGCGTGTGTGTGTGTGATGTGTGTGTGTGTGTGTGCTAAGGTGCTCTGCTCCCTCAAGCGTGGAGGTGTGGAGGTGTCTGCTGCCTGCCGCTCCTCTCCTCTCCTCTCCTCTCCTCTCCTGCCGACTGTGCCGTCCACAGCCACAGCTCCATCTACACCTGACCCCTATATTAATTACCAACCAGCCAAGCGCAGAGCACAGGAAGATAGAGGGAGAGCAAGACATAGAGGGAGACAGACACAGAGAGAGACAGAGAGACAGAAAACGAGACAGAGAAAGAAAGAGAAAGGTAAAGGGAGGGGTAGAGGTAGAGACAGACAGAGAGAGGAAACAAGACAGAAGACAGTGACTGGATAAAGAGAAGGATAGACTCACATACAAGCATGCACATGCAGGGTCACACACACACACAAACACACACACACATGCACATGCAGACACACACATACACACACACACACACACACACAAACACACATATGCACATGTAGACACACACATACACACACTCACTCTCAGACACATATACACACACACACACCCACACATACACACACACCCACACACACACCCACATACATATGCCCACGCAGATACACTCACAGACACAGACACACACACACACTCACATGGAGAGACAGGACCACAGAGGAAGGGAAAGAAGGTGAGGGCAGGAGACAGCAAGTAAACAAGAGTGACAAGAAAAAAGGGAGTGAAAAAAAGAGTATGAAGGAGAATGAAAAGTAGTAGATCTCCCCCAAGTTTCAGAGTTAGAACACCGAGCTGAATACTTTCTCTCTCTACACGATTGATCGACAAAATGTCCTGTTGTTTTGCCATTTGGAATTAATGGGATTTCTCTGCTCCTATTGATGGAAAAGGGGGAGACAGTCTACCCAGTGTGATGTATACCCAAGCCTGCCTGTCCGTCTGTCTTTGCCTGTGTATTTGGTTACATCACACACACACACACACACACACACACAGACTCACACACACACACACACACACACACACACAAACACACACAAATACAAACACCCAGATATGCTCAGATTTTCCATCTCTCTCACACACACATACACACACACATACAGTAGACACTGTCATTTTCTTACTGTCACACACACACACACACACACACACACACACACACACACACACACACACACACACACACACACACACACACACACACACGGCACACCAGGTCTCCGTAATGTCCCTATGAGGAGCGCCTAATTAATACAATTACCCGTGGGCCTAATCAAGATGCTTCATAGGATGCCTTCTCTGTCTCAGCATCTCTATCTCTCTCCCTCTCTCTCCCTCTCTCTCTCTATCTTCCCTCCCACACTCCTCCCTCTCTCTCTCTCTGTCCTCCCTCCATCTCTCTCTTATTCTCTCTCTCTATCTTTCTGTCTTCCCTCCCTCCCTCTCTCCTCCTTCTCTCTCTGTCCTCCCTCCCTCTCTTTCCTTATCGCCCTCTCTCTCTCTTTCTTTCTCTTTCTCTCTCTCTTTCTTTCTCTCTCTCTCTCTCTCTCTCCCACGTTGTGTCTCTGCTTTTCTCTCTGCTCCTATCCATCCTGCGCTACAGCCAGCCAGCCAGCCATTAGACAGAGTC
>CM059280.1:16742782-16745282 GCA_030347295.1 Setipinna tenuifilis | reverse complement strand
AAGTAAAGTAAAGTAAAGTAAAGTATAGTATAGTATAGTATATTATAGTCTAGTGTAGTGTAGTAAAGTAAAGTATAGTATAGTATAGTATAGTATAGTATAGTATAGTATAGTATAGTATAGTATAGTATAGTAAAGTATAGTATAATCTACCAAAATAATTTTTGACCAACTTGACATTATGTGAAGCACTCCATATTGAAAGTGCAGGCATGTAAATGGGCAGCATGGCTCTGGAAGATCCCGCAGGTTGTCCTGAGCAAGGCTCTCCAGGTCTCTGTACGTTAGAGGGAACACTTTTTTGAAATCGATTCTGCTTTCGACAGAGAGAGACAGTGAAGAGAGGCAGATAAAGCAGAAATGTTTTTCTCTTTCTCAGGTGTGGTAAGCACGCTGTATTCTGTATCAGCTGGAGGCTCTTGGGTGAGTTGTTGCTGCATACAGATTGGAAGGCAGTGCGGCAGTTAAAGTCAAGTGACAAACGCACACAGCGATGAGCACCTGTGCATCGTGGACAGATAAAAACCCCTTCCTGACTTTGGGAATATGCCATTGATGCCGCTTTTACGGCCTTCTTTTTTTTTGCGAGTGTTGAGAGACGGGTTTCGATGGTTCGATTATTATTACACACAAAGACCCTCAACACTTGGCTCGGTTGTCAGGGAGAGACCAACAAGTGTAAATTGATGTGCAGATAGTGTGGCTCTCTCCGATGTTTAGGGCCTGCTGCAACCACAACATTTGTTCTCCGCGTGAGTACGGAGTCAATATGTGGTTAGTCATTCCGACATCTTTAAGGCGGTCTAGTCTCCGAGCTGGGCTGGGCGAGCGGTCTTTTATCCGGCTCCAAGGACAGGTGTAGTGAAGCATCACCAGCGCAGGAAAGCAAATGCTTCCTTATTATGCGTCCTTAACCCGTCTACTATTATGCCATGCTTCCTTACTGTGGAGCATAAATTGCAGAATATACAGCAGAAAGGAAAAAAGCAGATGGCAATATAGTGACCTCACGCTATATTGCGGTTCACCTTTCGCTGTCCTGCCTTATAATTCATGAAAGCTATATTGTAAGATATAAATATTGATTAAAATATAGGAATAACTCAACAATGATTCATACACTAAATGCATTAAAACTATGGGCCCTATTTTGCCGCGGCGCATTGTGCATTCGCGACATGCGCATGCTGTCATTGCTATTCTGTGCCAGCGCAACGTTCATTTTTTCAGGCAAAAAATCACGTTGTCTAGATAGCAGATGACATTGCGCCGTGACGGGCGGTCAGCGAAAAGAAGAGGTGTGGTCTGGCGCAAAGCGCACCAGATGCTATTATGAGGACGTATAAACCATTTGCGCTTTTGATTAATAAAAAGGTGCTTTTTCGTCACTGGCGCATTGTTGAAAAGCTATTTTAGAGGCGCACAACGCTTTGAACCCCGATGTACCTGCTGCTGCGCCAGAGAGGCGAGCTGAACTGGCAGAAAAGTTGCAACATGTATAGCCTGTATAGCTATGTATTTGTATGTTTTAGTAAGCAAACATGCACAAATAATGAGAATATAGCAATGTTGTGCAGTTTATAGCAATGTTCTGCAGTTTATTTACAAATTCTTTTGTCGTTTTGAATAAACGGCGATTGCAATGTTCTGCAGTTTATTTACGATTTATTTTGTCGTTTTAAATAAACAGCGTGGCAAGTTGTAAGAAATAATATGGACAAATCATCAAAAAGAAAACTAGTGGACTAATGGTTTGATGGACCTATACCTTCCGTTTATTTTTGATGTTTCCTTTGAGTTTAAGGCTTTGTTTCCCGTCTTCTAACGTTGTTGTACCGCTTTCAGCGCACAGCGCGTTGAACCCCGATGTACCTGCTGCTGCCGCAGAGAGGCGAGCTGAACTGGCAGAAAAGTTGCAACGTATATAGCCTGTATAGCCATGTATTTTTATGTTTTAATACGCAAACAGGCACAAATAATAAGAGCATAGCAATGTTTTGCAGTTTATATCAACGTTCTGCAGTTTCTTTTGTCTTTTAAATAAACAGCGATTGCAATGCTCTGCAGTTTATTTAATAAACAGCGTGGCAAGTTGTAAGAAATGAAATGGACTAATCATCAAAAAGAAAACTAGTGGACTAATGGTTTAATGGACCTCCGCCTTTTATTTTTGATGTTTCCTTTGAGTTTAAAGCTTTTGTTTCACCTCTTCTAACGTTGCCGCTTTGGGCACTGTTCGAAAGTTCTCTTCTTGCCAAAGGAGGACACAATTATTGAAGATATTTCCTCCCATACTTCTATGACCCGCGGAGGTTTGGGGGGATTCTTTCCATCCCCGAATATTAACTAGGCTACTCACGCGCTTTTACTTCACGCACGAGCAGATCGGTCTCCTCCACCGAAAAGCTCCTCCCGTCCGGGTAAATCCGCCATCGTAATAGCAACAGGCTATGGACAATGCGCCCGCTGGCTCTTAAAGGGAATGAGAGTATAAATTCTC
>CM059280.1:16712782-16720282 GCA_030347295.1 Setipinna tenuifilis | reverse complement strand
GTGTGTGTGTGTCTGTGTGTATGTTTGTGTCATTACTCCTCTTCCTCCTCCTGTGTGCTTTTGTAAGTGGGTGTGTGCATGTGTGTGTGTGTCTGTGTGTGCATGTGTGTGCTTGAGCATGTGTACGTGTGTGCATGTGTATGCGTGCATGTGTGCGTGCCTGTCTGTGTGTGTGCGTGCCTGAGTGTGTGTATGTGTGTATGCCTGTGTGTGTGTGAGTGTGTGTGTGTGTCATTACTCCTCTTCCTCCTACGGCTCATTCACTTACAGCTGCTGCCCATCTCCTGTCTCCACGGAGACCGGCCTTTAATTACTCGTTTATAGGCGATGAAAGACGCGCTCTCCTAATGAAACACACTCGGCGTTAGAGACGATGGAAGACACACACTCTCTTAATGAAACACACACACACACACACACACACACACGTTAGAGACTGTGGAAGACACACTCTCTTAATGAAACACACACACACACACACACACACACACACACGTTAGAGACGATGGAGACACACTCTCTTAATGAAACACACACACACACACACACACACACTCACACACACTCACACACACACACACACACACACACACACACACATACACATACACACACACACACGTTAGAGACGGATGATGTACGGCTGTTTGTTTAGCGGGCCACCTTCTTTGTTTTAGCCAACAAAGTTTTTTTGCAAACTCCCCTAACACACTTTTTGACTGAAGTACACACACACACACACACACACACACACACACACACACACACACACACACACACACACACACACACACAAACACACCTGCATGCACACACATAGGTGCACGCACACACACACACCAGACATGCACACGCACACAGACACAGGCAGACACACAAGCACAGACAGACACACACACACACACAGCCATGCACAAACACACACACACAGACACACACTCATGAACAAAAACACACACACGCACACACACCCATCCCACACACACCCACCCCTACACCCACACATACACACACCCACACACACAAAAACAGGCTGGCATGCGGGGCCCCTACAGAGTGGGGGATGTGGAGGGTGTGTGTGTGTGTGTGTGGAGGGTGTGTGTGTGTGTGTGTGGGGGGGTGGGGGTGGGTGGGGGGGAACGAGAGGCTCTTGTTCATTAGCATAAGTATGAGTTTGAGTCAGCTGGGAAACACTTGAGTGACGAAGGACAAAAAAAAAGAAAAAAAAAAGGTGTTTCTCATTTCTCTCTCTATGCTTCCCCCATCATGGGATAAATAGATCATGCCACACAGGAGGGGGGTGGGGAGTGTGTGTGTGTGTGTGTGTGTGTGTGTGTGGGGGGGGGGGGGTTGATGGAAGAGAGAGAGAGAGAAAAAGAGAAATGATTGGTAGAGAACAGGGGAAACAGGGAAGGAAATGGCACAAAAGGATTGTCAGAATGTTTTTTTTCTCTCTGTCTCGCTCTCTACCTCTTTTTCCTGTTCCTCTCTTTCTTTGCCCCCCCCTCTCTTTCCCTCTCCTTGCTGCCTCACTGTATTGCTGTCTCTCTTGTTCTTTCTATCTCTGACTCTCTCTCTCTGTCTCAGTCTCTTTGCTGTCTCTCTCTCTCCCTCACTGTCTCTATCTTGTTCTTTTTTACCTCTCTGTCTGTCTCTGTCTCTCTCTCTCTCTCTCTTTGCTGTCTCTCTCTCACTGTCTCTATTTTGTTCTTTTTACCTCTCTCTTGCTGTTCTTTCACCTTTGCCTCTCTCTCTCCTCCAGTCCCTCCCCATCCTTTCCTAAGCTAGGCAGGTGGAGGGAGAGTAGGTGCTGGGTGCAGCAGGGCAGGCCTGTGTAAGGTGCTGTTGCTGTCATGTGACAGCAACACACACACACACACACACACACACACACACACACACACACACACACACACACACACACACACACACACACACACACACACACACACACACACACACACACACACACAGACACACACCCCTGTCTCTGTGTCTCTAATCCTGCTGTGGGTGGCTCTTCAGCCTGGGGCTGCTGAGGAGAGGCTGTGACCTTCCACCCTCCCTTTCAACCACTTCCAGGTCAGAGGTCGCAGGGGTATGGAGGACACACTCACAGTGGCAGCTCTCACAAGCTGTGGGGCAGCGGACTCAAGGGAATGGACTGTGGCAAACGCACACACACAAACATGCATGCACACACACACACGCAAGCACACCCACACATACATGCAAGCACACACACACACACACACACACACACACACACACACACACACACACACACACACACACACACACACACACAGGCTCTCAAGCTACCTTCTGTGCTTTCTGTGGTGTTATTATCTTTTGTCTATTGCAACCTATTGTGCATACCACAAATAAGTGACATGTAATTATGTGATATGTAGTAATTTAGAAACATCTCGTGTGAGTGTGTGTGTACACATAAGTCTGTGTGTGTGTGTGTGTGTGTGTGTGTGTGTGTGATGGTGTCGCATCAGGACTTCAGGTCACCATGTCTTACCCAGTGCTCTACGCATAATTACATTCTCTCTGCTAAAACTCCACTCCCTAACACACACACACACACACACACACACACACACACACACACACACACACACACACACACACACACAGAAAACAGACATCTGTATCCTCACATACTCTCTTTAGGTGTTTGAAAGTGCAGATTTTACAAAAAAAACCTCAGGACACAAGTTGTAGTAAAAAATTACTACACGTGCATTAAAATAGTTTTGTAATTTTCTTGTGTGTGTGGGTGCATATTGTGTGTGTGTGTGTGTGTGTGTGTGTGTGTGTGTGTGTGTGTGTGTGTGTATGTGCAATAATTTGTGTAGATGTGAGTGCGTGTGTGAGTGTGTGTGTGTGTGTGTGTGTGTGTGTGCACCTGTATATGTGTGTCAATTTGTATTCGTGTAAGTGTAAGTGTGTGTGTGAGTGTGTGGGAGAGACCCACGAGAAAAGTAAGACAAGTAGGAAATGTCCGTCTGACCTTTTGAACCGTCAGCCTTGGCTGTGATGAAAGGCAGAGTCATCTATCAGCCCAGCTCTGCATATTAAACCAGCTGATTTCATCAGCGCACACACACACGCACACACACGCACACACACACACACACGCCAGGGGAGGAAAACTAAAAATAATAAGAGCCTAATCCAATTTGATAATGCAATAATTGGATTTGCAAACATCTGAGGAAGAGATTTGATTTCTGATTATTTCATTTAATGAAGTTCTTTCCATATTGGTGCTGTATGCAAATGATTGATGCACTGAAGTATTTTTTTTTAATAATCCAAAAACCATGCTGGGGTATTTTTTTTGTACTATGTTATTTTGATTTATTCAAATTCATTGGGGTATTTTTGAAGAGGAAACTTAATTATTTCTCTGGCATGGCATGGGCTTTAAACCAAAAGTTTTGTGGAAATATCACATTATTATTATTGCAGTGTGGGGTGTGTGGGGGTGTGGGGCGTGTTTGAGTGTGTGTGTGTGTGTGTGTGGGGGGGTCACCAGGCACTCATATTATTTAAAGTAGCTGGTACGAGGCTGAAGTGATTTAGCCCTCTAAGTATTTGGTTATCAGGTTGCATCCAGAGCTCTGGTACTTCAGGTTCTAAGAAGAAGGAGAGGCGGAAAAACAGCTTCTTACCTGGTCCACTTGTTCTGAACTGATGGGCTACTCTGGTGGGGGCAGAGTGTGAGTTACCCGTCAAAAATTGGAGGGTACCAGCTTTCCACACAGGGTACTACCTTCTACATTTAACATTAATTACATTAATATGTTGGTACCCCCCAATCCTGCTATTTTTTTGTGTCTTTTGGGGGTACTGGGTCTTGATTAGGGGGTACCGCACCTTCCAGTACCCCCGGCAATTCAAACTATGGGTGGGGGTGAGACTTTATTTTTACATAATGATCCATCTCACAGTGTACATGTAACTACATTATATTTACATGTAACAACATGTCACATTATGTACTTTCATTGTACATACCTAACACCACCCCTAATTCAAGCCCTTAGCCTAACTCTAAGGTATGGTGTCTGTACATGATGTTACAAATGTTGTTGCAAACTTTGTTACAATGTACTTCATGATGGACATTGTAACAGGGATGGTTAAAATAAAGTGTAACCCTTAAGTGTAACAGTAATATTTCAGTGCTATTGTTACATCTTTCTATACCTTTAAGTAACGCAACATACTTTGTGCCAGCATGTAATACAGAGCAGTACACTTATGCTGTAAATACAGTATGTCATGGAATATAAATTAAATTAAGTTTATGATATTAGTCAGATGCCCTTTCCAAATGTACAATACTTAAGTAAAACACCATAAAACCCTTCACAATTTCAATTATAACAAAAATATTTTATATATAAAAAAATACCCATAACTTGGATAGGATAGTAATAGTCAAAATCTACTTTGGTGCAAGCTAAATGTCTGATAATTAACCAACTTAATTTATCGATTTAAAGTATTTAGATGTACTAAGAGTTAGTGAGGTTCTTTTTTTGGTTGGCACGTAATGGACACCAGCTCTATTACAGCGAGTGTGTGTGTGTGTGTGTGTGTGTGTGTGTGTGTGAATGTCTGGTGAAGCTCAGTGAGCAGTGAAAGTTATCATCTGATCTGAGATATGAGATGTGAGTGTGTCTGTCAATACGTGTATCTGTCTAAACGTCTGTGTGTGTGTGTGTGTCTGTCA
This sequence comes from Setipinna tenuifilis, assembly GCA_030347295.1. NCBI lineage: Eukaryota > Metazoa > Chordata > Actinopteri > Clupeiformes > Engraulidae > Setipinna > Setipinna tenuifilis. Next base: position 16,715,529 of record CM059280.1, on the reverse strand, counting down.
ATATGTGTACCTGTCTAAACGTCTGTGTGTGTGTGAGAGAGTGTGTGTGTGTGTGTGTGTGTGTTTCCATTCACCGTATGATGTCTTCAAAAGGCCAGCGCCCATCTGATGTCTGCCTCTAAATGGGGCCACGGAGGATGGATAGTACTTCCTGATGGAGTGTGTGTGTGTGTGTGTGTGTGTGAGTGTGTGTGTGTGTGTGTGTGTGTATGTGCGTGCGTGTGTGTGTGTGTGTGTGTGTGTGTGTGTGTGTGTGTGTGTGTGTGTGTGCGTGGGATGGATAGTGTCTCCTGGAGCTGCTACCAGGCTGCTTAGTGTCACTGGGGCTGGATTGATGCCGCTTGGCACCATGGTGCTGAATCACCTGCCGGCCCGGCCCCACATTTATCCCTTGGAGTGGCGGGCGTCGCATGCGTGTGTGTGTGTGTGTGTGTGTGTGTGTGTGTGTGTGTGTGTGTGTTTGTGTGTGTGAGCGGGCGATGGGTAAAAGTGGGCGTGCTGATGATCTGTCTCCATCATGGGCTCTTCTGTGTGTGTGTGTGTGTGTGTGTGTGTGTGTGTGTGTGTGTGTGTGTGTGTGTGTGTGTAGGAGTGAAGCGGGCGATGGGTAAATGTGGGTGTGCTGATGATCTGTCTCCATCATGGGCCCTTATGTGTGTATGTGTGTGTGTGTGTGTGTGTGTGTGTGTGTGTGTGTGAGTGTGTGTGGGCAGTGGTGCCACGACTCGGGTGAGAGGTGCAGAGTGGGGCTGTCTGTGGCCGCTGAGACACCATCTGTAGACGCAGTGAGGCATACACACACACACACGCACACACACACACACACACACACGCCTACGTACACACACACACACACACACACACACACACACACACACACACACACACACACACACACATATACACACACACACACACACACACACATATCCACACACATACACGGCTACATATGCATACACGCACATGTGCACACCTACACACACGCACACACACACACGGTGAGTGCAGGAACAGGCAAGAGTGACTAAAGGCAAATAGTGCAAGGGACCCCTTTCATCTTCTCACACACTTTTTAGACTTTCACACTCATCACACACTCTTTAGACTTTCACACTCTTCAGACTGATGCACACTCTTTTAATACACTCCTCTTACTTTCACACACACTTACACACGCTTACACTACTGCTCACACTACCATACACTCTTCTCTATTTTATACAATGGTGAAACATCTTCAAGCTCCAAACACAAGTCCAGTGGCATTCAACTTAGCTTCTTTTCACACACTGCACTCATGTTCAGAGTCATATACACACTTTTTCACCCTCTCGTGTTTTCACTTTTTTGTCTGCTCAGTTTTTTGCTGTATACTGCAAACTTGTCAGAGTTAATTTCCCAGTGTTAGCAAAAGTGCTAATTAATTTAATTTAATAAGGGTGTAAGTTTAAAATTAAGTGTAAAATTAAGTGTTGAAATTACACTGTAAAACATTGATTTAACTGTAAAGAATAAAAAAGTATGTAAGGGATGAGTGTTAAATTAACAGTACAAATATGGGGACAAAATAAACATTGGCATAGTGTTGAAACTGACTCTCTCAGAGTTTATTTAACACTACAGAATTTGCTGTGTGTTCTTTGCCTACCTTGCATCTCCTCTCCTTCTTTTCTTTTCTTCTCTTCTCTTCTCTTCTCTTCCCTTTCTCTTCTCTTTTCTTCTCTTCTCTCCACTTCTCTCCACTTCTTTCCTCTCCTCTTCTGCCCTCCTTTCCTCTCCTCTTCCCTCCATCTCTCTTCTGGCCTGATGGATGTGTCACTTTGTCTTCTTTGGTTGTCGTGGCAACCTCCCTGCTCGTCTTACTGTGGCCGTGATGGAAAGCGATGACCTGTCCTTATCCCTCAGCCCTAACACCGCTGGCTGCTTGTGTGTGTGTGTGTGTGTGTGTGTGTGTCTGTCTGTCCTTATCCCTGAACACCATCGCCATCCCCTCAGCCCTAACACCACTGGCTGCCTGTGTGTGTGTGTGTGTGTGTGTTTCTGTATTTGTGTGTGTGTGTGTGTGTGTCCTTATCCCTGGACACCATCGCCATCCCCTCAGCCCTAACACCAGTGGCTGCTTGTGTGTGTGTGTTTGTGTGTGTGTGCGTGTGTTTGTGTGTGTGTGTGTGTGTGTGTCTGTCCTTATCCCTGGACACCATCGCCATCCCCTCAGCCCTAACACCAGTGGCTGCTCGTGTGTGTGTGTGTGTGTGTGTGTGTGTGTGTGTGTGTGTCTGTCTGTTCTTATCCCTGAACACCATCGGCATCCCCTCAGCCCTAACACCACTGGCTGCTTGTGTGTGTGTGTATGTGTTCGCGTGTGTGCGTGTGTGTGTGTGTGTGTGTGTCTGCGTGTGTGTGTGCAGAGATACGTCTGCCCTTGTTTGTGCACGTATGAGCGGGAGTAACAGCTAGATAGGAAGTGTGTGTTCATGTGTGTGTGTGTGTGAGAGAGAGAAAAACAATGAGAAAGAGAGCGCGAGAGAGTGAGTGAGGGTGAGAGTGAAAGTTTCTGTGTGAGTTTGTGGGCATGCATGCGTACGTGCGTGTGTGTGTGTGTGTGCGTGTGTGTGTGAGACAGCCACCGGATCTCTGCCAAAGGTCGTGACAAGCCTGCGGATACACACACGCGGAGGCATCCTCCAAAACATCTCTCTCCTCCTCCTCATCCCCTTTTTCTCCCTCCCTCCATCTCTCTCTCT
>CM059280.1:16685282-16687782 GCA_030347295.1 Setipinna tenuifilis | reverse complement strand
CCTCTACATCCATCTCTCCTTCCACCTCTCTCTCTATCCATCTCTACCTCCACCTCCATCTCTTCCTCCACCTCTCCTTCCACCTCTCCCTCTCTCCCTCCACCTCTCCCTTTCCTTCCACCTCTCTCTCTCCCTCCACCTCTACCTCCTTCTCTCCTTCCACCTCTCTCTCTCTCCATCTCTACCTCTACCTCCATCTCTCCCTCCACCTCTTCCTCCATCTCTTCTTCTCACTCCATCTCTTCCTCCACCTCTCGCTCTACCTCTTCCTCTCCCTCCATCTCTTCCTCTCCCTCCTCCTCTCCCTCCACCTCCATCTCTCCTTCCACCTCTCCCTCTCTTTCCACCTTTCTCACCCCCTCTCTCACCCCCCCCTCACTCACTCCAACCCTAGTACTCCATCTCTTAGTCTCTGTACTCTTCTTTTACCTTCCTCTTCCTCTCTTTTTCTCTCTTTCTTTTTCTTCCTTTTCTGTTCTCTCTCCCTCTTTCTTCCTCTTTCTCTCTCTCTCTCTCTCTCTCACACACACACACACACACACACACACACACACACACCTACAGCTGGCACATTATAGTGTTTCATATTCAGTGCTGGAGAGTGGCGATGGCGGACATATTGATTTGCTGTGTGGCTTGTTGATTTCCTGTGCGCCATATTGATTTTCAGTGTACTCACTTGACAACGGAAAATAAGCACATGGCGTCTCGGCCTCAGTGCGATGACACACAGTCGCTCTGACATAACTGTAACACAAGACAGACGCGTGTGTGTGTGTGTGTGTGTGTGTATGTTTGTGTGTGTGAGTGAGTGTGTGCATGCGCATGTGTGTCTACATGTGTGTGTGTGTATGTGTGTGTGTGTGTGTGTCTGTTTGTGTGTGTAGGAGGAAGTGTGTGTCAGTCTGGCACTGGGTCCAGACGTGGTTTTGCTTGTTAGTGCAGTAACTGATGGGACAGCAGATCACCTGACCCACTTCTCTCTCCCATCCCCACCACACACACACACACACACACACACACACACACACACACACACACAACCCCACCCTCAGCCACTCAGCAATGCAAACCATCACATGTTCAAGACCAAGGACACACAACACCAAATAAAGCCAGTAAGAGGTTTTGGTCGCATTTTATAATGACTTCCTAATAAGCACTTATTTTGCTTTTTTTAACTCTTACTTAACACTTCCTCCATCATTTAGGCCTTTTCTTTGTGGTAGTGTTGCTGGCTAAACCTTTACTCAAACTATGTCTCTCTCTCCATTGATGCATCATTGTTAACAAAACCTTGTTCCTGATTTTCCAACCATCATCCTGATGGAGTCTCCTAATTTAACTGTGGTATAAAAATGACCATCAAGTAAGAGTTAACATATGCAAAATAAATGATTATTAGAAAGCTGTAATTATAAAGTAATAAAATAATAGGGTTTCTTCTGCACTTCTTCTGCACAAAAATAATGGGGCCGTGTACTGGTTCTTCAATGGCATAGAAGAACCTTCACTCTCCATGGAACCATGCAAAGGTAGTTAAAGAATCATTTAAGCGCCTATATTTTTGACATGTATGTGAAAGGTACTTGACATTGGAAATAGTTCTTCAGAGCCTCAATGGGCTATGCTATGTCACATCGGCGTCTAATGGTTTCTTTAAAGAACTGTTGCCTTGACGCTTCTTGGAAGCACTAAAAAAGGTTCTTCTGTGGCATGGCTCTGAAGGGTGTGTTGTGGTGTGAGGCGTGTGGTGTTTTGTAGGCATGATTCAGGTGTGTAGGTGTGTGTGTGTGTGTGTGTGTGTGTGTGTGTGTGTGTGTGTGTGTGTGTGTGTGTGTGTGTGTGTGTGTGTGTGTTATTTGCGTGGGCATGAATAACATACTGCGTGTCTTCTAACCTGCAGTGTGGGGGTCAGAGTTCATGGTCCTTCTCATATATGTGTGTGTATGTGTGTCTTTGTGTGGGTGTGTGTTTGTGTGTTTAAGTGTGTGTGTGTGTGTGTGTGTGTGTGTGTGTGTGTGTATGTGTGTGCATATGTATTTGTGTTGGAATTTGTGGATGTCTGTGTGTACAGGGGAGGAGAGGGGAGAAGAGAAGAGGAGAGAAGAAGAGAAGGAGAGAGGAGGAGATGACAGAGGAGAGGAGGAGAGGAGAGGGGAGGAGAAGGGAAGAGAGAGGAGTGCGGAGGGGAGGAGAGGAGAGGAGGAGAGAGGAGAGTAGAGGAAAGGAGAGAGGAGGAGAGGAAAGGGGGGAGAGGGGAAAAGAGGGAAGGAGAGGGAAAGAGAGGGGACGAGAAGGGACAAAGGGGGGAGGGGAGGGGTGGAGAGGGGAAGAGAAGGGAGGAGTGTGGGGGGGGTGGAGGAGAGGGGACAAGAGGGGAGGAGAGGAGAGGAAGGGGAGAAGAGGAGAGGGGAGGAGAGGGGAGGAGAGAGGGGGCGTGGGCCATATGGTGTTGGGCGTGGTTGGCCATGGAGGTCTCCCAGGCCAGCGTGCGGAT
>CM059280.1:16672782-16675282 GCA_030347295.1 Setipinna tenuifilis | reverse complement strand
TAACACACTCTCTCCTTTGTCTGCACCCACACACTTCCCAGCAAGACATCAAGTGCGTGGTTTTAGCACCAACCACTTTTAGCAGGTGATTGTATTGCTAGGGACTTGTTTTTACGCAATGGGAATTCTCTTGTGTGAGGAGTGAGGACACAGTTTTTGTTTGAGACTGATTTTTTGGCAAGGCTTCAACAAAGTCACACTAGTTTTTTGACAGAAACTTACTGAAGTTGTGTGCCTGGCAGCTTTTTTGGGTGTTTTTTTTTATTTGGCCCTTTTCAGAGCAAGTAAAATGGCAGGCTTGAAGAAGAGTGGGTGAGTGAGGTTTTTGTGCTCAAAATGGGAAACCTTTAAATGTCCTGGTGTGACCAACAAAAGGTTGAAAAATGTTGTTCTGTCTGTTGTTCTAATTCACATCACACTCCCCTTTTTATTTTGGTTTTTATGTGTTTATGTTTGTTTGTGTGTGTGTGTGTGTGTGTGTGTGTGTGTGTGTGGGTGTGTGTGCGTGTGTGTGTGTGCGTGTGTGTGTGTGTGTGTGTGTGTGTTAGTGTGTGTAATAGTTTCTTCGTTTATGTCGGTGGGCGTGCATGCTCACATGGGTGTGTGTGTGTGAGAGAGAGAGAGAGGGAGAAAGAGGGAGGGACAGAGACAGAGAGAGACAGACAAAAAATGGAGACACAGAGATAGAGAGAGAAAGTATGGATTATTGTTGACACTGTTTCAAGGAAAATAATCTGTAGAAAGTAAATAGAAAGTAACACATGTTGGGAGCATATTTTAAAAGACAGACAACTATATCCTGGTTAGGTAGGCAGATAGACAGGCAGACACACAAGAGTGAGAGAAAGAGAGAGAGAGTTGGTAAGACAGAGAAAGAGAGCAATGGAAGGCATGGGAAGAGAGAGAGAGAGAAAGACAGTGATGGAGGGCACTGAAGGAGAGAGACAGGAAGAGAGAGAGAGACAGAAAGGGAGAAAGAGAGAGCGTACTGTATGTCCACGTGTTGTAATAGAGATGTCAGGTGTATAGGCGTGAGGTGATGTATGGCACGGCGTGTCTCTGTGACGGTTTTATTGTTGCGCGTGTGTCTGTGGGAGGAGAAGGCTCATCATGTTAGATATTTATGTCTGCGTGTGTCTACAACAGCACGTGTGTGTGAGTGGAGTGGAGCAGAGCACATCTTCTCTTCTCTTCTCTTCTCTTCTCTTCTCTTCTCTTCTCTTCTCTTCTCTTCTCTTCCCTTCACTCCACGCTCGCCTCTCTGCCATCACTTCGCTTTTTTATTTTTATATTTTTCTCACTCTCTCTCTCTCTCTCTTTTTTCCTCTCTTCCTTTGTAGCGGCCCCAGGGCATTGCCAAAAAGAGAAATAGACAGCGTAATTGCCTCATCCCTGCCCAAGTAAATTTGTTTTTTTTTCCTGTCTTTTTTTCTCTCTTTTTCTTAAGGGGGGAGGTGGGAGGGGTCCATCTCCACAACCAACCAAACATCCCCACACACACACACACACACATACACACACACACACCACCACCACCACCCCCCTTGTGTCTAGGAAGCGCAAACAGAAAAGATAGTTGGAAAGAGAAGAAAAAAAATAGAGGAAAAAAAAGAGTAAGGGTGTGGAGAGAATGCACACGCACACACACACACACATACACACACACACACACACACACACAAACACATATTTTGAAAAAGTAAAAAGAAGCGTCGTCAGAAAATGATGAATAGTTGCTGGCCAATTACCTGGGCATCACCATATTCAGGAATTTATGTTTACATTATCAAGATGGAGTAGCGTTCCGCATGGTAATGCCTCAAAACAAACTGCATTTATTCACTCTCCGCATCTACATCAGAGTATGTCAAGTTTTGTGTGTGTGTGTGTGTGTGTGTGTGTGTGTGTGTGTGTGTGTGTGTGTGTGTGTGTGTCTGTGTCTGTGTCTGTGTCTGTGTGTGTGTCTGCATCTACAGACTACATCAACCTGTGTGTGTGTGTGTGTGTGTGTGTGTGTGTGTGTGTGTGTGTGCATTGATGCTGATGGGAGTTTCTGAATTGTATTGAGTTTCTGAATTGTGTGTATGTGTTTATGTATGTGTCTATGTATGTGTGTGTACATCTACAGAGTACATCAACCTGTGTGTGTGTGTGTGTGCGTGCGCGCATTGATGCTGATGGGAGTTTCTGAATTGTACAAAGGACTTATCAGCTCACTAATGGATGCAGTGAGGTGCACACACACACACACACACACACACACACACAAACACAAACACAAGTATACACACACACAAGCATGCATGCGTAAACTATTTTGTGATTTGTGATAATAGTTGTGTGGCATTGGCATACAGTGGTGTGGTCTCTCTCTCTCTTGCTCTCTCTCTCTCACACACACACACACACACACACACATAAATACACACATACATGCACAAACACAAACTGCCAATCAAAGCAGCCACAGGCACTACCACACACTCTGAGGCATAAATTA
>CM059280.1:16667782-16670282 GCA_030347295.1 Setipinna tenuifilis | reverse complement strand
AAGTCATTTTCTCAGTTTCACACTCTGGTGAGTTATGGTCTTTTGTTTTTGTGGGACAGCAAACCACACCCCCCACACCAAGTCTCTGACTAAGGAAGTAAACCATTACCGTGATGTTATTACACAACTCTTTAGAATGCGGACAACTGTCCTATCGACTTTGAATGGGCTACTGCAGCGTTCTTTGGTCCGATACATCTGTATAATGGCCGCTGCAAAAAAAAATGGCCAATGTCAGTAGCAACGAGTTGTCTGGACTTTAAATATCACTCGGCAGGCAGTCCTTTAACACTCTGAATCAATCTGTCTGGGCCTATTTCACAATACTGACCACTTCACTGAACATTTTGGCATATTATATATAACCCCGGGTAGCATCACACCAAGATGACTGAAATGTTAAGAAGATAAATGTTCTTCATAATATATTTGGGGGTCCATGGAATTGAATGTGGAATCTGTGGAGTCTTACATGGTTGTAAAAATGTTCTATTTTACAATGTGTTCAAACGCTTCCCTGCTTAGCGGACGCTAATGTGCAGCATTAGTCAAGTCAAGCTCTTGTGTCTGGTCCACAGAACAGCAATGGGGTGGAGAGAAACAAGTGGGAACAGAGAGCCATTGCAACAAGTTGAACTGTAATTATGGCTGTAACGCCAAGCTGAGTTTGTATAGCCCCAACATCCATCCACATTGAGCCATGCTAATCAGCTCATTTAATCGCTTGATCTTAGGCTAGCTGTGGGTTGCCATTTGAAGGATTAGCCTATTAGCCTATTAGCATTAGGCATTAGGCTGTAATGTAGATAGTTGCTAAGCTAAAAACGCAAAGGCTGAAATGCTAACAAGGCATAGACTCATGCTTCTAATGCCAGCTCTGCTAATACATTAGTGTGGAAACCCTTAACTGACACTCTCGAGACCCTGTTTTGCCTATTACTTCCTTATGAGGCTAACATAAAAGCAACACTAAGCAGTTTTCTCAGCCTTAAAATAATGTTTCTAAAATCAATTCAGTGATTCATCAACTCGCAACAGGATGAACGGCACTTCTGAATGTGCTTTGCGGCCCTCCATGGGCTATAACCACGCTATGCAAGTTTGCAAAAAAGGGGTTGCTTCTGTAATTGGATTGAGATATAAAAAAAAAAAAACAGTTCTGCTTCCAACCTGTAGGCCGACCGAAGAGGAAAAAGTGCTTTAGTGTTGTTATTTTAAAAGCAGCAGGTTACAGGTTAACCCTCCCCATAATCAAAGGTGTCAATGGCACCCTAGCTAGTGTGTGTAATGGCAAGAAGTGTTTGAAAAACGAGAGAGAGAAAGAGAGAGTGACTGTGTGTGTGTACGTGTGGGGCGTGGGCTGTGGCACTGTGCTGCCCCCGGTGGCGAGGGGTGGCAGCGCGGCACAGAGTGAGTGGCCGTGTCCGGGGCTCCAGCCTTAATTAACTGGCACAGCGGGGGCAGGTGGGTGTTTGTGCCGCTGCTGCCCGTAACACCCTGCTTCCATGGACACCTCAGCGCCGGAGTGATCTCTCCCAAGACAGCAGTGCCGTCTCTTTGAGAACACAACACTGTGTGTGTGTGTGTCTGTGGTGTGTGTGTGTTTGTGGGTATGTGTGTTTGTGTCTATGTGTGTGTTTGTGTCTGTGTCTGTGTGGGTGTGTGTGTGTGTGTGTATGTGTGTGTGTGTCTGTGTGTGTCTGGGTGTGTGTTTGTGTGTCTGTGTCTGTGTGTGTGTGTGTGTGTGTGTGTGTGTGTGTGTGAGAGAGAGAGAGAGAGAGAGAGAGACAGACAGAGAGAGAGAGAGAGCAAGAAAGAGAGAAGAAGTGTGTAATTAAAAAGTATGTGTCCTTCAGCCTCTTTTCTTACTTCCGCCATCACATTCCTCCTTCTTCTTTCTCTGTGGCTCTCTTTTTCTTTCTCTCTCTTCTCTGTGTGTGTGTGAATCCTGTCGAATCGTCTCACTTTTCATCTCCGTCTCGTCTAATTGTTCATCCTCTTCACTCCTAACCTTGCGCTCTTTCTCTCTCTTTCTTCTCCTCTCTTTCTTCTCCTCTCTCACGCCATTATCCCTCTCTGTTTCTCTCTCCAAGTCTTCTTCTCTCACCTTCTCTCTCTCTCTCTCTCTCTCTCTCTGCCTCTCTCACTTTCTTCCTCTTCGTCCTCTCTCTCCATTTCCTTTCTCCCTATCTTAAGTGTCATAGTTTGCTCCATTAAATCGAGCCTCCCAGTAATCCTCATCTCTCCTCAGTGCCATTATGGCTCTATGTGTGGCGTTCAAATTAACATTAATACTACCCAACGCAATCTTCTTCTACCCCCGCACCCTCATCTCCATCACACAGCGTGTGTGTCTGTGTGTGTATGTGTGTATGTGTGTGTGTGCGTGTTTGTGTGTGTGTGTGTGTATGTCTGTGTATGTGTATGTTTGTGTGTGTGTGTGTCTGTGTGTGTGTGTGTGTGTGTCTGTGTGCATGTGTGTGTGTGTGTGTGTGCATAT
>CM059280.1:16647782-16650282 GCA_030347295.1 Setipinna tenuifilis | reverse complement strand
TTCATCCATCTCTGTCTCTTCCTATCTCTCTCTCCATCTCTCTGTCTCTCCCTATCTCTCTCCACCTCTCAGCCTTCCCTATCTCTCTCTTCATCTCTCACTTTCACCTACTCTCGTCTTTTCCTTGAGGTCCAGGTGTACTACTACTGCTACAGACAGTGTCTCACAGACACAGTTAGCCTCACACAATTTCAGCAAGCCGTCAGTGCAGAGGACAAAAATTGCTACTAGGGTCCACTCAGACACAATGTGCACATTGTCTGCATCAGTGCATGCAAGCTTTGCTAGCACTATCCCTCGGGAAAACAAAAATCTATTTACGCTATTAAATCTCCTCAAACATGCTTTCATAACCAAACAACTTGGAATACAACGCACACTTTCATTAGTATATCTGCCCCCCGGGAGTAAAAAGTACATGAGATGCGCTGATAAACGAGGCTTTTGTCGATTTCATGCCTCAAAGAAGGAGCTGATTAGATTAGCGTAGCAGCTATGGTATTTTAAGCTAGGCATCTTTTTAGCTTCTAAATTGCTGTTTCTATGGAGAGGCAAGTGCTTATGAAGGGGCATGGATACATATTTGGATTTATATAACCCACATTCTTCTTCACTGTAGATTCACACAGTCTAAAGATATTATTTCACAACTTATGTTTGTGTATTGGAACAAATATGTCTACAACAGCAAAATCAGTATAGCTTAGGGTTATTGCTGTTTGGATATATTGTGGCTAAAATCAGTAATATAATATGAGCATAAAGGGTATTGTAATAAGAATATAAACGCGCGCGCACGCACACACACACACACACACACACACACACACACACACACACACACACACACACAGTCTGTCAGAGGTGTCATCAGCCTGTGCCAGTCTAAGACAGTGGTGGTAGTGACTAAGACAATGGTGGTGGGATGGTGGTGGTGATGGTGGTTAACAAGCCAGTGGGGATGCACATGGTGGTTCCAGTGATGGTGGTGATACTAGTGGTGATGGTGTTGATGTGGGTGGTGGATGTGATGATGGTGGTGATGTTGGTAGTCGTAGTTATGATAGTGGTGGTGATGTTGGTAGTGGTAGTGATGGTGGTGATGATGTGGGTTGTGATGGTGTTGATGGTGGTGATGATGCTGCTGGCAGTAGTGCATGTAAATGTGATGGTGGTGATGTTGGTTGTGATGGTGGTGATGTGGGTCATGGTGATGCATATTATATTACATAACATTACACTTAAAACAACCCTGCTCATACATGGGATGGGTTAAATGCAGAGGTAAAATTTTGTTTTGTGCATTGTGTGCTGTGGTGTGCTGTACTGTGTGATCACAATGACAAATTGGAATCACTTTCACTTTCAATCACTTTCAACATTTTCAAAAACTGTTTTCATTCGAAGAGCCTTTTTGAGATAGATATATGTACTTTATTAATCCCAAGCTGGGAAATTACAGTACAAGACACAAATCAAACTACAGATATGCAGATAATAACATAGTAGTAGTAGCAAAGATACTTTAGAGTAGAGATCATTTACTCTACTTAGAGTAAACAGGAGCGTAACCAAGTAAATGCAGGCGAAATAGAGGACAGTGTGCAAAGAAGAACAGGACAGCACGGCTGCACCAGCATATGGTGGGGGTCTGGCCTGGCCTGGCTGTGGTGGTGGGGGTGGTGGTGGTGATGGGGGTGGGTTATAGTGTGTGTGTGTGGGGGGGGGGGGTTGTGCTGATAGCAGTGGGACAGTGAGACAGTGCTGGTGGCAGCGGTGGGTGAAATAGGAGCGCACACAGACAGGCTGGGAAAGAGATATGGAGCTTTAATGGAGGCAGTGACTCAGGTAGCCAAGCCCAGGCCAGCCCAGCCTGCCACAGACACAGAGACAGAGATTTACTACCGTTTTTACCAGACAGAGAGGAAAAGAGAGGCAGAGAGACAGAGAGAGAAAGAGAAAGAGAGAGCGAGAAAGAGAGAGAGAGAAAGAGAAAGAGAGAGCGAGAAAGAGAGAGAGAGAGAGAGAAACTGTGAAAATCCATATGGATTCATGTCCCTCTGTTATCGTTACACATATTTGTGATGGTATTTATGGTTCTGTGTGTGTGTGTGTGTGTATACGGGTGTGTAAGTGTTTGTGTGTGTGTGTGTGTGTAGGTGAGTGAGAATGTGTGTGTGTGTGTGTGTGTGTGTATGTGTTTGTGTGTAGCTGTGTACATGTGTGTGGATGTGTGTGGATGTATCTGTGTGTGTGTATGGCTCTGTTTATGTGTTTGTGTGTGTGTGTGTGTGTGTGTGTTTGTATATGTATGTGTGTGTGTCTGTGTGTGTCTGTGTGCGTGTATATGGCTGTGCTTGTGTGTGTGTGTGTGTGTATGTATGTATGTGTATCTGTACATGTGTGTGTACACGTGTGTGTGTGAGAGAGCGAGGGCTGGGGGGGAGAGTGATGAGCTGGTGGAGTGCAGCAGGTGGGGGGGGGGGGGGGGGGGGGGGGG
>CM059280.1:16643663-16646163 GCA_030347295.1 Setipinna tenuifilis | reverse complement strand
TTTCTGGGTTTTGACATAACCAAACAAGGTAACAAGAAACGAGCAGTCACAGACACTCTCAGAACACACTGCATTTATTGCACTGCACATTTCCCCCATAGACAATGACACACAAACTGAACGCATGGGACACTGGGACAGGACAGACTAACCATCAACAAATCCCATCTCTACCCATAGTGCCAGTGTGTGTGTGTGTGTGTGTGTGTGTGTGTGTGTGTGTGTGTGTGAGAGAGAGAGAGAGAGAGAGAGAGAGCGAGAGAGATGAAAACGGTAGACAAATATAGAGACAAAAGGAAGAAGTGAATGACGAAAGAAAAGGATGAAGGGGTGAAAGAGGGAGGGAAAGGCGCAGGGAGAGAGAGGGATAGTGTAGTGGCGTAGATGCCAGTAACACATCCATGCTGTCAAACTACAGGGTGTAAAAAAGGAATAAAAACAATGATTATACACACAGAGAAAAAACAACACTGGAGTGGATGGTGAGTGTTCATTCTGTAGAACAAGGGTGGCAGACATGGGATTTTTAGCAAAAAGAAGGAAATGACTGAGGGGGAAAAAAAGATGTGAAAGATCAGAAGTGTGAAGCAGAAAGGAGCAGGGGAGTTGAACCTCACTAAATTTAAAAGAGTTACTTCTGTGACAGTTACTGTTCTACTCCATATCTCTTGCATGAATGCTTTGGCAATATGGTTGCTCTTTTTGTCAAGAACATTGAGTTGGGTTTATTTGAGTTGAGTTTAGTTGTTTAAACCCCCCAGAACCCTTGAACCACTTAAAAAAACTCAAATGAACCATTGTATGAATAGCAGATACTTAAAAAAAGGTCATTACAAACCAAACCCTAACTACACAAACATCGTGATGCTCGAAGGCATCTGGCCATTGACATGACCAGCTACTACAATCAGCTATTGAAATCAGACCTGTGTGTGCACCAATACAATTTTTGTCTTGTCTAAAGTTCTCTTTAGTTTTCTTTGCTTCTTTGCTTCTTTGCACACACACACACACACACACACACACACACACACACACACACACACACACACACACACACACACACACACACACACACACATATGTACATATACACACACACACACCTACATGTTTACATACAATTACATATACACACTAGAAGAGAGGAGAGGAAAGCAGGCGGGTTTGGGGCCTGTTCTCTTTGATTCTTTGCACACACACACACACACACACACACACACACACACACACACACACACACACACACACACACACACACACACACACTTACATTTACATATACACACACACACCTACATGTTTACATACAATTACTTATACACACTAGAAGGGAGGAGAGGAAAGCAGGCTGGTTTGGGGGTGTTGAGTGATTTGTCGTTCCTTCAGCAGAACAGGGTCTTCAGCAACAGCACCTCTCCACCCCACTTCTCCCCTTTCTCTCCCTCCATATCGCTTTCTTTCTTTCATTCGTTAACCTTTCTTTATTTCTTTTTCTTTATCTCTCTTTATTTTAGGTTTCCATTCTGCATTTTTTCACTCCTTTTCACAGAACTGCAGTGCTTACCCCCCCCCTCTCCGTCTCTCTCTGTCTCTCTCTCTCTTCTCTCCCCTTCTCCTTTTCCCTTCTGTTCTGTTCTTTTCTTCTCCATGACTGTGCTCCTTTTGTGTGATTGCTTTATTCTCCGTCTGATAATTCCTCTCAACATTTACACCTTTCTCCTCTTCTTTTTATTCCTCTCCTCTCTCCTGCTGTCCCTCCCACTGTCCCTCTCTCTCTTTTCCTGCGCCTTCCCCTCCCTCTTTCACCCTTCTTCCTTTTACTCACTTCTTCCTTTTGTCTTTATATTTTTCTATCATTTTTTCTCTCTCTCTCTTGCTCTCTCTCTCTGTCTGTCTCTCTCTCTATCTCTGTGTTCTGCCTGCATCTGTGCATGTTTCCATCATCATCATTATCTCTCTCACACACTCTCTCTCGTTTTCACTCATACACACCCCCTCTTGCTCTCTCATACACACACTCTCTCTCTTACACTGCCCATCTCCCTCTCTTTCTAATACACTCTCTAACATCTCTTTCTGTCTCTGCCTCTGTCTCCGTCTCTCTCACACACACACGCCGCCCACCTCTCTCTCTCTGTCTCTCACTGGGCGTGTGTGTGTGTGTGCGTGTGTGTTTCCTCCAGAAGACAGGAAGCTGTTTGTGGGCATGCTGGGGAAGCAGCAGAGCGAGGAGGACGTGCGGCGCCTCTTCGAGACCTTCGGCCAGATCGAGGAGTGCACTGTCCTCCGGGGGCCCGACGGGGCCAGTAAGGGTCAGCACACACACACACACTTCAGTAACACACACACACACACACACACACACACACACACACACACACACACACACACACACACACACACTTTAAACACACACACACACACTTCAATAACATACACACGCACATTAAATAAAACTGCACACACTTAAATATTTCAATAACATACACATACACTT
>CM059280.1:16633663-16636163 GCA_030347295.1 Setipinna tenuifilis | reverse complement strand
TACTCATCCTTTATTCACTCTTTCCATTTCATTTCCTCTTTGCCTGCTGTGTTCCCCTGGCCCCCCCCCCCCCACCCCTACTCCACACACACACACACACACACACACACACACACAGTCACACACACATGTGCATGCAAACACACATACACAGACACAGCCACACAGACACGCACAGACTCATGTAAGCACGCACACACACACACACACACACACACACACACACACACACACACACACATACACACACACACACACACACACACACACACACACATACACACACACATCCCTTCAGCCATGATTGTTCAGTCGCATCACCCTCTGCAGACTGAAGGGAGGGGAAAGAAAGGGGAGGGTAAGGGAGAGGGAGAGAAAGGGCTGGAATGATGACAAATATATTTGAGCAAATATATACTTGGGTTTGGTGAACACTTCTGGAAAGACAAAGGAAGGACAATGGGAATGATGCTGCTGCAGGAGAGAGATAGATAGATAGATAGAGAGAGAGAGACAGAGAAACAGTGACAGAGACTTTTGACTTTTAAACCTTTATTACAAATTCACAAAAGCAATAGGTAATACAACTTCAAAGTGATAAACACGTCAGGAACCACAACAGACACAATTAGTTGCCAGATACAGAAATTTCTAATAAATTATTAAATAGCACCATTTTTAAGTGTACACAAGGCACCGAGAGAGAAAGAGAGAGAGAGAGAGAGAGAGAGACAAAGAGAGAGAGAGACGAGGGAGCAAGGAAGAGAGACGGAGGGAGGGAGGAAGAGAGAGGGATGGAGAAAGATATAGAGACAGAGACAGAGACAGTGGTCCAGAGCTGTAGCTCTTGGTTCCCCATCATCAGGCCAGAACTGAAGAAGCCTTTTGGCTGAAAAGCAAAAACGTCTTCAAGCTCCAAAAACAAGTGCAGTTGCTTACAACTTAGCCTCTTTTGACAGTGAAAAACAAAACCACTTTTCCCTCAAACACTGAGGACCAGTGGCTCGACAGAGAGAGAGGGAGCATCAGATGGAGTGAGTATTGGCTGTTGGCTGTGCACCCTACTCCCCCCCTGCTCTCCCCCCTCTGCTCACCCCTGCCCCCCCCCACTGGTTCCCCCTGCTCCAGTCCCTGGCAAGCACAGGTGACAGGGCCAGCGGGCCAGCTAATTACCTCCCTGGGCTGCACTGCTGTGGCAGATCTATCACAGAGCCTCACCTGAGTGCCCATGCACCAGGACCAGGGTCATCCGGGGACAGGTGACGTGACAAAAGGCAGAGACAAACACAAACACAACACCCTGCACACAAACACAGCTACTGCCTGTAAGGGGGGTAAACATGCTAATGAACTGCACTATGTGACTGGTGGTAGCTTGTGTGAAGAGATAGAGAGAGAGAGAGAGGGAGAGAGAGAGAGAAAGGGAGAGAGGGAGGGAAAGAGAGAAAGTAAGAGAGAAAGTTAGATATAGAGAGTGGCAATGCACTAGAATTGAATTGAATTGAGAGACAGACAGAGACAGAGACAGAGAGAGAAAGAGAGAGAGAGAGAGAGAGAGAGAGAGAGAGAGAGAGAGAGAGAGTATGTGTGTTAATGAAAGTTTCTCCTGTCAGTTTAATGAGTTTAAGCTTTTTGGGAAACTTTATTCTGGATCACATTTCAATAAGTAAACATTGCTCTGTCTGGATAGCTGTTTATTCCAACACATCAAACCACATGTGCAACTTTATACTCATATCACGGTCCAGCAGACATCATCAGTCTCACCAACTTGGTGAGGAAATGATGATTATATAAAGATGGCTTATTGAATAGAAAAGAAGTGGGACTGTACACTGACCCTTGAGGTACCCCAACAAAACACACTTTGACTTGAACACCTTCCAACATGACTCTCTCCAGAGATACCTCTTAAGAGCCGGCCATAAAACCAGAGGGTCAGCAGTCCGAGAGATGCCCAGTTGATTAGTTCCACTATTGGTTTAGTGTGTGTGTGTGTGTGTGTGTGTGTGTGTGTGTGTGTGTGTGTGTGTGGGTGGGTGGGTGGGTGGGTGTGTGTGTGTGTGTGTGTGCGTGGGTGTGTTTGTGTCTGTGTGTGTGTGTGTTTGTGTGTGTGTACAGTATGTGTGTGTTTGTGCGTACACGTGTGTGTGTGTGTGTGTGTGTGTGTGTGTGTGTGGAACTTCATACTGGTGCCAGACGATAACAAAATACTCGGTGGCAAATTGTGCTGACCACAAGATTTCCCCTAACAGATAACAGAGAGTCATCCAGCAGCATGAAACAAGTTTGATGGAGCTGATGATTATCAGATCACTGTCAGAGAGTTCAGACTCTTGCTGAACACCCATATGCTGTACTTGATGCAGACAGAAAAGCCTCTCTGGTAGCGTGAAGTTTCTCGATGTGAGATCGGCCATGCTCTAGCAACAGAGACCATACACCCTACCCTAGACTATGTATGTGAGGAGGAAAATGTCTGACTGATGGGTTTAATATA
>CM059280.1:16616163-16621163 GCA_030347295.1 Setipinna tenuifilis | reverse complement strand
TGTGTGTGTGTGCGTGTGTGTGTGTGTGTGTGCGTGCAAACATCATTCATTGTGCCCGAGGGGCATGCCTTCCCCAGCGTTTCCCCTTATTGCATGTGACAGTAGGGGCCAGCAGCGAGCAGAGAGGCGGCCAGGAGACCACAGCAGAAAGGTCAGAGGGTGGGGGAGAGCGGAGGAGAGGAAATTAGAGGAGAGGAGATTTAAGGAGAAAAGAAGAAGAGAGGAGAGAGGAGAGGAGAGAGGAGAGGAGAGGAGATTAGAGGGGCAGAGAGAGAAGGGGGAAAGAGGAGGAGACGAGAGAGGAAGAGATGAGAGGTAAGGAAAAAGAGAAGGAGGGGAAAGCGGAGAAGAGGAAAGAGGGAGAGAAGGTTAGGATAATAGGAGAGGAGAGGAAAAAGAAAGATGTGAGAGGAGCTGAAAAAGAAGCAGAAGAGGAGGCGAGAAAGGGAGAGGAGAAGAGAAGAGAGGGAGAGAAGAAGAAAGAATAAAGGAGACAGAGAAGGAGAAGAGAGAAAGTGGAAAGAAGAGAGAGGCAAAGAAAGGAGAGAGAGAGAGCAAGTGGTGAAGAGAAAGAAGGGTTAGGAGGAGAGGAAGTGAAGAGGAGAGGGAGGTGAAGAAAAGAGAGAGAGTGCAGAGTGGAGAGGAGAAAGAGGAGAGGATAAGAGAGTGAGAGGAGAGAAAGAGAAAGAAAAGAGAGAGTGCAGAGTAGAGAGGAGAAAGAGAGGATAAGAGAGGGAGAGGACAGAAAGTGAGGAGGAGAGAGGGAAGCAGTAGGTTGGAGGAGAGAGGGAGACATCGGGCAGGAAAGAGAGGGAGAGGAGAGAAAGTGAGTTGGAGAGAAAGACAAGGAAAAGAGAAAGAGAGTGCAGAGAGGAGAGGATAAGAGAGAGAGAGGAGGAAAGAGAGGAGCAGTAGGTTGGGGGAGAGAGGGAGACATCGGGCAGGGAAGAGAGGATAAGAGAGGAGAGAAAGTGAGGAGGAGAGAGGGAAAGGAGAGAAAGAGAGGAGGAGAGAGTGGAGCAATAGGTTGGAGTAGAGAGGGAGCGGAGAGAGAGAGAGGAGGAGAGAGGGAGCAGTAGGTTGGAGGAGAGATGGAGACATTGGGCAGGGAAGAGAGGATAAGAGAGGGAGAGGAGAGAAAGTGAGGAGGAGAGAAAGAGAGGAGAGAGGGAGCAGTAGGTTGGAGGGCGTGTCCCTGTATTGATTGGGCTAATTGGAATGGCATCTGTGGAACAGCACCAGATGCACCCCTGCTACCCGGGGTGAGACATCGGGCACTGTGCGTGTGTGTGTCTGTGTATGTCTGTGTCTGTGTATGTGTGTGTGTGTGTGTGTAAGACATCGGCCACCTTGTCACAGTGCAGCCTGAAGCATACTCCTGCTGGAGGTGTGTGTATGTGTGTGTGTGCGTGTGTGTGTGCGTGTGTGTGTGTGTATTGGCAGGCATGTGTGTGTTGAAGAGAAACCAACTACAGACGGAAAAAAGTCTGTGATTCTATATTGGACAATGTTTTGTTTTTCTCAGTGTTTTTTGTCCATCAGAATGTGCACAATGTGGATAAAGTGTATTTTTGTGTGTGTGCTTGTGCACCTGTGTGCATCCATGTGTATATGTTTGTGGAGAAGATTAGATGTTGGTCTGTGTGTGTGTGTGTGTGTGTGTGTGTGTGTGTGTGTGTGTGTGTGTGTGTGTGTGTGTGTGTGTGTGTGTGTGTGTGCGTGTGGGATGAGAGGGAGTATGAGTCTGTTTGCATGTGTGTGGGTGGATGTGTGAGAACACGTAAGTGTGTTTGTGTGGGTGTGTGCATGTGGGTGTGTGTGTGTGCATGCTTGTGAGGAGGGGTGTGTGAGTGTCTAATTGGGTAAGCGAGAATGTGTGTGTGTGTGTATGTGTGCGTGTGTGTGTGTGTGTGTATGTGTGTGTGTGTGTGTGTATTTTTGTGTGTGTGTGTTTGGGCGTGGTGGTCACTGCATGCTGTTTCTCCCGGCTGGCGCCTGCATGTTTCCATAGCTGTGTGTGTGTGTGTGTGTTTGTGTGTGTGTGTGTATGTGTTTGTGTGTGTATGTGAGAGTGTGTGTGCGTGTGTGTGTGTGTGTGTGTGTGTGTGTGTGTGTGTGTGTGAGTGTGAGTGTGTGTGTGTGTGTGTGTGTGTGTGTATGTGTGTGTGTGTATGTGTGTGTGTGAGTGTGTGAGTGTGAGTCATGTTGTTGTTTACTCTGTCTGCTTTTCAGCTCCGCGCCACTTTGGATGGATCCTCTCCAAGCTAACTGGAGCACGGGGAGACAGGAGAACAGGGCCAAGACTGGGGGAAAGAGAGAGAGAGGGGGAGAGAGGGAGAGAGAGGGAGAGAGAGAGAGAGTGGGGGGCAGACAGAGAGACAGAGAGCAATGGAGGGATAGAGAGATGGAGGGATAGAGACAGAGAGAGAGAGAGATGGTGGGAGGGAGACAGAGAGACAGAAAGCAATGGAGGAATAGAGAGGTGGAGGGATAGAGAAAGAGAGATAGACAGACAGGCAGAGAAAGAGAAAGAGAAACAGGGGAGGAAAGAAAGACAGAATGAGAGGCACAGTAGAGGAAAAGAGAGGAAGAGTGAGGCGAAGAGGGATTCCAGGATGGAGAGAAGGGTGGGGAGAGAAAGAGAGGGTTAAAAGGAAAGGAAGTATGGCAGAGGAGGGAACGGATGGAGAAATATATATATGGAAGGAAGAGAGCAGGCGCGGCTGCTTCATATGGGCAGGTGGGGCAGAGCCCTCCCAAAGATTCCTCCACTAAGAAAACTAGATCCATTGATTAATAGTAAATAAAATGTTGTTTTATAAATGCAATGCGAACGAGAATCCTTTTATGTTTTGTTAAACATCATTAATAATTTGTAAGAGAAAAGTTTGCTTGTCTTGATCACCGCCACACTGTAGCTGCTATTACGTTGAATTCTATCGCTAGAGGGGCAGACGATCTCGCTGCCCCAGCTCCCTATTGTCAGTCTATGTAAATCTGTGCGCAGACGCAGAGAACACTGCAGAAAAAGCCATAGGAAAAAGCGCGGGTTTGTAGACGCCCACGGGGCAGAATTTATTCTGCCCTACCCGGAAAAGATCCTTCACTGTACGTCAGCCTTCTACTGTCTATGTATATTACTCCGCACGTCACCCAGTCAGTAGTATAGTTTAAACCATGGCGACCGAACATGCTTGCAATAGCGTGGAGTTTCTCTTGGAGAACTCTTTCGAACGACTCGATATAGGAACTAAATTGCCAGTATGACGTCTTGGACCCTATAAGCCAGACATACATATCGTTTAGCAAACGAAGGACAAGGGTAGGTCATTTAATCAGACGTTTTCACGTTCGTGGTATGATAAAAAGCATTGGCTCTATGGTTGCCCAGAACGAAATAAAATGTTCTGTTTTTCATGCTTGTTCTTTCGTTCTTCTATCATGGGTGGACAAGGGGGTATTTGGAACAGTGTAGGTGTGTGTGACATGAAGCATTTTTTCAAAAAAGGCGAAAAACACGAGCCTAGCAAGTCACATCTGAGTTGTGCTATAAAACTAGCCATGCTAGAGAATGCTAATATCGCAGCACAGCTCCATTAGGGCTACAGTGAGTGTGTTCGAAACAGTCCGCTTGTCTCACGTTAGTTTCCCTTTAGGAATTACAAGTTACTCTACTCTACTACGGCTCTTTGCCCATGGAGCGACAATAAATGTCACATCATGCACGAATGTGATACAGTTCATTAATAACAAAAGGCAGGGTTTTAGTTATGTTACTTCAAGATTTCCTTTGGCTTTATTAATATAAATTATAAGACATTTTTGCCAAAAGCATGCCTAAACTTGCAAACAAGTAACCACGATTCACTTAAAAACCAAGTTTTACTTAATCACACACATATATTTCAGGCAAATAGCGTCTACAGGCATGATATACAATGTTTTTGATTATTTACTTTCCACCAGTAAACCAATTTTGCCCCCTGTTCGCGTTTCTGAGGTGACAGTTTTTCCTTTTCCCTTTATTTTGTGCGTAGGCATGGGTGAGGTGCGTGTAGGTGCGCGCATTTTCCCCATCAAGGTTGCTTTTTAAAGATAGGGGCATACGCGCTCCTTAGTGCATGTTATGAGTTAATTGTAATAAACTCGGTCATCATCAGCCTATCTGCCCTACCTTTTTTTCTACCCACGAGCCGCTACTGGAAGAGAGGAAGAGGTCTGCCTGGCAGAGAGATAGAGAAAGACATACAGAGAGAGAAGGTGAGAAAGAGAGAGAGACATAAAAAAGAGTGGGATGGTACCTTGTTAATAAGTAAGTGAATGGTAGAGATAGATAGAGAGAAAAAGATTGAGAGCGTAAAAGGGGGTCTGTTCGGTGGAGAGAGACAGAAAGATAGAGATAGAGATTGAGGTGGAGAGAAAGATAAAGGGGTAAAGAAAGAGAGGAGAGAGTCTGGTTGGATAGACAAGGAGGTTGAGATAGAGAGGACGATAAAGAGAGCGTGGAGGAGAGTCTGTTTGAGTAGAGAAAGAAATGGAGGGATAGAGAAAACAAGATGGAGAGAAAAAGATAAAGAGAGCGTGGAGGTTTGGTTGGTTGGAGAAAGAAAGTGAGAGTGACAGAGAGAGAAAGAGATGAAGACAGAGAGAAGGAGAGCATGCAGGGTGGTCTGGTTTGGTAGATAGATAGATAGATAGATAGATAGATAGATAGATAGATAGATAGAAATAAAGAGAGTGTGAAGGGTGATCTGGTTTAGTAGAGAAAGAGGGAGAGAGAAATAGAGTGAGAGTGAGAGAGAGAGATGAAGAGAGCGTGGTGACTGATCTGGTTTAGTAGAGAGAGAGAGAAAAGACAGAGAGAAAGAAAGAGGGATTCCTTTCTCTCTCCCTCTATCTCACCATCTCTCTCTCTCTCCTTTTGCTTTATTGAAACATGCACAGGCGTATAAAATTATAATGAATTTATGAACTGTATTTATTTATTTATTTTTATTATT
>CM059280.1:16608663-16611163 GCA_030347295.1 Setipinna tenuifilis | reverse complement strand
CCCTCTCTCTTTCTCCCCCCACCCCCTCTCCCTGTGTGTGTGTGTGTGTGTGTGTGTGTGTGTGTGTCCCCAGCAGCAGATGATGCAGCAGCAGGCTGCCCTCATGGCGGCGACCCAGGGTTCCTACCTGAGCCCCATGGCGGCCATCGCCGCTGCACAGATGCAGCAAATGGCAGCTTTTAATGTCAACGGCCTGGTGGCGACGCCCATGACTCCCTCCTCAGGTGAGTGTGCGCACATACACACACACACACGCACACACACACACACACACACATGTGCCACACACACACACACAATTGTACAAAATCTCTCTCTCTCTGTCTTTCTCTCTTTCTCTCACACACACATAATCACACACACACACACACACACACACACACACACACACACACACACACACACACACACACACACAGCATGCCTCCTCCTCCTCCCCACATCTTACACCCCCACCCCCCCATAAGTGCTGCCTGCGACACCCAGGAGCCATTTAGCACTGTCACCACAGTGAAACACACACACACACACACGCACACACACACACACACACACACACACACACACACACACACACACACACACACACACACACACACACACACACATAAGCTCTGGAGAAGCAGATATTTCTAAACCGACAGTGGTAGTTTGCTCAAACAGGTAGATTTTCAACTTGTGTCAGACTTCAGGGAGGTGTTCAAGTAGAACCTAACAACAATTAAATCTCTATAAGAAGCACCGCGAGGGAGTGAGTGTTATATGAGTGAGTGGAATTATAATTGAGGCTCTGTGTAAAAGCAAGGCATGTTTGCCGTACACCTGTCTGCCTTTCTCTTTGACGCAGCTTTTCATTTCCATTTTATTTACCTAGTGCTTCCTTAGGGGATTTGTGGGACTCTAAAGAGACTCGATCAAAATCACAAAAATAAATAAGTAAGTAAATAAATAGACAGACAGACAGACAGACAGACAGACAGACAGACGGTGGCAGGTTGTGGTGAAAAAGATGCAGATACCAAATCCTTGCAGCTCCAGGATAACTGAAAAAGTAAAATGTTAGCTAACTATAACACAATTGTTTTCTTCTTTAAGTGCTTACATGTACATACAGTTCAATAGCAGCAATAGAAACTCATCACTGAAGGCACCATTTTAATATTTATTTCTTGAATAACCCTTTAAAAGGTATACATCTCCTGATTAAGCTATGTTCTTTTAAAGCTAACAAGCAGCCTGTTGCCAGTCCAAGAACAAAGATCCTTCTAAAAGTGGAGGGGAAGTGCTGCCTAGCAACTGACTGTCTATGATGAAAGCATTGTGAAACATTAAGAGCCATTGTTTACAAAGTGCTTTTGGATCTGTGTTGTTGTCGTCGGCTGTCTTCAGAGAAAAGTGTTATGTTGTGGGCTGCTTGCTTTAGTTTAGATAGTCACGTATGAAACAGACACACGAACATGACTTCACTGTAGATCTGTGCAGGTTTACTGAGGAGAGAACTTCTTTTTCGACACATCCATCTATAAATACAAGAAACGTCTGTCTGTCACTCTGTCTGTTTCACGCACAACTCTTGAACCATTTGCTCCACTAAGCTCGAATTGGGTAGGTGTCTTGCTAATGGTACGAATGAGTGCAGTGCCATGTTTCATGTTGTTAGAACAAAAAATGCCAAATATATCAGTAAAACGAGCTTTAATTGCCTTTTGTCTGTGTGTCACTCTGGGCACCATAGCCACTTCCCCCTCTCACAACAACACGGCTGCATCAACAGGCTCTGCACTGGTACATATAATTAGTACATCTGTAGGGCACAGCGCCAACTAGTGGTGTGTGTACATACAAGCGCAGCAGTGTAAAGCACATACATCACCAAAAGGACATGTGTAAGGGGGAGAGTGCTGTATGCCCCAATCTCATGGGTGCCATCATGACATGAAGCCCTTAGACTAGAGCATGATGGGAGATGATTTATAATACCCACCCCTCCCCCAAGGGCACTGCCATCACTCCCACACCCCCTACACCCCCCCCCAACCACAGCCCCTCTGCGACAGCCATCATCAGCACCATCATCGTCCATCAGCTTCCGACTTGTTTGTCCCGACGTCCGGGAACGCAGCCAGCACCAGAGCCAGCAGCCAGCAGCCAGCACCAGTATGAGTGTGAGTGTGAGTGTGTGTGTGTGTGGGAGTGTGTGAGTGTGAGTGCAAGTGTGTGTGTGAGTGTGAGTGTGAGTGCAAGTGCGAGTGTGTGTGTGTGCGCGTGTGTGTGTGCGAGTGTGAGTGTGAGTGTGTGTGTGTGCGAGTGTGTGAGTGTGTGAGTGTGAGTGTGTGTGTATGAGTGCGAGTGTGAGTGCGAGTGTGAGTGCAGTGACTTTCCCACGCAGCAAAGAGTCCTTGACTGCACGGCCGTAAGAGCGAAAGATTTGTCACAGATAATCCCGCCTCCCTCTCGCTGACCCATGGCTGCCACCCCCCCCCCCCCCCCCAAACACACA
>CM059280.1:16566163-16583663 GCA_030347295.1 Setipinna tenuifilis | reverse complement strand
CCTCCTCAGCCGAATGAGACTTGCAGTGCGTACATACTTACACTGCACCAGTGTGTTCCTAAGTAAGGCTGCCTTTAAGTAAGGCTGCCTCTCTAGCAGCATCAAATATGCCTTGAGTGGAGAGACAGATACCATTAAGCTGTATGGGGATAAAAATGAAAGAGAAAAGAAAATGATGGGCCAACCTGAGGCCATTTCAAAAGGGCTAATTTTGAGTGCAGATGGTCCTCCTCTTCCACAGACTGGTTTGAGTAAGGCATCATTTCGATTCTGCAGGGAGGCCCCAGGCCCTGTAGGATGCCTAGGGTTGCCAAGACTAAGGCCCTAAGGTTGTTTAGGACACCGAAGGACACTAAGGGTGTCCCTAGTTTAGGCCATTTAGAATTAGTAGGGTGATCAGGACTAGGGCCTTAGGCTATTTTTAATACCAAGGTTGCATGAGTTGAACGACCTTTCGTAGCAATCTTTTCTTTTCCTTTTGGTTCCTTTTCTTTCTTTCTCTCTTCATGCCCATGTGTCTTTTTTCCCTCAGTTTTTTTCTTCTGTATATGTGAAAGTACAGTGCATGCAAAATTGCAGGCCCATAATGAAAGCCATTAGTTGAGACAGTGCCTTTGATACATACCACATGGTCATCACTGCATCACTTTACCTGAAAAACTACTCTGATGTTCCAGTGTGGAGTTTTCAGCGTGCGGTGCTTTTTCCCGACTTCCTGTTATTTAAAAGTGTCAGCGTTGAGGTTTTTACACCGTGACTCCAGGGGAATTTTAGATGAATAATGAAATGAATTAATTAATCTTAGACGTCTACAATCAAGGCAGATCACACACAAAGACTTTACCTCGAATGGTCCCTCTTGCCTTTTCTGGAAACACAAAGAAGGACAAAAGCGGAAAGCTAAAAAAATAAAATAAAAAAAAAGATTGCATCACATCTCTGTGGGTTTAATAGCAGACATATTATAAAAATTTAACAAGCCCTTTCTCCAGAGTAAAAAGGAGAACAAAGAGAAGTTGGCTTTGTGTTCTGAGGAGTCTTTTCATGTTCTGACTGCAGAAGCATTAAATTCTGATGCGGTTCTCCCCCCGTGGGTATCGTCATGAGAAGAAGAAGAACGCTCTTTAGCGGATCTGCCGGCTTGGGCTGCAAAACCCGCAAGTGTGCCAAGCCACACAGCCATGCTGCAGGAATGCCGTCTGTCTCAGGCTGTCTCAGGCTGTCTCGCTGTGGAGACCCACGGCTGGGTACCAGCTGAGCCTGTTCTTACGCTGTCTACCAGTCACCCTCACTGGAATACAAACGCAGCCGTGACACACTAACAGTTCTCACTCCTCCAAACCCCTCAGTGAGGAACCCATTTCGTTGTGTCACCATTGCTATGCAGTGATAGGCAACCTCAGAAGCTAAAGAAGCTTCGGAAGCTAAAATCCAATAGCATGTATTCCTTACAACTTTTACCCAAATCAGCTGATTCTAATCTCCCCAGATAGGTGGAGGAGTTGGTCGGTGGAATAACCTGTATTAACTGCATAGGTAGGACCAGGTGATTTGAAATATGTGGTGTTGGATTGTAGCTTCTAAATCCCATCACTCGCCCACTTGCTCACTGTCACTATGGGACCATAGTCAGCAGGGCCGTATTAAGCCAATGTGGTGCCCCTGGGCACTATACTTCACAGGTGCCCCCCCTGTTCAGATTATCATTATTATTGTTGTTGTTATGAAATTAGTGTTCATGACGAGTTATGTATGGCCATTTAACAATTTCAAGTGAATAACATACAAATTTACGAAAAATATATTTTAAGTTTGTCATGTGGTGCCCCACCAAATGTTTGGTGCCCCTGGGCACTGTGCCACTGGCCCTTATGGATAATCCGGCCTTCATAGTCAGGGGTCTTCCAGGGGTAAGCCAGAGAAGCACTTCAGCTTCAGCCTCTCCACTGTCTGTGAGGAGAGTTCTGGAGACCCTTTTTTTGTAAGGATTGGGAATCTGTTTGAAATTCTGTGATTTGTTACATACAATATATACAAAATTAATGCACTTTGTCTTTCTCTCTCCCCCTCTCTCTGCCCTCCTCTCTCTCTTTCTCTCTCTCTCTCTCTCTCTCTCTTAGGATGAAGGGCCGCAACTCCTTATTTCCACAAGTGCAGTATAAGTACAAGACTTTCCGCTCTGCTACATATCACAAGAGAAGGGTGGTCCCTTGACTCTACGGGGAAGATTTCAAAAACAGGCGAATGAAACAGAGAGATGGGAGGAACATGAAGATTCTTTTCATGGCAGTTTTTATTTTCTTATTTTCTCTTCTGTCCTTGCCCCCCCTTTTTTGTTTTTGCTTCGGCGTCTGCGAAAGAAGATGTTTTGCAGAGACCAAATTTTTGCTGCTGTTTTTAGAAAGGAGGAGAATCTTTATAGACACATTATGCTCAAAGCATGCTGACAGATATAGAGTTGTGCACACACACACACAGACACACACACACACACACACACACACACACACACACACACACACACACACACATACATATACACCTACACACATGCACTATCCACACAGTCAGACTTAAATTCCCACTTCCACAAACATACACAAACCGACATGATCAACAATATGCACAGCGTATTTTAATATCTGCACATATATGAACATCCGTGTGCACCAGTGTATAAATAAACATAAACAGTACATACAATGTACAGATCGCAGACACAGACACAGACACACATACACACACACACACACACACACCAGCCTGCTGCCATTTTGGTTTTTGTGCCTACACAGGTGTCCTGATCTGCACCAGGGTCCGCTCTGGAACGACAGTAAAGAGAAGAGGAGAATCCAGGATAATTTACATGCATCATTCCTTAGGATATAGGGACCAAAGGACTAAACGCTTTTTAAAAAGAATATAAATATATGAATATAAATATATAAATATATATTTAAAAACTCTTACCTTGTAGCTGCAAGTATTCCAATTTAGTAGTAGTTGAGAGAAAACTCATTAATTCAGTATCCAGTAGCCTAACTAAGGTTAAAAAAAAGAGGGGAAAAAAGTATGTACTTAAGACCCACAGGAAGAGGAGCTGTGATTGGTCGGTCTGGTAGCTGTTTTTTTGCACCAGGAAGTAGAGTGGGGGAACTGTAGTATAGAAATGTAGATTTGCTAATTTTGCTGTAGCTTTTATTTTTCTTTTTGTTATTTTTTATTTTTTTTGTTTTCTAAAGTCTAAAATATAATACTTGAACTTGTACAGAAAAAGGAAAAAGGTCAAACACAACAAAAACCTGTTGAAGTGAGCAGAAAAATGTTAGCAGTCTTCATCATGAAGGACAGTGGTCATCTGCTCTTGAGCCGCTGAATAAATACATGACTTGATGACCACATGCCAGACCACAAACAGACAGGTCTTCAAGAGGACCTTTTGGAGAAAGAGGACAAAGAAACAACACCAACAACAACAACAACAAAAACAACAATAACAACAACAACAACAACAACAAAAACAAAAAAATGTCAAATGAACTAAAAAGCCCTTTCTAGATGTCTGTGCTGGACCTGGGTTCAGGGCTTCCCATAAGCCTGTGTGTTCAAGCGACAATCCACTGTAAAGGCCAAGCGAAATGGACATGGTGACTTTTTCTTTTTGCTTCAGTCCTTTCCTTTTTAATTCCTCCTGATGCTGTTTTGTACTATGACAAAGGGGAAGAGTTAACAGGAAACTGATCCGAGATTGGCACTGAATTTTGGATCTCCTGAGAAAGAGCACATGGAAGACATAAAATACTTAAAGGATAAACTATTTAAACTGCCTGATGAGTGGACTCATCTATCATCTTTCTCGACATCATCATCATCGACATATCAACAATGCTGAGTTAAAAAAAAAAAATCAAAATACAATAAAACAAAACAATAAAAATAACAGATTGGATGTGTACTGTACGGCACATCTAAGTTCTCAAACACTTTCAGAGCAGCTCCTCTTCCTGCAGAACCCATAAGCTCTAAGGATACTTACCTTGCAAAGGGCAACACGCAAAAGCACCTCTGGCGAACTCTACCATATGCACCATGCAAGACATATTTGGTCTGTTGTGGAACAAAAAAAAAGAGACAAAAGCTTTTGAGAGCTCACTTAAGCTCACTAGTCTAATCAGCTGTACATGCCACTGTTGAACATGCTCTCTCTCTCTCTCCTTACACCCTTTCTTGTAGTCTCAACATGATGCAGCCTGAACTTTAGCCATTCCCAGGGTGGGCATTGGAGGGAGGGGGGGTGTTACCTTATTCTACCCTACCCCACCCTTTAAGCACCATGAGTACATTCCAAGCAGCTCAGCCGTCACCCACAAAAAAAGTGACTTCATTTGGAGTTGGTTTGACCCTGTCCAGCCCCCTGTCCAAGCATTTGTTTGCCAGCTATGAAGAATGTCAGCCTGTTAGGCACTAAATCACTATCTTTTTTTCCCCAGCAGTGTGTCAGTTATGTTCACCTAAAGATTGACATTTGTGAAAGGTAAACGAAAAAAAAAACACACAAGTTGTCAGATACTTTCAAGCACTTGTCCCCTGCCCCAAAAGATTGCTAAGAAGCCGCAGAGTGTGTATGTGTGCTGTATGTGTCTGTTTGTGTGTGTGTGTGTGTGGGAGAGAGAGAGAGAGACAGAGAGCTTGTGGAGAGAGAAGGCTGTGAGCTGGACATAAGATGGAGGCATATACAAGGATGTCAACAACTGAACCTCATTCCTTCTCAGCCCTGTGATGAACCAGCATGTCAGCACCTCGAGCGCTGCCTTCATCCTTTAAAGCCCTTGCAGAACTCTCCCTCCTGCCCTTCCTCCTCCTCCTCCTCCTCTTCCTCCTCATTCTCCTCTTCCTCACCACCCACCACCCTAAGGGACCAAATCTGTGCCATCCCAATTTGTAGCCTTTACTTTGCCCAGGGACCAGCGACTGCGTCTTTGGGAGCCCCGATTGCAAGCAGAACTAAAACCAACAAACAAATCAGTGTTTCAGAGAGAGATGCCTGCAGCCTGTGGGTGTGTGTGAGTGAGTGTGTGTGTGTGTCTGCATGTGTGTGTGTGTGTCTTTGTGTGTGTGTGTTTACCTGGGAGACGTTGCATTCCAAATCATGACGTCTACAACAGGAAAACATGCCACGCTTGCCGATCTCTCTGTCCCGAGTGATGCTACCCCCATCACAGAGCTCTGAAATCCAGCAAAATCTGTTAGCAAACACAATATTTTTCCTTATTTTTTCTTCCTCTGTAGTTTTGTTTTATATTAGCATCTTTCTCTGTGTGCCATAACTGTTTGGTCCATATGAAATTACAAACTGTAAACACGGTTGTCATTATTATTTTTTTGTTTTTGTTTGTCTAAACAATATATTTCCATGATTGAAGTGATGTACCTAAAGCGCAGAAGTAATTACATGCTGTAATTAGTTATCAATCTATATATGTGCCTGCCTGCCTTAGTGTGGTTTTAACCCCTGGAACAGCGTGTCAATCCAGAGTCCTCATGCCTCATGCCATCGCTCTCTCGCAAGCGACTCACACTCTGCCATGGCATTAGTCACACTTGTTCACCTTCTTCCCTTGAGTGCACTCCCCATACACACACCCCACCCCCCCTCAACCCGTACCCCCCCACCCCCATCTTCTCTCCCCCCTCTCACACATCAGCTCCAGCCAAGCGCAAGTCATCTGCGTAATCACACAGACAAAATTGCCTCGGAGACGTGGGTCTGTGAATGGCGTCCCCGATGATGAGGGAGAGATTAGAGGGAATTATGGGAATTATGCTCCGAATGCGTCTGACGCCAGCAGCACCAGAACAGCGCCAGAGAGACCCGGGTCACAGCGGAGGGATTTAGACTGTGAACCCAAACTCCTCCATATCACATCACATTGTTAATAATGTTTTTTTTTTTCCTTTTTTTCGCCACAACTGTAATGGGGTTCAGAGAGCTGAGGGAATAAGGTCTCGTTTTTGAAACGTTGTCCCAGAGATAAAAATACTATATATATATATATATATATATATATATATATATATATATATATATATATGCAGCTCTTACAATGTAGGGGCGAAACTGGGCACCACAACCATCACAAATCTACGGAAAATCACAGTTACACAGTTGCAGAATGGCCTTTTTGCTGTTATGTCCCAGATTTCGGCATGCACTTACTAGTCATGTCTTGCCCTGAAAAGCTTTCCATTTTGTCTGCAGATATCTCTGTACATCCAGTTGTCTTTGTCTGACTGTCTGACTGTACGGCTGCTGGAACACCTGCAAAGCATAGAGTATTGTTCAGTGCTGACCGAGATACAGACAAGCACAGATCATTTTTTTCATCCTATTTCTTTTCTATTCAGTCTGTCCTATGGGTATTTTAAAATTATTTTTATTTATCTTTTTTGCAAGAGCAGTGAATTACATTGAAACAACTTTCCAATGCAGTGATCTTTTAGAGACCTTCTATTCTCCTCTCAAACCTTAGCGAGAATGATTAGCACTTAACTAGTCTGAGCCCACCAGAACTACTGTAGAGTTTCTAAAGCTACAGGAAATGCTAAACAAATGCATCTGATTTAGGTTTACAGTACTGCATGCTCTCTGTCTCACTGTAGAAGTTTAGTGTTGGAGAAGTCATCTCATTAATAAGTCATATAAGATAATGTTGCCCGTAGCGGTTTCCCAAACTTTGTTGCAGGAGCTAGCAGAAACTAAAACACTTCCTATTAGCTTAGCTTGGAGCTTGTCGCTACTCAAAGACTGCTACAGCTTGTGCTCATCCAAGCGTTCTGTGACAGAGATGCTCAGAACTGGTGGGGTTCAACTGGGGACAGGGCTGTGTCCCAATGTCCCCCTGGCTCTCTCTGTGTCACTCAGTGGTTTTTATACCATAGCCAAGAGACACAGTCATGGAAGGCTTAATTGGGAGACATCACATAACTAAACTCTTTAATTACAGAGAAGTTCACAGAGAGAGAAAGAAAGAGAGAGAGAGAGAGAGAGAGAGAGGGAGAGAGAATCAGCTAACTGCATACAAACATGCTGCTGTTGAATCATCTCTTCCACAAGGTCAGTCTGAAAGCCCCCTAGCCAGGAAACTTATGAATGCCCCAGAAATCTAGGATAACAGTTTATGTTTGTTTTTTTTGTTAGTACTTGGGGGTATCATTTTGTTCGTTTTTTTTTTTTTTTTTTTTTTTACATTTTATTTAATTGTATTTAATTTTATTTTAATGTATTATTCATTGGGATTATCTACCACTGTTTAATGTATCAAATGTATCCACTGAAACTGCCTAAAAATCTCTCATAACTCATGCTTCCCCTCCAGTTGTAAGCCCTCTAGGGCAGGGCAAGCAGCAGTGAGGCATCGCTGAAACACTAACTAACTGCTGTGTGCTAGGACTCTCAGTACACACAGACGGTTTTACCCCTGCTCAGGGGTGCCCGCGTGTGGGAGACCTTCAGCTCAAGGCCTGCCTCTCTGCAAACAGATGCTAATGGGACAGATCTGGACTGTGTTTTCCCCTCTGTTTATCTCTCTGTCTCCATACTTGTTTGTTTGTTTGTTTGTTTGTTTATTTGCTTGTTTTTTGGAAATCCTCGTGTTGTACCGTACTGTTCACACTTTTCTCTTCTCCAACTATCCATGCAATGTTACTGCCTTCTGTTGATGTGCTACCATGTGCACACACCAAGACACACACTGAGACAACAACACACTGAGATTGTACAGGCCGGCAAACACATTGCATCTATTTGCCTGTCAGCAAGCCAGACAGACTTGTCACGTTAGCAGACAGCGCTTTTTGAGATGCTCTGTGGGGGGGTCTGCAAGCTGCACACCCAACACAGATGTATACACACACATGCACACACACACACACGCACACACACACACACACACACTTTCTCTCGATAGCGTCATCCAGCATGTTTCTCCCTCCATTATCCAGTATGATGACATGGACTCTGGAGATCAGTGTGGAGTTAGTTAGTTAGGTAGTTGGTCACAGAGGTTGATGAAAATGGTGTGTGTGTGTGTGTGTGTGTGTGTGTAAGACAGACAGAGAGAGAGAGAGAGAGAGAGAGAGAGAGAGAGAAAGAGAAAGACAGAGACCATAACTTCCAGACTCCATTCCCCCAGGGCATTGAACACTCACCCTAAAATAGCAGTGATTGTCAAGGAAAGGAAGTGAAATGTAATTGACTGAAAGTGGAGAGATAATTAAAGGAACCTGTTGGACAGGAGAATGAAATTAATGCTCCACACTTAATGGCTGCTTTAGTGGAAAGAGAGACGACAGACGAGACAAAAGAAGGAAGGGAGAAGGAAAAAAAGAGGATTCCTCTTGTCATCTCAGTTACTGTGATGTTCCTTCTCTTTCCCTTTCTTTTTTTTCTGTCTCTCTCTCTCTGTGTCTCTCTCTCTCTGTCCATTGTGTTTGCAGGGGTAACGAGAAAAGACAAAAAGTCATGGCGAATGTTGGATGAAGGGTGGGTGCTAGTTCTGAAGGTCCACAAATTCATTCAAATACTCAGGGCATCAGCAACAATGATGTCACGGTTTGTGGAACCTTCTAGCAAGTCAGAGGTTGGTGTTGATTGGCTGGAGGAGAAGGACAGGAAGTGAATCACTAAAATCTCAAGAGGACCCCCTTAATCCTGTCCGCGAAAGGCAGGCACAGCAACAGATAAGAGGGGTGTTAAGCCCAGGACAAACACAAAGGCATGGGGCCGAGATAGGAGAGGGAGGTCGAGCAGAAACATCTAACACAAGCATTTCACCATCAGGTCATCGTGTAACTTAAAAAGGGAACAAAGGGAGCAGGCCTTTGATCCCAACAGAAAACAACAACAAAGAGACAACATCCAATCAAAGAAAATGTGCAATCGTGTTCGACAACAAAGCTGAGATTCAAATCAAAGTGGTGGTGAAGACCTTTTTTTAATCCTTTCATGTAAAACCTTGTAAAAAAATAAGCAAAAATAATTAATAAAATTGTGTAAAAAAAAAAACAAAAAAAAGAAAAGACACGTAGAGACGGTCTTAGAAGCGTTGTACTGAGACCCTTGATTGACAGCCAGGCTGTGATGGGTCGTGATGTCAGCCAAGTGCACCCTGGGAACTAAGGACGAGGGTCCGATGACCCTTCCTCCCCAGGTCACCTTACGTGCATCCTAAACAGCACAGGGAACCAGGGAGGACGTCTAGTGACACTTCCTCCTCCTCCTGGGTTATTTTATGACAGTGTACAGTTCAAACTTTGCTCTTTGTTTAAAACAAACACAAATATAAAGTGTAGAAAAAATAGCTGAAAAAAAAAAACTAGATTTTAGTGATATTTTTTTTTCTTTGTTTTTGTTTTGTTTCCCGAGGCTCCTTAAAAAGGGCGAGGCGGAAACTCTCGCCCGTTAGCACTCTTCTTCTGTTTACAAAAATAGCACATCATGAGATTTTCTGACAGCGGAAAGATTGCCAGCACAGGGGCCCCCGAGCTCAGGTCAACAACCCGAGCCAACCCCACGTTGACCCACACAGCGGCCCCCAGGGACCCAGTCAGAACCTCCCCAGCACACCTGGGTGCAGGCCCCCTATAGTGCTCTGAGCCAGGGTCCAGGAATGGAGGGGGAGGGTGGTAGCTGGTATCACTTCTGCGTTTTCCTCCTGCACTACCATGGCTTGGGCATGGCTTGGGCGAGGCAAGACGGGCAGATAGAGCGAGGGCAGCGAGTCTCTGTGCCAGGGTGTCAAAGTAAGCGTGCCAAGGCGAGCGTGCAAGATGCTTTGTCCTGCGTGTGCGTTTATCCATCCGTGTGGGAAAGCGGGCCGACGGGGTACACTGGCACTGCGGTGTCGACATCACATGAGGGTGTCCGCATGGATCACATGCCACGCAGCGCCCCCACCCCACCCCGTCTTCCCCCTCAGCTCATCTCATAGCTTCTCATGTAAATAAAATATAGCTTATTTTTCAATTATGTTTCAGCCTTCTTTATAGAACGTATGATAAATCAAGCTCAATGATTCATATAGACAAAAACGAGAAAAAATAAATACAAAATGAAAAGAGGAAATGAATAGTTAATATATTTCACTGAGTTTAAGAGAAGGAAATTATGAGACAATTTATCAGAGAAAAAGACTGTAGAGAGAATGATTTTATTTCTTCTACGTTGAAGTGCTGATTTTAAAATGAACTTTTATAATTAATGCTGGACAATGGTTGTCTTATTTCTTGTTTAATTGCCTTTCCTACTTTTTATTTTTATTCTCCCCTCCCCTCTATTTTTTATCTGTTGAAGCTGGGATAAGCCCAACTGTTACAAGGTGTATTGTACCATAGCCTGAGGATACAAGCTTAAAAAATGAAATGAACAAATCCCTTAAAATCCCTCAAAAATTGACCATTTATAGAGGTTCTTCCCATTAAAGCAGGGAGCTCATTTGTAGTGTGAATTAAAGAAGCTGCATTGTATGGAAATCAATGTGGGGAGAATGAGGGGAATGTTTGAAGGTGATGCTGCCCACGCCCACAGTTGGATCCTCTGTTGGCGAAAAAAAAATCAATCAGCCCCTGTGTGATTGGGTGTTCAAAATGATTCTTTTGTTCTTAGCCGAGAGAGGTGGGATTTTATTTAAAAACAAAAAAAAAGAGAAAAGCAATTTTAATGCTGGGCATTCTACTTAATATCTAAAGCCGCATGTTAACATGAGCTTAATGTTAAAGCCTCACTTTTGTGCTGGTGGAGAGATGGAGTTGGACTCTCTTTGCATTTCCCCCCCTCACCCCCATTTTGTTTTCATCTATGACAGAGGTAGACAAGAAGAGGGAAATGTGACATCTCTCCCCTGTACTTCTACACTGCATACGAACGAACAACAACAACAGCAGTTATAGACTTCCCAGGGCATAACTCCTTTATCTCCAGTCTCCAGTATAGCTCTCTCTATTTTCAGCATTTCGTCACCTATTTTCTAGGCTATTGTTATTACTGTACTGGGTTGAATGAAATGCCATGGAAGACGATGTGCCAACATAAAGAAGAAAGGGGGGAAAATCCATAACGGCTTGTCACATTAACCAGTAGTCTAGACAGCCTTAAACACAGCCTGTTCTATCTGACAATGCTGCCTGTTAATCCTTGTCAGATGCAATCTGATTATGCCAATGCTTTTTATTATTCACCTGTATTGATATCTCTTTGATATGCATGCACCTGTTTGACTTCAGTTCCTTTGTGTTGCCTCCTTAGGCATCTCCGTGACAGGGAATATTAATGAGAATACTGTCAGTTGCCCGAATTGCTCTGTCAGCTTTGCCTCAATCCCACTTCTGACACCAATTTGGTTCATTTTGTTTTTCATTGTCATCGGTTACAAGGACCAAATTTAGACAGAAAGAACCAAAAGACCAGTTTTTGCCCTGTTTGAACAAAATGAAAGTCACTGTGTTGACATTTTGAGGGTGAAAAAATAACATTGGTTTTGAATACTTTGCAGCAGAGAAACAACAAAATAGCATTCCCAGCTTCATGTTATTGTTTTTTAAAGCACTTCTTCTCACCATACAGTTGAGTGCAAGCATTCAGACACCCCTGGGCACAAAGTTTCAAGTTGTGAAAAATAGCGAAGAATTTTTAAAGTAACTATTGTACATGTGCAACCGTTTGAGCACCCTGCTCTGTCAAACATGATCACAGCTACCTTGTAAATAGCAAAAAAGTGTATTTATTTATTCTTGAGTGTGCTCTTGGAGTTTTTACCCTTATAGGTAGACCTAAAGGTAACAGTGTACAGAGGATCTTCCATCAGAGGAAGCCAGGTCACCAGATCTCGAAGAAATGCCATAATCTGAACGTCTTACAAAACCACTGCTTCACACATCCTAATGGCAAATAGGGCTGAACAAGGAAATATCATTTTCTGAGACTCAAGCATTAAAGGGTGCCCAAACTTCTGCACACAGTTTTTTTCCTTCTTTTTTTATTGATTTTTAAGTTTGTTAGCAAAACTGAATATTGCAGAGACATTTAAAAAATCGTTTGCTTTCATATTTTCTGTTTTATTTTAATGTCCAAAAAGGTTTTATAGGTTTAACATTTGAAAATAATAAAACATTGGTTTTCTCAGAGGAGTCTATATGCTTTTGCACTCAACTGTTTCTAGTGGTGATTCTATGGAATACTTATTTACCAAATAAATTTATGGCAGTATTATTTATTACCTTTAATTTTCTAGCCATATTATTATTATTATTATTATTATTATTATTATTATTATTATACTGCTTAAAGAGATTCATTTTCCTAGCATTTATTTTATGGAAACAGAGCTGTAACATAGTGTTGGCACGGGTCTGTTTTTTTCTGTTTCACCGCCTCTGGGTGACTTCTCCCCGTAGTGCTCTCCAACTCTAGTTCTCTTCTTCATTATATTCTGCTTAGACTACAAATAAAAGCACAGTCCTGTAGACCACACCCTGTCCCTGCTCCTTTCTTCTCTGTCTGTCTGTCTGTCTATGTCTCTGATGGGCTTATCTTTTCCTTAGAGGTGTTTCAGGTGAAAGATTTGGTGACAAAAGGATTACAAAAGTAATTGGTAATGTAGTGTTTATATTTAGTATTAGTATTAGTATTAGTATTAGTATTAGTATTAGTATTAGTATTAGTATTATGTTACTTATGTTACTCAGAGATAGTAGAAAAGTCTCTGTTAGAAGAACCTTGTGGCTTTACTGTTTGTGCAAAACAGCTTTGTTCTTTGTTCTCGTAGGTTTACATCTTACTTGGAGTTAATTTTATTAGGTTTTTTTACCTAAGTTTCTCACTGAACCATCTATTTGAAACAGCTTTCTGACAGCACATATAGTATGGCTGTTTGTTTAAAGATATGCTGTTGTGAGGACTTTGAAACAAAGCACGTGCTGGGTGTGTGTCAGACCATCACCATCATCACCTCTGACTGCTATGCGGCAGTCTGGCTTTGCATTTGTGTTAGCTGTAAAATCGGTGGTGGCTTTTTGTCACTTGAATTATGCGCCAGGCATGTTTTGGAACGTGTCATTGTATTAATTGAGATAATAACAGTAACTTCATCTGAATACCAAATTAGACGAGAGGGTTGGTAGAAAAATCGTTTAAAAAGGGCGAATAATACATAATGAATGTGACACGGGATGGGAGGGGAATTGATTAAAACTGAAAAATTTATAAAGAAAATCAACATTCGCAAAGTGTTTCAAAGCCCCTCATTCTCCTTCCCTGAAAGATTCAGTCCAGCCAGGTAGCATGAGCGAGCGGTAAGCTAGCATCTGCACCTATTGTCTTTTAAACAGGTAGTCTTACAGCCATGGTCTGCCTCATGCCTGTGATTTAAAACAAAGCCGCTGGCTCTTTGACCCTGTAGATTGGGGTGAGCGTCCTTCACCTCACTGGGTCAAATGCCCTCTTCACAAGTGTCTGCACTTATATAACCACTCGATATACCATCACCAGCACCAGAAGTGTAGGCGTTTTATTTATTTATTTATTTATATATTTTTTACTTTTCCTCCACTGTTCTGCACAATATTAACATCAGAACAGATCTGCTCAGATCTTTATTCTCAATGAACAGAATTGAAAGCACTGATACTTGTTTAAACACGGAATAATTATCACTGCAATTAGTTTGTAACTACTGGCATTTCCATTTAAAGTGGGGTGCACTAATGCCAATCATGCCAGATAGAGCTTCTCTCTTTCTCTGTCTGTCTGTCTCTGTCTCTCTCTCCATCTCTCTGTCTCTCTCTCTGGTCTCTCTCTCTGTCTCCCTCTCTCTTCCTCTCTCTCTGTCTCCCTCACTGTCTCTCTGTCTTTCTCTATCTATCTATCTGTCTCTCTCTCTGTCTATCCATGGACTGGCACATGAGCAGGAGTGAATTATTCCTCATCTCCATGGCTGGTGCACTGGCCCCACTGGAGACCTCCAACTGTTGCCTCTGAGCGCAGAACTTGAGAGGCCCGAGAGCAGTCGATAGTCAATCTGTTGCATTTTCATTAGAGTTGAGCAAGCAGGGCTGACAGGGGGGTTCCAGTGCTTGTTTGCAGGGCAATCCAAGCAGTGAGAGGATGGACTTGGACCACCAAGGGACGCATACATTTACATTTGCATCTATTCATTGGGTAAATGTTGCCATCCTGTGTGTGTTAGCAGGGGGAAAAGGGTTTGAGGAAAGGGAATGTGTTTAGTGAAACTGCACACAACTGCTTTCCACTTCTCCATTGGCTGCACACAGCACAGCACAGCACAGCACTACCCAGTTTTCCCCAGACTAGAATAGAAAGAGCTCATTTGAAATGTTTCCACATGCTGTTCCTGTTTGCTTTATTTCACTCGATCTCTCCTCAATCTCTGCATCGTTGTGTTTACTACATCTCTACTCCATATCTACTCCATATCTACATGTTTTGTACATCTCTTCTCCATCTTTACCAATGACAACATCTCTGCTCCACCTCTGCGGGTTTACTAAATCTCTACTCCATATCTACTTATTTGTTACATGTCTGCTCCATCTGTACATGTTTACAACATCTTTACTTACATATGCACTACATTATCTCTACTCCATCTCTACATGTGTACTAAATCTATGCTCCATACTGTATCTACACATGGACTTAAGCTGTGCTCCATCTCTCCACATGTACTACATCATCTCTCCTCCTTCTCTACATGTTTTCTACATCTCTGCTCCACCTGTTTGTGTTCACCACATCGCTACTCCACATGCACCACATTTCCTCTCCATCTCTACCAATTCCTACATCTCTTCTGCATCTCCTTAGATGTCTTAGCTTCATGTCTTAGCTTCATACCCCACACCATTTCTGCTACACCTTTGTAGCCCTGCCTTGTGTTCCACTAGTAATTCATAACAATGACTCATCTGTAATGTATTTATTCATTCATTTATTTTTTGGACATTTAGCCTTGGTCATTTACTTAGGTATAACATTGTAGTTTTCCAGCAAAATCACCCCTTTTACAAACTGTAGGGTGAG
This sequence comes from Setipinna tenuifilis, assembly GCA_030347295.1. Lineage (NCBI taxonomy): Eukaryota > Metazoa > Chordata > Actinopteri > Clupeiformes > Engraulidae > Setipinna > Setipinna tenuifilis. Next base: position 16,568,569 of record CM059280.1, on the reverse strand, counting down.
ATCTGCTTGAAGTTCAGCAGCTTTCTTGGGGCTGTGGAGAGATGTGTGTGTGAAGCTATATGTGATTGCAAATCTCACACCCCGTCACTGCTAGAGTGCTAGACAGAGGCAGCCAGAGACAGGCGAGAAGAAAGAGATGGAGAGCAAGAGAGGGAGAGAGACAGAGAGAACAAGAGAGAGAGAAAGAGAGCAAGAAAGAGACAGACTCCTAAAGGATTTTTCAAGCTTTCATCTGAAAATGAATTCCACCCACTGGTTTGCGCTAGCATTCGAAACATGCAAACAAAAAACTCAACCCTGACCAAGTTGCCTGCTACCCGTCTCAAACTCAAAACTCAAATATTATAACTTAATATTCAGAGCTGCCATACTCTGGGCAATGCTTTGACAGGCATGAGGTTCCCTCTGGATGGTGTGTTTACCTGTGAAGTTCTGTTCCATAGCGTTCTCTGTATTAGCTCATTTTCCCCCACTACTGTGTCAGTACCAATGCCCAATCTGGAACTGGTTCTGCTTGTTTCGACTGAAAAGTGCCAAAAATCTGGCACCAGCACCCATGGAACAGAGGTAAATACCTCTTTTCCACCAGGACTGTTCTGATGCCAGTGAGCTGGCACCGGCACGGTTCCCTGAAGTTGCTGGTTCCAAAGTCAGAACCACTGAAACCTATGAAAATGCTCCGGCATGCATTTCCACAGGTTTTAGAACCGAGCACCATGCCATTGTGGTTCCGACTTTGGGACCAGCAACTTCAGGGTCAGTGCCAGAACAGTCCTGGTGGAAAAAGAGGTATGTGTTAATCTGTGACGTTCTGTTCCATGGGGTTTTGTGTGTTTACCCATGAAGTTCTATGAAGAACATGTACTCACCTGTGCTATGTGAGGTTCTACTCTGTGAGGTTCTGTGTTCTTACCCGTGTGTGGACTGCAGTCAGTTTCTCATCAGCAGACAAAGAGGGGCCAGTGGCTTTCGATTTTTTTACTCACATCTACCCCCCCACACACAAACACACACACACACACACACACACACACACACACACACACACACACACACACACACACAACCCAACCAACCACCGCTCAGCTTTACATGCAGATTCTAAAATAACAAGAGCCCCCCCCCCCCAAAACTAAAGTGGCAATCTGGAGGAGTGGGCTGGTCCAGGCTGAGCCGGCCTCCCCGTCTTTTTGATCCTATTATGTATCACAAAAGCGTAATCAATACCTAATCAGGAGGAATACTGCAGCGCGCTGTCTTACAGAGGCTCCCGGTTGTCAGAGGTGAGGTTGCCAAGGCAACTGGACAGGTGTGGGGCACCGGGGGAGTGCGGCGGTATTGATGGAAAATTAAGAGGCATTGATGGTGGGGGCTTATGCGCACGGCGGGATTGAAAAAGCAGAAGATAATTAAAGAGAGCGATGCAGGGCAAGAAGGAGCAATGGATTTAGGAGTGGGAGATACCACCAACACACACACAACACACACACACAACACACACATAACCTCTTCTTCCTCTGTTTATCTTTCTTTTCCTCCTCCTCCTCCTCCTCCTCCTCCTCCTCCTCTTCTTCCTTTTCTTCTCATGTCCCACTTATCACTCACTTGTTCTCTCTCTCTTTCTCTTTCTCTTTCTCTCTTCTATTCTTAGACTTTCTCTCCTTATCGTCTAGTTCCACCTCTCTGGTTCCCAGCACACTGTGATAAGGAGAATAGCCACTGTCGCTAATGTCTCCTCCTCAGATAGAGCCTTCGTTAAAAACCTTTAACATCAAATCAAAATGCTAATCAGCCCATTTTCATAACACCTATTGCACCAGTATCCTCCACAAATCCTGCCCTGTCGGCGAGTGTGTAAATGATCCAAAGGAGCTTATAGAGGGGAAAGCAGCCGCTGTGTGTGTGTGTGTGTGTGTGTGTGTGTGTGTGTGTGTGTGTGTATGTGGGTGTGTGTGTGTGTCTCTCTCTGTGTATGTGTGTGTGTGTGTCTGTGTGTCTGTCTGTGTGTGTATCTCTGTGTATGTGTCTGTGTGTGTATCTGTGTGTGTGTATCTGTGTGTGTATCTGTGTGTGTGTGTGTATCTGTGTGTGTGTGTGTATCTGTGTATCTGTGTGTGTGTGTGTGTGTCTGTGTGTATCTTTGTGTGTGGGTGTTTTCATGGCATGTGAGTAAGAAAGAGACAGAATCCTCTGTGCGGTCCACAAAAGCCACAGGTGGATGGATGGAGGCCACAGGTAGAAAGAAGGAAGGAAGGAAAAGCCGGTTCCCAGTTCTGCTCCTGAATGCCAGCTTGGTCTGAGCCTGTCGCTGTAAAGATTAGCAGGTGAGGGTATCAGAGGACCGAGAAAAGAAATCTGTCCAGCGCTGACAGCCCCCCAGACCACAGACAGAAAGGCAGGGCCATT
>CM059280.1:16546163-16558663 GCA_030347295.1 Setipinna tenuifilis | reverse complement strand
GATGCTTTTTTTATGTACTTTCTTAATAGCGAGAAAGCAAGACATTTATTCGCAAGACAAAGTCAATTTCCAGTCAATTTCTAGTCACAGTCAATTCTTAGTCACAAGACAAAGTCAATTTCCAGTCTAAACTCAATTGGACAAAATGTGTAGTTACTGCTGCCTTTTGGCTTCGTAGGGTAGAATACAGATGCAATTACTGTGTCTGCTGGGTGGTTTATGAAGACTGCCAGAGTGATGTGGTGCATGGGTGTCGTAACCCATAACCCGACATGACTTTAAGCTTCATATCGCAGTCACATGAGGTGCCGTATCTGTGGATCAAATAGCTCATTATCAGGAGCCATAATGATCGGCTGCATCAAATGAGTGCAGGATCAATCTGTGCTAATAAGAATCACTTTAAATAACTGATGAGGAGCCCTTGCACACACACACACACACATACATATACACACACATACACATACACAGGTGCACACTTACCAGACACACATACATACATACAGACAAGCACCACACACACACACCGACACACACAAAGACACACACCAACACACACACACACACACACACACACACGCACATACAAGAACAAAGGTAGCTTACCCAAAAGAGCATTTAGCATTGTTGTGATTATATTGATGATCAAGAAACCGCATTAAATGTGAGCAGGCTAATGTCAGGTGAGCTTGTCAGTTTCACAGAATAGTTTTGTACAAAGTGTGAGAGGGAAGGGCGGCCGGGAGAAAAGGAGACAACAGACCAAAGCTGAATCTTGTCATCCTGTCACTTCAGTGCTCTCTCTCTCTCTCTCTCTCTCTCTCTCTCTCTCTCTCTCTCTCTCTCTCTCTCTTTCTCTCTCTCTCTGTCTCTCTCTCTAAAAAGAAGGAGGGAAAAGGGAGATGTTTGACAGCATGGGTTCTGTAGCAGGCGCGACACCTCACACGGAGGCTTTCTTCTCCACTCAGCAGCAGCAGCAGACGGGAGCACGCAGTGAACGCAGTCACACTGCCCCCTACAGTTCACACAAGGCATAACGCCGCAGGAGGACAGCTGCTGTCACTCTCCCTCTTTTATACTTTCACACCTCTCTTCTTTATGCCCCCCTTCAATATTTTGTTCCTTTTTTGTACCTTCAGCTATTTTCTAACCATGTCTGAACACCTATACAGGTACACATGTATGCCCACTGATATGTCCCCGATCCTACTCAAGGTATTAGTGTATGTGCACACAACTTCACAAATTCTATCTGTCCACCATCTGTGTTTGTAATGTTTGATCTTAAATAGCTCTGGTTCTTTTCATGACAACATGAGTCCCTGTTGTGGAGAACAGGAAGGTCCTTACAGTTGCGCAGAGAAAGGGGGGGAAAGTGGGAGGCGAGGGGGAGGAGTGGAAAGAACACTAATGGCTACTTCGAACACACTTGTCTGGCAGGAGGACAAAGGCTCCGTTCTGTGACAGTCACGGTAGTAAATGCAGGATACCAGAGTAAGAGTGCACCAGTATACCAGTGTACCATGAAGCCTGTATACTGTACTAATGTAGCAATGTAGCCATGTATTGGTGTATCTGTGGACCGTTAAAAACAGTCTGCCAGTGTAACAGTGTGCCTGCGTACAGTTGAGCTGCTTCATCCAGATGAGCTACCTATAGCTTAATTCGAGAATGCTACTGTCTACATAACCCTACTACTAACCCTAACAGTAGCCCTGACCCTAACTTTCCCCCGGCTGCACTTGCGGGGTAGCCCAACTCTACAAATAGCTCAGTTTGACAGAACACCTGTGTGTGTACCAGTGTAGTGGTGTCCCATAAAGACAGTGTTCTTGTGTATCAGTGTGTTAGTGTACCTGAAAGAGAGTGTAGGCTACCAGTGTACTAGTGTTCTGCTTTGCCAGTGTCCCGGTGTACCAGTGTAATGTGTCCCAGCGTATCAGTAGCCTGGAGTTACAAACCCTTCTGTGTGTGTCTGTCTGCAAGCGTCAACGAGAGCTGCTGGTCACAGCAGGGGTAGGCATTTAAAATGCGGCAGTCAAGTGGAACACAAACCTTCTTCCTGCAACAACATGACTGAGCTCGCACCTTCCTGATCTCCGTAGCAGATGACATAGATGTCATGTTTCCAGTGTGGGGGAAAAGAAGGGGGTGGGGGTGGTAGTGGGGTGCAGTGAGAGTTCAGTGGTTGGCAGGGGGGGGTGTTGCACAATGCACCTGCACAGACATCAGTGAACTTTAAACCAACCAGGGCAAAGTTGTGACAGCACAGAGGCATTAGCTAGCTCTGTAAATGAACACACACACAGACACAAAAACACACAAACAGACACACAGACACACAGAAAAAACACACAAACAGACACACAGACAGACACACATACACACACACACACACACACACACGCACACACAGACCCCCCTCCAACATACACACACATATACACACATACACAGACCTCCCTCCAACATACACACACACACACACACACACAAACACACACACACACACCCTATTCCCTCTAGCTTCATTCTATGATGGCCGAATAGCCAGCGGCAGACTCTGCTGACATACATATTTATGTTTGTTGACCGCTGTAATCTGTCCTTTATCTTTGTTTATTCTGCCATGTTTGTTTGTCTTCTTTGTCTCTCAGCCCCCACTACTTATCCCACACCAACAGGAGCATTTTCTTCAGCTGTAATATTTTCTTTTCTTATCCCCGCCACAACAAACACACACACACACACACACACACACGCACACACACACACACACACACACCTTCATGTGTGCTGTCATTACTGACATGGTTGGCACGCTTCCTCATCTCCGCACCATCATCGAGGACCCCGTGGCCTCCCACGTCGCCGCTGTGGAGAGAGGGGTCCGTATCTCGGCAACGCACCTAGCAACCGCTCCTCGTAACCATGGATTATAACCTGTTGCCAAGGGAGACAGAGATGGAGGATTGATTTTCAGGGATGAAAATGGAAGCAGGGCTAAATGGAATAAATAGAGTACACCTAGACTTGGCACAGTGCAGTGAGTGTGTGTATGTGTATGCGTGTGTGCGTGTGTGTGAGAGAGAGAGATTTTATTTGATTCATTCATCTCATCATGGATGTGTGTCTGAAATACTGATTGGACGTTTCAGCAGCCAGACCGTCTCATTCGGCCTCTAATGTATGCTGCTCAGTTCAAACACACACACACACACACACACACACACACACACACACACACACACACACACACGCACACACATGCACCAACAAGTGCCACGTCACCTCTTTTGTTAGCAATGCCTGGGAAGACTGTAGACATGCTCCTGTCAGACAGATGAATGAACAAAGTCATAAAAAACACTAGAAATGTATTTGGAATTACTTTTCATGGATTACTATTGGCAGTAATGCACCAACAACACACAGTAGATTTCTTTCTTTTGTTCTCTTTCTTTTGTTAGCTCGTTTCTTTCTTTTCATATTTCTTTCTTCCTCTTTTCTTTCCTTTCCATGATATACAGACTGAAATGAAAGAAAGGAGGAGGGCGAACGAGAGAGGGCATGGCCGTGATTACATGCTCAGGTGCAAACGGTGGTGCTGGGGCATTAGCTCGGTAGAAGTGGTGCACTGTGAGCTCCCCGCTGCTTCCAGAAGGCTCCGTAGGCTGGGTCTTTTCATTAGCTGAGCTAGTAACAGCTCAACTAACTGCAAATTATCTCCTTCTGGATCTACTGATTGCAGAGCTTTCAGGTAACATTTTAAAAAGGGAGGGTAATGAAATTAATAAGCAAATTAATTTGAGTGAGGGAATAGAGAGGCGAGATAAACCGCAGCACTATTTTACAAAAGCATCTACCCAGAGTGCAGCTGAAAATGTCAGATATTTGCAAAAAAAATAAAACTATGACTCACTCACACATTAACGTACTTTGGCATTAACAGCATTTAAAACAGTTTTTTCCCAGATTAGGTTTGCATCTTGCTGTTAAAATGTCCTAACATATTTGTTCATGTTCATTCATTTATTCACAGATTAGGACTTTTACTACAGAACAAGCAAAGAACTAAATGTCTTTGATTGCACCAACATTTTCTTTCGAGATCATTTCTTGTAATTTCTTTAATTTATAAAATTGAGTATATAAAATACCTTTTTGATGAACAGCATCAAATCTAGTGCTTACTCTTGTTAGTCTATATTTAAAAAGGCCAGTTTAATTAATGCCAACCAAAAATACAATAGTGGCAGTTTTAAACTGTAGTTATAACAATTTTATTAAAATATTAAACCACTTTCCTTTGCATTGTCTACTCTTCAGTAACCTACTGCTGCTGATGATGGTGATGATGATGACGATGATGATGACAAAATAGCCTTGGATTTAAAAATTACAACTACATATAAGTAATTAATAATACTATGCTCATTATCAATATCGGGCATTCTGTTTTTTTTTATTATTATTTTACATACTGCCTCTCTCTTGGCTGATTAGGTGTCAAGACAACACAGATCATCGTGCTTTTCGTCCCAGATTGGGAGATGGCTTTAGTGTGCAAATGCTTTTATTTGTAGAGGCCTATTTATGCTTGAAATGCCTATTCCATATGAGGCATGAGCTGATGAGGTGAGATTTGCTTGGCTACTTTCCTCACCAGTTTAACTCCAGTGAACACAATCAGAAGAGTACTCCCATCACATACACAAACCTTTCAACGCCTTGTTGGTAAAGCTCTCTTTAATGAATGCTTTCACATGGACACACAAACTCATCATAACACGAAACCCCACTTCGCCATCGCCTACGAGGCAATTAGAGGGCCGCCACGCCAGCATCCCGTAGGCAAACCTGAAAGCCTGCAAAACCTACCCCCAGCACACACACACACACACCACCCACGTGTCACCCTCCCCTGCGCACCCGACCACTATAATGATAACCTGCCACCGAGGCGCGCCGTAATGTAGCTCTAATGTCCTTGGAAAGTGCAGTTGCGTATCTGCGTGACGCCGGGGCGCGTTGGTCCGTGTCACTCCTGGGTGCCTCTCCGCTACCAATCTGGGTGTTAATGGCCAGCCCATCCACGGAGCCCACTTGCCATTGTTGGGACGACAGCTGATACGGGCTTTGGGGCATAATGACACTGCTGTTAGTCGCGGTGCTTTGACACATGTCGTGGGTTTCCCGCCATGTCCTCTAAGCTCCTGCTGTGTTATTAGCTTCGGACAAGAGCCTCTCTCTTGGCTGATTAGGCAGGGTCAAGACAACACAGATCATCGTGCTTTTCGTCCCAGATTGGGAGATGGCTTTAGTGTGCAAATGCTTTTATTTGTAGAGGCCTATTTAGATTTTATAGACAGCTTGTAGACAGAACAAAATCATATCACAACGTCAAGCCAGCGTAGGAGTCCTCAAAACCTAGCAAACGATGACACGAGCACACAACACTGAACATTCTAGTGCTCACGATTCCCTCATGAGCAAGGCCCCACACGCTCTCATAATTGTTCTTATACGACAGCCCCATCTTGTGGCCAAGATTAGAAATATTATGTCATTTTATTAGAAAAGTCCAGCATAACTTTGGATTTGTCTGTGCTAGGGACAACATAATATACAAGAACAATACTATTCGGAAGTAAAGTTATAGCTGGTTTAGTATTGACACAACTTATTAAGCAGATTTGAATCCAATTGACTGTTGACTGTTTAAAGGTTGAGTTTGTAAAGTTGCTATTGTTGTATTTACAATACAGTAACATCTTGACATAATGATTCGTTTTGTAGACTCAATACAAAAACATTTTCCTTGTTTCAAAGCACTTTTACAGACAAACATTCACATAGACCTTAGGCTAAAAACATGTAAAAGCATTTCCCAAAACTACTGAGTTAAACCACAAGATGGCAGTGGAGACAGGCACATTTTTATTCACAGTCTCAGGCAGAGAGAACAAAGGATTTTAGACCCACTCCACATAGAGTAGTGTAATTATGTAAGGTCTGATGTTTGAGAGAAGAAATGTGATAACAAAAAAAATGTTAATTCTACCCTTGCTCACAAGATTGCTAAGAGGGATAGAAGTGAACGCAAAAGGCAGTTGGAACAAATGTCTTTTTTTCTCTATTGCATTTGATATATAAACTACAAAGCATATAACGACACAAATTTAGTTTAAGTCATTAGAATTACACTTTTGCAACACTATACATAATTCTGTGTGTGTGTGTGTGTGTGTGTGTGTGTGTGTGTGTGTGTGTGTGTGTGTGAGAGAGAGAGAGAGAGAGAGAGTGTGTGTGTGTGTGTGTGTGTGTGTGTGTGTGTGTGTGTGTGTGTGTGTGTGTGTGTGTGTGTGTGTGTGCGTGTGTGAACTGAGGCATGGGTACTGGTGTGTGACTGCTTGGCTGCCTCTGCATATATGCGCTCTCCCCCATTCAGCAGATGTCTGTGTGCCACATTAGATGTTGTTCGGCGTTACAGATTGCAAATTAAACCATTCGTTTAAACACGTAGGGTGGCGGAGTGTGGCGAGGGGGGAACAGGAGTGCACGACGCAGGGCTGGTTGGGGTGGGGGGGTGGGGTGCTGGGCTGAGGATGCATGGGCTCCAGATGTTACGCCCCCCCCCCCCCCCCCCCCAATGGCTTCACGCTCGTCGCTACGGACAAAATGTCACACAGCGGAATAATAAACCCCTGCCACAGAACCGGCTCTCTGGGAACTCTTTAAAAATCTAAAGGTTGTGCGCAGAACCTTTCCTTCCTCTACATAAAAAAAATGTTATTTGTTCCTTGGGATCTTCACACAGGCAATGAAAGTTGCCATCAAGCTGGGAGTGAGAGCAGCCTGATAAGATAAGGGGATAATGATAAAAGGAAGCCCTGATAATGACAAGAGGAGAGATCTCATCGGCCCTGCTATAACCGTTTTATACCCTCCACCATGTGTGTGTCTATTATCCTGCTCTAGTATAGTCTGACATACTGCCTGAACAAGAGTGAAGGTGTCTGTCTGCTCTACAGAGCACTTTAGTAATCACAGGAGAAAGCAGACACAGAGAAAAGAAACAAGACCAACAGAGATTGGCTGTGTTAGTTTAACTGTTAATTTGAAGCATGTAAAACACGGTTGTAAAAAAAAAAATTGTTAAAACAAATCCTGTGTGTGTTAGATGTACAACAAAACAACAGCTTATCTACGTAGTCTCTTGTGTTGTTCTTTCATGGAAAAACAGTCCTTATCTTTTATTGCTATCTGTAGACTACCTTTTATGTCCTCAAACAGTGGATTATCTGGAGAGAAGAGTACAAAATTCACTCTGCTTCGCTGATGTTTGTTTCCAGTCAAATTAGTCGAGATGTGAAGAGCCCCTTGTTTCGTCCGCTAGTTTGGTCTCAAGTCGCATTGGGATTCCACCTAGGGAGATGCCTATCAGTCTACATAAAGGGGAATAATGGACCCTATGAAGTGAGTACGAGTTGGTAAATATTTAGGGATGAGAGAGAAATGAGAGAGGAGAGAAAGGCAGAAAGAGAGTGAGAGAAAAAAAAGATGTAGAGAGGGAGAGTGTTGAAAGAGAGGGAGAGACATATTTGTGATAAAGTGTGAGAGGGTTGGTGAGAGAGACAATGGAGAGAATGAGAATGAGAAAAACATCATGAGAAGTAGGGAATAAAACAGAGCAAGAAATAGTGAATAGTAAATATAGATGTTAATTTTCAATGGGAATGGTAGAGTAAATGGAACATGTGCCAGTGAGAGATGGACTTCTGATGTAGCTAATTGATCTAATTGATTAATCCTATAAACACAGGGAGGCAGAGAAGGAAAAAGCAGGTAATGGATCAATCAGGTAGGAAGTGAGAAAAGGAAGAGGATATCGGCCTCTGACATAAACACAGCACAGTAGGCAGGCAGACTGAAAATCTTTTTTGTGTAAAAGCTGTTCTGTTCTGAGACTGAGGTGAGACATTTGGCCTGAAACAACCATGCTGGGGGAGCATACCTATGTGTACCTAGGCCCTGTCATTTTTGAAAATCTCTATGTTCCCCCAGTTTTACTATAAAAACATATAGGGCCTACTGTTTGTAAATCCTTATGTTCCCCTGTCTTTTTAAATATACCGTATATATAATATAAAAAATATATTGTATATATAATATATATAATACTATATATTTTACCATTTATTAGCACACTTCCCACGCTAACATAAGCTGTCCGAATCCAGCCCTATGCTGGCATGAAACAAGATAGCTGACCTTGGGTTATTTGTTCAGTCAATCTAGTCCTCTTAGTTAATACTTTTGTGGATAAAGAAACTCATGATAGCACACCAGTTGTAACATGCTCTTTTCTAAATAGCAGAGATGATTAAAACCACCACAGGAAGCAATGGCTCGCTAGCCTACTAGCCTAACATTTGTAGCAAGCTAACTAAGTATCTGTTCCTGTAAGTTAATATCACATACAGCTTTATACCTTAAGGCTGTCAGGGGTCCATTAAAAATGTTAGCATTGCTAAAATATATCTGAAGATAAATGTTAAATCAAATTATAGTGTTATCAAGGACCACTATAGGTTGCTCTAGGAACAAAAAAAATCTTATCTTAATATATAGGTTGTATAACCCCCTACTATGTGTTTTATACCAGACAAAATAATGCCTTTTAGTAGCATAACTGAAAATATTGTGGTGGAAGAGAGCATTGCATAATTAAGGGGGATGTAACGTGGAGAAGACCCTATGCCCTTGCTGATATTACAGTACCATTAGGGGTATGCATTTGTGACCAGTAAGTGCAAATACTGAATGCTATACAAGCACTTTTACATGAATGCATGTATGCAGTTTGGAATTAGCATAAGACTATGTGTAACCAAAGCACAACAGTGTGGATAATGGAGACTTATGCATGTGACAGCTGTAATTTTCACAGGTGAAGTGGTCACCCGCAATATTTTGTGCCTGTGTGTGTGTATGTGTGTGTTGGTGAGCAGATGGTTAACAATGTGTATGTGGGTGGCTGATCACACGTTGTGCTATTTCCAGTCAATAATAACTGAGTTATGCGTGTCTGCACACTGTGGAGTGGAAACTTAATGTGTGGTGGTGTGGAGCCCAGGTGGTTTTGGTGCAGAGTTGAGGGTGGTCAAGCCAGGTGGTTCTGGTGCAGAGGTGTAGAGGTGAGTGGGGCAGGCCAGGTGGTTTTGGTGCACACCTCTACAGCAGCTCACGTGTCCTGGACTGAAGCCATTAGGGGAGGTAGACCGGGGCCTGCCCTTCTTCACAGAGCATCAAAATATGACAGAAGTCCAATTTAGATCATCATTTAATAGCTAAAAATGGTGGTAATAGTTTATATGAACCCAGTGTTCATAAGCTGCTATAAACACATCCGTGAAGGGTTATAATACATTAATAAAGCTTTATAATGATTAGCATACGTATTCACAACTAATTATGCAAGGCATTACAATGCTATGTTATAAGCCTTTACAACACAGTGCACTGTAATTGTGATTTAAGCAAAAACTAGTCACATAACTGTGCTTCCCCGACTTGCATTCTGTTTGCTTCTTCTTAACTTGGCGGTCTAGTTTATTCACCTTCTGTCACCCTTGACCTTAAATGATTTTGTCATTGTCCATGCATGTACATTATGGTAAAAACAAGCATATATTATATTTATACTACCAAGGAAGTGTGGAGCTACTTTAAGCTTTTTAAATGATTTAAAAATAGCAATATCTTCCATCTTCCTCTGTGCCCTGATCACTAGCATTGTGAGGCTTTTCGACAAAAAACTTAATAGGTTTCAGGCAGGTAATTTTTCACAGATTGATGTCAAGTGTGACCCTGTCTTATTATTTTATTTATTTATTTATTTATTTAGCTGAGGGTGGGGGTGCTCTTATGCACAGTCATCTTGTTTCCATGTCAAACAAGTTTCTCTCTCTCTCTCTCTCTCTCTCTCTCTCTCTCTCTCTCTCTCTCTCTCTCTCTCTTTTTCTGATGACATGGTATTTTGTACTCTTTTCAAATGACCAGGTAATCCATCTTCCTGACATATAGGAAGCATGTGGTTAGTCATAAAAGCAGCTTACTCTGACTGAAAATTATACAGAGGTTTGTGTCAATACTTGGCTGTATTGTCAATATTTTGTTGTGATTTCTTTTGGAATGTTTCTGTACTATACTGTATGTGTGTCACTGTGTGTGTGTGTGTGTGTGTGTGTGTGTGTGTGTGTGTGTGTGTGCGTGTGTGTGTGTGTACCATGCATGTGTATGCATGTGTTTGTGTGTGATAGCATTATGCCCCCCCACCCACCCCCTCACCCTCTTGTGTAGTCCTCTGAAGCTAAACTCCATTTCCCCACTGTTACCGACAGGTGGATGGATGAAGCCCAACAGTCACCCCCCATCCCCGTCCCCATCCCTCACCCACTCCACCCCCTCTGCACCCCACTCACTGTCTCTCATTTGAATAATTCTGGCTAATTACCTGTTTATCCAGAGAGGGCCTGTCATATCGTGAGCCCCTCCACTAAGAGCTGTCTGCAGCTGCTGCCACCACCCCCACCCACCAACCCCACCACCACCACCACCACCACCACCACTGCTTGCCTCTCTGCCTCACTCGCTCTCAGGCCTCCAGCACAGCACAGCTACGCCCTCCCTGCCCGAGACAGCAGGAGGCTCCTGCATCAAAGGGCACGCCTATGTCCTGCTCATTTGCCAGCCATGTCATGGAGTGTGTAATTATCCGCTTAAGCGTTTTAGGATGTTACAATTCTGGTTCCTGGAGTCTTGTGTGGTATGAGAGTGAATGGGGGAGTGTGTGTGTGTGGGGGGGGGGGGGTGTATAAGAGTGTGTTGTTCTGTTTGAGACAGGAGTATACTGCCTTGTGAGGTGATGTGAGGAAACAGACCTCTGAGTTGTGCCTTCATGTACAGCATGCTTCTGCACTTTATGGCAATGTGAGGAGTACAGTTCTGGTTACAGTAATAGTATTAAGCAGATGCCCACCCCTCCCAAAAATAAACTGAATATTGAAATATTAAAAAATGGCTACAAATATATTTTTCTGGAAAAGGTAGAAACATAACTTACAAAGTACATTAGGCTTAACATAGTCAGAACCAAATAGCTAATACAATCGAGTATATATAATCAAGAATCAACTGAATCAAGTGATATATAGATATACATATAAGACAAGTCTTTTAACATAACATAACATAACATTTTTAACATAACATGAGTCTTTGAACGTCTTAAAAATCCCAAAGCTTTCAGAGGAATGTATGACTAACAGAAGGCATGGTTGACAGTTCCCATATGGCAAGAGAGGGTTCATGATCATCACCATCTTCTGTGCATAATGTCCACATGTTGTGTGTGTGCTTGTGACTGTACATGCAGTGGCTATTACCTTGCCATGTACAACTAAACAGATTTCAATGAGAGCATCATGCCTTTGTCACAGTATCTCTTCAGATGTGCATTCTGCACATTTCACAGTGTGGATCTGTGCTATCATAGACACATGTCTGTTTGTGGCTGTGCCAGCTTGTGTGTGTGTGTGTATGTGTGTGTGTGTGGGTGATGATGATGATGATGCCACTCATCCAATCATCGCCCAGAATTGCCTCTCATCATCATCAGGGAGCGGCTGCAATATTGGGCTAATTCTGCCCGGCCTGTTCGTCACTGGCACACTGGCATTGGTATGCAAGGCGCCACTCTGCACCGCAATAATAGGGGAATAAAATCAATGGAGTGCCAGGGAAAAGGGAGAGGTGGGGGTGAATAGACAGAGAGAGAGAGAGAGAGAAAGAGAGATAAAGAGAGAGAAAGAGAGCGAAATAGAGAGAGAGGCCCAGCCCTTTAGATATGCCACTACGACCCACAGCATTGCAGTACAGCAACAACTCTGAGTGCCACTGTTATACACACACACACTGTTACACACACTATCACAGTGGCAGGTATGGGCAATAGCATAGTCTAAGTTCTGACTGAAGAGTCAAATGTGTTTTGTCTATTCACTGTGCATTGTAAAAAAAAGTGTGATTGTGGGTATATGTGTGTGGCCCTTCAATGCAGTGGGACAAGGTCAAATACGCTTTTTTTTTTCGTTTAACATGAGCACTGTATTGTATCTGTGTGTGTGTGTGTGTGTACAGAGTTTGTGTCTAAATATAAATATGGGTATATATCCTTGGTGAAATATTTTTCCCATTATTCTTTTCACTCTCTCCCTCTGACTGTGTGTGTGGGTGTGTGTGTGTCGGTGTGTGTGTGTACATTTGACTGATACCTCCCGCGCCGCATCTCGTCTGAGACCTAATTGAGATGTCAGAGGCGTGAGCTTCATGTGTTCATCTCGCTAACTGTTATTTATGAGGCTGATTAGCCCTGCTAACCTGGCCATCCATTAGCGCCGGGCAGGCCTCACCGCACTCCGCTCACTGCTGCT
>CM059280.1:16531163-16541163 GCA_030347295.1 Setipinna tenuifilis | reverse complement strand
AGTCTGCTGCTCCACACATCAGATGCTAGACCTGTCCCCAATGTCCACTTGCTCTCCATTGTGTTCTTTCTGTCTTTCTTTCTTTCTTTTTCTTTCTACCTGTTCTCTCTCTCTCTCCTTCTCTCTCTCTATCTCTATCTCTCTCTGTCTTTCTCTCTTTTTTGCTTGTTTTTTATTTAATAGCAACTGTTATTTTTCCACTTCATCAAACCTTATAATAGCACATCAAATACATACCTACTGTACCTGTAGTATATTATCATGCGTCTGGAATTACATGTTCAAATATTACCACCCGTTTCAAAAATAAATATACTTTTTTAAAATTGTTTTTGTCATGTAACATTATAAAACCTAGTCACAGACGTCTGTTTTAAATGAAATAGTATTAAGCTAACTTTCTCTCCATGTAAAATCCTCTTATATGAGAAATGCAAGGACAATCACGTCTTCTACTGTTACATTTGTGAGCCTGGCTTGCCAGTAGAGTGTGGCACCCTAGAGCATTGGCTCTATTTTTTCTATGGCTTTTAAAAAGAAAAACTAATTTTCCTTTGCTGTGGTTGACTTCCTCTGAACATTGAATCAAGAATGACAAGCCAAGGCGAAGCAAAGCATTCTGGGAGTCTGTTTTGCTCACTGTGCAAGTTCCATATTGAATGTCTGTACTTTCTAGCTGGCTGCTGTTTTAATGAAACTAATACAAGTTTTTTTTTAGTGGCGGAAAGGGAAGTGTTTGATGTAACGAGCAGGTACCACTCAGCTTTATGACAAGTGCAGACACAGCTCAGTAGCGGCCTCCAACACACTCACCAGCTTTTCTTTTTTCTTTTTTTAAATGGAGGTGGAATGAGCAAATCAGCCCCCCAGCTCAATCAGACTGGCTTCAAAAGATATTCACTCAAATAAATTTGCATCACGCACTGAATCACAAGCTAAAGCTAATAGAGAACAGAATTTCAGATCACTGTGGAGCATCTTAGATCAATGGCAGATGTAGTGAAGGGTAAATTCACACAAACCTCATTTATGTTCATAATGAAAGGGCAAGACAGCATTTACTGACCTTTTAGAAGTTGCTAAGGTCACACAGTTTGCTCACTTTGTATATGGCGATGTATAGTGTAGCCTGTTTTTTTCCACTACTACACCAGTGGTGGCAAGCATTGTATATTTCTCTCCTGCCTGCCAGAATAGTTTTTTTTTTTTTTTTGAGAACAAACCAGAGCCACAGAGGGAATCATGGGAAGAGAAGGAGGAAAGCAAGAAAAAAAGAAAATCAACAGAAACATCCAACCCAGTCACTCTGCTTCTGCCAAACTCATTTTCTTCCACTGCCGCCTGCAGCTCTCAAAGAGTAAGTGTCCTCTCACAGCAAAGATCTCTCTCACTCTTTCTCTCTTTCTTTCTCCCCATCTCTCTCTCTTCTTCCCCATCTCTCTCGCTCTCTCGCTCTCTTTCTCTTTCTCCTCACGGGCACAGACTCCACACCTCCTTTATCTTCACATGGTCCAATCAAAATGGCCTCCACCCATGGGGCTTACCTGAGTTGGGTGATCATTTCTGCATTCGGGGCAATGTCCTCCTCCGCCTCCTCCGCCTCCTCCTCCTCCTCCGCCTCCTCCTCCCATGAGACGCAGGGCTGGCTGCTTGCCACCATCTCTGGAGGATGTTTATTTAAACCACAAACTATACTCTAGGCTAGGAGTTACGGACCGGGACGTTAACACTATTATTTGGCTTTATCGACTATCTGACTGTCTGATTTACAACGGCAAGAGTAGAAGATCCTAAAGATTCTAGAAAGTTCCCCCCTCATTCCTCTCTGTGATACTGCCTGAGTGCAGAAGATTCTGGAACTGATTCAGAGGGCGTACACTTTTGGTCACATTCACACTGCGGGAATCAACCCTTTTCATGATCCACAAGACATGGCTCCAAATGACATTTTAGCACGTTATAAAATACACTATGGAACAATGTGTTAGGGTAATAGTTTATGCACCACTGAAGTGGTAACAGTGTTTTCCTGTTGTATTTTACTGTTTATATCACTGTTACCATACTTGCATTATTTTCATTTAAGGGTATCATTTGCATGTGTTGATAATGTACACTAACCTCTTTGCAATACTACTTGTTTTTGAGTCACACAGTCTTTGTCTAGCCTGCAGGACAGACTTAGCTGTTGCTATGGCCAGCACCCAGTTGCTGGTTTGGTTAGTAGCACATGTCAGTGTTCTGGTAGGCCAATGCAGGGGCACTGTAAGATCAGTAAGATTTAAGATGATGGGGGGGGGGGGGGGGGGGATAAAGACTACTTTATAGCTGTGCAAAAAATCTATACATTAACTGCTGTGTGAAGAATTTATACAATATCACAATAGGAAATGCAATCGAACCTTGCTATAAACCTTTTTTGCATGCATTGAGTCAGAGAAAATGTAGAGTTTATATGGATCTGTAAGATTGCGGGAAAGTTTAGTAGGGAAAGTTGCGGTGGTGGTAAAGATGCCAGTGTACAAAAAAACAAATGCTGCAAAGAAACAATCAGAACTTAATTACAGGGTAGCCAGCTCGGTATAATACTAAACCCTCTGGCTCATTCCTAGCACATCTTCAGGTGCACTATCATCATCATGTTTTACTTTTAGTCCAAATAATAAGTTAATAAATATGCTTTACTGTAATTTAAAGTCTTCGGCCTGGTGAAGACACACTTGCCCCTCATTGTCCAGTGCACTATCGTCTTTCAATCATCATGTTTTACTTTAAGTCCACTGAGTAAATATGCTTTAATTTAAAGTCTTCAGCCTGGTGAAGACACACTTGCCCTTCATTTTCCAGTGCACTATCATCATGGAATCATCATCATGTTTTACTTTAAGTCCACTGAGTAAATATGCTTTAATTTAAAGTCTTCAGCCTGGTGAAGACACACTTGCCCCTCATTTTCCAGTGCACTATCATCAGTGAATCGTGGTCATGTTTTACTGTGAGTGTTGAAGAGCAGCCTTCAGCCTGATGAAGAGCAGACACACTTGCCCTCTGCTCAGCACACCCCGCTAATCCCGCAGCCTGTGATGGTGCCTTTGCCTCTGCTGATTCTCTCCTCCCACCCGCCACACCACTCCTCTCTGCTCCTCTCCGCTCCTCTCCGCTCCTCTATGATTATTCCTCTCGCTCCGTGGAAGAGAGATAGCAAGCAGCGAGGCAGGGGCCAGGGCACTGAGGCTGTGTGTGTGTGTGTGTGTGTGTGTGTGTGTGTGTGTGTGTGTGTGTGTGTGTGTGTGTGTGTGTGATTGCTAATGCAGTGGCAGTCAGCGTGGCCGCCAGGTTAAACCAGCAATCAGCACTCGCTAAATAACATCATTCACACACAAACACACACAAACACACACACACATACACACACATACACACACACACACCATAAACACACACACCATAAACACATACACACACAAATGCAGTCACATGTACAAACGTGCATGTTTGAAAATGCTAAAGGCACGATTTTTTTTTTGTGCAGGCATGGTCCACAACTACACAATAAATAACATCTTTCCCCATCACACATCCCATGAATAACATCATTCCCAGGCACTCCTTACTGCACCAGTGCACAGCACTCCTGCATACTAACTACTTCTATTCAAATACTCTTAGATATAAACAGACATGGAAATGCATTCACACACACTCGTGTGCATGCACACTCTCTCACACATACATACACACAGACCAACATAGACACATACACACAAACATTTTAGCCTTTCAATATCTGTAAGATACGCTTTTAAGCTGATCTAGCAAATACTACAATTTAAGGACAGAAATCACAGACATCAGCATAAAGCGCATCTAAAAACACTTTAAAAGCATAGACCTTTCATGAACCTTTCATGGAAAAACAATATTCATAAATGAAAGGAAAGGTGAGAGTGTATTCTCTAAAAGGAACACACACACACACACACACACATGACCAGACTTACCTACAAACACGCACACACACACACACACACACACACACACGCACACGCACACACACACAAACACACCTTTACAAAGAACGAAAAAAGCTACACCACAAAGTCCATGTTGAACAAACCCCCTGTGTTTTGACCTTGCCGCCCTACATCGGAGGTCCGTGATCAGACATCGTGCCAGAGCTCTGTATAGCCTGCATGCAGGATGGCAGCAAATATCGGGGGTCAGCTCTGATTGTCCCTCGCCGGCACCCCTCCACTCCTGGGGAGACCACCCCGAACCACCATAGCTTTTCCATTTGCTGCTCTTGTATAAATCCAATTGTTTTTAATTTCACAGTGATCAATTATTCGCTCAAGCTTAGAACAACCAATCGGAAACCAGGGCCCGGGCCTGCTGAACCTTAAAAAAGCCATTGTGCAAGAGGCAGAAACAGAGCAGGGAAAGAAAAGAAATAAAAGAAAAACTGTGTTTGAGTGATTTTCTTTTTCCATTTCCATTCTGTTTTTTTTCTTATGTTGTGGTAAGCAAAATAAGAACTCCTGCACACTGCCCATTCTGCAAGCAAGATTTATTACAACATTTCAGCCATAGACACTTTGTCAGGTTGCTTCACAGATACAAGAACAAACTCAGCAAAACTTAGTTTTGCACTTGATGGACCTAAACCTTCTTCCAGAGGGTAGCACGTTGAACAGGTGATGGCTGGGATGAAGGTGGTCTTTTATGATCACCCTGGCTCTTGTGAGACACCTAGAGCTGGCGATTCCGACCAGGGAAGGGAGTAGATTACCTGACTACCGTACTACCTTCTCTGCAGTTCCAGTGACCTTCTGTAGACTCTTCCTATTGGTCACTTTACAGTCAGCATACCACACAGGGACGGCATGCACTAGCATGCTGTCAATCATGGCCTGACAGAAGGAGACCAGAATGTCGGTCTGTAGCCTGTTCCATCCCAATCCTGGACCTTCAGGAAATGTAGGAACTGCTGGGCTTTTTTGACTGGGGCAGATGTGTTAGCGGCCCCAAGACAGAACCTCAAGATCCTCAAATCATGTTGGTGTTGACCAAAATAGGTTAAAATTATCATCCTTAACCAAAATGAACAAAATGACTTCAGTTTGTTGCATAAAACACATTGATTCTAACTGGGCTTATTTTGGATGCCACTCATGGGAGAGTGTGGGTAGCAGTAGCTTATGCATCTAAGGGCTATTTTTTAGATGATGTGGCTCAATCTTTCCTAAAATGTCTTGTTTTAAACTGCAAAAGTTATTATTCAATGTATTTGTTATGTTAGGACAAAATGTACATTTAGGTCTGAACGAAGTGGTGGTGGTCGGTGTGCTCCCAATATCAGCATTGTTAGAAAAGAAATGTCTTAATTTGATTTGTCGAATATATTTAAACAAGTCCACTTTCAGTCCAAAGGCATTAACACCACTTAGTGGCACAAATGACAAACCCTTAGCCAAAAGGGCTGTCTGGTCATTCGACAGTTCCTTAGAAGAGATCATTAATTACTGTGTCTCTTTGTAGCTACGCAGTGCCCAGGGTTTTTACGCTTTCGATGTCCTCTGCATTTCTTTGGCCTCTGCTGTTGTTCTTTTCTGTCCCTCTTATTTTGCTAAGTTAAACCGCAGGTCACTTCCAATGCACCTGTCCTTTGAGAGGTGTGCAAAAGCTCATTTTTCCTCCTATGTTGTGGTAAAAGCAGGAGAGTGGCATCATAGCATTTCGTGGCCACAAAGAATGTTCTAGACAGATTTAAGTGGACTGCCACTAAATTGGCTTTTTGGAGGGGTGGGGGTAGATTGGATAGGAGTAAGAGGGAGCAAAGAAAAAAGGTGGGGGGGGGGGGGGGGGTCAAGCAAATGTCACAGCAATCTGCCTTTGCTTTTTGGTCTTCTTCCGTGTATCATTTTCCCCCTTTTTCCTCTCCTTTTTCTCTGTGTCTCTCTATCGCTCTCTCTCTCTCTCGTAAGTGCGAGTGTCTCTCGACCGTAATGAAGTCTGTCTGCCAGGCTGGCCCGTGTTGTCTGCTCCCTGTGATAGTTGCTTATTTCTGGAGCCTCTCTGCCACTCTGCTTGGTGTGCAGCCTTGACAAGGCCTAATTACGGAGCGGAGGAGAGCACAAAATTACAGCCCCCATTCTGCTCCTCACTCCTGCACTCTTTTCCTTGCTATCTCGTGCTCTCTTTTTTCTCTCTCACTCTCTCTGACACACACCACAACACACCGGTCATCCTATTTTCCCTTCACAATCTTCCTCACTTCTTTCTTTCTTTCTTTTCTTTCTTTCCTTCCATTTCTGGTACTCCCTTTTTCTCCCTTTTCTATAGCTGTCCTGCTTTTCTGTCTTTCTCTCCCTCTCTATCTCTCCTTCACCAGTACAGCCCTCACCCTCTATCTTTCGCTCTCATGGCCCCACTATTTAGCCCAGCCAGCCCAGCCTCCTCTTTCTCTCCTCTCCTCTCCTCTCCTGTCCTCTCTCCTCTCCTCTCCTTCCTTTCATCTTTTACGTCCTTCTCTTTCTCTCTATCTTTCTCCTTTTTCCAGTTTCAGCACAGGTTTTGGAGGTGTCTCCAGCATGCCAAGCAGACCACCACCCCCCCACACCAACCAACCCATTCGCCCCACTGCCCCCTACACCACCCCCCCCCCCCCTTCCCTTCCCCTCCCCTCCCCTCCCCTCTCCACCGTCACCTCCAGCCCCTGCCACCCATTCCATTCTCCGCACTCCGCGGCACTGCGTCTCCTCGCCGATGCTCCATGACAATGCTCATAATGGGTTCATCAGAAATCCCACGCGGCAAAGCCGGGGTGTCAGCCTGTTCACATCTCAACGCTCCAGAAACTGCTGACACTCGTAACAAATGGAGGAGGGAGAAAAAAGAGTGAGCGAAAGAGAGAGAGATAGAGAGAGAGAGAGCGAGAGAACAAGAGATGTGGGAGGGGGAGAGAGAAAGAACAACTGATGACAGAGAGAGAGATAGAGAGAGAGAGACAGAGAGAGAGCGAGAGAACAAGAGATGAGGGAGGGGAAGAGAGAAAGAACAAGTGATGAGGGAGGGGTAGACAGAGAGAGAGATAGAGAGAGAGAGACAGAGAGGGAGAGAGAGAGAGAGAGGGAGGGAGCGGGTAGAAAGGATAAGGGGAGGGCAGGCAGGCAGGCAGGCAGGGGGAGATGTAGGTATGTCTGAGGGCTCAGGACTACGGGGCTTGTTGAACACACACGCCTGATTTTACGCCGCTCCCATCAACCTCTCGGAGACAGACGATAAATGTGTGTATAGATCTGCCGTGGGAGGAGAAAAAAAAATAATGAGAAATGACTTTGGAATGAGTTTTAAATTATACCTCTTTGGATGCAGCGAAAAAAGGCCTGTCAATATCAGTGGGCGAGTGAGCAAGCAGGCACACTGACACACACACACACACACACACACACACACACACACACACACACACACACACACACACACACACAGAAAAAGAAAGGAGTAGGGAGGGATTTTGTTTTGGTTCATCACTGATTACCGTTATAATCCTCCGTCCTCATTCCACTTCGAAGAGCAAGCACACACACACACACACACACACACACACACACACTTGCACACACCATCCGCGTCTGCCTTTGTGCGGCGCACTATGATTGCCTTACATTTAAGCGCCATTCTGTCAGGGCTTTGTACCGACAAATGCTTTTCCAATACCAATCACGGCCGAGCACACCTCATTTAAATCTGTGAAAGAGGTTTTGATTCCATCAGCAAAATGTTCTGGGAGACGAAGCGCAGGCCATTCAATAACGCGGTGATGTGCAGAGTGTAAAAAAAAAAAAAAAAAAAAATTGCGGTTAGGAATATTCTGGTCTGCCTCACCCCTTAGCCCGCATCTCATCAACGCAGGTACCAATGCGGCACCCTTTTTTTACGTTTACGTTCCGCCAAACATAGCTACTTCTATTCCGCACAAGCACAACCTTTTAGGGCTCCAAAAAGAAGAAATGTAGCATTATTTTTTCTTTTTGGATATTTTTTTATCGCTTACCCCCACCCCCCCAACTCAACCTTAGGAACAGATTGTATGTCATGAATATTCACAGGAGGCTTAATGTGACCTTCAGTCACCAGAGCAAGAAGCCGCCTGCATATCAAACACAAAGCGCGAGAAAAAGGAAACAGCTCAAAGGACACACCGGCGAAGGACATCTCACACAGAACCACCGACCACGCTCCACGCTCCGCTCCGTCGTTAAAATAGGCCGCTTAACACCTCACGCTTGCTTTGAAAGGGGAAGTATCTGTAAAAAAAAAAAAAACGTAGCGGCTGTAGAGAATAGTTTCCCTGAGCCGGGGCGGCTAATATCATCACGCTGGCAGCTTGTTGACCTTCAGAGTTATCTGTGAGTATCTTCTCTGTGTGTTGGCTGCGCAAGAATGATAGGCCTAAGAGGCATGGCATAATGCAGCCAAATTAAAATCTCCCGTAAATCCAGCCGGCTGATTGCCTGAGAGCCCCTGAGAGTTGTTAAAGCCAAATGGTGAAGGACTTCCTGAATCCCAATGTCATTTCCTGTTGATTGTTCATTAAATTTTATCACGTATCATGTCCTACTACCACAGTGTGTGTGTGTGTGTACAGTGTGTGTGTGTGTGTGTGTATGTGTGCATGTGTGTGTGTGCTTGAGTGTGTGTGCGTGCGTATGCTCGTGTATGTGTGTGTGTGTGTGTGTGTGCGTGCGTGTGTGTGTGTGTGTGTGTGCTTGAGTGTTCATGTCTGCAGGGGATATCTTTTTAATAGCATTTTATTGAATCTGAGTGTGCTTAACAAGAGCTTTGATGTAAAGTGATTAAAGTGAGTGCGAGTTATTCAGCAGGGCCGCTCTTATTAGCATTAAGCTGATGTGCATACGCTACATTTATGTTGTAATAAATATATATAACAGATAATTAACAACATTGTTACAACACCACAAACTAAGATACACAAAAGCATGTATATTCCATATGTTTGTTCCCTACATGTGCCTCTATGCAGTCCTGTTTGTTCAGTGTCAAGGTACTCAAGGATCCTGCTAGCGTGTTAAGGTCTCCTGGTGATGGTGGTGGTTGGTGTTGAGCATGAGGTGAGTTGAAGATGCCAAAATATAAAAAATAAAATCAGGTTTATTTGTTATTCCCTTTTTATAGCAACTGTGGGGTGGCAGTGGTAGGACACGGCTGTGCTTCGGCAGTGATGAGATTAGGGTGTGCGTGCTTGTACTTATGAAACGCAACGTCTGCACTCTAAAAAATAATGGGGCCAGTACTGTTTCTTCAGAGCGATGCATAGAAGAATCTTCTTTTTTAGTGCTTTAAAGAACCGTCGAGGCAAAAGTTCTTTAAAGAAGCATTTGATGCCGATATGACATCGCATAGCACATTATGATCTGAGGCTCTGAAAAAAACATTTCTAATGTAAAGAACCTTTCACATAATGTAATGGTTCAACACCGAGTTTTTACTGTCCACGGAGCCATCCTGAGATTTAAAGAACCATTTAAGCACCTTTATTTTTTAGAGTGTGGGTGAATCCGTCCAACAGCAGGAATGTCTGTATGTGGTTGAATTCCGTTTATTTGTGTTTTTTTATACTCCATTTGTTTTTATCTGTCCTGTCTTGTGTGGTTATGGACACAACTCTGTCAAATAAACTGAATTGAATTTCATACAGCGGAACGGGCTCAGAGAAAAGGACCTTCTCCTGCTTAATCAATCCCCACCCCCCAAACCCCCCCTCCACTGACAACCGTTTACAGATAAGGCTCTATAATGATGTATTTCATGACTTTCTGAATCCTTAGTTAAATAACACCATATTAATGAGAATCTGACTTTCTGCAGTGAGTCATTTCTGTCATAATATATTCATTTTAATTTATTTATATATTTTACCAAATGCACAAAAAATGCAAATAAAAGCATGATAAATTATAATTGTTATACGAATAAA
>CM059280.1:16493663-16523663 GCA_030347295.1 Setipinna tenuifilis | reverse complement strand
TGACCCCCCCTGGTTTCAAAGTGGTTTGAGGACTATTTTTTTCTGATGTGCTAATGAGCTTCTGTTCATCGCCCTCCCCCCTTTCCACCTGCTGTGACACCAAATTAGTTTGGGATGTTGGTAATTCCAATTGTTTGCTAATAACGTCATTGGACATCAAGAACACTGAACCTACCACTGTTGAGGGAGAAGCTGTTTACCTTTACGAAGAAGCCACAAAACAATGGCTTATATGAAGTGATTTTTGTCATGATATGGTCCCCCATTTATGGGGCCCTTTAAATGAGAGGTTTTAAAGGACTACGGACATGACAGAATAAATCAATGAATCAATGAATAAGTCAATAAACAAATGAATAATTTTGAGATGAGTGAGGGAGAGGCTATTGTTGCCCAGTGACCTGCAATTACTTGTAAAAGCACCACTTTAGCGGAGCATGATGAAATCAATTGGAGTTCTGTTTTCTGTTTTGGTCATTTTGCCTCCTCCATCTTTAGGCTTCACAGCCATGCTAGCCCCAGAGGGAGAGAGGCTCATGTAGAAAATCAGAAAGAACAGGATGACAAGGTACGAGCTTCAAAAATGAAATTCTGAAAAGGCTTTTGAAAGGACTCAAACACCCCCTTTCTTTAGAGTGTTATGCGTGCCAGGTAGCTGTTAGCAAGCACATTAACCTCACCAAAATGTGTCTTTATTGTGAGGTTAAATATGTACTTGAAGAAGACTAAATTGCATGAGGACACTTACACACGGCCTGCACTTCTGAGTTTTAATGACACCCCCACCCCCACACACACACACACACACACACACACACACCCCACCCACTACTTGCCCCCCCACCCCCGCTTTTTAGTCCCTCGCTAATAGGGACTCAATTTTCATATACTGTCTCTACCACAAACCAGACCGTCATTATATCTCTTTGTTTCTCTTTCCCTTTCTATAGGTTTCTTTCTCTCTCTCTCTCTCTCTCTCTCTCTCTCTCTGTCTGCCTCTCCCCTATCTCGTTCTCTCTCTCTCTCTCTCTCTCTCTCTTTCTCTCTCTCCCCTATCTCTTTTTTTCTGGTTTATTATGCACTAACATCACTGGTTTTCCCCCAGGCAGCTGTGCATCTCCTTATGACTGATGAGGGTAATTTCTCCCAAACAGCCAAATGATCACTTCTGCTGGCGCGCCCCCTCCCCTCCGCTCCGCGGGCACGGGCAGGGAGTAAACAGAGACATTTGTTGATCTGTCTCCCGCAGCGGTGAGGGTTGGTGTGTGTGTGTGTTGTGTGTGTGTGCGTGTGTGTGTGTGGAGAATGTGTGTGTGTGTGTGTGTGTGTGTGTGTGTGGAGGGTGTGTGTGTCTGTCTGTGTATGTGTATGTGTGTGTGTGTGTGGAGGGTGTGTGTGCATGTTTGTGTGCCTGTGTATTTGTGTGTGCGTGGAGAGTGTGTTGGGGAGCTTGGGGGGCGGGGGTGGTAGGATGGGATGTAAAGACAATCTTGCATTTACCCCACACATTCAACATCACACACTGACACACTGTCAAACCAGCGAAGATGAGTGAATGGACAAATTATCCAAAAAAAAGGAATAAAGAAATTCAGACAGACAGACAGAGAAGATGGGAAATGTGTGTGTGTCCATTGCTTTGTGATGATGCACTGTACCTCAGTAGAAATATATTCTCCAAAATCTATTCATCACAACACAATGTGGCAAAACTGAGCCATTGTCAGCAGTATGTTTTAGGTAGACTTTTAGTTCTGCTTTTCACCTGTACTTTTGTTGTGCTTTCAATGTTTTCTTGAGCATACAAAAAACTAATTTAAAACAAATGCATCACAGAAGAAAAATGAAGAAGAAAAGAAGACAAATTGTGAGTGTGTGTCTGTGAAAATGTGAAAAGTTTTGAGTTTTATTTGCCTTTTTCCCTCATTTCTTATCCTCTTTTTCTGTTATTCTCTTTTTCTCGTCACTCTCTCTCCCCACCCTCCTTCTATTCCTTTTTCACTCTGTCCCTACTTCTCCCCCCCTTCCTCCACTCCCCCTCTCCTCCACTCCTCCTCTCCTCCCTTCCTTTCAGCCTCAGTGCTCTGCCGTCGCCCATTTAACCAGCTGCCAATCAGGGCCCAAACAAACCCACCTGTCGTCCAGAGCAGCGGTGGGGAGGAGAGACTGATGAGAAAAGTGACTGAGTGTGTGAGAGAGAGTGAGAAATAGAGAGAGAGAGAGACTGTGTTTTCGTCTATGTGTGTATGCATGCATGACAGTGTGTGTGTGTATGTTGTATGTGTATACACCTGTGTATCTGTGTGTGTGTGTGTCCATTTGTGCATGTGTACCTGTGTGTGTGCGTGTGTCTGTCTGTCTATGTGTGTTTGTTTGTGTGTGTGTGTGTGTCCAGTTGTACCTCTGTATCTGTTTGTGTGTGTGTGTGTCCATTTGTGCCTGTGTACCTGTGTGTGTGTGTGTGCATCTGTCTATCTGTCTGTGTGCATGTGTTTGTGTGTGTGTGTGTGTGTGTGTATAATTGTGTCTCCTCAGCTGTCGGGACGTATAAAGCTGCTGAGTGACGGCGCCGTGCCCAGGTGGCGGTGGGGTGATTAACCTGCCGGCCACACCTGGGGTCACTAAGGGTCAGGGCACCTTCAGGAGGCATCCATCAAAATATCTGACCATCGCTAAGCAAAGCAGGGCAGGGCAGGGCAGGGCAGGGCAGGGCATCCTCCATCACCAGATCCTCTGTCACTGGAGCCTCCGTCAGTCATCTTGTTTCCTCCTAGTTTACACCACTTTAGTGTGTGGAGAGTGTGGAGGTGGAAACTATACCCCCTCCAAAACACACACACACACACACACACACACACACACGATGCTCTCGTGACAGTGTTACCCCACAGAAGCACAGAGGCCAATGTGATTGCCAGCGCAATCAAGACGTGGAATTACCATTACGATCCCATTATGGAGATTGTAATGGTCAAAAACATGTAATGGGATAAGGAGCAATTTAATGCCACTGACTTTGAGCAGCTCTTTGAAGGATGTTTTCAATTACAAGCGCCGGCTGCTAATTTAATTCATTGTTTCACAGCTGAAAATGCATTTTTAAGGCTTCACTGACTCCCTCCACCGCCTGCTGCCAGTGTCGTGTGTGTGTGAGTGTGTGTGAGAGAGAGAGAGAGAGAGGGAGAGAGAGAGAGAGCCATGTGGGGGGGGAGCTTAATCAGTCATGTTCGTTGAACGCCCGCTCGGCGGAACGTCCTCTAAGAAGATTGACAAAGTTGCGCCCCGTGCACAGGCTCTTAAAGGGGACCGGCGAGGCAGCCCACGTTGCCGTGGAGACCAAACAGTGGCTGGCGTGGGACCAGAAGGAGAACGCTGTGGTTGGGTTTTTTTTTTTTTTTTGTGTGTGTGTGTGTTTTGTTTTGTTTTTTTCTATTTAAGCCACGCCCCCCACACGGCAGGCAAGAGGCGGCGCCTTTAAGAGGGCTGTGATCACTGTACCACTCCATCCGCCTACACACACACACACACACACACACTTACACAGCTTCTACCTCTCTCTCTGTGTGTGTGTCTCTCTCTCTCTCTCTTCCACACACTGACACTTTCCCCCTGGTGAGTGCTGCTGAGAGGGGAACTGCTCTGGTCCCTTTACGCCTCTGTGTGTGTGTGTGAGGAGCAGACACACACACACACAGCTCAGCTCAGCTCAGCTCAGCTCACAGAGTAGTGTGAGAGCGTTTGCTGGGGTACGGAGACACCAAAGGGGGAGCCACGCGGCCACCACGCGCAGGGACTCCAGCTCCACCACACCACCACCACCACGCCACCACACCGCCCGCGGTCGCGACTCTCGTCTGAGCCAAGGTACTCAGGGACACAGAGAGAGAGTGTGTTTGTGTGTGTGTGAGAGAGAGAGAGGAAGAGAAAGACACGGGCACGAGTGCTGGGAGTGGAAGAGTTCGAGAAGACAAGAAGAAGAGAAGGAGAGCAACAAGACTTGTTTTTGTGTGTGTGTCGAATTGTGCGCGTGCTTCTGGGTGTGTTACGTGTATGCGTACATGCGTGTGTGTGTTTGTGGTCTTGAGGGAGAAGGTTGGATCAAGTGACAAACACCCCCAGAGGATCCATTTGATGCTGGAGCTGAGCTGCTGAAGGGGGTGGCGGGGGGTGTTTCGTGAAGAACCAGAAGAAGAAGAAGTTGGAACTGCGGAGAGTCCCAAAGCAGAGAGTCTCAGCTGGATGGTCCAGGTAACTTCCTCCAGCGTAGCAGAACATGCTCCACAGAGGCTTCATAGATAGACTTCCAGGCTTCCAGGGGAAGACAAAACTCAAAGCTGACACAACACACAACAGGACCTAAATATTTCCTTTAGTGGATGTTTGATGTGTTTGTAAAGTTGGTTTCTCTCGGAGAAGAGTTTTTCAGCAGCGCTTTTTTTTTAAAGTGTGAAACTGAAGGGAAGGTGCCCAGCTGCCTTTACTGTTTGAATACTCCCTCTCTCTCTTTCTGTCTCTCATTCTCTCTCTCTCTCCCTCCCTCTCTCTCACTCACTCACTCCCTCGCTGACTTACTTGCACGCTTCGGAAGTCTTAATTCACCATTTACGTTTATCTCATTTTCTCAGCGGCGCCTGAAAAGCAGCATTTCAAAAGGCTGCCGTTTAAAGCCCTCTGTGGCTGCCTGCTGAACGCTCCCAGAGCTCCTCGGCTCCACAGCGCTGCGCTGAAATAGAAACCTCGCTCTCGCTCTCACTCTCACTCAGGGGACTTCAAGAGAGAGAGAGAGAGGGACTTTGACTTTCGCTTTGACGGGAGGATTAGTTCAGCCTGCGAGGAGGACCGAAAGGGAGGGAGGACAACAACAAGGTTGGGTCCCTCGGGGGATGGGAGAATGATCGCCGGATTCAACGGCATCATCAATGGACACCACGTCGGCGTCGGGGGCGGGGGTGGTGGCGGGGGCATCCAGTACCAGGTGGCCGGCTCGAGCGGACTGCCCACGCCCGCACCACCACCACAGGTCAGTGCCCAGGCCGGCCTGGATCTCGGCGTCCCCTCGAACCTTTGTCTGCACTTCCAGGGCCAGCGCTATGTGGCCCCCACCACAGCTCACACCACGAGCCATGGTGGATTTGGTGGTGAAGTCGCAGTAAGTGCGGTGAACTCTTTGCCGACACCACCACAAATGCCTCTCCCACAGGCACCACCCGTACCTCTACAGCAGCAGCAGCAGCAGCCCATGACGGCTCCCCCCACCGCGGCCCCCAAACCAGGGGCACAGGGGGGCTTCAGGAAGGTGTGCCGGACGGAGGAGGCGTCCCCCTGCCCGTTCCCAGGGCTGGCACCCGGGGTGCTCCACATGAGGGTGAAGGAGGGCAGCAAGATCCGGAACCTCATGGGCTTCGCCATGGCCCGCATGCTGGGGCCGAGCAGTGCCAGTGGGGGTAGCGGTGGTGGAGCCGAGATGGGGAGCTGTGGGCCCTTCAGCGGTGCGACCACCGGGACACCTGGGTCTTCCTCCACCTTCTCCTCTTCCTCCTCCTCCTGCTCCACGGGCCTGAGACAGGTGGTGTTCTCTGGGTCGGGCCGAGCCGTCACCAAGACCATCACATGTGCGGAGATCATGAAGCGGAAGCTGGGGGGGCTCCACCAGCTCACCAAGCTCTGCTACAAGGGCGTGCGGGAGGTGTGGGAGAGCCAGGAGGGCGGCGGTAGCAGTGGGGGTGGGGGCGGCGGTGGTGGGGGCAGTGGGGAGGTGACCGTGCACCGCACCGTGCCGTCCGTCAGCATCCTGCTCTCCAAGGACCCTCTGGACCCCTGCGAGCCGGGCTACCAGCCCCCCGAGACTCTCACCGCGCTCTGGGCAGAGAGGGAGGAACAGAGCCCCCCTACCCACACCACCACAGCAGCCAAGAGAGCCATGCTGGAGCCCCCCAGCGCTCCACACAGCGGCCAGCCCAGCGCCAAGAGGCTGTGTGTGGGGGCAGGGGTCCCGCTACGCTGCCCTGCGGACTGAGGGAGAGAAAGATGCAGGAGGAGCAGAGAACAGCTGAGTG
Source organism: Setipinna tenuifilis (assembly GCA_030347295.1). Classification (NCBI taxonomy): domain Eukaryota; kingdom Metazoa; phylum Chordata; class Actinopteri; order Clupeiformes; family Engraulidae; genus Setipinna; species Setipinna tenuifilis. The sequence continues at coordinate 16,517,607 of CM059280.1, read as the reverse complement.
GGGACCTTTTTTTTAACCCCACAACACACCCCGACCCCCCAACTCACATTTATACACAAACCATGCATCCACACTCATACATGTACTCACATACACAACATACACAAACGTGCACACACACAACATAAAAACACACTCAAACACAGACACACATGTGCATGTGCGCACACGTACACACAAACACACACACACACATACTCACACACACACACTGCTGCTGCTGAGACAATCACTGAGCCAGAATACTGTTCTCTGATGATAACACAGCACCTGAGGCTATGCCCACAGAGGTCAGCACAGCTTGGGACTAAGAGCCTACCTAAGAGCACTGAAGGATTTGTGTGTGTGTGTGTGTGTGTGTGTGTGTGTGTGTGTGTGTGTGTGTGTGTGTGCGTGTGTGCGTGTGTCAATGTGTGTGTGAAACAGAAAGGGCACACCGGCCGATTGCACATGTCAAAGGGGAGGGTCACCTGGAAATGGCTTTCTGCTTTAAAAGGGGTCGTAATGATGTGCTGTGTGTGTGAAAAAAGGGTGGTCTCGTGGCAAAACACTGTTTAATGGATTTTCGAATGCAGCAGTGCTGCACAAGACCTGTAATTTTCTGACACTTTTAGTGTTTCATGTGCAAGCAAGACCCAAAGCCCAAACCATTCGCCTGTATTTTATTATTTTTTTGTTTTTGTCCATTCGAAAAAGACTTGCATGTGACAGTGCTCATCTCGCATGAACATGACTACGCAGGTTATTTATTTGTTCTCTGATTCAACTCTTTATTTCTACGAGCATCCATATGAAATTCTACAAAAAAAAAAAAACATTTCTCTGCACATTTTGGGATTTTGCTGTGTCAAACTGACTGCCTGACTTGAAAATTCCAATAAACAAGCTGAATTCAAAGCACAAAAATGATGGTGAAAAAAATTATTGTATCAGAAACCCTGACTTCACTGAAAGTTCAGCTGTGGTGGGTTTTTTTTTTTTTACATCAGCATGGTCTGACGCCTGTAGGCAGTGGCTATGAAGCAGAAAATCGCAGTGAGCTAATCTCTTATGGGGATTTTTTTGTGAGGAGGGGTGTGTGGGTGCATGGGGTGGGGGGGTGGCGTAGATTTGTCCGAGCGACAGCTGATTTAATGACATCCATTGTGATAAGGGGGGAGCTTGGTTCTCCCAGGCTTGCCTGGCAGAAGTTCCTCAGGCTGACTACAGATCTTCATTAAGATTACAGCAGAACACTGCGCTGAGCATTTTAACCCAGTTCAGACAGGCAGAGAAAACACAGAGATAGCGTGTGTGTGTGTGTGTGTGTGTGTGTGTGTGTGTGTGTGTGTGTGTGTGTGTGTGTGTGTCTGTCTGTCTATGGGTCTGTGTGTGTCTGTATCTGTATCTGTGTTTCTGTGTCTGTGTATATCTGTTTGGGGGAGAAAGATAGGCGAGAGAAGTAGCTTTGTGTGTGTGTGTGTGTGTGTGTGTGTGTGTGTGTGAGAGAGAGACAGACAGAGAGAAAAAGAGATATGGAGAGAGTGTGTATTGTGTGTGTGTTGCTCTGTGTGTGTGTGTGTGTGTGTGTGTGTGTGTGTGTGTGAGAGAGAGAGAGAGAGAGAGAGTGTGAGAGAGAGAGGGAGAAAGAGAGAGAGAGAATGTGGAAAAGCAAACTGTCTTGAGAGGAAGAGAAGGCCAAATCTTGACTGGGGCTTTAAGTAAATGTGCTCTCACCTGCCTAATTGACCCGTCCCAGCTGGCTTTAAATCCCCACTCAGGGGGGAGCCTCAGTCCCCGCGCGCACATCACAGCCTCGGAGCACTCAAGCATCGCACTGTGAAACTGAGGCGCGTTAAACTCTCTCTCGGTGCACATCTCTGCATGCTGGGCTCTCTCTGTGTGTGCCTGGATGTATAAGGGTTTAGGAGTTAACATGTGCATTTAAGGCTCTATAAGTTAGGGTGTGTGTTTTAAGGCCTACTGTATGAGTAGGATGTGTGTATAAACATCTATGAGTTAAGGTGTGTGTATTAGCATCTACTGTATGAGTTAGGATGTGTGTATAAACATCTATGAGTTAGGATGTGTGGATATTACAGTCTACTGTATGTCTTAAGATGTGTGTGTAAGGGTCTGTGTGTTTCTTTACCTGTGTATATTATGGTCATTGTGTTAGTATGTGTGTATTACAGTATGTGTTAGGATGCACTAGTCTGTGTGCATATGTGCAGTGTACATGCACCTACTTTGTAAAAGTGAATGTATATCAGGGTGCATGTAAGGGTGTGCATATCAGAATGTGTGTATAAGTCTTACTGTTAGGATGTATGTATACGAATCCCTGTATGCAAGGAAAAGGTGCGTGCATGTGTGTGTGTTTGTGTGTATGTGTGTATGTGTGTGTGTGTGTGTGTGTGTTACAATGTGTGTATACAGATCTCTGTTTGCAAGGAAATGTGTATGTGTGTGTCTGTGTGTCTGTGTATTCAATGATATGTGTGTAAGGGTCTGTGTGTTAGAATGTGTGCATAAGCATCTGTGTGATAAGGTGTGAATATATAAGGGACGTGTGTGTCAGCATCTGTATGTTAGTTAGTGTGTTTGTAAAGGTCTGTGTGTCAGGTGATGTGTATGTAAGGACCCTTTTATATTTCTGCAATCTCAGTCTCTGCAGTGTGGACTCCACAAATTCCATCATCGACACAATCCATATGACTCCTTGCAGTAGCTAAAATGTGCATCTACGCAGACTAAAATTACCATCTATATGTGTGTGTGTGTGTGTGTGTTGGCTGTGTGTGTGTTGGCTGGGCCACACACGCAAGTAATTTTTCATGTGCTGGCTATGCTATTAATTAATACTTTTAGCAAACACTTTTAAACCAAGCAACCTGAAGTACAAGCCACATTTTGATTAGTATATTTCCTCTTTAGGAATACATACTAAATAGTATAAATACTGATAAAAAGAAAATGTTGTCAATTTCATGTCAGAAACTGGTTATGAAGATGCTGAGACAATAATATACACCAGTACATGATTAAGACATATTGTAATAATGTCTGCAGAAGTATACCTGGGCCTTGACGGCCTGTGTATAAGATAATGTGTGTACAGTGTGTGTGTTTGTTAGCCAGTATGGACAAAGCAATGTGTTAGGAGCTCTGTGTTTCCTGTGCTATATACGAGAGAGTCTCTAGGTGGATGTTTTAGGCACGACCTGCGTGTGCTTGAGAGAGAGAGGCTAGCCCAGAGAGGCATCATTTGTACTCTAATGACAGGCAGCCTTTACAAAAGATAAGACGCCATGGCAACGGCCCAGCAAGACGCAAAATTGGGCAATAGTGGGACTAGTCTACAGGGGTAATACTGCCATGCTTCTGCTGCCATGTCCTCACTCTTACAGTCTAGTCATTGCTAGGGCACTTTTATGATTTTATTCAGATTGTTTGCATGACACATATTAACAGCAAGCTACAAATGTAAACAAAAACATCAGAAAAGGAAATAACTGTAGTGGTGCACCTCTGTTGCTCCTTCGGAAGACACACCCACCCCACCCCTCCACACACACACACACACACACACACACTCACACCACCCACAGAAATCTGCAGTGTGTATTAGGTGTGTCTCTGCACAGTACTGAACTTAAGTAGCGTAGCAGCATCTAATGGAGGCCTGATCCAGTGTGAGTGTGAGTGTGAGTGTTAGCCGTTTTTTCCCCCTTCTGCGTGTCTGATCTCCACACCGCTTCTTCACGCTGCTCTACTTTAGCAAAAGTGTTTTCAGGGGATCATAATGGAAATCTCTGCAGGCTACACACTTCTTTAATGCAATCAATTCATCAAAATGTCATGGGGGGGCTTCTTTTAATAGGTTTGTCCTATGCAATGTTCATGCTCAGCCCCAAAGTCCTGTCTAAATGTTTAGGAGAGATTACATCAGTCTGAGTGTCTGAAACAAAAAGCCCTTGCTGTTGTGGGGCTGCGCTCGGGCATGCTGCCGTAGTGTGTGCTTGTGCCTATGACTGCAACAGACAAAACATTAACCTTCTTCTCGAACCCATTAAATGAATCAGACCAAGGCAGAGAATCCAAGGTTGAAACTGCGCGCAAGTGTGTGTGTGTGTGTGTGTGTGTGTGTGTGTGTGTATGCGAAAAATACAGAAAGATTAATAGTGAACGGGCATGAGATATAGGACAGAGGGAGAGAAAAAAAAGGCTGGTGGCAAGAAAGAAAGAAAGAAAGAAAGCGGGAAAGAAAGAAAGAGAAAGAAAGGAAGGGAGAGAGAGAAAGAAAGGCAGAAAAAAGAAAGAGAATGCAGCTGCAGTAATCCAGGCATGGAGGGAGTCCACATGTCCTGGAGACCACATGAAGGTTATCACTCTGGGCTGCTCTTATCGCCACGGTAACAGCTATGGCTGGGAGGCCGTCCGGCCGGATGGACAGACAAGCAGAAAGGCAGGCAGGCAGGCAGGCAGCGTCTACCGCGCAGCCGATGCTCAGGTCACCCCCACATTTTCGCCTGGCGAGATCTCCCATCGACCCACCTGCCCCTGCCTCTGCCCCCGTCCAGAGAATTAGACATTCCGAGTGCGCCAGCAGGGAAGCGAGCGGGGAGGCAGGCAGGCAGGCGGGCGGGCAGGCGGGGAGGAGGGGGTTACGGGAGGGAGGGAGGGAGGGCGTGAGGGTGGGAGGACGGGGCGAGGAAGGCAGAGGAAACTAATGAAGGATGACTCAATGCGCTACCTGACTGAGGGGGGAGATAAAACAGTGTGACAAAGGCATTAGGCCAGCATGCGGACATGCACAGGCCCGTGCCCAGCCGGCCAGCGTGGAAACGGACAAGCCAGCAGGCTGAGAGAGGAGGGGGGTAGATGGAGGTGGGTGGGTGGGGGTTTGGGGTTGGGGGGGGGCACAGGCGCGGAGCCGGGGAAATAAAGGGGGCCGATGGATGCAGTGTCCTCTGGAAGTTCATTACCGTTTCAATAGATTGCACAATAGTCAGAGACACCCCAAATTGATTTACTTCACCAGAAGGGCCAGAGTGAATGTGTGTCTAAGCGAGTGTGTGTGTGTGTGTGTGTGTGTGTGTGTGTGTGTGTGTGTGTGTGTGTGTGTGTGTGTGTGTGTGTGTGTGTGTGTGTGAAACAGAGACAAGCAGAAAGAGAGTGTCTAAATGGAAGCAGCTCTATCTGCAGCTGTAAAGTCATGAAGACATTTTGTTACACGGCAATTTTAAAGTGTGTGACAACCAAATGTTTGATTTAAAGCCACCAGGGTGTGACACCGGCTTACACTGCGTTGAGTTCAGAAATTCTCTAATCACCATTACCCTTCCAGCGTGTGAAATAATAAAAAAATCGAGAAAATGAAAATGACATGCAGCTGTTTGATTTCCAAAAAGGGAAAAAAGTCAGGCTTGCCTCATGAATGAATATAAATGCGCTGTGAACTAACGATAAAGGCGAGCGCACTATTTCTTCGCCTCTCCTTCAGAGCGCAGCACGAGGAGAAGGTCTTGGAGACGGCGTGGGAGTTTGCTATCTGCCTCCCTCCAGATGCCTCCGTCTCCCCTTATCTAGAAGAATGGGCTCTGCCTCCATTTTTCAACTCCTCTTATCTGGAAATCCTTTAAATTGAATATTTACTGGGCTGATGTTTTTTTTTTCCTTCCCTCCCCACTGCTGCTTGAACTTGCAGAAGGCTGGGTTCTCATCCCCATCCATCTCTTCCTTTCCTTCTAACTCTCCTTCTCTCTCTCTCTCTCTCGCTCTCTCTCTTTTGCTCTTTAACTCTCACTCTTTCTCCTTCTCACTCATTGCCCTTAACGCTCTCTGTCTCTGTCTCTCTCTGTCTCTTCTGCTCTCTCTCTGTCTCTCTTGCGGTCGCTCTCTCTTTGTCTATGTCTCTCTCTGTCTCTGTCTCTCTCTCTGTCTTTCTGTCTCTCTGTCTCTCTCATTCTCTCTTGCTCTGTCTCTCTCTCGCACTCTTTCTGTCTCCCTCTCTCTGTCTCTCTTGCGCTCTCTCTCTCTCTATATCTGTCTCTCTCTCTCTCTGTCTGTCTGTCTCTCTCTCTCTCTCTCTCTCTCTCTCTCTCTCTGTCACTCTCTCTTTCCCCCACCCTACTCTCTGGAAGGCCAAAGGGGCTCCTCTATCCCTCCTCTGCTCATTCTCCCTCCAATGGGCTTGTCAGAGCACAGCCCAGTGATTGATTATGTGATTGTCTGGAAAGAATAGTTGGTTCAGCCGAGCAAGGCCGTGATATTAGTGAATCACCAGACGAAGACAGTGCTCAACAGGGAGGAAAAGTATGTTTTAAAAATGATGTGGCACCTGACACACCGCTTATAAGTATCACCTCCTCCACCTTCCCAAAGAAAGGACAAAATAACGAAGAAAGATACAGGAAAAGAGAGCGGGACAAATGGACGAAAAAAGAAATAATACGATTGGTTTTGAGAAACACATCATATGCCATCATATATTGTGTGTCTGTGGATTATACCACACACCCTGCTAATGTTAGTTACATTATCATCTTTATGACATGGTAGAGCTTAAAGTTCAGTCAGCCATGATACTCCCTATTATAATCAAACCAGTGTGTGTGTGTGTGTGTGTGTGTGTGTGTGTGTGTGTGTGGGTGTGTGAGCGTGCGTGCGTGCGTGTGTGTGTGTGTGTGTGTGTGTGTGTGTGTGTGTTTGTGTGTGTGTGTGTGTGTGTGTGTGTGTTTTCAAGCTTCGCCATGTTGAGTGAATTCTGAGTAGCTAAGGTTATGGACGGCTGTGCTAAACACATAATAGTGAACGATCTGTAGAGAAAAAAACACTCATGTGCTTTTGAGAAAGGGAAAAACACAGAATAATGGAAATCAATGGTCTGAGTTTTGTTACTATGCTAACACAACATGTACCTTTCACAGGACAAACCCAGTATGCAATTTTCCCTTTGCTAACACTTTGCCATCACGTGTAGCTTTCGTTATGCTACTGTGTTGTGTAACTCTCACTGTGATGACATTTTGTAGCTTTCACTACACTGACTGTGTGTAGCAGTGAAGCAGCATATGATGAAGGAAATGACTACACTACAATGGAAGTGTGATGTGCTTTGTTGTCATTCTTCCAGACTGTTGATTTGACACATGACAAATCATTTGTTCATTCAGTGAATAAAAGAAAGTTAAATGATAAGAAAGAAAAAAAACAAGCACAATTCAATTTGGATAAGTAGGAGTTTTGCAGAGTTATGTAAATAGATGAAGTCCCCGTAGAGATACAGAGGCTTTTTACTGACAATTTAATAAATTGCAAAAGAAAACACCAGAATAAGTTCAAATAAGTGCACCCATGGAGAATAGACTAAACCTCTTAACTGTTGTCCTTTAAACTTGTTTACATTTGGACAGCGAATGTAAAGAAGATAAAACTGCCTATCTGATCTTTGTTTTCTCCAGGGCAAGAGGTGAGAGTGTTGAATTGACCGAAAGTCATTCGGTTTCCGTGTGAGCATATGTCCCCGGACAGCAGGGGCAGTGGCAGGGCACCGCAAAATATGAACTTGTCAGTAAGCACCAGGGGCCATCAGTTGAAAGCTGAACTCTATCTGTTCAATTAATGATGTGTTTGTACTTGGACAAACAGGTGTTTTATCTTCTTAGATGTACCTGGATGTGAGTATGTGCTTGTACTATAAGTTTAAATAAAAAAAAGCTAAACTTTGCTATGATGCGGGTCAGCGGCAGCCAATCGAAATGCAGTATTTCTCCACTGATGTTTGTGACTACATGTAACCCAATCAACTTTCCCGCCTACATCAGTGCATACAGCTTTGTGTATGAATTTCCAACTGCGTCATTGGCAGAGCAGCCAGGGCCAATTGTAATGTTCCTGTTGTCCGTCTGGCCTGAACAGTCTGAGCTTTCTAAAGTGGTTTTTACTGGAAACAGGGTCAGAGAATAATAGACTTACTGTGGCCACCAAGGCCAGACTAATGGTTTAAAATATGGCGTTCAGGACAGGAGGGGACGCATTGGGAACAGAGCTAAGAAGGCATAAGGGAAATTAATGTAATGTCAAATTCATAAGATAATTCTTTAAAAATGACCAGCTGCTCATTAATCAATGTTATTTGGATTTAAATATCTATATAGTACATGGTACATAAGGTCTTTCTATTGGAAATTCAGTTATTTAAACATGTACATATACTAGCCATTTAGTATTATTATTATTATTATTATTATTATTATTATTATTATTATTGGTAGTATTCTCCCATTAATGCATTTCTATCATTTAAATTCTATCTACTATAATATTTAGTGTCATTTTGGATGCTGACAGGTGGTAAGAGAGAAATGTTTGTGTTTTTGGCCAGACAAACAAAGCCCCCCCTTCGCCTTTGACATTTCAGCTCCAGACAGCCACCCCGTGGTGGGACACGGCAGTGCCAGCAGCCCTGAAAGGATGTTGATCACCGCACAGCAAACACCTCAGCCACACCACAGGGGAGGTGCTTCCGGCTCATTGTGACCCATCAAAACAGCAGTAAACACCCCTAGAAAAGGGACCAATTTGTTTATATTATTAGATTAAAAAACACATATATGTGAGGTTACAGTGATGTCAGTTTATCAAATATTGTTCTCTGTCAGCTTTCTTAATATCCTGCTGGTACTTGTTGTCTCAAGAGATCTCCACTTCAGAGGACACTATTTTTAAATTCCCAGGTCACCCCTAATATTGTGCACTTTGCTGATATTTTCTTGACAATATTATTTTTAATGATTTATTTTTATGTGTCCTTTGGTGGTATATGTTGAAGGTGAGCACTTGGTTTGATTCACAAGCACTGCAGCGGTTTTACATGGCAAAAATGTCTGTCTAACATGACATAGACATGAAAACAAGGGCCAAGTGCAAGGTAGCATTAGAGAATGACAGGCCTTAGCACTGGAACAAGCCCACTACATTACTGTGAAACTCTGACAGATAGGTCTCATAAAGTCACTAAATATGAACATTTGTAGGAGAGGTTAGTCAAGTGAGTTTGTAGTCAGTGAAAAGCTTGGTGTTCCATGGGGCTTTTACGTTACATTAATCATTATGGATGGAAGCTGTGGAAAATCCTGTGATGACTACAAACACGACACACACACACACACACACAAAGCATGCAACTAGTGACAGAAAATAATTAAATTTGTTTTATTGTTATTGGAATAGCATAATAAGGACCAGAGCTGCAACAATTCTATTTACAGTTACAGGTAGAGTATTTGGCAGATGCTTTTTTACAATATGATGTATAACACTATAAAAACAAACTGTAAAGAAAACATACTCAGCTTACTTACAGAAAATATGAATTAATTAGTTGTGAATTACATTCATATTTTAATTATTGATTATTCAACTAATCAGGCAAAACACACTAATGCCAGTTTCTTAAATTGGGACAGTTTCTGTTTTTATTATCCCTCTGTGACAGTAAGCTGAATATTTTTGGGGCGTTGACAGAAAAACACATTTAAGGGATTTCATTTTAGGCAATGGGGGAAAAAATCATCATGCACCATTTCTGGGTCATTTTGTACACTAAACAATTAATTAACTAACTGATAAACAGATAATCATTAGTTGCAGCGCACATTTCGAGTAATGTAATTGAAATGTGCGACTACAACAGAGGCCTATTTCATTATTAGCTAAGCTCGCAGACTGGCTGTTGTCTATTATAACCATATGTTGTGCTGGTCGTGCCGAAGTTAATGAATGTTAAAAAGGTTAGTGCCTAATGACTAAAACACCAGTTCTTTTATAAACCTGCTGCTGTCTATCCCAGTGTTTAGCTGCTTTATTGTTCATTCTAAAAAACATTCTGTAGTTGATATTAAAGTTCATTTACCACAGTTTTGCCATGATTTCCCATGCTAGTTTCATTCCCATCTCTGATTCCCTCAGTTGTTGGTAAGGTAGTACTGTAATCTTTATGCGAGCAGGAAGATGAGTTAGTTAGACAGTTTAGATTTAGTTAACTTTAGTTACATAGTTTTAAGCCAACCTCAGTTTTAGATGTGCAGGGTCCTTCCATTTATTTCGGTATAGCTCAAATGTGAACTTTCCTGTCAGAATTTGTCTATAGTTGTTATCCACCTACAGAATACATACATGTGCACACATTGCTTTGTTGACCAAAATTAATAAACCAACAGATCTCAGGGTTCATGAAATACACAGGTTGCTTAATGATGAAAAAATAGAATGGTTAGTGACTGTATTTGTTCAAAATAACCAACAAAATTATTTTAAAACAAACAAGTAAACAAAAAACAGCTAAAGCATTTTTGTTTTAATGTTGTCTTTTTAATGCTGTAACATTTACTCCTTCATTAAACAATATCTATAACTTTATGTTATGATATTAGGTAGCCATCCCAACAATAGGTATAACCTAACTAAAAGCATCAAATTGATCTTTGATAGTACTGGAGATCTGCATGTCAGTTTGAAATGTATTTTAATTTAGACGCAGGTTTAAAATACAATTCTACAGCAGAAAGTACTTCAGAGTGAAATAAGAGACTTTATTTCTAAGATCCTCTTAAGATCTTCTTCATATGCTAGTTCAGGTATGTGCCTCATCCCCAAACATCAAGGTCGTTTTAAGGTAGAATGAGCTGAAAAAAGTGAGGAGTGTTAATATTTTTAAAGACTGTGTATGGTGATAAAGCAAATATATTAAACATTTTTCAGGAAACTGAGATAACTGAGCTCTTAATTATATCTCGCTAATTGTGGATACTCACTGAATAATGTGAAATGCAATAGGGCCAACCAAGTATTCAGGCCATAAATGTGAACATACTTTTTTAGAAGGCTGATATTAACTGTATTGAAAATCCCTTTTTTATTGGTCTGATGTAATAGGCTACTTCAAATCTCTAAGATGCTGAATGTAGGGTTTTCTTTAACTGTAAGCTGTAATTATCAAAATATAAGCAAAGAAAGGTTTACATAATTCACTTTGTGTGTAAATCAACAAAACCTTTTTTTTTTCACTTTTTGAATTAAATCAATGGAATAAATTAAAAAATGTCACGATGTTCAAATTCACTGAGATGAATCTGTAAGAATTCATACATTTACCAGACTTGGTTGTGATGTTTCCTACAATGGCAGGCCTACAAATCAATCCAATGGTTTGCTGCCATCTTGTGTCTACGGGCAATAACATCTTGCTGCTTTACCAACACAGTGGAGTAAAAAGCTAAATGAAACGATTAGCATTACTCCAAATAATTAGCATTAGCCATACTTTAGGCTATTTATTCAAAAAGTTAATGTGTTGTTCCTCAATAACCATTCTAAACAGTGTTATTCTAAAAGGCCTGAATTGTAAAACAGTGTAAGCCTTACACATTTATAGGGTGTTTTTGTGACATGCAACTGTTACTTTAAATATTATGAGTGAGTTTATTATTGTCAATATCAGTTCACAAAACTGGTGCCAACATCCGACACGAAAAAAAAAAATTAGCAGAGGATGGTTTCGATCCATCGACCTCTGGGTTATGGGCCCAGCACGCTTCCGCTGCGCCACTCTGCTATACCATATACGGAGAAGAACACTGGCTTATAAACACATAGCCCCCTACCGGTCAACGTATGGAATGGAACGCTACTAACTGAAAATGAAAGCGGTATGCATGAAGTCCCGAGGTAAACACACTGAGTAAAACGAATAAAAATACAAATTCGTCTTAAGGACAGCACAAACCGGCTGTAATGTAAAGAGAAGGAGGCAATGACTAGCTGAAGGAAACTCGGTTTTGTGGAGGTGGTTTGAGTTTTTTTTTTTTTTTAAGTGAGATGTGTTATTGTGTCTGAACATTGGCTTTGGCAACAGCGTATGTACAGTCATGCTAATAAAGCACCCTTTGAATTTGAAATAAAAGACACATATTTATGTGGTGTTACTGAACGCTAATGACAGAACTATCCATTTTAACAACTAGCAAAGCAGGTGGCTGAAAATAAATGGACACGGTCCATGCCTATGATTGTGAAGTTTAACATAGGCATAAACACAAGGAAACATACATTTTTCAGTAAAGCTACTGTACTGTGTGATATGTCTATGTAGGAGTTGACGCAGGCAGTAGCCTCAGTTGTCTTTTGTATCAGCAGTGGGATTGCGAAATTGAATCGCACCATCACCTAATTTAACCATTTCAGTCTACTTGTAGCAATGGGTCGACAGCGTCGATATGGAAGTCAGCAGTCAGTCAGTGCGTTTACACGCTGTAGCCAGTAGGGGGCTCTATGCTTTAGGTTTGGACGAAATTAAATATGTAAAACTATCGATTTTAACAACAACAGTGTCACGCAGGTCAATATTTACTTAACATTAATAAAATATTTGTGGGGAACCCATGTGTCAAACATGACATGCACTACGATTGTGGTTTATTTATCTTCATACTTAGCCTCATTCCCTAGATGGCTGCATGCAAACCAAATAGCCCAGGTGTTGACAACCTAGATGACAAGTCCTACCTGTCTTTTTGTTACCACTGTAATCAATCGGGCGGTCTGAGAGAATTGAGAAATTGCCAGATGGAAGGAATGAGCTCATCTTGCCTGTCGCCTCCCCAGATTCCTCTGGGAACAAGCAGAGACCTGACAGTCTTAACTGTGGCTCTAGAGATGTGTCACAACCAACAACAAAATGCCCCCAACAAACCGAACACCACAATGCCAACTGAAAATCACATTTAATAAGTTCACAAAAAAGTGCAGGTGAGTGTGACAGATGCCAGCTTACAAAATATGCAGACAAACTTTTAACGACATTCATCATTTAAAGTTTAATTTGATATGGCACTACAGGAAAACGTGTGTAAATGATATTGAAACACAGCTTGAAATGGCAGATAAACATTAACTTAAATAATAATAATAATAATAATAATAATAATATTAATAGGTTAAAGTGTTAACCCCTGATAGTCATAAGTGTCATAACAGTTATGGGATATGACTATAACAGATCATTAAATGTACCTCTTGCCACTGTTAAGTTAGTATGTTTAGCTCCCGGCATTAATAATAGCCATATGAAAATGATACATTTGCTGCATCCAGTTCTATTTTGTTTGATATTTAAACTAAATAAACCCAAAACAATGACACTGCCATTAGGAGGAATGTGAGTTTTTGCATTTTCGTATTTGGATGAATTTGCCCAAAAGAGTGAAACGTGTTCATCATATTCTCTGTTTGATGAAAACATGTCGATTTTTACTTGGACAGTTAAGACTTAGTATTCCTTCAAGATTCCTTCTCTCGAGGTAGATTTTGTTTGACTGAAAAAAAAGGTCAGGAACAAAAAGCCTTGTGGCACACTGAACGAAAAAATAAACACTAACAGAACTGTCTGCAGGACTTTTTTCACCAATGCTCTGCTCCAGGACTAATAAACTTGATCATATTTAATATTATTGCTCTGGATTTTTGTGTAGTTCTGTCTTGATGGCTGCAGTAATCGTCTCACTTCTATGATTTACCATACTGTTGAACTGAAAGACAAACTTCACTGATGAACTGCTGAAACAATGTTGCTGTTATGCCATTAGAAAGTTGCAGACTCTAACTAAGCTTTTGACCCAGCCCAACTGTAGTGGGTTAGGGGACTTAGGTACTGGTGTTAAGTGCATAGCATAAAGTGCTGCGCTGTGGGGTCAGCGTGTCAAAACTCTGCCCACACAACGCCCTGAGCAGGAAACAGGACGTCCACCTCAGGGCCCCCACCAACCTGAATGGAGGGTCAGAGGAGAGGGGTCAAGAGGTCACGTGCCACTAGCAGCACTACGTCTTCAGTAAACACCCCCCACCCCCAACTCTGAGGTTGCCACGGTCACGGTTAGCGGCGTGTCACCACACAACAGAGACGGGAAGTAGAGCTCTGATGGTCTTTCCTCTCCTGAAGAGGCTCCGCACGCGATGGCTGAACCCTGCCGAGGCCCTCGTGCCCCGAGCTGCACCCCCATCCTCCAGCCCCCCCACACCCCCAATCCACAACCCCCCTTAGCGTCCACCAAGAAAACAAACACAAGTGCTGCTTATTTAAAGTGCCATGTCTAGTAAAGTGCCCCTACGTGTCTGCTTCTCTAACCATCTCCTGAGATTCCTTTGAGATACAACATGGCAAACTAGGTGTGTTTTCCATCAAGTGTGTGTTGTATTAAAGGAGTGCTTTAGTGTATGTGCAGTGCCTGCGTGTGCTGTGTGTGTGTGCTGTGTCTGCGTGTGTGTGTGTGTGCGTGTGTCTCTGGGCATCAGGCAGCGTGCAGGGGGATGACAAACTTGCAGCCGAAGGGTGACTGGTAATTGATGCCCACGGCTTGGAAGACCTGTCTGGGCAGCCCCACGTCACACAGGTAGACCCGGCCCGCCCCCTCCCCCAGCGCCAGCGGCAGGCCCAGGCACAGCGACCACTTGGCCTCCACCACCGGGACCTGGCCCGGCCCACTGACGGGTGGGTCGATGCTCAGAACCGGGGCTCGATTCTGGTTAGCCCACTGGGCTGCCGCCCGGTACCAGGGTTGGTCTCTCAGGTGGGGGTTCTCATGGCTGTCGAGGCAGTTGACCACCAGATCCACTGGGCTCGTTGGCAGGTCTGCAGGAGATGCACAGAGAGACAGCAAGGGTGGGAAGAGAGAGAGGGAATAAGGCACACACACAGACAGACAGGGAGAGAGACAGAGAGGCAGTGTCAGATAAGAACAGCATACCAAAGACTGGAAAGCAAGAACCCGGGAAATGCCATCTGCCATCTAATCGGGGTTGAACCTGCTATGTTCGTGGCTCAGTGAATATATTTCTAATAATTGACAGAGGCATTCATGACAAATCATTGCATCAAATATTACATCAAAGGAAGCCACTTGCAATCTTAAATATGTTTCTTTGTCAACCATCAGAGGGCAGCAAAACACTCTTGTCTTTTAAGAACAATCACTATTAGATAACAAGCATAAATGTAGTAGGCAAATATCACTGTAGGAGGCCTTCAAAATGACCTGCTATTGCACTATCCAGCTGAGAGTGCTACACCACCATTTAATAAACAGGTGAGAACTTAAGCAAGTCTTTGCCAAGGTGAGGAATTATTACTACCTCATAATGTTTCTGCAGCAGGCCAAAATGAGTGAGAGTATAATGGGAGACACTTAAGCACGTCGCTAGTTAGTTTGGGGACTGGAGCCCCACCAGGGCTTCTGTTAACCCCTTGACTTGAACATGTACCTCGGATGCTGGACACCTGCTTGCCCCAGGCCCGTCCGAACAGGCTGATCTCGTGGGTGAGGGCCTCCTGGATCTTGACAAAGTTGGGCAGGAAGAGGATGACTTCCACCTCGTGGTTGGCCAGGTGGCGACCGCAGCTGACCCCCTGGGCGCCCTGCACGTGCGGCCCACACAGAAGCACCACGGTGGGGCGCTGATGCACATTTTTGGGGTTTAGTCTTGGGGGTGGGGGTGGGGGGATTAGAGGAGAGGGTAGCACAGGACAGGGAACGATCACACTTTATTTTGACGCATGTATTTGCATTAAATTCATTAAATATGTAATGTAGCAGAACAAGATGCTACTAGAGATGTATGTAAATAAGTCATTTGCAGCAAATCAATAGCCAGGTCCAGCATAGGCAGTGTGTTAGAGGTGCATGTTCACACTACCTACAACACACACGGGTCATACAAGGGCCAGCCAACAACAGATCAATGGGCATCATTGATCCAAGACTGCTTTCATCCTTTTAAAAGTGTGTGTAGGTCTTTAGAAGTCAGATTAGGTCTTGTAAACTGGACTATGGCCATGTAGTCTCTTAATCTAAAGCCAGCTGCTGACATAGCATACCTGCATGTCCAATATTCTGGCGCCTAGCTCAATACTCTAGCACATGTTCTAGCGGGACCTTTACGTGACCTCCCACAAGTACCGGAAGCACTAGAAAACACTGACTACACTGCTCCTACAAAGGCAAAGAGACCTTAACTCGCCAGATTGTTTAACTGAGAAAAATAACTTTAAAATATCCTCTGCTTGCATGCATTGTCAGTGTTATGGCAAAGACATCATCTAATTTTTCCCCAAAATCAACAAAATTGACACAAAATATTTGGCCAAATAATTAAACCGATGTTTAATATTCCAAAAATGCCAATAACTAATTTTTGCCCAAAATTGAAGTCACAGTCTTTAGCCTTTACAGGGCAGTACAGGCCTCATTGTCCACAAAATCAGCATGAGACCTTCCCACATAACACAGAAATATGCTTGGCCGTATAACGATGAAGGGGTCTAAGAAACCCGGTGAGTTATAACAGGACTGCTCCTTGTTTATTTACGACCCCCAGCGCCAGTTTCAGAGCAAAGGTTTAGAGGGGGTGGCCAAGATTACGAGCATACACTGCTGGATTTAAAACACAGTCGTCCCGTCAGACAGGGACCTCAGACCCTCTTGTGTAGGTTAAACGAAACCCTGTTGTGAGTTACATAACCTCTGTCACTGTTAAAAGAAACCTTTGAACCAGCAGAGTGTTGCACAAATTTAACACTGTGACAAGGGGGGTTAACAGAGCGAAAAGCGAGATTAAGAGGTGTGTGTGTGTGTGTGTCTGTGTGTGTGTCTGTGTGTGTCTGTGTGTGTCTGTGTGTGTCTGTGTGTGTCTGTGTGTGTCTGTGTGTGTCCAGCAGCACTAAAGAGGATCCGAAGGCACAAGAATCTGATACTTTACAAAGGAAATGACACGGTAGATTCTGGCCCCTCAGGGCACACCTGGCTGTCACCTGGGCTTTTAAGGGTGGGGGGAGGGGGTGGGGGGGCTGATGGCTGTTTGCTCATGCAGGGGTGCAGAGCAGTGGAGCAGAGCACCTGTCACCAAGGTGGCGGTGAGGAATCCTGGGTCTGGGACAGGAGAGGCTAGCGTGTGACAGAGCAATAATGGCTATACATCACCATGGCGACGGAGGAAACAACACAGTGAACGAGGAGGGCAGAGTCGTGGGTTTAGTTTAAGCTGAACCATCCTACTCTAAACATGCCATTGCAACATAGGGCTAGCAGGTTAAAATGGTGACATAACTCTGCATGCGTGCATACACACACACACACACACACTCTATAGGGTTTGCTTACATATTTACTCTATAGGACTTGCTTACATATTCATTTACCAGAAGAATCACCTCTGATTTGCATGCAAACGGACATTTCCCATATTTCTCCCATCCTATCTATTACATCCCCCATACACACACACACAAACACACGCACGCACGCTTGCACGCACACACACACACACAAAACTGTCCAGTCATGCATGCACACTCTGCTGCACCAGTTCACCAAATGCACACACAGTCACACATGCAGATACACACAACTACCCAGCCACACACACCAGGACACACCCCAGTGAACAGACACTCAAGTAAATAGACACACATAAATGCACAGACTCATAATACTATTTCTTACACACGCACGCACACACGCACGCACACACGCACGCACACACGCACGCACACACTAACCGGTTGGGCCCTCCGAGGAGTGTGAGGGCCATCTGGCAGGCACACACTCCGGTGATCTCCAGCCTGCGCTCCAGAGAGAGGCCGTGCTTCTCACACACCTGCAGCAGCCTCTTGTACAGCTCATACGACACACTGGGTACCACCAGCCCCGAGTCTGCAGAGAGAGATGGAGAGGTGGAGAGAGAAAGAGGGAGAGGGAGAGAGGTAGAGATGGAGAGGGAGAGATGGAGAGGGAGAGATGGAGAGGGAGAGGGAAAGAGAGAGGGAGAGAGAGAGGGGGATAGAGGGAGGGAGCGAAAGAGCGAGAGGGAGAGAGAGGAAGAGGAAGGGAGAGAGAGGAAGAGGAAGAGAGAGAGAGGGAGGGAGGGTGGGTGAGAGAAAAGAGAGGGAGAGAGAGAGAACAGAAGTAAAACAAAAAGGAGGAAAGAAACAATGAAAAAAAGAAAAGAAGAAGAAAAGAAAAAGAAAGATAATCCACAGTGTGTGTGTTTCATCCAGCACTCTTGGCCTTCACCATAGACCCTGCTGGCCTCCTGTGCTGTCAGTCACAAATGTGTAAACACACACACACACTCACTCACGCACGCACACACTCACGCACGCACACACTCACGCACGCACACACTCACTGACACATGGGCATAATCACAGAAGCATGAATGCAATTTTTTTTAAATAAACAGCTTTAGTACATAAGTGCAACCACACCACATACCCACACACACCCAACACACACATAAATCCAGGCTAAACAATTTGGATCACACCAACAGTTTCGCTGTGATACAAACTCATAGACAACACCCATACAAGCATCCAGACATGAATAAACAGCAAAGGCTTATTCAAATCACACCAAAAATGCACCTGTAGTACACAATTATGTAACCACACACACACACACACACACACACACACACACACACACACACACACACACACACACACGCTTATCTCTGCAAAGAATGTAGGCTACATATGTGACCATGTTGTGTGGGCTCAATGCTGCCCTACAAAGCCAAAAGGCAGTAACTGCATAATTTGTCAAATTGAGTTTAGACTGGAAATTGACTTCATAACACCCCCTTTGTCTCGTGACTAAACCTTTTGCTTCTTCATGTACTTAAAGTACACAAAAGTCTCACCACTATTATACCTCCAACACGTTTCACTGGGCAGTGTGACAACTTTACAGGCATTTTTTTCTCAGTTTCTATGTTCATGTAGCTACTGCACTTTGCCTTTGTAGGGCCAGAATAGGCATCAAGGCCACAGGGAAGCACTTAAGACCTTCACAGTGTCCTGCGAAGAGCACATCGGGGCGGCGATGGCTGCGCAGAATGCCAGAGTGATTACTTCATGCTGTACAGATACTGCAAGAACAAAGCCTGTGAGCTCTCATCCTGTTTGCCTCTCTCTCAAACACAACCACACATGCATGCACGCGCACACACACACACACACACACACACACACACACACACACAGATGCATGCACGCACACACATACACTGGAAGTGATTATTTACCCAGCATATACACCCACAGGGAGGTGTACAGTATGTTGAAACACAGACTGACACTGACACACACACACACACACACACACACACACACTGACATACATACACACACACAGACACACATAAACACACACACACAGACACACACGCACACAACAGGTGTCGTGCCTTCTGCAATGCTTATCTCTCTCCTTTTCTCCCTGCCTCCACACCCAGGTTCTTTTATCATTCCAGTACAACCACAGGGAACATATTGCAAGGTGTATGTTGCGTGCGTTTGTGCATGTGTGAGTACAGCAGTGAGCTAGTTAGTGGTGAGACTCACCCACAAGCAGACACGTAAGCACGCACACACACACCCACACATACACACACACACACACAGCACAGAAAGAGAGTTAGTCGCACGCGAACGATAAACACATCTGCTGTCTGTCATGCAAGCTGAAGGGGCACAGGAAGAAGGAGGAGGTTTGGGATGGGGGGGTTGGGCGGAGGCGGGGCGGCCACCAACTAATGACATCGCTGCCATTCCATCAGCTGACTGGCATTCCACAGTGGCCCACTACCCCCCACCCCCCCACCCGCAAAATTCCCCAAACAGAGTTTACCCCCCCCCCCTCTTATTTAACACAATACCCCCGCCCCCTCCCATTCTATTCCCTAAACACCCCAAACACTGTAGGTCGTCTCGCCCTCAACATGAACCCTTTTATCCTTTTTTTGCTCCCCCATGTTGCGTTGCACTCTTCCTCTATCCCTCTCTTTCTTTCTCTCACTCTCTTCATCCATCTGCCCTTTCTCTTTCTTCACACCCTTCTCAAACTCAGCTGAACCCACCCAGTCGTACACACACCCTGACTCCACCACATGCACACACACACAGACACACACCACACTCACACAGAAAAAAAGCACTGCCCAGAAGCACGCAATGGCAGACACGCAATGACACATACACACATACACAGACATACACATACACACACAGACTCACACACACACGCAATGCTCAACCTGCTCAACCAGGTGGCCTGGAGCGCTGGGGAGATAACCAGGGCCGCAGGCAGCAGGTGACCGTACTGGGTGTGGCCACAGGTGAGTCAGACAGGTGCACGTGCTGCTTGCTGCTGAGGCTGCTGCTGCTGCTGGAACATCAGATCATCAGGGGATGCTACAGTATGCTGCCAGTACCACCTGCAGTGTAGCACAGGTGAGCTGCAGCAGTGCACTACAGGCATGTGATGTTAGACAGGAGAGACTGTGAGGTTAGACAGGAGGGATTGTAAGGTAAGACAGGTACGCTGGGGCAGCAGATAGGGATGTGGGGTTAGACAGACAAGGTAGTGATGCTAAGTCAGCACTGCTGCTGCAGATAGGAATGGAATGGTAAGACAGGTAAGCTGTGACCTTGGACAGGTGAGCTCCAGCACTAGACAGGCATGTAAATGTTAAGACAGAAAAGGTTGGGATGTTAGAGAGACAAAGCTGTGATGTTATACAGGTGAGCTCCAGCAGTAGACAGATATATGATGTGAAGACAGGTGAGGTTGTGCAGACATATGATGTGAAGACAGGTGTTAGACAGACAAAGCTGTGATGTTAGACAGGTGAGCTTTAGCAGAAGACAGGAATATGGTGTTAAGTCAGGTGAAGCTGACTTAACACAGGTGAGACACAGGTGAGCTCCAGCAGTGGACAGGTATATGATGTTAGGCTGGAGGTAAAAGTGTGTTCTTGGACCAGTAAGCTGCAGCAGTAGACAGGTGAGGTGTCAAAACAGGTGACGTTGTAATGTTAGACAGGTAAGCTGTTGCAGCACACAGGAACAGGGTGTCAGACAGGTGATGGAGATGTGAAGGACAGGTAAGGCTAGGATGCAAGACAGGTGCTCAGCATTATAATACAGGTCAGATGAGGAGACATCGGAAATGCAACGAGCATTCATTACTGCTGCAGTCACCAATCAAGTCCATGTCAAGCACTGTGAACACACCACTCTCAACTTCCTTACACATTCCTCGTATGGAGCTATTATGCTTATAATTACCAACGGGACCCAAGCCAAGGAAGGGATAGGCAGATAAACAGCAACGCTTGTCATTCTGTTGTGTTTCAAGGATGAAAACGTCAGGTATCTGAGCTTAACACATGCAGAACTGTCAGAAGCATGAAAGGGCGGACTGTTAACCCTTTCATCAGGTACCAGAACACTGATGTAAGGAGAATGTTGGGTGAATGAACATTCTACAGTATGGAATTCTAGAATCTTGCATTGTTGTGAGGCAAAGCGGATGCTGTCGAAACTGCTGTGCAAAAGCCTGGGGCTGTGGGTGTACAGTCCAAACTGCAGCGCACTGTCACAATGAGAGTGAGGGAGTCTGCAGAAATGTGTGTTCATGGAAGTGAGCATAGGGTTAAGAGTGAAGCAACTCCACCAGTTGCAGCCCAAAAGCACGTTCCTTTGAAAAGCAGCAGAAGCGATGTCATCTGTCCAGCAGACATGACCAGTGACCGGTGACTTCAGAAACTCCAATCCAGCACCCTGGCTTCAGAAGGTCCAATCCAGTTCCACATATTTGGTCTAACTACTTATCCCCCCCCCCCCACTACTCAGATGATTCAAATAAGCTGAATTTATCAACCTGCTGGAAGAGGTAATCAGTGACATTACCTGCCTGAACTGCAGAGGTGGAACCAGGTGATTAGTAATACAGACCTCTGGATTGGAGCTTCTGAAGCCAGGTTGCACATCACTGGGCATGGCTACTGTAATATGTCTCATGTTGGGCAGTGGAGGCCAGACTGGTATGAGAATGGTAGGGCATCAACTGGACACACTGTGCTGCCCCACACCAGAGCAGTACAGTGAGGCAGCCAATTACACCTCCCCCCCCCCCCCCCCCCCCCCCCCCCCCCATCTATAGAGATCAGCTACTGTGCCAGGAAAGCAGCCACCCATTCACTCACTTACATACTGTTTGAAGAGCACTGATTCACTTAGAGTGCGTGTGAGAGACAGACTGTCAGCATGTGTTTGCTTTGCTTTGTTTGCGTGTGTGTGGTTTGTGTATATACGTCTGTGTGTGTATGTAGGTTTGGCTTGTGCATATCAGCACAAACATTAGAGTACATTGCATTAAAGAGGCAGGTGTGCTGGTTAGCAAGTAAATGTGTGTGTGTAATTAGCTGTGCTTAGTTTGTCTATGTGTCTTTAGTTAGTTTGTTTGTTTGTGTGTGTATGTGTTTGTGCATGAGTGCATGTGTGCATGCAAGTGTGTACGTGTGTGAGAGAAAGTGCATTGTCAGTTGCATTTAACAAGCTTATTGCAGCTAGTACACCACAGGTGGCATGTCAGCATTTGACTAAACTACATGTGCGCTCACTATATCTGAGTGTGCTACAAGCACCCATAACTGGCCTTTGCTTAACCACCACAGGCGTCGCTAAATAACTACACAGCTTGAACAAGCCATTCCAGTCAAGCCACTTATGTATGCAGGCAATCAAATCCCTCCTAATCTCAGGTTTTGTCACAACCATCCTCCAGTAAATCTGTGTGTCAATCTCTATGTATTCACCAGAATATATTATTTCATACACCAATTTCTGTTCAGCGTATGTGTGTGGGTGTGTGTGTGTGTGAGTACTTGTGTACATATACAGTATGTGTGTACGTATATGTGTGTGCGTGCATGTGTAAGACTATGCCCGTGCATGTGTATGAGCATTTGTTTGCGTGTGTATGAGTGCTTTGTGTACATCTGTGTACATGTTTGTGCATTCATGTCCAAGTCTATGCTTGTGCAGTGTATGGACGTGTGTGTGTGTGTGTGTGTGTGTGTGTGTGTGTGTGTGTGTGTGTGTGTGTGTGTGTGTGTGTGTGTGTTTTGTACATGTTTGTGTGCATGACGTTGTGTGTGCATGTGCATGCATGTGTGAGTCAATGCCTATGCATGAGTATTTATGTGTGTGTGTGTATGTAGTGTGTGTGTATGTGTGTGTGTGTGTGTGTGTGTGTGTGTATGCGTGTGTGTGTATGCGTGTGTGTGTGTTCCCGTCACAAGAGCTGCTGTTTATGTAGAGCTGTTTGGGGCGGCACGGTAATTACAGGCTGCACAGGAAGAGGATTATCCTGCCCGCCCGGTACCCATCACCCCACCTGCTTCCTGTTTCGCCACTAAAGGTCTCAAGTGAAAGGTGTGGCGCCCGTAATGGAGGCAGGCTGACTGCCTCTACCAGCTGACCCGCTCTGCCCAGGGGCCTGCTGCTGCTGCTCCTCCTGCTGCTGATGCCACTGCCTGGGCCAGGGCAAAGCCTGCTGGCCAGAGACTTCCCAGAACAGATGAGGCACCAAAGCGCTATGGGGTTTCACTGGCCAAGTACCAGGGGCCAGGGCACAAGCTATATGCGTCAAGGGCTACACCCCCGACATGCACATGCATGGAGGTGAGATTTTTTAAAGTCAGTAATTGATTGACAGGTGTTACTGTATACACACTTCCTCCTGAGAACTTGACACACTTTGACGATGAAAGGTAGTAAGGCCTAGGCACAGACATATACACATACACACACACACACACACACACACACACACACACACACACACAATAAAGAGACAGCAAAGTCATGATGCTTCAGACAGACGGTCTTCCTTTGGGATATCGTCCAAGTCCTGACTCTTGTCAATCAGCACAGTTGAGACTCCTACAAGAAACTTCTCTGATGCCTTCAACTGACGCGTGTTTACCATAAACAGCAAGTAGCATACTTTCTCTTCCATCATTCCAAGACAAACACACACACTAAAAATATAATCCGCCC
>CM059280.1:16468663-16491163 GCA_030347295.1 Setipinna tenuifilis | reverse complement strand
GCCTGAAGAGTGGGACTGTGTATGAGGTTGAGACACCGTGTGTGTTTTTATATGTGTGTGTGTGTGTGTGTGTGTGTGTGTGTGTGTGTGTGTGTGTGTGTGTGTGTGTGTGAGTGTGAGTGTGTGAGAGAGGGGGGGGTGTGAGAGAGGGGGGGGTGTGAGAGAGGGGGGGGTGTGAGAGAGGGGGGGGTGTGAGAGTGTGTGTGCGTGCATATGTATTTGTGTGTGTGTGTGTGTGTGTCTCTCTCTCTTACCGGTGCAGAACTCCTTGCCCCCGTGCTGGGGGACTGTGATCTGCCTGTAGACCACCGGCTGGGCCTCCAGGACGTTCTCATCGTGCCGGTAGCAGGGCACAGGGGGCGGGTTGCCGGGTCCGGTGGTCCGTTGTCGAGGCCCGTTGCCATGGCGATCCATCTCCGAGTAGACGGCGGCCTTGTCAAAGAGCGCCAGGTTGCCCTCGAAGTCGAAGTCGGCGTCCAGGCCCTCGGCCGTGGCGTCGCCGAAGCACTCGGTGTCCTTCGAGCGCCCGGAGGGGAGGCCCGCTGAGCTGCCCTGAGCACCGCTCCTCCGCGGCACGGGCTGGATGGAGGCCTGGGACACCGCTCGAGACCCTAGCGGGACTCCTGGGGGGGTTATAAAAGGAGATTTACAGGGGACAAGTGTCGTTCAACATAAAAGAGACTAATAATAGAGGTTGATTTTAAGTACATTATTATTATTATTATTATTATTAGCATTATTAGTCATATTATTATTGTATAAATCCTTTAGTGCTTTATTAGGTACTTAAAGTTGCAAAGCAACATTTCTGTCTGCCAGGGAGTTGTCGCTCACATACAAATATTAAGAAACATGCAGATGGGGCACAAGAGGGTAGTTTGTAGGCCCATACACACAAATCATCTTAACACTGAAAGCACTTCTTCCACTCAGACTAACAGCAACAGGGTGTAGCCTCATAAAAACCTAGATAGCTGGGAAGACGAACTCAAGATAAGACATCCAATCCAGTGCTATTTCCGATATCAGTTTGCATTCTTGAGCTTGCTTACAGTGACTGGTGTGACTAACTGATGAGGGACCAGGGACATTCTTGTGCTAGTGAGTAGGACATTATTGTGCCTGTGATACGTGTATGTATGTACTTGATCCACAGATAGATTGTAAAGTGTTACATAATTTAAGTATTTCAGTAATTAACGTATGTTACGTAAAGAACTGCACACATGAGCAGTGGCAACTGCTGCTTCACTTTGTCAAGTAGTTTTAATATGAGTCCAGTGCTCTAACTTCAAACCTCTCTCAAGTACAGGTGATGGTTTTAGGCTAAAATGCTTTTTGACTTATTCTTAGTATTCTTAGGAATCCATTTTTTTTACTAACACACACATAATTTGTGAAACATAAGTTTCTGCTAAATCAGGCAGCTAGGAGCTACTTTTTTGCATTTAGAGACTTTGTCTGCCCTGTCCTTATACTATCTAGGCTATTTTATTGCGTGCTTTCATTTGCATTTGTTCAACTGTTTTCCTTTTTTTTCCCCCCCAAGACTCCAAGCTGAAGTAAGTAGCGTAACAGCAATGAGGGGTGATATTACAAACACCTCACACTGATCTCACTACAAACAAGCCGCTATGGGAGTAGCTCTTTAAAGTAAGAAAGAACCTTACAAGCACACAGTCTCTCTCTCTCTCTCTCTCTCTCTCTCTCTCTCTCTCAAACACACACAAACACGCACACATGCACACATGCTCACAGCAAACAAAAGCAAACAGCAAAAAAAAAAGAACCAACATGAGAACAAAAAAGAAAAGAGCGAGCGAGAAAAGAGATAGAGAGCAAGCGAGAGAAAGAACAAACTGGAAAAACCTGGTCCTCAGCCCGAGTGTCGTGGAGCTCTCACGCAAAGCACGTACTGAGAGACGGCCAGTCGCATGCCAGCATCACCAACACACTCTGAGCTTCGCTGCTGTCACGCAACACACACACACACACACACAGCCTGCTGTCACAAACTGTCTGTATTCCTAATAAAGACCACCTTAATCATAGGCGTAGCCACGGGCGTAGTCAAATGCCGTGGGCCCCAAATGCCCTGATCAATCAGTCCCACCGAATCAGAAGGCTTTCTTTACACTGAATTCAAGAAGGTAGGTTAGCTTATGTTCACTAAGACAATAACCCCAAAAATTACTTTTAATTATATTACAAGCTTTCACAGCACATCATCATCATCATCATTCACTGCATCATCAAGACATCACTGAGCATGGTGGCCAACTTGTCCTTAGTGCTTGATGTGGTATTTGTCAGGTATGCAGGTATATGTAATCAGTAGTTGATGTGCTACTTTATTTTGAATGTATTTGGTAGTTTGACTTGCTAGTTTCCAATAGCAATCCTCACCACTGTTTCAAAAGTGTCATATTTGGCCAACCGTCAGTAATGAGCAGAAATCAGCAAAAAGATCACCAATATGGCTGACGCCTAAAGTTATATGACCACAAACATGAGTAACTTTAAAAGGCTCATGAGGCATCATGGCTGATGAGTGACACACTGATTGCGTGCGAGTTGGAAGTTTAGTCACCCTTCGTCCAGCTGTCTTGACCCTCCCTGACATTGTGACTGCCTCCTTGATCAGATACGTTAGCAAGCAAGGTAAACGAAAGATACACCCTTTCTGAAATACGTTTCTATGACTTCCACTGTTATAAAGTGCACTCTGATTGCTAGAACCCTCACAACTGTGTCAAGTTTGCTTGTTTAAGACCAAGGTTGTATATTCAGCATTATGTTTTCAGACAAACTTCCCTTTAGAGGAGGTGACATAAGCCAACTATGTGATTTGGGTCAGATAGTTCATCGGAACTCACATTTGCAAGGAGGGGTTTACACAAGCTGCAATTTGTGGAACAAACCCTCGCCAAGTCAACATCGGTGTTGACCCAGCATTGAAGGGTCCCAACACTCAACTTGCACTTTGGTTAGAAGCCTTCGACTGGTTCTTAATGTGGCACATCCTCAACCCTCATTAGGGAAGGGTGAAGAAGCTTATTTCTGGGGAAAAAAGGCAATACAAATCATGCGGGAGATGACAACCATTATCCAACCTGAAGGTGAAGAGAGCCAGTATCCATCCCCACCCCCTATGTGGTCATGCACAGTGTAATAATAAACCCTTCACTGCACTGTATTCAAACATGGCAAAAGGGTGTATGGTTGCAAAAAGAATGAAAAATGAAAATGCATTTAGACGTAACATTTCACACCACACAAACCCAGGGTGCTCCTTTTCTTTAGAAACTTCTTCTGAACTAGTTAAACTGTTCCTAATGTGCTAATCTTGAACCATGATGGCTAACCAAATACAACATTGCTGAGTGACAGCTGCTGTAGATCAAAGCCAAAGGTTGTCTGTCTGTGTGTCCTACTGTCTGCCTGCAAGTGTATCTCTTTTCATCTCTCTATGTTAATGTCTGTAAATCTGTCTGCCTGTGTATTACATCTGTCTGTCTGTCTATTACGTCTGTCTATTATGTCTGTCTGTCTGGTAGGGGTATCGTGTTTCCGGAAAAAGGAGTGGGGCCTAACACAGATCCTTTGTGATGCAGCCTCTTCAGGAGCCAAGAGGAAAGAGAGCTAGATGGAGAGTGGTTCAGAGCCACAGCACAGCCCTGAGGTAGGCTTCCAGAGTCAGGGTTATTACTGTGCTTCCTCTTCCTCCATCTATCTATCTCTGTTCATCTGGTCTTACGCCCTCTCCTCCTTGCTTTCCCCCTCTTTTGCCCCTCTCTCATTTTCATATCCATCTTTCCTTCGATCATAGTTCCACCATTATTCCCCTCTCTTTCACCCTTCCTGCAATGGCTCTGCTTGTACCCCTTTTCTCTCCATCACCCCTGTCCCATCCCCATCCTATCTCTCCGTCTCCCTTCCTCCCTCTCTTTCGCTTTCTTTCTTTATTTCTTTCTCACTCCTCCCTCTTCCTTCCTTCCTTCCTCCCTCCCTCCCTCTGTCTCTCGCTCTCCCTCTCCCTCTCCACAGCCTGGGAGAGGGGGTGGGGTGGGGTGCTGCGTGTGAAAGGGTCAGCCTGTCCCCTGCCACTCAGCACTTCAGGCCCAGTGCAAATTGTGCATTAGCTCCTTGGCTGTCCGCCCACCCGCGCTGTGCTGCAGATTAAAAACTAAAAGACAAAGGTAAACATTGCTTCCACTCGCTGAAACAGGCCTGCCTTTCCATGCATGCCTTACCGAGACTACACCACTTCCTGTGGAGAGAAGCAAGAGGGGGGGGGGGGGGGGGGTGGGGGGGGTAGAGGGTCCTAGAGGAGGAAGGTGGTGGTGGTGGTGGGTTTCCTGCACCAGGCCAGAATAGTTTAAGAGAATTGGAGAGAAAGAGAGAGAGAGGAAAAAAAAGAGCGAGGACAAAGATAGAACAGGAAGAGAGGGAGAGAGGACAGAGATAGAGAGCGCGGAGGAAAGATAGTTGGAGGTGAAGGAGGAAAAGCTAGGAGGGAAGGGAAAGAGCGAGGATTCGGAACAGACATGGAGGGAGGGGGGTGGGAGTGGGGGTGGGGTGGGGTGGGGGTGGTGTTTGAAGAGGAGGAATGAGAGGAAGAGGGCCAGCGCGGCGGCACGTAGCCCAGTCCTTGCATAACCGCCTGGGTAGGCGCGCGGACACGGCAGAGGGGGATGTTTATTGATCTTAGTCACACAAGTATAGTAAAGAGGAACTTTGGTATAGGCCCCTAGCACGCAATGGGACTCTCCTGGGAGGCAGCAGGGAGTAGGCAGCGGAGGGTTAGCACTCGCCTGGGGAAGGGGAGGTAGAGGTTGGGGAAGGGGGGTGGGTGGTTGCTGACCAGCATGGCCCGGTGACACCACCCCACGGAACAGGAACTGCCCCGAAGTATTCACCGCACGGAACCACACAAGCACAACAAGGTAGTTGCCGACCCCCCCATGGGAAAACACAGCGCCAACTGTATTGGGGGGGGGGGGGGGGGGGGGTGTATTACAGAGGAGAACGCAAGAACTCAGCTGCACTTTGACACCAATTCTCCACGACTGAAGTACAGTTCGCTGGACAGCTAAGTACAGTTCGCCCAGTTTCACGTTTAAGCCTGAGTTAAGATCCTAATGGTGTATTAATATGCTCATTACTGGACCTGTAGTCAAGCACTCGGGATAACAAACCCACCCAACTTGCAGGTTTTATAACAGCTGGATGGAATTACTCAGAAAAAGCAACGCATACTATCAAAACATACATGACCCAAATATAAGCTACCATCCCCGGTTATTAAAACTATGGCTGTGCTGAATTTTTGGGTCAGCAGAGTGACAAAAGAAGCACAATGAAACCTGGTGTAAATCGGTTACAGGAGGTTGGGCATTAAACGACACACAAAAGCACTTCTGTAATATTCTAAAACATTAACCCAGGGCTTCAGTAAAACGTAAGCGGCTGTGAAAAGTATGTCAGATGAGCATGAGAAGACATTGCACAGCATGTGGTTTATCGCACTGCTTCACTTTCTACATGGCTGGAGAAGATGGCTGGACTCTTTCCACTGACACACTAACCTAGGACAAGTAGGGGCTTTCTGCCCAAGCTGGATACCAGTCTGGCTATGACAAGGAGTTCGGTCTTTATTATCTCTGGAGGGGGGGGGGTGGATTTGTCCTCTGCATTTACCCACCTGGGGGGTAGTATAGACACACACACACTGGGGGAGTGTGTGGCCAGGGGAGCAGCTAGAGGTTAGATACGTCATCCATGGCTATGGATGTGGGGAAAATGCTGTGCACACCCACCCCACAAACATTTTTTTGTATCGGTCAGGGGGTTGACCCAGCCACTCGATAAGTAAATGCAGGAGGACAGGACCAATTCCACTGCTCACAGTGCATTTGATTAGCCAACATATACTTCTACGGTAAAGTGCAGAAATTGCGAATGCAGTCATCCAAACAGTCCTGTACTGACTGTCTGCATATGCAAGGTTCAGCCGATGCCCAAATTACAATCTATTTACAGTATTATTTCTTTAGGAAGACATTTTCATACTAAGCAATTTGGATTACAATACCCATAGAAATAAGTACATTTTTATTGCCTGAGAGTAAAACTGCAGAGGACACACTGATAAAAGTGATACATTTTTCTTGATTCCCTGGCTACAAAAGCATTGGATACTGCAACTTTATTTTAAGGTTTGTTTTTATGGATTCTTAATCGCTATTTAACAAAGAGGAAAAAATGGTTATTAGGAAAAAAATATTTGGACATTCAAAAACAATCTTGCCTGTAGGTTTATATAAAAATAATGCTTTCAAATCTGTGCTTGTGGAGAAAGAGACATGCCTGCAACAGCCCAAAATTACACTTTAAAAACACCACTATGGATGTCCGTGTCTGTATTACGCAACCCTGTGTCCGCAGAAGTTTATCTGGGCCTTAAGCCTGCCTACTGGAGGTCAATAACGGGACAGCAGTGAACTCCTCTCACATCCAGTGCGTTTCACAACTCTTGTTTTTTCACAACTCTGGTCAGCTACGGTTGTCATTTTAACAATTTCCCACCAATCCCCTCCCCCATCCCCCCACTGGTCCTGATAAGGTAAAAAAACAAACACCTGCTATGAACACACAAACCAATTTAAAACGGCTAGATTCCAGAAAACCAGAACATCCATCCTGAGCACCATATGGTGACTGAAAGGCAAGATGAGTCACAAATGTACATGCTTAACTACCCTATCAGGAAGCCTAACCTCCGTCTCCCTCTGTCTCACGGGTCCTCCAGTCAGTATAGAGAGAGGGCAGCCACTCCAAGCTGAGCTCAGCTGTGTGTGTGTGTGTGTGTGTGTGTGTGTGTGTGTGTGTCATCTTCAGCTGACTGCTGACAGACACCAGGGCCACAGATTACACTGCGGAGAGAGCCGTCCTGTGACACCGATGTGTCTAGTTTCACATTTTTCCGCGTCATTAGACACGGATAAGATAAACAATGCAAACCTTCAGCGGCGAAGAGGAGATGGCGAAACCTAAAGAGCACGTGGGTAGAGGTGAAAAAGCACCTTATGTAAACATGACACCAAACACAGACAAGGGAGATTAGAGCTAAAGAAAAAAAACAATCTGCATGTTCAGTGGTTCAGTGGAATCAGTGGCTGTGCTTCACTGTTCTGTGCTGCATTTGCAGCAGAAGTAGAGCTCTGACATTATATAATCTTCAACATGGGTTAATCATCAAAACACAGGAGACATCTGATGACCATTTATAGAACAGTCCGGTTGAACTATTTAGCACTTTCTGAGTGGACAAGATGCATTCTAAGTGTCACTAGGAGTGAGGATATCCCGCGGTATACCATGGGTGACTATTCACAGTTAATAATCACTCCGCCGAAGATACAACGTAACTGTTAAATCTAGTGCATTTATAAACTATGGCATGACTTTAACAAGACACTCACATCTGCAGAACAGCAGCTGTGCATTAGGCCTAGTGACTGTGAACAACAACAACAGCGGCTGCACAATACCGGGAAATGTCAAAAATCAACGTGTAGGACACTTGTTGCATAGCAACCACAGACGCTGTTAACTCGAAGTGAACTATTTTGTAAAGCGGAGACTGGAGCGAACTGAAATACAATGAAATACAACTTTAAAACGAATGTTACAATTGTGTCTATACACTAATTGTGTTGCCAATGGAACTGTTGTATAAAAGCGTAATATTTAAGCAATATAACACTCGTGTTCGTGAAGATGTTTGTGGATATCCTCACAGGTGTGGTTACCTACGGCCCTCAGCCTTCAGCTTCATGCCTGCGGCGAAACCACACCCGTCAGGATCTCCAGGAACACCCTCACTACCACTTGTGTTATATTGCTTAAACATTACATTTCAGTAACTAAGCAGTTTTACTTCTTCCTATGACACAATTTGTAAACAAACACAAAACAAAAGATACAGAATAGCTCGTTCAGAGGTTGTGTGACTGGGTTTTAAACAGAAGTGACATCACCAGTGTCAATATGGGAAAAGCATCACACAAAGATGTTTATGACAAAATGTTCAATAAAGGGACTTCTGGTTGACATTCGACATGTAAGGCCTCATTCTTATAGCCTTGAGCTTGAGTGGGGTGGGGTAGAGGCGGTCCGTGAAGCGGCCCGTTTGTGTACTCACACCAGACATGTCTGCCTGTGCGGTATGTGTACGGGGCATCAGCTGCTAGCCCCATCTTTGAATGCACTCGGACAGTGTCTTTCAGTGCACATAGCCCTGTTTCCTGTTGATATTGCTTTTATATTGTATAACATTATATTCTTATTTTAAACAATGTTTAGAAAGCATAACTGCACACAGTACAACTTGATCACTTTGATAAAGCTGACAGAACATTTGTCATTGTTCCAAATTGTTCTTATCAAAGCCTGTATTCCAGGCACAAAAAAAGTTCCTTAAAGTTGTAATAAACTCTTTTCTAGTTGCAGCGTGGTTTCTGAGCAGTCTGGACTGGACAGACACCAGGCAGTGAACGTGTTCTAATCCATACTGGACAGAAACCGCCCCCTTACAGAATCTGGTCTGAATGAGGCCTAAGGCTGTGACATGTTGGAGCTCAGCAGGCAATTTCATTTTAATTTTGTTTGCAAACTTGCAGAAGCCATATTGATATACAAATACTTATTCAAAATGTTTTACATCACTAATTTAAAAACTATAGCAGCACAAGAACACGTTTAAAAGTTTTGTTTTCCTCCTCGTCTAAAAATGGCTAGTCACTCACAGAAACCTGCTGCAGTTAGCAAGAGAGCTACCACTGAGGGTGATGCACAGCAACTTTCTTTGGATGTGGTCGAGAAAATAATGAAAGCGATTAAACTGTTGGGCATAAAAATAGATACACAAACTGCTGCCCTTCGTCTAAAAATACCCTCCTGTTTACTTGAGTCAAATCCTCCAAACTCAGCCAGAGGTCAGGAGAACTGTCTCAAAGCTGTACACAAAAATATTTGACAATTGGAATATTCTTCAGCAAAACAAAACTGGGAGAAGGATATGGGTACAACTACTACTGATGTCCAATGGTCTAATATACTTCAAAGAATCCTATTTGTGCAAGGCACTGCCTCATTTAGTTTAAGATTGTACATAGACTTTACAATTCTGAAGTGAAGTTATCCAAGATTTACCCTGGGGTTAATCCTACTTGTAACAGATGTAGACAAGCACCTGCTACTCACTTTCACACTTTTTGGGTCATGTTCAAGTGTAACAGCATTCTGGTCTTTAATATCTGAGGTGTATTCAGCAATTTCTGGTGTAACCATTGGCCCTTTGGTCCTTTTATCAGACTATCACTGGATGATCTCCCACTACAAAAGACGCAATTAAATTGTAAAGCCCACTCCTCCCTTTCAGCTAGGCTACTCATACTTTTAAATTAGAAAAACGAGGAACCCCCATCTTCTGGCAGATGGATATGCGATGTCATGTTTTTCCTTAAGATTGAAAAGATTAGATACACATTGCATGGATCAGTGGGGGAGTTTAATGTTGTATGGCATCCCTTTATTTCTCATATAGAACAGACGACAATGCACCCTGGCTCTGTATAATGTATGATGTGTATAAAGTAATTGAGTGACTACTCGGTGGACTTATTATCATTTGTTGTTATTAATAATGATACATTATTATTGGTGGTGGTGATTATTGTTTGTTTTAATTGTTTTACTATTTATTATTATTATTATTATTTGTATTATTATTTCATGTACATTCTTTTTCCATTTCATTAGCTGCCCAGGTCTACACTGCACTGCTACTTGTAAACTTTCACAACTGTATGTGACAAATAAGTCTCTCTCGAATCTCGCTTGTCAATAAACCATGGACCTGAAACACGTGTAGATAGATATATGATGGGAAGATAAACAAGGCAGTAGTTTTGGGCAGCAGAGATTTAAAAAGCCCACATTCACAGCAGTGGAGACACTCACGTCCACTGTATGTACAGTAGGAGGCTGATGGGGACTTTGGTGGCCACTCACCTCTGCGTAGGATGGTAATGGGGGCTTTGGGGGTCACAGGTCCTTTGTCCTCAGCTGGCAGAGTGGACAGCTTGCCCTCACTGATGTTATTCACAGCCCCTCTGACTTTGGGAATGTCCAGGATCTTAAGGTCTTTAATGTCCACGGCACTTAGTGACAACAACAGATAGCGTCAGACAATATTTAAAAAAAAAAAAAAAAAAAACAGAACACACACTATCAGGTGCATTACACAGCACAGGTGTATGTGGCTTAATAACAAACATGGGCAATTTAAGTCAGTGTGGGATATACTATTAACAACCTTCATTGCTTTGACTTTACTTTACTTTTTTGCCTATTAAACTACAGGCTAGCACTTCAATTAGGAAGGTTTATCACCTAGGCCTCCTCGATCTTGGCAAACAAATACTCAAAAGATTAAGCTACCTTGCTGAACATTTTTGTGATTATGTGCATGAGTGGCAGTCTGGACTTTGACAAAGAGCCTTACACTTACAAGAGTTATTTGCCATGATGCTTTCAGTTCCTACCTAAACGAAACCTCAGGAATATGACATCTGATGCCATTGTGGAATGGCTGTCTCAAAGAGATGGTTTGACCGTGTGGGTCGACAGCAGAGACCTCTCCCTGGTATATACCAAGCGTGGCTCCACAATTGATTGACACAAGGCTACCCAACCAGTCCGATGCCATGGCACATAGTCCTGCGAGATAAACACCCTCAAAGTTAGAGAGACCAAAGGCTGACATGACGTGCAAATTGTTTTTTCAACAACTTAGGCTAAATACTGTGCTCCGGGATAATGCTGAGGGATGCTTCAGCCATCATCAAATTAGACAGTTTGCAGGTTATGTCACAAACAAATGTAGAACGTGCAAGACTTAACGTAGACTTTAAAACGTTTAAAGTGACATCTTTGCAGTTAGAGAGTTTTTTTTTAGTGTGTAGCATCGTATAAAGCCAATTCTGCGGCGGTGTTATTTCACCACCGTGCTTTCAAAAACAACATGCTAACTTTATACTTAAAGCATATAAAGTTGAAGCTCTTAAGTTTCCTCGTTCACTGATATCAGGTGAACAAGCACCATTTCCCTCAGTTCCTACCTATCCAAAAGGTAGAGATCACGTTAAACACAGTTTAACACACGGCTATAGACAACATTAGCCTACACAAGCTGACGAACTCGAATGCGAGTTCTTTCCTAAGCTATTATAACTAAGTCTTGAAAATGAACAACATACCTCTCAATATAGGCTATAACTAATGGCATACACTCACACTTTGCTTACTTGTATTTAAACTACACTAATATATTCAGCATCAGTGCGCACAGCGTGCTGTGGACAATTCCTTCAACAACACGAAGCATACGTCACTTCCAGCGTATGGCAGCTTGTCCCTTTTTACTCTCCGAAGTGTAGGTGGTCCTATTTCATTCATATGGTTCACGTCGTGTAGCCTACCTACAAACTTCTTCATTTTAATTTAAAGGAAAACTACGTAGTGTTTAAACTTGAAAAAGATTGCTGTTTTCTTGTATGCAATTGTTCTTTGAATTTTTATTTTTTAACATGTAGAAGCCTACTTGTGAAAGATATGGCAGATGATCTTTTAGGTGCTTTTTTGTTGTTACAATATGTGTTAATATAGGCAGTAGGCTATGTAATGTAGGTTTATTAACAGGTTAGCCTACTTACAAGAAAAAGCATTCATTTAGATTTAAGTGAGTGAATTATTATTGTGTCTTAAAATGTCAGATAGGCTATAATCAAATTCACATGTACACATTTACACACTGATGTTTTTTTTTTATTTTTAAAATGTATTTATAAATACACAAACAAGTTAAAACACTTAGACTAAAGAATTCATTTAGACAAATATTCACCTTGCTTGAGCATACAGGTCAGTATAAATGAATGATTAGCTTGTTTTATATTCTTCAAAGTTTCACAGCTCAATGGCTTTAAAAAATAATAATAATAATAATAATAATAAAATAAAATTTAAAAATCCTTCATTGTGTGCATAGTTTTACACTTCTTTCATATACAATCTGGAAATACAGCAGATAATTAAAATGACTAGGGGAAAAGACAAAGGAAATCCAAATACACCTCTCCAGGCACATCGTAACCTGACAGTGTACATCCAAATACTAGTATATATATACACATACATAGCATGTCACATTAAAGAATTACATGGTTACAAAATAGCTTCAGTGTTTTAAAACTCACCTGAAATTTTCAGAGAAGTAATGGGCAGCCATAACTGATTCATACACAAACAAGTCCTATAAGAATAGCCTATGTGTACTATCTGAGTATTTGTAGTCCTCGATACAATTTGAAAGGCACTTGTGTGTCATCTGCCACAATCATCGTAATGTAAAATGGGAGGTGGGGTCACATGGCCTCCTATAATACAGTATTTTACCCTTCTTTGTGTCTTTTTTTTTTGTTTGTTTACAATAAACTTTCTCCATTTCACATGGAAGTGTCAAACCCTCTTTGTTAGCTGCTTAATTTGTCCCTGCTACAGATACATTTAACAGTGTAGGGCCTCTTGGCCTCAGCTGGGATAATTGGTTTAAATGTGAGCAAATGTGCTTGTTCCTTGGTAGCATTTGACTCATATAGATTAGATAGATCCTCGGCAGATTTTACAGTTACTTAAAAGCAAAGGATTTAATTCAGTCTATGAAACATTTTTGTCCATACTGCTCTTAAGAAAAAGGACATTTTTCTTAGAGGTTTAATTTGTCCCTGCTACAAATACATTTAACAGTGTAGGTTCGCCTGGCCTGAGCTGGGAGAATTGGTGTAAATGTGAGCCAAACATTTGTTTTCCTCTACAGGATACTTAGCTTACAGTATTTCACTTTGACTGTGTGTGTTTGTGTGTGCGCGCGCGCTTATGTGTGTGCGTGTACATACATGTGTTTGTCTGAGTGTTCAGTTCAGTCTATGCCAGCATTTTTTTTCCCATACTCCTCTTTACAAAATGCCCCTCTTGTAATGTAACTGTAAAATGTCTGATTTCACAACTAACTTTTCCACCTCATCTCAATGTGCCTGTCTAATCGGGAAGCAAACTCTGTGAGAGTGCTTCATCACACACAGACTGCATTTAACGAAGATAAATAGTTGTGTGTACCCTGTTACACGAGTCCCTTTTTGCTGCGCTGGCTGGAATGGAGCCAGCAAATCCCAGCAAATTGGATTTTTTTTTTAACATACGCATAGAGGTTTGCACCTACTGGGAAGGAAAGGACCAAACAAAATGGATGTGAGCACACTCTGGGTGGAGGTGCCCCCCCCTCTACCCCCCCACGCCCCTCTCTCGCTCAGTTCTCGTCTCGCTGGCGTAGCGTGGCGCGCAGCTGACACCGCTTGTGCTTCATGGTGAGGCCGTACTCGGGCGTCATGTCCAGCTCTTGCTCCGGAAGCTTCTGGAACTGTAGGTGCTGCACGAGGATGGCCAGGAAGAGGAAGACCTCGGCACGGCCGATGGCCTCACCGATGCAGCGCCGCTTGCCCGCGCCGAAGATCAGCACCTTCTCGCCCTCCATCTTGTTCAGCTCGGTGCCGTCGGCGGACAGGAAACGCTCCGGTGAGAAGGAGGATGGGTCCTTCCACAGCTCACTGAGGAAAAGAGTCACAGGAGGGGCAAGGTGAGACTGACTGACTCTGACTGACTGACTAACTGGAGATTTATTTTTCTATTGTCATTAATGTTGATATAATGACAGAATAAATTAGATCTGTAAAATCACTGGGTGATCCATAAACAACAGGCAGTTGCTATGTGATATGTCCCTTCTAACCAAACAGAAAAAGCAGCCACAAAACTAAGGCGACCTTTTTATGTTATTAATATGATGAATAATATTTTATCTAATATTAGAAACTTACGGATCATGGTTGACTTGATACTGATTGATGAACACACAGGTGTTTTTGGGGATGAAGTATCCATTCAGGGATGTGTCTTTGGAGGTACTGTAAATGCAGTTATGTGGTTAGATAACATCCATTCAAATGTATACACAGCATAGTTAATGAGTGCCATTTTTAAATGAGGCTGTGTCTTACCAGTGAGGGATAGTAAAAGGCAAGAAGGAAGAATGACGGAACAGCTCCAAAATAAAGGCTTCCAAATAAGGGAGTCTGGACTTGTCCGACAGACATGGGGTTCGGTCCATTCCAACTTTTTCCTCTGCACAAGAGAGTAAAAAAAACGTCAGTACTAGGCACCTCTACCTCAAGTGGTGGTCATCAGAAGGAAATCTAAGCCATATCTAATGTCAATATTCGTGGGCCAACGCTGTTATAGTAACAAACCTGCATATAACTAATACTCACTAATTTCTTGGTGAAGTCGCTCCTGGATTTCTGGATGGGCCACCAAATACACAACAGACCATGACAGAGCCGTGCTGATGGTGTCAAATCCTGTAACAGCATTACATAATGTCATGCTTTTTGTTCTCGAGACTATCACAGTCACAAGATCATGTTTTTGTTTAAGAGGAAGTATTAAGCTTTACTCCAAGGTGACTTACAACATTAGATAAACAACAATTGGCATTTTAATAGCAATATCATATTTAAAATCACATATTTAAGAGAAAGGATTAAAAAAATGTGCTTATTCACCTGCACCGAAGAGGTCATTGACGATGCCAACAATTTTCTCATCGGATACGGCCACATTTGAGTTCTCATCCAGTTTCCTGTCCTCACAGTGGTCAATGAGGGAGTCTGTGATATCACGGATGTTATTCTGCAACAGAACACAACTTGTAAGTATCAGATGTCAATGTACAAGACATGTACATCGGAGTCCCCATTTTCTTACTCTGTGACACCCACTGACCTTGTCATAGGTGTCGTAGTGCTCTCGCACAATCCTCTGCACGAACTTGGAGAAGCGGTCATTGATGTCCATGAACTTGGCCATGGAGGCGCTGGGCAGGAACCGGAGCATGGGAATGAAGTCGGCGGGGTTTCCGCTGCCCACCACCTGTCCGAACTCGTCGCTCATGTTCACCAGGCTCAGCAGCTCCTGGTCGTCGT
Source organism: Setipinna tenuifilis (assembly GCA_030347295.1). Classification (NCBI taxonomy): domain Eukaryota; kingdom Metazoa; phylum Chordata; class Actinopteri; order Clupeiformes; family Engraulidae; genus Setipinna; species Setipinna tenuifilis. The sequence continues at coordinate 16,475,999 of CM059280.1, read as the reverse complement.
GGCTGTACCGCCGGCCGAAGCACATGCCGCAGATGACGTTGGCCACCGACACCACGATGTGGCGGAAGGGGTCGAAGCTGCCGCTGTCGTCCATGACGGTCCGCAGACGCTCCACCAGGTACATGCCCTCCTTGCTGATGTGCTCCTCCAGGACGCAGGAGTAGGCGGGGTTCTCGCCCTCCAACGTGGAGAAGGAGCGCAGGGCAGTCATGGCCAGCTTGCGCCGGGCACGCCACACGCCGGCCTGGTCCGTGCTGAAGGACAGGCTCTTGCCGTCGTTGATGAACTGGAAGCTGTAGAGGTCAGGCCGGCTGGCGAAGTCCTCGCCCTGCTTGATGAGCGCCTGCCTCACCATGTCCACGCCGCTGATGACCACCACGGGCCGCATGCCGATCTGGATCTGGTACACGTGCCCGTAGCGCTTCGTCATGGCGCTGAGGCTCAGGTGAGGCTTGCTGCCGAGTTCCAGAACATTCCCAATGATGGGGAGGGGCCGTGGTCCCGGAAGCTGCCGCAACCCCTTTGGGATCTTTGCACGGAGCTGAAGAAACAGGTACACTACACACACTGTTGCCACAGCGACAAGGCTCTCAGAAACTGACAAAGCCCCAAGCAAAGGCAAGACCAGGAGTGCCATTATTTAAGTTGTTTTTTGTTTCTTTTCCAAAAGTATTTTTCTGAGCAGTCAAGGATGTTGCTGGTGCTGTGATGTGTCTGTAAGGGGACAGAAACATGTTGATATTTTAAAAAGAATTCAGAAAAAACAGTGGAGCTTACAAAAGCATTGTCTGTCTCATTCAGTCGCAGCTTATGTTCACATGCGGAACTTGAAAGCAATATTGGCGCCCGCATATTGGTGCGGCTGTGGAGACACGCGCCTATGAAACTTTTCGGTCTTACCAACTTTGATTCTTTTTTTCGGGGCAAATAGTTAATAATCGCATTCCAATCCAAGTATTTGCAGTTGTGTAAAAGGACAGTGGAAAATTGTAACATTAACCCCGCTATCATACAATGACTATTTGGCTACTTTTTTACATATCTGTATGATTTGAATTTGCGTATTACAAGAAATACTGTTATGTTGTATCAGCACGACGAATTCATATGCCTTCAGTGTGCATAAGTCACATTGGCTAAAAATGCTAAAAACTCTAAAAGCATTAGGCGAACACCTGAAGCATGGATATGCCTATTCATAGAGCCAATCAATGCAACTGATTAGATTTGTTTTACTGAACGCTGTAGCTGGACGCATAACAAACGACTTACCCGATATTAACGTGATCACGCAACAGGTGCAATTCCGTGTGCTAGAGTACGATCCCACTAGAGAGGTAAATTCAAAATTGTTGCTTTCCTAGAAAGCTTTGGAGTGGTAGAACTGTCAGTTCTTTTATAGAGCGGTCCCTGGTGCTATTGGCTGGTGCTGCGTGACGTAACCAAAGGAGCTGCAAACAGATCACCAAAGGTAGCGCAGAAAAGAGGGACAGATTACAAGGCAATTATAAAAACATGGCACAGTCTTCAGTCGGGGTGGCGTGCTTTGATGAAAGAGCAATAAAGTTAAATTTCTCGAAACTTCAGATAAGATGGACAGATTGCATGCATAATGCCTTCAATTCATCAGCATAGTGTGATTCTCTAAGTAAATGCTTAGGGTTTTTAAGGCACAATTATATTGCTGTACCATAATGTCAAACACATTTCGCGTAAACTAAACATTTCTTTGGGTACAACCATTACATTTCGACTGTATGGTAGGTTTTATTTCGGAAAGAAAAAAAAACAAATTCGTGGGCCCTAGCAGCTTTTAATCAACTGTATTTAACTTTGTATGAGAGACGGCAACTTATGACATATCTTAAATGTGTAGGCCTATCTAACCAGCCGAATAATTTACATTAATTTACTTTTCTAATAAGAGAATGAAGACAGTCTGTTCATGGCATTTTCACGTCGGTAGTGGTATAACAAAATATGACAGTTTTCACCTTGCATGAATTGCATGCTTCAGTCCTCTTCTCATATTTTGGAATAATAATAATTTAAAATCAATTATTAATGACATCAATTTACTTAACCATAAAGTAACAATATAGGTAACCATTCAGGTAGAGTGGCGATCTATTATTCCAAAATGCAAGTCAAATTTAGCCTAAAGGACAGTTTAGGGTTATTTGTATTTGGACTGTATAAAGGTTCGTGTTGTTAACAGTTATTAATGGCCATACAAAGTTGTTCAGAGGAAGTGATTAGACATAAATACTGTAGTCCTGTTTCCTTTGGCAAGAGCCCCATATTGAGCAACAGGCTTCCATGGCGTGCAAAGAACTTCATGCCCCGGAGAGTTTTTAATCAAGGAACTCGTCTTTGACAGTTGGATAAATCTCAGTCATGTCATCTTGAAAAAACAGTATAACGATGTGTCAAATGTTATACTTTAGCATGAAAACAAATAAACAAACATAACAGTGCCGTAAATGTCCAGAAGGGAATCCGTTGTACTATGTGCAGGCTTTTAAATGCATTTAATATTTTTATTTATTATTTAAGTATGCTTATAGTAAGCGTTATGTATATATTTAACAGCGTTTAAGTTTATTTTCTAATTATTTCTCGGCAAACAAACTGCACCTTTTATAGCTGATGTTTTAAGAAAATACACTGACTAAAGTGCTGGGGTTAACGCATGTGAAAACTGTTTTGCTCTTAAGTGCATTTTCTTAATGGCAAATCCCTTTTCGCTGAATTGCTTAATAAAGTCATAAAATCTTGTCAGATGGACAAGCTTTGCGTGTCTTGTTATCACGGCCGGTAACAAGTTGTGATAAAATTGTCAGATGCCATAGCGTGCATGCACCTGTTAGCACTCTAGTTAAAGATTGGCCAGTTGCGTGAGAGCGCCTCGGCTAAGCCCTCGCCTGCCCCCAACCTGATTTTTTGGTGCTGGGGGGGAAGAGGCTGTCAGCAACGCAGAGGTTAAAGGGTAAACAAGGTCAGTAAATGGAGCCTCTACCTGCATGTTGGGATGAAATAAACTTTCTTTGAACATAATAGGCGCCTGTCAGCCAGCCCCAAGGCCCTTTACATTGCCAACTGGACAAAATGACTGACCTGTAGCCTACCTAGGCCCTAGGCTACTTGAATCCAGCATGCCACTGATATACTGTAGCATCTACATGAGTTGGATGAAGGATGGAAGGTCAGTAAGGGTATTCAATATTAAATTCTGTGCAGACCAACATCAACACCCCATGCCCCCACCACCTTTTTTTTCCTTTCTTCAGCCTTCAGCTTAGTGCCATGCCGCAGCATACACCGCAGCACACGCCTCCTTTCAGCAGTGTTGCTTGATGCGTCTGTCTACTAGCGCTGTGTCGACCACCCGCCGCAGCCTTCCCTATCAAGTAGCGCCTCCCTGGTCCTGGAGTTCGCGTGAGAAAGCGGAGCTACCACTCGGAGGGGTGGGCTCGTCGTCCGGGACAATCCTAAATCTGCTTGGTCAGTCACGCGAAGGCAGCAGCCTCTGGAAAGACACAGGGGTCTTAAACTCGTAGAACAAAGAGCGCAGGACGTGAGGGGTTTTTTTCTACAGCATGGAGGTGCACATATTTTCGCGCCCATGGCTTCTGTAAATGCGAGGATCTTGGGCTTTGGAGTCATGCGATCTGCCACTCAGAGTTCTAGCATGCATGCAGGCAGGCAGGCAGGCAGGCAAACGGCAGGGCTGAAATCCCCCTCCAAAAGCCGTTGCCCGGGCAGAAGAAGTAGTGCCAAGCATGGCAGGTCACATTGCGTGTGAACAACAGAGTGCTTGCTTCTTTCATTTATATCACATGAAACTGATAAAGGACACATTTGCCACGCTCTTGGTTACACAACACAAACACATATTTCCCCTATTTCTGTAGACATCTTGGAAGTAGACCACAGTAGTAGCGACCTGGAGAAATAGTCATTGTGTGAAACACCTGACAACAATTAATTGATGAGGTAATGTCTTCTGTATGACAAAAACGGACATTTAGCTTAATTTAATTATTTTTTTGTCTCCTGGCCTCATGAGATTTGAAACCTATTTTTCAAGAGTGAAAGTTAGGAATTTTGCATTTCTTTCTGCACGTATATGCTGTTAACTGCTATCAATGTCCATTTGCTTGCCTTTCCGTGCTGTTTTTAAATACACCCAAATCTTGTGCACATGTGCGTAAATCCATTAGGTCTTCTGAGGCGAAGCAACAGTCCTAAATGTTCCCTACATCTATGATGTGAAATCTTGTGTCTAGTGATTTCAGTCTTATGCTAAATGACCACCTTCTAGTTTCCTGGAGACATGCTTTACACATCCACATTATTTACTTGACTTGACAAAGTTTTCCTTATTAGAACCAAAGGCTTGGAATTGAGTTTACTGACATCTGTTCATTTAAATGTCCTTGCACATTTAATAAAATGATACAAGTAGGCCTAGTAATCTTAGTCTCAATTTTATAAAAAAAAAAAAAAGTATTACAAAACACATTTTATATTTATTCTCAGACCAAGAAAGTTTGCATTTAGAGTAGTCTTTCACTCTGGCTCCTATTTGTTTACACAGTGGCCTGTAAATGATGAAAGTGTGTGGGGCCCTCAATCATGAAATGAAGGTGATAGAAACGGCAACACTCCAAAGCTGCTCCAACTGCATGTTGCTGATAATGATCTTTAGGGTAACCGCGAGAGTGCCTCTCCAGATGAGCTGAGGTTGAGGCAGTGGTTGAGTCCACTCCGCAGGAATCTCCCTATAGCAGGGCGGCGTGCAAGATGAATGGGAGTCAAACACCTGTGAAGACAGAGCCAAAGCCTGCGCACGCAACAGTCAACCTGTCACGTTCACCTTGGCCAGGTGTGTGTGTGTGTGTGTGTGAGTGTGTGTGTGTGTGTGTGTGTGTGTATCTGTGGGTGTTAAGTATGAGGGTTGCAAGCTTGCCTAACCCTCTTATTGCCAATCAACTCATTACCGCTTCATGTCTGTGCCAGAGGATATTGCACGCATGCGTGTGTGTGTATGTGTGTGTGTGTGTGTGTGTGTATGTGTGTGTGTTTGTTTTCCCCTATGGACATACCTCACAGGGTGTGCAACAGGTTTTGTTACTGATGTGTCACGAATTTTCAGAACCATATCCACCTGCACGCGATCAGAGACACGAACAGGAAGGGAAGCAGCCTCACCTTCGTGTGTGTTCAGGAACCCGACACCCCAGCAGTTTAGACGGCAATTACGCTGTTGTCCAGCAGGCCCCCAATAAGATGAATGAGAACAGCTGAATTATGGATGAAGCGAGATCACACACACACTAGAGTGACCTGTCAGTGGGCACCTTGCCACCACGCCTGATGCCATGACAGGGATGGGGCAAAAGGATGCTGGGATCATATGAGGACCGCTCTCCTTGTCTTTGCATGTGGTCAGGCAAGGCCAAGCTTAATAGGCTTAGCAGCCACTCCAGTTAGTTCGTGGCACTGTAGGACCATGACAACGGCTACCCCTGACTGATTTGCTGACACATGGGCCCGCTATGGCACACACGAATATACACACACACACACACAATTGACCCATGTCCGGTCTGAACTAGGGTGGTGCAACATGCAATGGCACTAAGAGAGATTCTTTGATCAGGGCACATTCGAACACACAACAACAGATGCCATCATGCATGTACACACACTCAGGCAGACACAGAACCAAGCAGGGAGGCATACACACCTTACTATTTTACATGTATCTGTAAACACAAACACACATCAGGAAAAAAAGAAACTAATATGCATGTATGGTATTAAGTTTGTGTAGAAGTGTGACATTTTGTGCAGTTTAGCATTTAGTTTATTTTAGATTATTTTGTCTGCTGTTACTCTGACTCTGAGAAATCACAACGACCTAAACATAGAGAGGAGGTAAGCATAAAATCAACAACTTGAGTATTTTTAAGATAATGACTGTGGTGGTGACAGAGCAGGCTGGTCCTGAAACAGTCCACTCTGTTATTAGATAACCCCTTCCATAAAGCAGAGCGTGGGAATCTTAGGTAAATAAGGTCAGAAACGCAACATCAAGATTAGTTCAGCCGTCCTCTCACTCAATGCCGTCCTCCAACACGCAAGCCCACACGCGAGACAGAATAGCTGAGTCGCGCGAGCCGTTTCCGCGAGCAGCTCACAAAGGAGCGCGAGGGGTGGGGGGTGGGGGGCTGGACCAATTGTATCACCTTCCCCTCACTGATAGGAATACGCAGCAGATTAGTAAGTGAGCTAACAGGGGCCCGTCTCTCCCTCCGTCCCCCCCGCCGGTCTGCTTCATTCTGCTCGCAGCGAACAACAATAGTTGCGTGCGGAAATCTCTATCTCGGTCATCCATCTCGTTGTCACCTCACGCGCTTTGGACACGAAGGTACCACTAAACGCCACTCTTTCGCTGACTCAGACTGGTTAAGTAGGAGAGAAAAATGAGCGCGAGGAGCTAAAGAAAAGAGGAAAAGAAAGGACAGTGTAAAGAGAAGCGTGTGGGGGAAAGAAGATAGGGAGACGCTTGTCACGCAAAACAAGTCAGGCATGAAGCACATAGTAACCCCCCTCCACACACACATACACACCCCACCCACACACACACACACACTACACACACACACACACCGACTCGCCCCTCGCAGCGGACCTTTTCAGGCACCACGAGGGCTCGCTCTGCGCGCATCTACGGGTTAATCATTGTGGCACAGGACCGGCATTGCGTGCAGACTGTGTTTGCTCGGGCTTTGCCAAGGGTCGCGAGGTTGTGAAGGGAGAGAGCAGAGGGGGGCATCGGCCAGTCTCGCGGGTCACCCGTTTTATCAAAACAATCAGTGGCTGTTTTTATCGGACGCACGCTACTGTTGTGTAAATAAAGAAGTTGGCAGTGATTGAGTGTCGGTTATTCAGACATTTTTTTTAAAAAACTCAAATAGAAGTCGCCGATTTCAATTAGCAGGCGTCCCACAGCATACATTGATAAGTCACGACATGCACCACAGAATTTACTGCAAATATGTCTTTTGTTTTAAAGGAAGGCAAAATGGACTTTGTGAATGCTTTTGCTACGGTCAGAAAGATTTTTCCCATCTGTACTGAAAACGAGGGACGACCAAGCACCAAAAAAGCAAACACGTAAAAAGTGTATTGTTATTGTGATTATTTTTACGTCCCCTTCACACATACATACAGAGAAAGGAAACACAATAAAAACAATTGAAACTTGTGAAATACCACACATTCCTTCCTAAACAGGGGCCATAGGGAATTCGCTGAAGGGTTTGTG
>CM059280.1:16453663-16466163 GCA_030347295.1 Setipinna tenuifilis | reverse complement strand
TGTAAAGCCATGCAGACAGTGTTATGAAATAAACTGCAAGCTAATGGCTCCCTTGCGTGAGGAGGGGAGGTGTGTGTGTGTGTGTGTGTGGGCTGGTGTCGCTGTGTGCCAAGTGTTATCTCCATTTCCCTCTCATTGGCAGCCATTTAATCAGTGCCTCATGTCAAGGGGCCAAGGTGCAGCAGCACTCCATTCACAATGCACTAAACAATAACACACACACACACACACACACACACACACACACACACACATGCATGCACACAGTAACACTAGCATGCACACATCCTAGCACGCACACATACATACACACATGCATGCACGAACACACACTAGCATGCACACACAAACACACACACATACAGACACACACACACACACACACATGCACGCATGCATGCACACACACTAGCATGCACGCGCATACACACACACACATACCCATGCCCACACACACACAAAATAAGCTTTTAGAATAAGATTTCACACAAACACATAGACACACCCTCTCATGTTTTCAGGAATCAACATGTTACTGTTATCTCTTCTGACACTCTCTAAACTGTATAATTGGGGGGGAAGGGATGGTATAATTTAATCACAGAGCCACAACTCTACCTATAAACTATTCATGTGCCAACATTTGGGATTTTTTTAGTACTGAAAAAAATATGACAAGTCACAACACGAGCATGAAAATGATTCACTATATAAATATCTCTCCTACAGAGGGTCAAAAACAGATAGCGTGTGTTTATAAGGGATGTACCAAATACTGATTTTTGGGGTTCTGTCGATTACTGAATCCATGTTTACTGTAAAATGTGGCCAAACCTGAAATCTGATATTGAGTCCTACTCTAATCATCTGAAAGTACTTCTAAACAATGCTTTTCTGCTCACAACTTCAATTTTTACTGTCTGCATAATACATATAAGACACCAAAAAAACAAATTGCTACCTGGTGAGGTGCAAAATGTTTTCGAGCACATTTAGACAATCATCAGTGTTCATCAGTGTGGCCAGGCCTTAAAGTTCACAAAGGCGCTTCACTCACTCAGTATGCAGGAGTTCACATTTTTTTACTAAACAGTTTTAATATCAGAAAACTTTCCTGTCACCAGGATTACATAAAAATATGATGATGAAGTTTATGTTTGTCAGGGCAGCTGTGGCCTGAGTTGGGAGTTAAGAAGTTGGGATTATAGGGTCACAGGTTTGAATCCCAGTACCAGAAGGGAAAATGTGGGTGTTGAAGTGAATAACCAGCACTTCTGCACTAACATCCTTTGCTGAAGTGCCCTTGAGGAAGGCACCTACCACCATGTTGTTCCAAAGGGACTGTCCGTGTACCTAAGTCGCTCTGGATAAGAGCATCACCTAATGCAATGTAATATTCATATATAATGATTTTTTTTCATTGTTTTGATTAGTTTATTTCACATCTGTATTGTACTTTCTTTTATGAAACTATTGAATTCTGCTTTCTGTTCTTGCTAGAAGCCTATTGATAACAGCTGACCTGGTATTCACCTGTAATTGTCTCTTCATGCCATTGATTTGGCAGTAAAATGGATTACCATTGTTATTAGCATTTTTAAAAAATAATTTACGGCAACATCAAAGGTTATGTAAAACAATGCTTAAAAAACTTTCTAGCCACAAGGACTTTGCTGAACGCAAGCTTTAACTCTTGTTAATTCTTGTTGACTTTAATTTTTCATTTAACACATTTTAACATGGTTTAAAAAAAGTCAATAGGATTGACATCCCCATAACCCACTTTTCACACAAAAATAGTCACACAAAATAGCTATTGAACAATTACTAATGAAGGCCTGTCAATATGTCCCACTGATGTACTAGTGTGTGTGTGTGTGTGTGTGTGTGTGTGTGTGTGTGTGTGTTTGCCGGTGTGTGTGTGCGTGTCTGTGCATATAGTATGTGTGTGTGTGTGGTCATGGGCATTTGTTTGCATGTGTGGATTGGTGTGTGTGATAAGTTGAGCGCGTAATAAAGATGGCCTGTAATCCGATGGCCTGTTGGTGTTTCTCACACACAAGCAGAGATTATGGAGGTGTGTCATGATAACAGCTAGAACTGAAGAGGGTGTGTGTGCGTGTGTGCGTGTGTGCATGTGTGTCTGTGTGTCTGTGTGTGTGTGTGTCTGTGTGTGTCTGTGTGTGTGTGTATGCATGTGTGTATGCGTGTGTGTTTTGTGTGCGTGCAAGGTACTTAGTTGTTTCCTGCATGTGTTTTTCCATTGCATGTTTTTATGTGTGTCACTACCTGATTGTTTTAAGAGGTTTTAAGAGTGAGTGTGCAATTGTGTGTGTGTGTGTGTCTACATGTTCAGTTGACATGCATACCAGTGGCTAACAAGGTATTTCATGTTTGTGTCTGCAAGTGCTGTGCGTGCTGTTTGTGCTTTTTCAGAGAGAAAGAGAGACAGAGAGAAAGAGAGAGAGAGAGGGTGAGAAAGAGGGAAAGAGAGAGAAAGTGTGAATGGAAGCTGTCTTTCCTCACCCTGGACCTTGGGTGTAGCTTGTCCTAAGTAAACTGCTGCCGCCGCAGGCGCCCCCCTGCACACACACACACACACAAACCCGCCAACACCCCCACCCCACCCACCCCAGTCCTGGCTCATGATGGGCACGCAAGCAGCTAAAACAGGAAAGTAGCTCAGGCCACCTGCCAGGGTACAGAGCACAGAGCACAGAGCACACACTACACCACCTGCCCTTCACACAGAGCACACTACACCACCTGCCCTTAGCATAACACACACTACACTCAACACCACCTGCCCTTAGCATAACACACACTACACTCAACACCACCTGCCCTTAGCATAACACACACAACACTCAACACCACCTGCCCTTAGCACAGAGCACACTACACCACCTGCCCTTTAGCACAGAGCACACTACACCACCTGCCAGAGTACAGAGCATAGTGAACACAGCACTAACTGCCCTTAACACAGCACACCCAACACCACCTGCCCTTAGCCCAGCCCAAACTACACCCAACACCACCTGCCAGAGCACAGTGCATACTACACCCAACACCACCTGCCAGAGCACAGTGCATACTACACCCAACACCACCTGCCAAAGTACAGAGCACAGAGCACACTACACCATCTGTCCTTAGCACAGTGCACACTACACCAACTGCCCCTCACACTCCTCTTCTCTTCTCTTCTCTTCTCTTCTCTTCATTCTGTCTTATCTTCTCTTCATTTCACTCCTCTTCTCTTCTCCTCTCTTCTCTTCTTATCTCTTTTCTTCTCTTCTCTTATCTGCTCTTTGCTTCATCCCTCATCACTATCACACTATTACTCGCACACCTCCTTTTCTCTTCGTTTCTATCCTTCTCAGACTTCTCATTGGTGCACCTCCTCTTTTTTCTTACATCCTTTCTCCTCCACCTCCTAATTCTCACACCTCCTCTCTTCTCCTTGCTTCACCTCCTCCTCTTTCAGCTTATCCTTCTCACATCTAGCTAGTTCTCCTTCTCCTCCTCCTCCTCCTCCTCCTTCTTCTTCCCTCTGCTGGCTTCGGTGCCAGAGGCAGGTTCCATCAGGTCTTTCAACAGAAGTTATGACAGCGCCTGAAATCAACTTGGCTGCGTTCAGCAATTAAGATAAAAATTCCTAAAATGTTCTAATGATCAAATAGTAAAACCAGCTTGGTTAATTGTGTTGTCAAGACCTGATTGCCCATAATGACATGTTAAGGTGTTTATTTTTTAATTTGTTATATATTATCTGTTGCATTTCAAAAGACACTAAATTATACTTAGAAGGAACACTTTGTAAATTAATCACGCATTGTGAGAACTTTTTCAGGGCCAGGATGGTAGAACCTCTATGGGAGACATGCTTTATTGAAACGTAAATCCCCAACATGGCTAAATTACTACCTGTTGAAAAGGTGGGTGTCACACATGGAAGTCAAAAGTGCAGGGGCGCTGGATGATCAACTCCTAGAATGCAGTCTGGAATTTGAAAACAAGCTTTACATTTTACTTCAAAAAGCACGTTGTGCACTTATGCAAAATCACTTTTGTGGACTTAAGCACTTATGTGTACTTACGCAAAATCACAGAACGTAATATTACTATGTTAGATATTAGAGAAGATTAAATTACTTAATTGTCATTTTGTATAGGCAGATTACAGGTATACAGTATCCACATTAAAAAATTACCACACAGAGTTTCCTGTCAGTGTGGAAAACACTTGGCAAAAACAAACAGGCCAATCTGCACAACACAACTCCGTGAGTGTAGTTTTTTTATGACTTCATGCTGTGACACATATCACGCGAAGCATGTCTGTGTTTTCACCTTATCTGTCCCATCTCTCCATCTGATGAATCAACCCGCCGACAGTTCCCAGTCACTTGCACGACAGGTGTGAAGAAGCCATTTCAACTTGATTGTCAGCCAGCGCATTGGCTGCTATCTACCAATTAAGTGTAACTGTAATTACATGTGGTGGAGAGGAAAAAAAAGTCTGTGAGTGCTACTGGTAAGCCCCAGGTCATTGTCTTGGTTTATTATGTCAGGACATATGCCATGAAACTGCACACAGCCTACACCTCAGAACTATTTCATTCAAGATAATTGAAGCATGTAAGCGTGAAAGGGAGGGAATGAGAGACAGAGACAGAAATGACAGAAAGACAGAAAGAGAGAGAGGGAGACAGAGACAGAGACAGAGAGAGAGAGAAAGAGAGACAGACAGAAACGGAGAGAGAGAGAAAGAGCGATAGAGACAGAAATGACAGGAAGACAGAAAGAGAGTGAGAGAGGGAGAGAGAGAGAAGGAGAGACCGAGACAGAAATTACAGAAAAACAGAGTGAGAGAGAGAAAGAGAGAGAGATACAGAGACAGCGACAGAGAGAAAAAGAGAGAAAGCGTGACTAGAGACTATCTAAGACACGATTTAGTACTTCATTGTGGATGTAAGTACGGTAAAGAGAGAGGGGATCTATGGCCTTAGTGCATGTTTAAGCATGTGTACATTTATGATTAATGCAACTAGGTGCCTGTGTCTGTCAGTGAGAAGAGCGTGTGGGTATGGGTGTGTGCGTGCATGTGTGTGCGTGCGTGTGTGTGTGAGACACATTTCATTAAAAGCTCCATGCTGGCTCGGGCAGGACAGCACATAGGGGCAGGATGCTGCGAAGATGCACGTACACCTCTGGAGCTGCAGTGTGGGCACGAAGTGGTGACGTAGGGAGGGCTTCCCCTGTGTCAAAGGCCAGAGAACGGGGACATTTTTCACATATCTGGAATATATCACAAAACCAGAGGGCACGAGGGCATACAATGTCACAGTGGGTGACGAGGGAAAATAAAAGAAAGAAAGAAAGAAAGAAAGACAGAAAGAAAGAAGGAAAGAAAGAAAGAAAGAAAGAAAGAAAGAAAGAAAGACAGACAGAAACAAACAAACAAAAGGAAAACAACTAACTATATTACACCTAATGAGGTCACCTGTAGTAGGCTAGTATGTTAAGGCCATAAAAAAACAGAAGTTTCCAGAAGCATGTTGGAGGTGCATTGCCACAGGTTTCAGCTGTTACCACGTCTCAATAAGCGGCTAGCAGCAGCTGGATGGGCAGACATCTGCTAACCAAAGTGGGTCAGGTCGGAAGAGGGCAGCAGGAAAAAGAGGGAGATGAGGGGACAGAGAAGAGAGGGAAGGAGAGTTGAGAGATTCATGAAGGATAGATGATATGGTGAGGAGAATATGGCGCTAAACGATAACAATACATCCTGTTCAATGTTGGGTGATGATTTCTGCTGATTTCTCTCACACTTTCTCTCCTCCCTCTCCCTTCTTCAAATTCAAATGAGGTTTACTGGCATAACTCTGTAAAGCAATGTTGCTAATGACAACATTTTGTTTAAAATAAATACAATACCAACAAATAACACAATAACACTGGGTAATCTCTCTCTGTGTCTCTCTCTGTGTCTCTCTCTCTGTTCCTCTCTCTCTTGCTCTCTCTCTTGCTCTCTCTCTCTCTAACTCTCACTCTCTCATGTTTCTGTCGTATGTGAGTAAAAAGACAGGTATGTTACACAGCTTGTAGATTCCTTTGGTGTGAGAAAGCGTTTAAGACCAAGCCAATCAGGTTAGTGTGTTTTTGTTGATGAGGCCGAGTGACTCATGGTTAATGTTTAAACTGCACACGTACTCTCACTGAGACAAAGGCAGAAACATATGTGTGCCGAGACACTCCACAGCAACAGAGGACAGCTGTCAATTAGCCAAAGCTCACACTCACGCATGCACACAAATGCACATATGCGTACACACCCTCACGCATGCACGCACACACACTCACTCATGCACGCACACTCACACACGCACACAAATACAACACACACACACACACACACACACACACACACACATTTGATATTCCTACTAAATCACCGAATAACAATTCATGCATATAAGAAAGGACCGATGCAAAAAGTGAATTGGTTTATTTACACAAATACCTCACAGTTAAAAGTGGTAAACTGCTGGTTCTGCATATGTGTATCCACAACAGTATGAGAAAGTTGGGAACGCTCAAGCAAGATATTTAAACTTGCTGCAGCCTTTTCCAAACTGGGTGCCATGTCACAATGCACAAAGGACTAGATATTAAAAAGTAAAACTGTTCTGCAAAAACAGTCAGTAGCAAATAGCATAGCACCCAGTATCACAGTATCTGTGTCTCAAGACTTGTAGTTATGCAATGAAGCAATAACTGAGCCAGCAATCACAGAACGCTGTGTACCTTTTTTTTTTCTTCTCTTTCTCGGTCTAGTTGTTTTCCTGGTAGTCTCAGTGCTCGTTTGTCAGCCCTGTCACTCAGACATGACATTAATGCCACACAATTTACAAATTCAGAGACGGCGCTGAGTACACACAGCCTGACACTCCCATTCATAAGAAGATTTTCATGAATGACACCCAGCTGCTTGAATGAGCCTTCCTGGATGGCAGCCCGACAGGGAGAGAGAGAGAGAGCAATCTGGCCTACAGTATCCTGGGCTGGGCTGGGCTGGGCTAGGCCCCTGCTCCTGCTCACCGCCACAGCACTGCTCAACAGTCACTGGGCTCCCGAAGCCTCATGGGAAATAAACACTGTAACGTACTTTATAAGAGAGGAACCGTTTAAGGCCCTGATGACATGTATCTAGATTTTTTTTTAATAGTTTATAGTTTTTTTTTTCTAAATCTGTTTGGGAAAACAGAGATTTAGTGAACTCAAACACTTTTTTTTTTTAATTTTCAAAATGCTGTATTTTCTGGATTCCACTGAATACGTGTAAACACAATAAAAAATCAGACAGAAAAATATTTATTTTTTAACATTTATAAAAATATCTAGATGTGGAAACAGGGCCTAAGATTCAGTCACACTTTATTTGGCTAGTCCTATATGGTTTTATAGATTAACCACAGGTGCTGAAACTTTTAATTAACCATCTGTTGAAACTCTGTCTTGTTAAGGTTAGAGTTATGGGTTGACATTGATTAAAGTGATAATCAGTAAACATTAAAAAAATAAAATTGAATTTCAACAAACCTTTTGTAAACTATTAAAATAAAGTGTTACCTTAATTCTGAAGCTTTTATTCACTCTTTCATATCTATTACGGTTAGACACCAACACCAAAAAACACCACATTATTAACAAATAAATACTTGCCTAACTTTTTAAATGATAAAAAAAACATTATAAGAGAAATGTAAACAAAATGTACATAGACTTACATCAGTTAATATAGTTAAAATCAATTATTCTAATACACTGCAAAAAAATGGCCGTGTTAATGTATGGTCGCTGAATTATGTCATTTTCATAATACTTGATCCCTAAAACCTGTTGGGATTGTTTTTCTTTTTGCTGTTGTATTAAGGTTGGGGACAAATACAGTCTAGGTTTGTTCTTGGGTGTTGTCTTCCTGCTTTTAAAATACCAATGTATATATCTCTGGACAATCCTGTATTTCTCCCTGCACTGAGTGAAGTAATAGTTGCTACAAAACTGAACATAGTCTCTGGAATCATATAGTACCTTAAATAGTGCTTTTAAATATAACTTCAAAAGGGACTTACATTTTTATATTTTACATTTAAAAAGGGATCATCGCCAATTGCACTGTGTGAGCGTGACTCCAAAAGCACCCGTGTTCCACATCTCACTCACTCACCGCTCAGGGAAGAGGAATGAGGAGGCTGAATGTTTTCCTGGATGGTAAGCGGTAAGAGGAAAGTACCCAAAATGCAACACCCCTGCAGCCGCCCCCACCCCCACTCCCCCAGTCACCCCCCCACCACCACCATCCCCCCATGACCTGCTTTAGCATGCCTGAGCATCAGGAAGCTGCTGTCAGAAGGCGCGTGTCTCAGACGAGCTAGCTTCTCACGCTAACAACCAGCCTGTCCATCATCTTCACAGGACGGCTGTTCTGGTCACGAGGGGTGTGTAAGTGCAGGAGGTACACATTATGTGTGTGTGTGTGTGTGTGTGTGTGTGTGTGTGTGTGTGTGTGTGTGTGTCTGTGTGTGTGTTTGATGTTGAAGAAATGTACTTTGATGGTCTGTCTCACACACAAGCAAGATTTTGGAGGTGTGTCATGATGTGTGTGTGTGTGTGTGTGTGTGTGTGTGTGTGTGTGGGTGTGTGTGTGCGCGCAATTTTAAAAAAGGTACTACCAGCAGAGCGGAAATACAGATCTTATACTGTAGATAGTGTTAAATATCTAACTGTGCATTTGCTTGTGCCTATTCATATAGGAGCTGAAGAGCGCATAGTGTGTCTGACTGATGGGAATGGTGTATACTGTACACTGATCTGTGTGTGTGTGTGTGTGTGTTTGTGTGTGTGTGTGTGTGTGTGTGTGTGTGTGTATGGTCTGTGTGTGTGTCTGTGTGAATACGTGTAAGACAATGCTGCCTTTCGTGCAAAAAACCTTCCCACCCAAATCGTCCTGACTGTAACAGGTTTGTGTCACATCCTCCTGTGCAGGTGTGGTCCTTTTGAGGTAAAGTGACTCTAGATATCCTTTTAGTTCTAGCTAAAGTTAGTGTTTTTTACCTCTTTATTAAAGGCAGTGGTGATTTTAGACTTTTTTTAGGGGTGCTTAAAAAAGAAGCGCCACCTGAAAAAATAAAGACACTGTCATTACATGTAGTAATGTTGTACTCAACATGGATAGCCAATGTTAGCACTGGGGACTA
Source organism: Setipinna tenuifilis (assembly GCA_030347295.1). Taxonomy (NCBI): domain Eukaryota; kingdom Metazoa; phylum Chordata; class Actinopteri; order Clupeiformes; family Engraulidae; genus Setipinna; species Setipinna tenuifilis. Next base: position 16,456,900 of record CM059280.1, on the reverse strand, counting down.
AGCACCCCTAAATGTCAGATCCTAGAATCACCCCTGATTAAAGGTAGGATACACAATTCAAAGGTCCAAACCTCTTTCTTCAGACGTCCCCGTGAAGTCAAGCCTCCAGATTTGTGCACAGGGAAGGGACAAACTGCAGTTGAGTTTAATAGACATATCACCATTTAATCATTCTGAATGGGCCACTTCAAATGATTTGATGGTGTGTTTATTCAGGCCTGTCTGTCCCTCAGGTGACTAACACATTTTATTTTTTGTATTAGAGCATTTAATTAATTGGTTGCCATCAGGGTGTGAAGGGGATTTTAAGTAATATAGTAAAAAGCACTCCAGAAAAACATAACCTGCCCTACCTTTAACAGTGTTAACCACAGGACATCACAGGACTGGCAAACTGCCTGCCCCCCCTGTTTCTGTAGTGATCTATCGCCTATGTGTGTCTCCCCTCTCTTTCATTCTTCTCTTTTTGTTCCTTTCTTTTCCTGTGTCTCTTCTTTGTCTCTCTTCTCCCTCAATTGTCTTTCCCCTTTCATTCTTCTCATTTCATTCATTCATTCTCTCGCTCTCTCACTCTTTCTGTTTCTCTGTCTCTCTGTCTCTCTGTCTCTGTGTCTCTGTGTCTCTCCATATCTAACCCCACTCATAAAACCACAGATGTCAACATCACCTGTGACATCTTCCAAACATCCCTCAGAGACGCTGCTCGCCTCTCGTGAGAAAGGGCGAATGGACCGCGAGGCCGTGTTTGATGAGAGCGATTATTTACCCAGGCCCCGGCTCCACATCAAAGGGAGGCAACACATCAAAATGGCGGCGGAGGAGGAAATGTCACAATGGCCTGAGGGAGATGCTTTCAAACAGGCCCCAGATGGAAAATGGAGCCCCAAGCCTCTGCCGTGCCAAGCGCTACAAGAAAGCTCCTGGATGGCCTATAAATCACTGCACCTCTCGTGTAACTGTAAATTATTTTTTATATGAACGTTTTGGGCAAACATACCACGCACACACACACACACACACACACACACACATACACACTCAGACAGACAGACACACACACACACACACCGAGACAGACAGACACACACACACTGAGACAGACAGACAGACACACACACACACACACAGACACAGATGCGCGCGCGCACACACACACACACACACACACACACACACACACACACACACACCATCCACAGTGGTATGTCAGCCCTCTCAATAGAAGTTTCAATCGAAGGTGGCTTTACGAACTGAAAGGAATCAAGATAGGAAATCAGAATATGCCATTTAGTTACTGAGCCTTATGCACCCATAACACACCCATAACACATAATGAAGTTGTTCTAAGCGAAACCTTTTGTTTTGTGTTTTTGTTTGTGTATCTGGCATTGTAAGAGGCTGCATCTAAACTGTCTTACAAACACAAAGTGCAGTAACTATGTAAACATTGAAACTAAGTAAAATGCGTTGTCATGGACCAGCCCAGGTAGGTATAATAATGTTGATGCTTTTATGTATTTAGTCACAAGACAAAAGAGGTGTTGTAAAGTTAATTTCCAGTCTAAGCTCAGTTTTGACAAAATGTGTAGTTACTGCCTTTTGGCTTTGCAGGGCAGTACTGACATGAATGGTAGATGTATTAACAAAGACAATACAGGTCCTTACCTTATCACACCTGTAGGTGACTAAAGGCAACAGGTAGGGCAATTTGTACAAGTCAAGTAGAGTCAACTAGGTTTTTATTGCTGTTCTTAGTCATATTCATAATACATAGTGAGACAAAATAATGTTTCACCGGGAACGATTGGTGATACACTCAACTCTTAAAACACAGTAGAGACCAGACAGATACAATATGGTGCACACACACACACTATCAAGAACCACATGCATACACTGTGCACACACACATTCATTGAGATCTACACACATTCATACTCTTATGAACATGTGTATGAACAAGAATGTGTAAAAGACAACAGTGACATAAAGAACACATGCTAGACAGGGCATGGCTTGTAACATATATATATATATAATATATGCTAGTTTGTATTACAGATATGTTACATTGCACTTTAGGTTGTTCAGCATGCTGACTGCCTGGAGAAAAAAGCTCTTCCCCATTCTGGAGGTGCGGGTAGCGATACTGTGGTACGTTCTGCCTAATAGTAGTCAGGACAAAAGTCAATGGGAGAGATGAGTAATGTCCTTGCGATGTTCTTGGCTTTGCGCAGACAGCGGGTGTGTTAGATATCTGAGAAGGGGGCTGTTCAGAGGCTCCAGTGATCTTTTCGGCCGTCCTCACCATTCTCTGCAGGGCTTTTCACTCTGCAGCAGTGCGGTTGCCAAACCATGCTGTGATGGCCCTGCTGCGGATGCTCTGAATAGGCCCTCTGTAGAATATTGTCAGGATGGAGGTTGGGAGGTGGGCTTTTTGCAGCCTCCTCTTAAAAAGTACAAATTACTGCTAGGCTTTCTTTGTGATGTGTTTGGTGTTTTTTGAGTCCATGTGTATGCCCTGAATTTTGTACTCTGGACAATCTCTACTGGAAGGTTGTTGATGCACAGCACATAGATCTATCCTTGGTTTTTTTCTTTACAGTGGAATGGCCCTCGCCAATGTGCAGTATGAGAGATTAAATGTCAGATCGAACCCTCAAATAGTTTCTCCTGACCACAGTATGTTGCAGGTTGTTTTCTTGGAGCGATTGTATCTTATGAATCAGCAACATTGGAAGATAGTTGGGTTGACACTGTCTGGTCACAAACAATACTTATGGTACAGGTTGTAGTGAATGAAGTTTGTCTAAGTGTGCATGTCTTCCAGAGACTGTATATATAATGTGTAAGAACTTGACAAACCCTCTGTGGATTCTGACCAATCACTGAAAAGTGAGCCATTTTTGATTCAATTGATTGGCTGTTGCCTACTTGTTTGCTAATAATGACCACCCAAGCAAGATGTCAGAGGTCACTCTTGATGTCTGCTGTAGCTGGCGTAACTAGCGTAGCTCTGGCCTAATGTAGCTGGCTTAGCATTGAGCAATAAGGCAAAATTGGAGTAACAATCTGTCATTGTACCCCAGTGATGCATAACACCTCACTAATCAACATTATTGTTTATAATCCCTGTTGAGAGGAGGACTTCTCTCTTTCTCTCTCTCTCTCTCTCTCTCTCTCTCTCTCTCTCTCTCTCTATCTCTCTTTTCTCTCCTGACTTCTACGTGGGTTAGC
>CM059280.1:16438663-16441163 GCA_030347295.1 Setipinna tenuifilis | reverse complement strand
CTCACACAACCTCATGCCACACATGCCTGTCTGATTTACACACTGCGTTTTTTTTTACACGAACACAAACAAGCAGTAAAACTGGGAATGACACCTAGAAGTACACCAAGTGTGTGTGTGTGTGTGTGTGTGTGTGTGTGCGTGCGCATGCATGTGTGTATGCGTGTGTGTGCATGCGCATGCATGTGTGTATGCGTGTGTGTGTGTGTGCATGTGTGCGTGAGAGAGAGAGAGACTGTGGATGTGTGTGTGTGTGTGTGCCTGTGTGCGTGCGCGTGCATGTGTGTATGCGTGTGTATGCGTGTGTGTGCGTGCGCGTGCATGTGTGTATGCGTGTGTGTGTGTGTGTGTGTGCATGTGTGCGTGAGAGAGAGAGAGAGACTGTGGATGTGTGTGTGCGGTGGATCTTCCAGTGTAATGACATGGACTTATAGCTGCTGCTAAAACAAAGGATGGGGCTGAATGCAAACACATTCATCAACAAACACACACACACACACACACATACACACACACACACACACACATTTGCATGTGCACAAACTCACACACACAATCACACACACACAAATACACATACACACAGGCACACATGGCAATAAATACACAAATGCACACAGATATGCACACAAAGGCCCACACCCACACACATACACACACTCAGACACACTCAGACACACACACACAATACAGACAACTGTGCTAACCTTTAGTCCATTTTTCCCTGGCGCTCCTGGGGGTCCCTGTAAAGACAGATGGAGAATGAGTGTGTGAGTCCAACAGCTATACACACACACACAACACACAACCTGGGAAGGAACACCGTCTCAGTTTCACACACATTCCCATGTGTCCCAGGCTCCTGTAGTACGTGAGGGGTAATGTTCAGTGAGGAGGTCGTTGTTGTGAAATAAGCCCCAACAGAGTGATGCAGCACCCTGAGGTAAAGTGGAGACTTCTAACAATGTCATATTTTAAATATTTTGTTGGCTGCTTCGTGGCTTCTGCGGCTAAAAATAGTTCATTGAGGGAATACAATGTTTAAGGGTTGTGTAGCAATGTATGCAGCTGCTAAATAACTTATTGCAGCTTATTGGTCATATTCTGTTATGATAGATGAACAGACTACTTGCAGAGTGATATGAAAGGCGCACAAAACCCACTGCCATTGACAGTGGTCATTGTACTTTTTTAGCGGTCATTATACAAAAATATTTGACCTCCGAATGTTTGAGTGGTATATTCAAAGTCAACGGGACATTCGTCAGCATTTTCAAAAAGTCGGATAATACATTTCTATAACTTCCCTCAGTTGGCCTAATGTAGCCTCTTATAACACTGAGACTGTACAGTCATCTACTGAAAGGACTCCCTGAATGTGACTAAAAGAGTTTGGACTGTCAGTCTTTTTTCCATCAGCTCCATTTCTAAAGGGGACTTGTACTGTATGTAAATGTGTTCCCCCTTAGTAGAGAAGCTGTCAGGGGGAGACCTCTGGTATTCCTCAGACTCTGGCTCTGGTGGGACAAGCAGGCCTGTGCATAACATCTCAGAGGCATGGCCACTGTAAAAAACCTTTTGGTCTTTTAAGGATTTTTTATTATTTTACGATTTTATGTTTTTTTATGTTTTTATGTTTTTTTTATGGTTGTTATGGTTTAGGTTTTTATATCTGTCACTGTCAGGTGAGCTTGATTGCATTTATGTAAACGAATGTAATTTGCAGGCTGCAAAAACAAATTGCGCCTTTGGGGGTAATAAGGACAGCTTGAGCCTTGACCCTTGAATGGACCACTGACTGGACCATGTCCACCACTGGCCACTGCACTCATACAGGCCTCCAATAGACTTGATTAATCTATCCCCAGCTCACCTTGTGACACACTTGTGGTCTCAGTGAGAACTGTTTTATTTCTTTTCAGGCAAAAAAATACATTTTTGAGACAAGACCACCATACACACATACACACACATACACACACACATACACCACACACACACACCACACACACACACATACACACAAACACACACACAGTATACTGGACATACCACAGCCCCCCTGCGACCCCTCTTGATATGCTCCAGGTCCGGTTCTGGGCCCATAGGCCCCATGTCTCCTCGGGGCCCCGGTGGACCTGGGGGGCCCCTGGCCCCCGGCTCTCCTTTCTCCCCTGGCTCTCCTGGGTGTCCTGGTGGTGGTGGTGGTGGTGTGGTGTGGTGGGAGATAGAAAATGGAAAAGAGTCAAAGGGATCTGGACATTGTTACAAGAAGGCTCCAAAGATTGTTTTAACTTTTCCATGTTAATGTCACGGATGTGTGTCAGTATGTTTATAAATGATTTACTGATGAGAAATAGTATAAAAGCAGTGGTTACCAAATGATGAACGACATGTTAAGTAAGAGTTAACAAATGCAAAATAAATGATTATTAGGGAGTCGTTATTATAAAGTATGTATTATTATAAATATATATATATTTCCACAAGGGGAACTCTG
>CM059280.1:16431163-16436163 GCA_030347295.1 Setipinna tenuifilis | reverse complement strand
ACTTCAGGGGCAGATGTCAACAGTACAGGCAGAACCAGGTGATTTGGAATATGGGGTAGTACTAGACAGATTTAGTAGTGCCATTGACTCTGACGAGCGACTCTGGAAACATTATTTTAAGGTTGAAAAACTTACTTAGTGCTGTTGACCCTGTTATGAGTTGATGAACCACTAAAACGAGTTTGGAAACATTATTAAAAACTACTTACAGTAGTGTTGTTTTAAATGGGTGTTGTCTTAAAAAGTGTGTTGGGTATTTGTTTTACCTACTTTCAGGTATGCACTGCCCCATGACAAAGCGGAATCCCTCACAACACTTCCTCCTGAAAGAAAAAACAACAGTCAGAGTTTAAACGTTTTAGAAAGATGGCTGACAGACTAAGGAAGTCTGCGGATGGAATGTGCATGCTGTTTGTCCTGTCTTGTCTGCATCCATGGCTATGCCTATAAGGGTTCTTATATCTACACCTTCATAGGTTTGATCAATTATGTCATTGAGTCCCAGTCACACCAAAAGGCACCGTCATTGCTAGGCCAAAAGGGGTGCAGAGGGATGTAACAAAATGGAAAAAGGACTTAGTTTGAAAGGAAAAGAGCCTGGTTAGGGTTGACTTGTTAATTGTCAGTAATTGATTTTTTTCAACTAGTTACACTTGCATCCAGTCTCTCCGAACAATATTGTCAACACTGTCATAGGCAATGTTTGAATGACAGGGGGCTTGTCTCATTTCAGAACATATGTTGACAAGACATGGTGGTACGTTCTGTGTGTGTGTGCCCCAAACAAACTTCTCATCCCACACCACACACACTGTCTTTCAGTTTTTCACAATTGCTCAAAACTAAATTTCTGAAACCTTACCCCATTTTCTCAAAACTGTAAACACAAACTCCAATTGTTGACATGCATTTCCCAAAACTCTTGTTGCAAAAGTGCACTACTGCCTCAAAACAGTTTTACTTGTGCTCGAACCCAAACTCTATTCTCAAACAGAAACACTGTCAAAATAAAATCACAATGAAGCAGTTAGTAAACACTACACCAAAAATCAAAAGCACAATGTTCAGATGCGTGAAATAGCATAAGTTGTTTTTTACAGCCCTGAAAATGCATTTTCAACTTAACATGGACTAAAATAAAGTAGTAGTATTAGATTGCTTGCTAAAATACTTCAAACAAAACTACATTTTGGGAATGCAGTACAAATGAAAACTACAAGTGCTGTATACAGTGCTGCAAACAAGTGATCACTCGGTTTCATCATTCCTTTCAGAATGAGAATGTGTTTAGAGTTTTGCAAAGACACTGTTGACTGCTTGCCATTCTCATGGTCTACCAGCAGGGGGAGTTATTAGCCCTGTCTACCTTACTCTGTCTGGACGATACCTCATTTTAAGTTCATTGAAACAACATGCATAGCAATACTTCTTTGCTTGACCATATGTAAACCCTCAGACAATGAAAAACTACACTACAAACAAACATGTTACTCTCATTTTCCCTCTCACTCTCTCTGTCTCTCTGACACATGCACCCACCCACACATACACACACAGACACACAGACACACACACACACACACACACTCTCTCTCTCTCTCTCTTTTTCTCTCTCTGTCTCTCTGTCTCTCTGTCTCTCTCTCTCTCTCTCTCTGTCTGTCCGTCTTTCTCACACACACACTCACACACACATACGCACACTCTCTCTCTCTCTCTCTCTCTCTCTCTCTCTCACACACACACACACACACACACACATACACACACACTCCCCCCTCTCTGTCTTTCTTCTGCTCCTGTATCCCTCTATTTTCTTCTTTTCTTTCTCTTTCTTTTCCCCTCTGTTGAGATGTTCCCAGCACTGGGCTGGCAAGCCTACAGCTGTGGTGTGGACATCACACACTGCTGACCACAGAGAGCACATGGTGCTGCCATTAGGCCCACAGACACACAACAACTCTGGGCAGGAAGTCGGCATCATCTGGAAGACCAAAAAGCATCACGCAACAGCTCACAAACAGACAGAGCAGGGCACACACCCTCTCCTGCTTTCTGTCAGTGTCTCTCTCTCTCACACACACATACAGATATACACGCACATGTACATGCACACACACATACATACACACACAAAATCATTTTGCTTGTCTGCAGACACACACACACAGATGTACACATACACACAGGCATACATGCACACACACACACAAAACACACACTCATTGGCACATATTCTCTTTGACTGTTTCTCTCTCTCTCACACTCACACAGACACCCCCACCCACACACATACCCCCACATACACACCCACACACATGCACACACACACATGCACATACACACCCACACCCCTACACACACACACACACACACACACATACCCCCACATACACCCCACACACATGCACACACACACATGCACACACACACATGCACACATACACACATACACACACGCACACACACACGCACCCATACACACACACACATACATACACACTCACACGCATGCACATACACACCCACACCCCTACACACACACACACACACGCACACACACACACACAGCGAGTCACAGATGTACATGAAGGGAGGCCGCTGTGTAGAACAGAAGGAAAGGCTAGATGAAACATGACATGTTGAGTTCTGGTTCATCACATTTTCCCTGCGGCGGCTCCTTCAAACTCTTCCCTAGAAAGATGACAGGACGGTTTCATTCAGCTCCAAAAAGCCATGCTACTAAACCTTAAATCACTCTTTTCCTCTGACCTCTTTCTTTCATTTACCGACCTCTTTCTTTCTTCCTTTCTCGCTCTGTCTCCGTCTTACTCTATCCTTTCCTCCGCTCTTCCTTTCTCCCTCTTTCTCTCTTCCTCCGCCACACCTCCCTTCCTCTCTCCCTCTCCCCTCTTCCGTCTGCCTGTCTTCCTCTCTCTCATCCCTTCTTTTCTACACCTCTCCTCCACCCCATCGCTCTCTGTCTCTCTCCCTCTCTCCGCTTCTTTATGTCTGTTCGTGTCTTGTCTCTGAATGGATAATAAGCTATGAGCCTGTGTGTGTGTGTGTGTGTGTGTGTGTGTGTGTGTGTGTGTGTGTGTGTGTGTGTGTGTGTGTGTGTGTGTGTGTGTGTGTGTGTGTGTGTGTGTGTGTGTGTGAGAAAGGACTGTAGGATTGAACACAGATGACATTTTAATCCACCCATTATGGTCCAGGGCAGAGTTATGAGGGGAGAACAGAGAGAGGGGAGGGAGCGGAGCTGAAATTGCCCTTATTTTAAAAAACCAACCGTTCATTTAAGGCTAACGGGAGACGTCACAGTTTGGACATAAAGAGAAACTATTTGTGTTAAAATATGAACTGAGCTGGTAAATTGGAACTCTGTGCTTTGTGGTGCACAAAAAGAATATAAAAAATCTTTTGTAAAGAGTGATGCATTTTACTGCTGTTTGCATCCATGCAGAGACAAACTATTTGGTTCATTTATTCATTTATTCATTTATTGACTTAATGTATGAAGAGAGTCCAGGCCTCAATATAGTATTGTGGCCTTCCAGCGAAAACGTCATTCTACAATCAATTACAGACACACAACAAATCCTCTAAAAAAGGAGGAAAAAGGAGAAAAATTGTATCACACTGTATTATATATGACTATTAAAGAAGTCAATGGATTTGTTTCAAGTCTAACCGAGCATTTCTGGACAGACTTCCTGCATTGTGTTCTAAGGAGATCGGATGAACTCTGTGGCCTACTGGTAAGGGCTTACAGGATGGAAACCTTGCTGGTTCAATCCCAGAGTGGAGCACGGCCGAAGTGCCATTGAGCAAGGACACCTAACCCTACACTGCACCGCTGCAAACAGGAAGCCCATTGCTCCTGGTTAGTGTGTGTGTGTGCTTCACCTCACTGTGTGTTCACTGTGTGCTGTGTAATTCTCTAATTCTCTAATTCACATTGCAGAGACCAATTTACCTCAAGGGATCAAAAAAGTATATAAGGTAAGTTTACCCACATCCTGTGACCCACAATGCACCAGTACAACACCCTGGTAGTCACCACACTGGACATGGTGAGTTGGTGGAGATTCTTATAGAAGCAAAGTATCACTGCACAATTCTGAATGTCATAAGCCCTATTATAATTGTAAGTGACACAGTGCATTCTTGGTTATAAAGCTTTACCTGCCTTCGATTGAAGTCACGAGTGTGTATAAATAGCTCTGAATACTAATTATAACCATTATTAATCTTAATGAAGGCATTATAACTATTTATGCATGTGTTTATAGACTCTTATGAATACAAGCTTTATAGAAGGTGTATATCAGGCTACCTGGCACTGAAGGATGTGTCACAGGTTGGGAGGTTTCACTGCCAAGAACAGGCAACCCAGGGACAGCTAAACATTTTACGGGGAGAAATGTTCAGTTTGTTCCAGTCAAGTTTCAGACACATTTTTTACCTAATAGTAAATGGTGAAAACAGATCCTGCAAGAATACAGGTCTTCCTTGAAAAGCACTGTCCTGTGTGTGTGTGTGTGTGTGTGTGTGTGTGTGTGTGTGTGTGTGTGTGTGTGTGTGTGTGTGTGTGTGTGTGTGTGTGTGTGTGTGTGTGTGTGTGAGAGAGAGAGAGAGAGAGAGGTCAAATGCAGATCATTCATTATCTCATCTTTTAAATCTTTAATTACTGAGGCTCACATTGTATTTATAACTCAAATTCAACATCTCTGTCTCTGTCTCTCTCTCTCTCTCTCATTCATATTATTTTGGCCATTCTCATTCTCTCTCTCTCTTTCATTCTCTTGCCTTGTATTTTATTTTTCACACGTTTTCATTCTTTCTTGGTGTCTTTTTCTCTTATGTTGTCCTTTTTGCATTTATTGGCCTGTCCTTTGTCTCTCTTCTACTCTCCTAATGATCAGTCAATGACTGATCATGGTTCAGACAAACACAGCCCTGATGAATGAGGGTTAACCCAACTATGGCAGCTTTCCACTGAT
>CM059280.1:16423663-16426163 GCA_030347295.1 Setipinna tenuifilis | reverse complement strand
GTTTCCTCAGCTTGTGATTTTAAGTAGTTTTTGTCTTTATATGTTTTGTCTCTCACTTTGTGTTGGCTATATATACTTTACAGTCGTCTGTTTATGTGCTGCAAGAAGTGAAACACAGAGAATTATGTCTGCCTATACTGGTGTTTATGCGTTTGAAGTGGGCTACATATGTCACTTTATAGGAGTGTGTGTGTGTGTGTGGGTCTGTGTGTGTGTGTGTGTGTGTGAGAGAGAGAGAGTGTGTGTGTGTGAGAGAGAGAGAGACAGTGTGTGTGCGCGTGTGTGTGTGTGTGTGTGTCTATGTGTGTGTGCGTGTGTGTGTGTGGCTCAGACATGCGTGCTCTGTGAATGCTCAGTAATCCCACTGAGTCTCAAGGTAACGAGCTGATAAGACTTGCAGCCATAAGTCCAAACCCAGCAGGGGAGTAACTACACACACACACACACACACACACACACACACACACACACGCAAATGCACACACCTACACACACACACACACACACCGACACACACATGCATACACTCATACTCACTCATCTCCTACTTCAGTTTTATGGGGACAGATTTATTTGCTCAATATCCGTCTCAGAACCCCTTTTTTCTTTCCCTCTGTCTATCCCCCTTTCCCTCTCTTTCATTCTCTCTCCCTCCCTCTGTTTGTTCCCTTCTCTTTTATTTTGTACCTATTGCTTTCCCTTTTTTCTCCCTTTTATTTTCTCCTTCTCTCTGCCTCTTGTGTTTCTCATTGTGTGTTCTCTTTCCTTCTCTTTCTTTCCCTCTCTCCCTGTCTTTCTCCTCCTTCTCGTTTTCTCTCTCCCCCCCTTTTATTCTCTCTCCCGCACTTTCTTTCTCCCTCTCTCATTCTCCCTCTCTCTCTATCCCCCCTCGCTCTCTCTCCCTCTCTCATCCCTCTATCTTCTTCTTCCTCTCTCTCTCTCTTTATGTTCCCTTTTTCTCTCCCTCTCCCTCTCTCCCTCTCTTCCGCTCCCTCTCTCTGTGTTTCAAGGCTAACAAGTGATGTTTTAACTTCATGTACAGTTTGCAATGTGCCTGAGACTGTATATTCCATGTTTCCTCAGTGTGTGTAAAACTGACTCCGCTTTTCCATGTACTTGTTAAGGTATGCAATTGTTCTGGGAAAAGATGGTGCATGGAAAAAGGTCAGTTGATGGTAGCAGTAGGCTGGTATTTGAGTGGTAATGAGGACTTTCAGTGCATGTTTGTCTTGTTATGATGGGGTCTGTATTTTAGGAGGGGGGTATATACGGTGAAGAAGAGTTTTTTTCTCCCTTTTCATGCTGAAGGTACATTTTCACTTTCTTGTCTGTAACACATTATGATGTGAAATTGTGACAATGTTACAATAAATGAGTGTTAAATCTCTCTCCCTCTCTCTCACTATTTCTCTCTCTGGGTCTTTCTATCCCTCTCTCTCTCTATCATCCCTCTCTCTCTCTCTGGGTCTTTCTATCCCTCTCTATCCTTCCTCTCTCTCTCCCTCTCCCTCTCTTTCTCTTTGGCTCTTTCTATCCCTCTCTCTCTCTCCCTCTCTTTCTCTCTCTGGCTCTTTTTATCCCTCTTTCTCCCCTCTCTCTCTCTCTCTCTCCCTCTCTCTTCCTCTCTTTCTCTCTCTCTCCTCCGTCTCTCTCTCCCTCTCTCTCTCTGGCTCTTTCTACCCCCATCCCCTCTCTCTCTCTCTCTTTCTCCCCCTCTCCCTCCCTCTCTCCCTCTACCACTCTCTTGCTGGCAGTGGCTTGTCTGGTAGTACACACATCGAAAGACAAATAACACATGCAATCGCTGCACACAAGCCCCAGCAGCCAACTTCAAAGGGCCATTTACAGTAAAGCAGAGCCCAGCGTCCAGCTTTCCAAGAGCTGCACTCAATTTCCCACGAGCATATTGGCGATGACAGCCCGTCCACTGAGGGGCCAGCATCCAGCAATCTAGTGTCCAGCATCCAGCAATCCAGCAGTCCAGCATCCAGGCACGCCTCATTCATTCATCTCAGCTCGCCAAAACCACCAGGGACGCCCACTGACCGCACATTGGCGAAGTGGGAGGTGGGATGGGGGTGGTTGGGGGCGGGTTAAGGGGGGGGAACAAATCAGGTGCATGCTAACTAAACAAGGATGGAAGTCTATACACACATACACACACACACACATACACACGTCCACGTGTGTCTGCACAAACACACACACAAACACACTCACACTCACAGACGTGGGCGTGTATGCACACACACAGACACACACACACATGGGTGTGCGCGCGCACACACACACACACACACACAAACACACACACACACACACACACACACACACACACACACACACACACACACACACACATACACAAACAAAGATGTAAGGCCATTACTGTGATTAGTGATTTGTAAGCAGAGGTTTTCAAGTGGGTCCAGAGGCAAGAGAGATGTAAGTGATTCAGAGTCATTACTGGAGGAGCGGAAATGACCAATCGGGGTGTTTG
>CM059280.1:16408663-16411163 GCA_030347295.1 Setipinna tenuifilis | reverse complement strand
TAGCATTTGTTTTTCATTGGTTCCAGATTTTTACAGACCAATCAGAACTGAGAATAGGCAGGTGGCCAGACTGATTTACAGTAAATGCCAAAATTCAGTGTAGAGTCACAGGCAGTGTGGGCGGGCCCAGGCTAGTATGGTCCAGCTTCTATAATGCTGTCTCTTCTCACCAAAAGTGAGCAGTGGCATCTTTTTGAAGATGAGTTATATAAAGTAGGTTATGCAAGAGCAGTCACCACACTCAGCCTTGAACTCAGGTCTACAGGACACCAAACATGCACCCTGACCACAATGCCACAGCCAGTCTCAGCCTGAGCACATCCTCACCCGTAGGGATGGCACTCCATCACAAAACCATTGCCTTTCCATCAGCTTTGAAAAGAAAGAAGTAAAGTAGAGCCACAGCAGAGTCCTCAGTAGCCTGCTGCTTTGTAACGTGTCCAGGATGCTCTGTTTCTCTCTAAGACGAGCACAGTGTTATTGCTTTGCAATCAGAGCAGTGATTTATGCGTGTGTTTGGTGCTAGGAATGCGTAGCAAGACGAGGAATATTCATCAGCCCTGCCCAGCCTGCTGTGGTGTGTGTGTGTGTGTGTGTGTGTGTGTGTGTATGTGTGTGTGTGTGTGTGTGTGTGTGTGTGTGTGTGTGTGTGTGTGTGTGAGAGAGAGAGAGAGAGACAGAGAGAGTAAGGGAAAGAGAGAGAGAAAGTGTGTATGTACAGTATGTACATGCGTGCATGTGTGTGTGTGCATGTGTGTGTGTGTATGTCTGGTATGTTTTAGTTTGTGTGTGTGCATGACAGAGAGAGAGAGAGAGAGAGAGAGAGAAAGGGAAAGGGAGATAAAGTGTGTTTGTGTGTACATGCGTGCGTGTGTGTCTGTGTGTGTGTCTGGTATGTTTTGTGTGTGTGTGTGCGTATGTGTGTGAGAGAGAGAGAGAGAGAGAGAGAGAGAGAAAGGGAAAAAGAGATAAAGTGTGTTTGTGTGTACATGCGCGAATGTGAGTGTGTGTGTGTGTGTGTGTGTTTGCCTGTGTGTCTGTGTGCCAAGATGACAAGATGAGCACTGGCACTGCAGCGTGAAATGACCCAGATCAGGACAGGAGGAGTCTGGCGATTTACGGATTTAAGTATAAACACACATCAAACACACCGATCAAACGCATGGCTCCGCACATCTGCCGGTCGCTATGGATACACACATGTGAGGTCAGGCTAAATGTACATGTCTCGGCTAATCTAACATGTCCTCCTTCATTCTTCACCCTCTCCACTCTTCATTGCAGTAAATGTCTTTATAATACACCATAAATAGCTTTATAATAGTCCATAAATGCCTTTAAAATACTTTATAATACACTATTTACTCAGACGCTGCAAACTAAATGCCAGTGAACAGATGCTAAAGGCTGGAGCTCTGATTAGGAGGGGGTGGAGGTGGGGGCTGTTTACCAGCGGCTTCTCCCCCAGAGAGATGAGCTGCGACGGGGCGTTTGAAGCACTGGAGCTCCCTAACAGAGCTCAGGGTCCACAGCTGGGAGCGGTTAGTCAACACTGGTAATAAACTCTCTCCGCTTCATCGTACCAGATTCTGCCTGAGAGACATCGCTGAGAAGAGAGAAAGAGAGGAGGAGAGGAAGAGAGAGAGAGAGAGAGGGGAGATATAAAGAGAGAAAATGCAAAAGAAAGGGAGAGAAAGAGGTAGACACACACACGCAGGCCACAAATACAATGCATGCCACAGATGGGCATGTTAATATTCACTGCAGACACAGATATTTAATCCGACACACACACACACACACACACACACAACACACACACACAGTGGAAAGAAAGAAGGGTGATGAGAGACAGAGAGAGCGAGCGATTTTATCCCACACACAAACTTACAGCTTATATAATAACACATATACACACAATCACTCATACAAGATCACAGATGTGTGTGTGTGTTTCTCAGCTCGCTCCACTGCAACCTCCACCACAGGCAGACTGGGGAAGGGGTAGACACGAGACAGAGAGGAGGAGAGAAGAGGAGAGGGTGCCTGCCTTCATCACCTTTGTCACTCACCATCATATCATCATCATCATCATCATCATCATCATCATTATCATCATCGTGATCATCGTCATCATCACAATCATCATCACCATCCTCATCGTCTCACACCACCATCATCATCATCGTGATCATAATCATCATATCATCATCATCATCAATCACCAAAGAGATTGAACGCCCTACAAACATCAGAAAGGCAGAATTTGTTGACGCCTTTAACAGGCAAACTGAAGACTTACCTGTTCAACCTCGCCTACGCTTAACTGCCCTTCTCAAAGACACACACACCTTCCCCCTACCAACCCAGAGAGGGACTCCCCTGCTTGAACACTCCCCTTCCACTCACTGAGAACATGGGGCACTGGAGAGAGTCTCTGGGGCTACTGGACTATAACACAGCTTGCCAATGTGTATCTTTTTCCTGTGTTCCTTTGCCA
>CM059280.1:16400379-16408563 GCA_030347295.1 Setipinna tenuifilis | reverse complement strand
GTGTGTGTGTGTGTGTGTATGTGTGTGTGTGTATGTGTGTGTGTGTGTGTGTGTTGTGTGTGTGTGTGGTGTTGTGTGTGTGAAGAGAGAGAGAGAGACAGAGAGAGTAAGGAAAGAGAGAGAGAAAGTGGTTGTGTCATATGTACATGCGTCATGTGTGTGTGTGCATGTGTGTGTGTGTATGTCTGGTATGTTTTAGTTTGTGTGTGTGCATGACAGAGAGAAGAGAGAGAGAGAGAGTAGAAAGGGAAAGGGAGATAAAGTGTTTGTTGTGTACATGCGTGCGTGTGTGTCTGTGTGTGTGTCTGATTTTTGTGTGTGTGTGTGCGTATGTGTGTGAGAGAGAGAGAGAGAGAGAGAGAGAGAGAAAGAAAAAGAGATAAAGTGTGTTTGTGTGTACATGCGCGAATGTAGGTGTGTGTGTGTGTGTGTGTGTTTGCCTGTGTGTCTGTGTGCCAAGATGATGACAAGATGAGCACTGGCACTGCAGCGTGAAATGACCCAGATCAGGACAGGAGGAGTCTGGCGATTTACGGATTTAAGTATAAACACACATCAAACACACCGATCAAACGCATGGCTCCGCACATCTGCCGGTCGCTATGGATACACACATGTGAGGTCAGGCTAAATGTACATGTCTCGGCTAATCTAACATGTCCTCCTTCATTCTTCACCCTCTCCACTCTTCATTGCAGTAAATGTCTTTATAATACACCATAAATAGCTTTATAATAGTCCATAAATGCCTTTAAAATACTTTATAATACACTATTTACTCAGACGCTGCCAAACTAATGCCAGTGAACAGATGCTGAAAGGCTGGAGCTCTGATTAGGAGGGGGTGGAGGTGGGGGCTGTTTACCAGCGGCTTCTCCCCCAGAGAGATGAGCTGCGACGGGGCGTTTGAAGCACTGGAGCTCCCTAACAGAGCTCAGGGTCCACAGCTGGGAGCGGTTAGTCAACACTGGTAAATAAACTCTCTCCGCTTCATCGTAACCCAGATTCTGCCTGAGAGACATCGCTGAGAAGAGAGAAAGAGAGGAGGAGAGGAAGAGAGAGAGAGAGAGAGGGAGAGATATATAAAGAGAGAAAATGCAAAAGAAAGGGAGAGAAAGAGGTAGACACACACACGCAGGCCACAAATACAATGCATGCCACAGATGGGCATGTTACATATTCACTGCAGACACAGATATTTAATCCGACACACACACACACACACACACACACACACACACACACACAGTGGAAAGAAAGAAGGGTGATGAGAGACAGAGAGAGCGAGCGATTTTATCCCACACACAAACTTACAGCTTATATACATAAACACATATACACACACACTCACTCATACAAGATCACAGATGTGTGTGTGTGTTTAGTCTCAGCTCGCTCCACTGCAACCTCCACCACAGGCAGACTGGGGAAGGGTAGACACGAGACAGAGAGGAGGAGAGAAGAGGAGAGGGTGCCTGCCTTCATCACCTTTGTCATCACCATCATCATCATCATCATCATCATCATCATCATCATCATCATTATCATCATCGTGATCATCGTCATCATCACAATCATCATCACCATCCTCATCGTCATCACCACCACCATCATCATCATCGTGATCATAATCATCATCATCATCATCATCATCAATCACCAAAGAGATTGAACGCCCTACAAAACATCAGAAAGGCAGAATTTGTTGACGCCTTTAAACGGCAACTGAAGACTTACCTGTTCAACCTCGCCTACGCTTAACTGCCCTTCTCAAAGACACACACACCTTCCCCCTACCAACCCTGACAGAGGGACTCCCCTGCTTGAACACTCCCCTTCCACTCCCCTGAGAACCATGGGGCACTGGAGAGAGTCTCTGGGGCTACTGGACTATAACACAGCTTGCCATGTGTATCTTTTTCCTGTGTTCCTTTGCCAAACTGTTGAAGCAGTTTGAGCTACATCCTCTTTATGCAATGTGCTATACAAATCAAGATTATTATTATTATTATCATTATTACCAATGTAACCATGCTTCACTATCATCACCGATGTCACCACTACTACTACTACCATCATTGCTGTATCACCCTCTTCCTCATCCTTACTCTATGTACAACAAGAGATGAGGGCAAAAGGAATGGGGTGAGGGGGGGTGTAGAATGCTGAAGGGCAGAGTGTACCACATACACAGTATAAACGAGTGAGGGAGCCAGTAAATGACGAAGGTAGAAAAACAGAGAGAGAACAGAAGAGAAATAAAAAATGATGGAACGAAAAATGAGACGTTGTTGTTTGACATTTAAAATCCCAAGCAAGGTCCAAGCGTCCACTACACGAGCCAACAACCCCATCCCCACCCCATTGAAAAAGAAAAGAAAGAAAAGAGATAGAGAGAGAGAGAGAGAGAGAAAGCGAGAGGGAGAGAGAGAAGGACAGATGATCAAGGCAGGTGGTCAAGGAGATATGCAGGACTATGCAGGTGTGGGTTTAAAAGGAGAGCAGGGGACAGAAAGTCATAGAAAGTCATAGTCAAAGCTATCACAAGTCATAGCTGGCAGTGCAGTGTGGAGATGGAGACAGAGTAATGCATGGACATATACAAAGAGATCTGGAGACAAACAACTTCCTGTGGCTTGGCAATACAAAATATGATTAGTTGTGCCAATAACAATTACAGGGAGGGACACAGAGAGTAAGAGAAAGAGTGTTTGTATGTGTGTGAGTGTGCGTGTGTGTGTGCATGTGTGTGTGTGTGTGTGTGTGTGTGTGTGTGTGTGTGTGTGTGTGTGTGTGTGTGTGTTTATGTGTGTGTGTGTGTACATGTGTGTGTGAAGAGATGAAGAAAGGGAGGGAAAGAAAGGGAGAGGGAGAGTGAAACACTCTTAGGCACTTTCCACTCATCTCCACCCCTGCCAAAGGCCACTGGAAACCCCAGCAGCAGCCCCTTGACACACAGCAGAACTCTCTGTTGGATCATCACCAGCCCTGAGAATGTGTGTGTGTGTGTGTGTGTGTGTGTGTGTGTGTGTGTGTGTGTGTGTGTGTGTGTGGTGTGGCGTGTGTGCATGTGTACATATCTGTGTGTGTGTGTGTGTGTGTGTGTGTGTGTGTGTTGTGGTGTGTGTGCATGTGTGCCTATCTGTGTGTGTGTGTGTGGTATAGTGTGTGTGCATGTGTACATATCTGTGTGTGTGTGTGTTTTTAACACCTCACCTGAGACAGGTGCTGTTCTTCCCCCCTGAGCGAGTGCAAGGGTACTCCACCGTCAGAATCTTATTCTCGGGGCATTCTTCGCTGTCTGACCCCCCGCTGACCGACAGTGACAGACATGCAAAGGGAAAAATAAGTAAGGAGTCATTTTTAGAAGCGTCATTTTAAAAACATTAGTCAGGGAATGCTGGGAATGATTACTCAACAACACTGCCGTCAGCGTGCTTAACACCGCCGCCACACTGCCTCTTTAGGCTCCGCCGTTCTCACACACGCGCACACACACACACACACACACACACACACACACACACTGATCTCCGAGCCAAGTCTCCCGTCTACACGCTGTCAGAACCAGAAAGGTCTCGTGTCGTGTTCCAAAAACGGATGGGATCACCTTTGTTCGACTGGAGCTGGCTCTTAACGCTTTTCTTAACGTTTTTTTTTCTCTCCCTCCCCCTCTTTCTCCCTTCCCTCTTTATTAAGCTCTACTGGAAACTCCCCCCCAGCGGGACGGCCAGTGGGAGAACCGCAGCTCCGCTCTGAAACCTAAAGCCACAGGGTTACGGTGCGAGCACGTCGAGGCTTTTGAATGGGCTGGACAGCACCCAGCAGTGGGCCTGTTTCACCATACCATGTCTTCCTATCTTCCCCTCCCTCACTCCTACCAACCCCCCCCCCCTCCTTACACCCCCCCTCCACCCCTCCCTCCCCAGGGATGCTATGAAAGACTGATCCTAACCACGCATACAGTCCACAGACACTGAGCCAAAACAGATGGATCTCACGATTATGGTTGCTCCTGAGGTTGAAGGGGTATTTTAAGGAATTGGATGGGAGGGGGACGGGGGGGGGGGGGGGTTCAGTGTAGATTCAGGGGGTCATGACAGCTTGCTGATGCTCTCTGAGCCAGCACTCAGGACGTTTGATGGTGGTTGGTCCCATCCCAATAAAGCCTTTGGAGTAGCCGTCAGCAGTTCTAATCCAATACTTTTTTTTTTTGGTTAAATTCAGCAAATCGGTCTTTACGCTCCCCTAGCTGTGTATTCTCTGTGTGGGCACTCAAAAAAAAAAAAAAACCCAAGCACAATCCTGGCTCTGGACATGGGAAACAAGTGAAATGTCTCAGAGTGAGGCCTACACTCTTTCAGCCAATCAACACCTTTTATTCAGGGGCAAGGAGGGAGCAGGCAAGCTTCTGGTTGGTTTCTGGACAACCTTTCCCCAGACGGGTGGACAATGCCTCAATGTGACTGCAGAGCTTTTCTCTCTTGGTGCTCAGATACACCACGTAGTACGTCACTGAGTATTGGGTTTAAATTGTGATTCACAAACAGCTAAAAGGGCTTTAGCAACTTCTGTTGCTAAATCTCAAACACTCAATTGACACACTCTGTCACTGCCCCTTTAATTTCTTCCCACATAAATAATTGCGCAAGACGGGCATTATATGACGTATCCCGTAACTGGCTACTACCAGATGCGTTGTTAACTGGACAATGCATTTCTGAATATGATTACTGTCTCCACATGCTTAAAAATACGTGAGGCATGCAAAAATAAGTTTTGTTAGCTGTTGCGTTGTAGGCTATTTCTTTGCCATGGTCGTAGGCTATACAGTGTAGCGCATTATTATCCACTTTGCGCAGTGATTTGAAAGAGCAGGTGTTTAATACCTACCTTTTTCTGTGCCTAATGTCGTAGTTCTCAGTGAAGAAAATCATGTGGTTGGGGCACACTGCTCGTCTACCTCTCAACCAAACTGAGAATACAATTCTGCAAAGCTGCACTATTAAATATCTCGTCAAAAAGTTGTTTTGAATGTCGAGGAGTTGGACATTTGTTCTTTTGTCTGCGTGGCTTCGGGAAATGATGGATATAATAAGTAATGATGTGCATCACTGTACCGCGTGTGCGTGTCACAACTTGTGAATTTGTAGCAGAGACCTCATCAACAAATTCCCCGGGAAATAGAAAGAGCCTGAATCATGCCTCCTGTCAAGTGGAGTTTCTTTTTAGAGAAAAGTTCCCGTGTGATGTGGAAATAGTCAGTCAGCGAACAATTCAACCATTCTGTGTGTGAGAACCAACCTAGACATAATCTTAAAGTATAACACCATGCCAAACTCAAAGAACAAACTTTAACGAGATTTCATCACTGTCACGCTCGACTGTAATAACACGGACCAGTGACCAAAGACTTTGCTGTTCCCATGACTTTTGAAGAGAAATTATGATTAAGACATGCTTCGCTGCTTCTCAAGGGAAGGGAACGCAAAATGAATTTTTGGTAAGAAGCAGGCGACTAAAGCCAAAACTGAAAAAGTCAGTCAGTTGAACAGCTGTGAGGCGCGTGCACTGCATAGAAGCGCAGGCTCAACTTACCCCGAGGTGTCGGCTGTGGCGCTTGTCATAAAAGACGTGAGGTTGCAATCTTGAGGAAAAACAACCCAGATGACGACAAATGTTAGAAGTGTCGAGCTGTGTGGTCGACCCATGTCCTTCGTCCAGCACGCCAGGAGATCTGCTCACATTTGTTCCAAGTCACTAGACAGCACATTAAGATCTGTCTAAAAGTCGAATTTAAAAAACGCTCAGTCCTCCCAAATGGGTCCCATAAAACTGGCTCCACCTGCGTACATTTGCCTTTAAACTGTAAAAAATAAATATGTAAGGCTTAAGGGCACAAATTAAGCGCGTTAAATGAAGTACTGCTGTGTGCCAGAGAGCGTGAGCGGTAGATCTGGCGTCTTGGCTCAGCTGTTGCGCACTGACTTCAGACCTCCTTCAGACACGCTGGTCGCCTTTACAACTCCGCGCAGTGATGAGTGTGCTGCTTAATCCCCACCGGATTTGCATTCCTGCTTTTAAGAACTGATTTAGCGCAAAGTAAATGTTTGACAGCGGAAAGAATGACCTCCACATCGTCCTCTTGTGGAGTAATGTTGTAGCCCACACAGGATACGTGCTTAAGCCGTCTTTAACCTTTCCTTGTTTCCCCTGTCCAATCACTGCTATATTCCAATAACTGTAAGGCATTTCATTATTCAATATTACTCACTGTTCTGTTGTTTTTTATTCTTTTGTCTTTTTTGACAAACACGGATAACCCTACAACTCAAAAAAGATTAATTAAGATTAATTATGATTATGAGACAATTAACTCAGACTTCCTATCATAATAAGCAGTGCACAGTCTTAATAAAGGCTTACATATTCTATTTGGTCACCTTTTGGCTGTGTACAATACTATAGATGTTTCAAAATATAAAAGGAGAAATATTTTCCCACCTCATTTTGTCACTGCAGTGTGAGTTTGTACTAATTTTTATTTACCTAGCTCAGATTTTAATCTATTTCAGAGCACACCTGACAATTACATACAGTCTCTGCCTTAATAGGAACATAATAATTGTTTGTGCTGTTGTGTTTACCACTGCAATCTTATATTACTGCTAAATCATATCCTGCACATAAAACCTTGCTGTTTGCTGCTGCTCAGTTTTAACCAGCCAAAACAGTGTGAGGCCAGTAACAGATCTACTAAGATCATTTTCTCATATGACCGTTAGCCATTACTGGAAAGGAATATGTAATCTGGACTGAGGTGCCAGCAGATGTTTGTTGAAAAAAGAAAAGAAAACCATAATCATTGTGGAATTTTGCTCCTAAAACCTCTGCTTTTACTGAACATACAAATCTACCTTTTTTACCCCCAAGTAATTGCTAAAGGCTACTGTATTGTCTCTGGAAAGACACTCAACAATAGGGATTGTTCTCAGAAACATCTGCTTATAACATAGCAAAACAAAGAGGCCATCTCCTAATATTTACACATGGCCGAGCCTGTTTGTGTGCATTCCCCTGGTAAATTAGTTTGCCTTTAGTGTTGTCAGGCCTTTTATGGTGTCCAAGGGGAGGAGAGAGTGCCAGAGAGAGTGGACAGCCAGAGAAGGAGAGAGTGGACAGCCAGAGGATGTGTTGGAGAAAGAGAGGTGGAGGAAATGTACTGGAGAGAGAGAGCTGGAGGAAATGTATTGGAGAGAGAGAGCTGGAGGAAATGTATTGGAGAGAGAGAGCTGGAGGAAATGTATTGGAGAGAGAGAGCTGGAGGAAATGTATTGGAGAGAGAGAGGTGGAGGAAATGTATTGGAGAGAGAGAGAGAGGTAGAGGAAAGGAGAGAGGAGAGTGGGCAGTAGGAGAGGCTATGAGGAGTTAGGGAGAGCGGGTGGGCAGAGAGACAGACAGACAGACAGACAGACAGACAGACAGGCAGACAGGCAGACAGGCAGACTGACAGACAGACAGAGAGGAGAGTGGAGTAGGAGAGCCCCAAGGGGTTAGAAAGAGTGGGAAGAAAGAGAGTGAGGAGAATGAGATGTGTTGTAGGGAAAAAAGTGGAGGAAGACCTGTTGGAGAGAGATAGGAGGAGCAGGACATGTTTTGAAGAGAGAAAGGAGCAGAGGAGAGTGAGGAGATGCACGTGTTGCAGAGAGAAGGAGGATGTGTGTTGGGGATAGAGAGCAGGAGCAGGAGATGTGTTCAGGAGAGAGAGGAGCAGAAGCGATAGAGGAGCAAAAGGAGCCAGATGTGTGTCGGAGAGAGAGAGGGGAGCTGGGGAGAGAGAGGAGCAGCACATGTGTTGGAGAGAGAGATTAAAAGGCAATAGAATAGAATAGAATAGAATAGAATAGAATAGAATAGGATAGAATATAATGTTTATTATTATCACTATACACATATTAAATGAGATTAAAAACATCTCCTTCTCCAGTGTAGACATGTATGTAGACTTTTACAACATAGAATACAATAAATAATAGTGCAAGAAAAGATAAAAGAATGAAAAAGGAGGGGGAGGGGTTGTTGGAGAGAGTGAGCAGCAAAAGAAAGCAGAGAACAAAAGAGGTGTGGGAGAGAGAGAACAGGGAGCAGGACATGTGTTGTAGAAAGAGAGGAGGAGGAGGAGG
>CM059280.1:16387879-16395379 GCA_030347295.1 Setipinna tenuifilis | reverse complement strand
CCTTCACACAGTGATTTATTGATATTCTTTCCCCTGTTCCTCGAGAACATTATGAGTTTGATAGGGGCCTGGAGCACTATTGTAGAGTGCAGCCCTTACCCCAGAAGTCTGCATATATATATATGGGCCTCATCCACACTCTGGGGCCTTCTCTCACTACACTGCACTGCACTGCACTAGACCAGTGTTTATGTATATCGTCTTCAGGCCATTGTCTAGTTAGAGCTGTGATGCTGCACTACTTCAAGCATTTACATAGCCCTGTTAGCCTCAGATGGAGGGGAGTGGTCCTTGAGGTTTTTTTGTTTTTTAAGGGGTGGAAGTGGTCCTCAGTCTGCAAAACTTTTGCTCTAGACTGACTGTCAGCATACACACCCTGGAGTGCTTCAGCCTGGGTGACCTTCTTGTCATGTCTCAAAACATGATCACTAAATGGTGTGTATGTGCGTGCATGCGTGCATGCATGTTTGCGTGTTTGTGTGTTTGTGTACGTGAGTGCATGCTTTTGTTTGTGTGTGTGTGTGTGTGTGTATGTGTGTGTGTGTGTGTGTGTGTGTGTGTGTGTCTGTGTGTCTGTGCGTGTGTGTGTGTGCATATGCAAAGAATGGGACTTGATTGAGAAAATCAGGCTATTTTTCACATTACTAAACTATTTCGACTCAGCAAAGCTCCACATAAGGACATAAGCTCAGAGACATTAGCAACACACATCTTACATTATGTTCATGTTACGACAACAATTGCTCATTATGAAAAACAAGCATTCATGGCATATTTTCTTGATATTGCAAAGCAGAACCCAATCATCTAATCCTTGCTGACAGATCTAAATCTTGCCAGATCACAGATTTTATTACACTGACGAGAGACTTTACTTGGACTTTCACCCTAAAAAAAAAAAACGGTTCTGGACTTACACAACAAAACCTGTGAGTATCACTGTTGTGTGTGTGTGTGTGTGTGTGTGTCTACGTATGTCTGTGTCTGTGCGTGTCAGTTTTTGTGTCTGTGTGTAATAGAGAGAATGTGTGTGTTTTGTTTGTTTGTGTGTGTGTGTGTGTGTGTGTGTGTGTGTCTGTGTGAGTGTGTCTGTGTCTGTGTAAGTGTGTGAGTGCCTGTGTCTGTGTGTGTCTGTGCGTGTCAGTGTTTGTGTCTGTGTGTGACCTAGAGAATGTGTGTGTGTGTGATATTGAATATTTGAATGTGAAAGATGAGGATCTTAAGATGCAGCTCTAGTTGATTATGCTCTCTGGCCTGCGGTGTGACTCATGAAGGGTCTCGGTGGGACTCTGCTCTGTTCTGCTTCGCTCTGAGGGACGAGATACAAGTGTGTGTGAGTCTCCCATCTCAGCCATCTGACACACACAAACACATGGAAACAGCAACAAAAGAGTCCGTCTCCATCCAAGATCACAACGGACTCCGGAATGGGTCTCACCCCCCCCAGGCTCACACACACACACACACACATGCAAACACACACAGACACACACATGCACGCACAAACACAGACACACACACGCACATGCAAACACATGCACGCACACACGCTTGCACACACACATACACACACACGCACACGCACAAACCCACACACACACACATGCAAACACACACACGCAATCACACACACAAACATGCACGCACACATACACACACACACACATCAGGCTTTAGTCACATTTGGAGCAGTGTCAGCTCATATCTGGACCGGTACCATCTGATGTCTGGGGAAGGACACCCTGGGTGAACGAGGCCGGGGCCTGTGGGCCTTGTGGGCCTTGTGTGTGTGTGTGTGAGTGAGTGGGCTCTCTTGTGTGTGCGTGTAAGTGAGTGGGCTCTCTTGTGTGTGTGTGTGAGTGAGTGGGCTCTCTTGTGTGTGTGTGTGAGTGAGTGGGCTCTCTTGTGTGTGTGTGTGAGTGAGTGGGCTCTCTTGTGTGTGTGTGAGTGAGTGGGCTCTCGTCCACACGACCCTGGGTTTCAGTGATTCATCCTGCACGTGGGGTTAGTGGTGGGGGGGAATCCCTTAAGAAAGAAAAGTCCAATATGGGGGTCGGGGAAGGCGATGCAACAGGCCAATAAGTGGAAGGGGGTGGGGGGGGGGGGGGTTAGGGGGTCAAGAGGCTAGGAAGGGGAGAACAAACGGCGTAGCGCAGACCAGCGCTGGCACTGTGTGGTGTACAGGGACGCCAGCCATGAGACAGTCTGGAGGGACACACACACGCAAACACGCATCCGTGCACACTCCCATACATATGCATGCACACACACACACACACACACATGCACACACAAACTAAAAACTAAAAAAAATGAGGGTTTATTTTCAAGTATTGCGAAAACTGCTGTTATGTTTGTGTGTTGTGTGTAATGATTAGTTTAGTTAGGCTCGCCATTATAACTTGCACGGTCATTGCCTTATGTAACAGTTGTAGTTAAAAATATATCAATCAAGACTATCAAAAATATAATTTTTTACATTCACTATTGCCACTTTTACTTTAAGTAAGTTGTGTCAAGTTACGCATACAAGTGAATATTTTGTCTATATATAATATATCTCCCTCACACACACACACACACAGACACACACACAGACACACACACACACACACACACGCACACACACACATATGCAATGGGTTATGTCATTTGTGCATAAGTACTGTACATAACGAGGCTTGTCGTAATAGCATAAAGGAAATGAGGAAGGAGACAGAAATATGCGGGGGCTTTGTGAAGCAGGCCTGAATGCAGAGGCTGGCAGTAATAAAGGCAAGGCAGGTAAAGCTCTGTGGTCATTACCTAGTGTATGCGCTCTCTTCTCTTTACAAGCCCATTACTCCACAGGCATACAGGGCCACAGGAAAGGAGACACACAGCATTGCTAACCACATAGGCATGGGCAAAGAATGTATCCGTCATGATGGTTACACACATGTAGGATGTGTGTGTGTGTCTGTGTGCGTGCATGTGTGTTTGTGTACATGAGTGCATGCTTGTGTGTGTGTGCGTGTGTGTGTGTGTGTGTGTGTATACGCGCATCAGTGAGACCTACACATATGGGGCTACAAATATTCCCCACTAAGATAGGAAAACCAGACAAGGAGTGGTTTGTGGGGAACAAATTGTGTTCCCCACTAGTCTAACAATGTTTTTCTTGGTTATGTTGTTATTACTGCTAAAACAAAAAGTGCCAAAACATTGCTTTACTGACAGGTTGGGGTTATGGATGGGTTTGGTGTAGACACAGTTTAGCATTATATTATAATGGGAGTCAATGGGAGTATCCCATAAGGATAGAAATGACACGTGTGTGTGTGTGTGTGTATGTGTGTGTGTTTGTGTGTGTGTGTGTAAAATGTGAGGCACAGGCTGAATATCTGAAGTGGAGAAATTGACCTTAGTGCTGAACTCTTGGTGGCAGCCATGACATAGACATCTCTCCCACTGCTGGCTTAGACTTGGTATGTGACTCTCTCTCTCTTTCTCTCTCTTTTTCTCTTACATTGTGTGTGTGTGTGTCTCAAATTCAAATTTAACAATGCTTTATTGGCATGACAAAAAATGTATTCATATTGCCAAAGCAGTAATGCTGATATGGATGACACTGTCTCTGGCTCTCTCTTTGTCTCTCTCTCTCTTTCTTTCTCTCTCTCTCTCTCTTTCTCTCTCTCTCTCTGTCTCCCGCAATTTCAATTCGTCATTTCAACAGTGCTTTACTGGCATGACAAAAAAGTGCATTCATATTGCCAAAGCAGCAATACAGATGTGGGTGACACATGACACCGAGGTGTCTTTGGATACACATACAGAGTTGTACAATACAGTATAAGATGGTAGAAAAAATACACAGTAAAAGAACATAATGTACAGATCAGTGTCCTATACTCTATAAGTAGAAAACTATACTATACATATAGTCATCTGCAATCATCTACATTTAATATATTCTGTTCTAATGAAATAAAAATTATATGATAGGAGTTTATGAATCTCTTAGTTTATGACAGTGGAAAATGTGTTTTGCTGCTAGAGGGGCCAAATGTCGCTCTCCTGAGAGGATTGCAAATTTTTCATACATGCCTATAGTCTCGATATTGGGGTGATACTTTTTAAAAGGAGGGAAAAACAGTTACTTTATTTCTTTATATTTGTTACAGTGAAAAAGAAAGTGCTCCTGTCTCAACCTTGTCTGGTAGTGACCACGTATTGTTTCTTCTTTGGGCAGCCAAGTTTTTCAATGCCTACCTGTTTCCTCTTTCCTGTTACCTGACAGAGATGCCTCTGTGTCTCTGTCTCTCTCTATGTCTCTGTCTCTCTGTCTCTCTCTCTCTCTCTCTCGCTGAAATTCAAATTTAAATTTAACAATGCTTTATTGGCATGACAAAAATGCATTCATATTGCCAATTACAAAGCAGTGATACAGATATGGGTGACACTATTTCTGTCTGTCTCTGTATCTCTCTCTCTCTCTCGCTGTCTCTCTCTCTCTCTGTATGTGTGCTCTCTCTCTCTTACATTGTGTGTGTGTGTATGTGTGTGTGTATGTGTGTATCTGTGGGTGTGTGTTTGTGTGTGTTTGTTTTTGTGTGTGTATATGTGCATATGTTGCGTTCTTTCTCCAACAAACACCAATGTTTTGTGTCCCTCTGCAGCACACTGACACAAACTGCAAGAAAAAAGGGGGGAGAGGAAGCAACAGAGTGAGTGAGACAATGAGGTGAAAAGGGAAGAGAAAAAGGAGTGTACTGGAAGTAAGCGGCTTAAAGAGAGAGATATACAGCAGGAGGAGAGGAGGAGGAGAGACAATCTTTTGGCAGCTTCTTGTGACTAGGTGAGGTAACATCACTGACATTCCCTTACTCTCCCAGTGATTAGGTAACCATAGCAGGGCTGTTTCATCTCCCCAACATGAGGTAACCACAGCAATAAAGGCCTCCACACACTGGCTTCAACACTTTTGCTGCATACTTTCGAATTTGACAATTGTGTTTGCCTTCACACACCGGCTCTGCAGCAAACATCATGGGATTGTACAGTATCTACAGCTGTTATAGTAAACAATGTATTTCACTGAGTAGCAACGACAAAATGTTGTAATTGGCAGCAGAGTATGACTCTGTGGGATTGTATTGAGAATCTGGAACCTGGAATCTAACCTACACAGCAAATTCTGTAGTGTTTAAAGAGATGTGTGTCAATCTAAGAGAGTCAGTTTTAACACTATGCCAGTGTTTATTTTGTCCCAACCTTTGTAGCTTAAGTATTTGATGCCTTTACAGTTAAATCAACTTGTTGCAGTGTAAATTTAACTCTTAATTTTACACGTACACTCTTAGATTAACAGTTTTTGCTGAACACTGGGAAATTAACTCTGAGAATTTTGCTGTGTAATAGAATGTCAGAAGTGCAGTGTGCCGCATGTTGTGGAAGCCGTTGTAAAGAGGCCCAACATGTGGTAACTCCAATGTTTCTCCTAAAATTTTGTTGTAGCAGCGGTTCTTCCAGTCAAGAAACATTGTTAGCCCAACCATGTTAGGGGGCCCCAGGGGCAAACTTTGAAAATAACCCCAAAAATGGTGACTTCTGCAAGTTCTGAGTTCTGAGTTGTGTGGTGTACCGCTGCTGTAGAAACATTGGGTAACCACAGCACTAACACTGATACTGGCCCACATTAAACACCTCAGCGATGATCAACCCTGGCTCAGAAACTTGTCCTGTCCTGGACCTCACCGCTCGCACTGGGCAGCAAGGTTGGTCCCTCTTGCTCACAGACATTGCCGACCAGCTCTAATTCAAAACAACAGAACATAATCAGTAACAGGAGAGGGTATGTGATTCTTTGCTTTCACCAAACTTTACTGTAACAGGCGATTGTATTGTATGTTTGGAAGAGAGGCCCAGGAGGCTGTGGTGACCATCTTAATCCAGCACTATGACCATGATGGTCACCCCCCCCCCCCCCCCTCACACACACACACACACCCACACCACACCACACCATACCCACCCTGTCCTATCCCACTTCTCCACCCTGTCTGTCGGTCTAATTTACACCCCTCCAGAGTGAGGAAAGGGTGGAGGACTTGGGTGGATGGATATCCCACTTGGGAGCATGAAGATAGCAGGGCCGGAGAGACACCATACTGGCCCAATCAATCAGGACCAACCACTGTGTGTGTGTGTGTGTGTGTGTGTGTTTGTGAGAGGGTGTGTATGTGTGTGTGTGTGTCTGTGTGTATGTGTGTGTGTAGGTGTGTGTGTGTGTGTGTGTGTGTGTGTGTGTGTGTGTGTGCATGTGTGAGTGTGTCTGTTAGTGCTTTGTTGGAAACTGTCTGCAATGAAACATGATAGCCAATATATCTGTCTCTTCTACACATGTACACATGTTATGACTACTATGGGTTATACCATAAATGTGTACGGGTGTGTGTTTATGTGTGCTATGCATGAATGCACTCAAGAGTTTGTTGCTGGCAAGGACATGCTTTTCTGTGTGTATACATGTAGTGCTTACAGTACATGTGTTTGTCATTGTGGATGTACACGCTTCTGTTTGCGTCAACATACTATATGCTTCCCTAGACACGAGATGGTACCGGTTCCAGATATGAGCTGACAGTGGTCCAAATGTGACTAAAGCCTGATGTGTGTGTGTGTGTCTGTGTGTGTCTGAGTTTGTGTGTGTGTGTGTGCGTGTGTGTCTGTGTCTATGTGTGTGTGTGTGTGTATGTGTTTCTTCGCATCTCGGTGGATATGTTTCAGTGTTAGGTGTAGAGTGTAGAGCGTAACCTCTGGCAGGCTGCCAGCTCTCTAAGGAGTCTCCTTGACTGTGTTGCTGTCAGCGCTTCAGCTGATGGGGGAGATGAGAGGGGGAACCCCTCCCTGCCTGCAGGGAAGCTAACGAGCTCAAATTAATGTCATGAAGCTCAGGATGTGGAGTGGTGATAGCCCGACCGGGTCGTCTCACCTCTGCGCCAACTCAAGCATGACACACAGGAAGCCCATCGCTAAGGGGACGCTAATAGCATGTGCTAGCATGTGCCTAGCAGAGGCCATTTTACACTTCGTTTCGGTCCCATGCAGTTAAAAATTCACCACTGTCTTTTGAAAACAGTGATACCAGTTTAAAGGTTGTCAAGAAAGAGTTTAAAGGAGTTTTTGTAAGGAGTAAGGTTTAACTGTTGTGAACCCTCTGAAGTCCTCTACTACAGTGCTAAGGGGTGCTAAGCAGATGCCTTTGTTGCCCATTGGCTAGCTAGGCCTCTGCTGGTGTGCCCTGCACTATGTCTGTCTGCTAGTCCATCTACTAGTGCAATTTGAGCCGGAAGCCCATTTTTCCTCCACTTACTGTGCTGTTGTAATGTGGATATATGGGGTTGCATGGGGTTTAGCTTGGTGCTGGTCGATATTCATTCGTTCCAGTCTAGGGAAAGGTGAAGGACCTTTATTTGGGGGTAGCAGTGGTGCAGAGGTTTGTATTCTTATTCTGTCTTG
>CM059280.1:16380379-16382879 GCA_030347295.1 Setipinna tenuifilis | reverse complement strand
GTGTGTGTGTTTGTGCACATTAAAAACTATTCAGTTGCTTAATTTGTTTAAGATGGATGGAATGACTTCAATTGAGTTCCAATCATCTACATGTGCTTGGAGAACCTGGTAGTGAGTTGCCTTTGTAAATGAAAACAAACAAAACTTGGATTTGGACTATCTTGGTGACAGTTGTCTCAAATAAAAAGTATTTTTATGTGGTTTAATTTTGGATTAACAGAAGAGTGAAGGGTCAGCTGAAAATGGCTGGGAGAGACCTGAAAAGGGGGGGGGGGTGAAAGGGTCCCCCCAGGCTGGATTCTCACATTTGTCCTTGGTAGTTCCCAAGACTGCATGTTGTGGAGTATAGGTCTTGGTAGTGCCAAAGGCTGCATGTCGTAGAGTACAGTCCTTGGTAGTGCACAAGGTTGTGTGCTGTGAACTACAGTCCTTGTTGGTGCCCAAGGCTGCATGTTGTGGACAATAGTACTTGTTAGTGACCGGGACTACAAGTTGTAGAGTACAGCCCTTTCTACTGCCCAAGGCTGCATGTTGTACAGTATAGTCTTTGTTGGCACCCAAGGCTGCATGTTTTGGACCTCAATCCTTGCTGCGGCCCAAGGCTGCATGTTGTATACTACAGTATGTGCTGATACCCAAGGCTGCGAGCTGTAGAGTACAGTCCTTGCTGGTACCCAAGGCTGCGAGCTGTAGAGTACAGTCCTTATTGCTGCCCAAGGTTGCATTTTGTGGACTATTGTACTTGCTGGGGCCAAGGTTGCATGTTGTGGCTTTCAGTCCCTGCTGGTGCCTAAGACTGCATGTTGTGGACTTCAGTCCCTGCTGGGGAACATGGCTGCATGTTGTGTACTACAATCCTTGCTGGGGCCAAATGCCACCAGTCCTACTGAGGATACGGATACCGCTGCTGTGCCTTTACTGCCGCTGTAGTACCCCGTCAGGCTTTTCAACAGCAGAGTTCTCATGAAGGCTCCGATCCTGATGAATGGGGGCCATGATTGGGAGTGGCAGCAGCCATGGCTGTTAGCCACCCTATCTATGCGGCTGCACACACACCACAAAGACTGAGAGGCATTCGCACATCCCCTCGCCAAGTGTCACCATGAAAGGACCGCTCCTAACTCGTCAACTCGTCAGGCGCTGGGAAAATCCAGTACACACCAGATGTTGGTGCAGCTCCTCTCAAAGGAAACCCACGCTGAAGGGTATTCACACACTAATACACACACACACACACACACACACACACAAACACACGCACCAAACACATATACCCACACCCACATAAAACACACACACACACACACACACAACAAACACACAAAGACACATACACACACACACACACAAACCACCAACCACACCATGCAGTTAATAGGAGAGATAATATATATTGGCCTACTCGTCATCACTTCTCCATCTCTCACTCACACACACACAGTTACACACACACCTCACACCTGTTTCTCACCTGTTTCACACTGTGCCAGCTGAACTCTGTGTGTTTGTGTGTGTGTGTGTGTGTGTGTGTGTGTGTATGAGAGAGAGAGAGAGAGAGAGAGAGAGAGAGAGAGAGAGAGAGAGAGAATGTGTGAAAAATCCTGGGAAAAAAGGAAGCCCATTTTATTATTAGTGTTGTAACCATTCTTGTGGCCACATATAGTGAAGGAAGTGAGAGAAGCAGTTGTAATGAGGTTTACGCTGAGAAAGAAAGCTGTTTGTGTTTGTGGGTTTGCTAGATGGAATGCGTGAATTAGCATGTGGAGCTGACGTAACTAAGAGAGTGTGTGTGTGTGTGTGTGAGTGTGTGTGTGTGTGTGTGTGTGGGGGGGGGGGGGGGGGTTCTGGGGAGTTTCTGTTTATCTGCCTACATCTACACATGCATCCACCCTGCATCCCATAATATCCTGCAGGCATTTTTATCCCTCAGAAGAATGAAGATGCAAACATTACGTAATTTGTTTATCTTCATCTGCTGTTTGCATACAGTACTTTATTTATCCCAATGGAAATTAAGCTGTCCAGTAGCATATACACATCATACGCACATACACATAGGCAGACGGACATATGACATACACATACACATACACATACACATACATACTACAGGAGGACAAAGGAAGACATCCATTGTGGGCCATAACAACAACATGAGGTTGGGACATGTTAAAGGTACAGTCTGCTCAGGGTCCTCTTGTCTGCAGTGGATGTCAGTGACTGTCAATCAGCTCCATGCCCACTACAGACCCACCTTTTCTCACCAGCCCATCCAGTCTTCCAGCATCCCCTTTCCTATCGCTGCCTCCCCTGGCTATAAGCCTGCCTGCGCACTTCTTGGTAGAACAGGTAGAACATAAGCAGGAGTTTGCTGCAGACTTTGAAGGACCTGGTGGTCTATACAAGCCGTAGAAACACTGATGGCCAACATGGCTTCACAAGCTACAAACCAGTACCATGTTTTTGTCCTAGCCGTGGACTAAAACAGCTGATTCTAATT
>CM059280.1:16365379-16375379 GCA_030347295.1 Setipinna tenuifilis | reverse complement strand
TAAACAGATGAACGGAGGTGACAGTTGAAATTTAGTTGGTCCTTGTCAAGGGCTTCTAAGGAAGGAGACACATTGATCTGGACCACGACCGCAGAAGACAGCTAAATCGATTATCTCTGAGCATGGGGACCAACGTGTATGAGTCATGCTGTGCTGGGGTGAGGTGGGCGGCTGAGGGGGATGGGGGGGAAAGAGTGGTTGGTGGCCAGGCTAACGCTGCCATAGTGCCTCTGCTCAATATTGGACTTCACTACACCACTCAGTCAGGCAACTGTACTACATCTCTGACGTACTTCAAACTAATTTTTCAGTTTCCAATTAGCAAACAGATAGCGAGCTCAGCCCAGCACAGTGTTTTAAAGTTCACATAAAAGTATTTGCCCACCAGGAGGTAAACGTTTGCATATGGAGAGTAGCCAGACTTTGTGCACAAAGTGACACGAAGTGGAGGCGAAGGGTCACTGTTGTTGGTGGTTGTCGGTCAGAGGAGGTTGGTGGGTGCAGTGTTAGTAAATGTCACTGAGGGATTGTCGGAGACCAGAGGTGACTCTAACGGAGGATGAGTCACCGGCAGAGGATGAGTCACACACACACACACACACATACACACACACACACACACACACATACACATGCGCCCACACACACACACACACACACACACACACACACACACACTACAGATCGCTTCATTAAGGGCTTCTAATGAGCTGTCAGGCTGCCTCCAATGGGTCATGCCTTTAGTGATGAGAAAAGAGAACTTGAAAGAGAGGGGGGAGGAACAGAGAGAGAGAGAGAGGAAGAGAAAGAGAGCATTTCGTGAAAACGAAGCCAAAGGCAAAACAGAGAGGATACACATCTTACAGTATGCTTCGTATATCCTCACATAGTAACTCTAATTGGCTAGCCTCCATTAGCCTGCATTCTGTGAGGAGCAACTGTGGCCAATAGCAACAGAACCCAGTGATGGGTTTAACGACATGTGCCATTAATTTAAGACATCTGTGTGTGCCTCTGTGTGTGTGTGTATGTGTGTGTGTGTGTATGTGTGTGTGTGTGTGTGTGTGTGTGTGTGTGTGTGTGTGTGTGTGTGTGTGTGTGCGTGTGTGTGTGTGTGACTCAGCCTAGTGTTGACAGGTGACACACAGCAAGGGAAGTGTGCCAGGTAGTAGAGCTTTGAGTTGTGTGGGACGTGGCAGGACTAGGGATGAATAGACAACATGAAATGAAGAAAGAAATAAAGAAAGCATAAGTAATAGTAAATAGCAAATAGCACATTTTTTCATGCACAGAATATATACAGAGGGCAACACAAAATGCTATAAATACAAGATGGCAACAATGAACGAAATAGTTTGGCTGAAAGTCTGTTGGTCATTTTTTTATACCACAGGTGAATTTTGAGATTCAGGCAGCATGGTGGTTGGAAATAAGAGGAAATAGTTTTTATTACCTTTGATACACCAATGGAGAAAGAGACATAATTTGAGGCAAAGTTTAGCCAACATTACTTCCAGAAGACAGAGGCCTAGGGCTTCTCCTTACCAGAGATCAACCAACTATCCAGGGCCTATCCATGCCTCTCTCATGCCTCTCCCCATGTCTCTCTAGTAGTGCCTCTGCTCATGCTTCTCTCTAACAATAGAAAGCTTAAATGTCCTACACAGAAAGTGCGTGTACCGCATCCAGTAATGTTTTTCACATCGCAATATCGCATCCTGTTTGGTGTGCAGGTGTGCTTTAACAAGAAAAGTCAGACACAATTGCTGCCTGAGGAAAATTAAATCGGTGTTTACTCTAGTAGTTGGAATGTGATGATGTGTTGTTGGCAAGTACTTCTATCTTCAGAACAACGGGGGGAGGTGGCTGGTGTCGTTTTACTGGAAAGTTAACTAAGTAGTAAGCTGGAATGTAATTGTTAATGCCAGAGCTATTTGGATGTTTGCATGTCCCTGAGTAGCCAACATTTATTTCGTTTCAGTGTTTAACAAGACACTTTATCAGACACAGGTGGGTGGGTGTATTTCTTTGACTGTTTCTGTGCTTTAATGCAGAACAGAGGCCAGGAAAGTCAGGTGGTGACACTGCTGAACTCACACAACTCAGACTCGGTTAAGTAAAAGAGGAAAATATACAGTACAGTACACAAACACACACATACACACAGACACAGGCACACACACACATTCGCATGGATGCACACATGCATACAGACACACACACACACGCCACACACACACACACACACACACACACAAGTCAGGCGCAGCTCTTCTGACGGGTCGATGGAAAGTGGTCAAACCCACAGGATCCACACTAACAAACTTTGTTGACGGGAAAAGGTCATCTGAGCCTCTGGAGACTGCAGAGGTTAGGACAAATGTCCACAATCCACATGCATGTCACACATACACACACACACACACACACACACACACACACACACACACACACACACACACACACACACACACACACATGCACACGGACACACACACACACACACACCTAAACGCACACACTCACACACATACACACACACATACACACAGGTATGCGCACAGAGGCTGTTTCTCAGATTTCCTGTTAAGCTGAGCACACCCATGCCAAAGCACACTGTTAGCCAAGAAGAGACTCATGAAACATGACAACGTGTGAGGTGAAGGGAGCTCTGGTCGGTTCAGGTGCAACCCGCTGTGTTGCAATGCACCCCCACCACCCAGACACCAGTCAGGGGGCATTGGAAGGCGTGACAGGCCACCTTTTGTTCCGGCTCTTTGTGGTTGTGACACTGCTGTGTCACCGTGTTGTATTTCTCTATCCGAAACTTGGTGGCAATCCACACTCCCTCATTCGTCATATCCCCTAAGACACCAGACTTTGATGACATTACGAAAGTGTGGATAGTCACACATGACTCCCCTAAGCTAACAATACATACTGATAAGGAGAAAGCAAAAAGGAAGTTGATGGAACAATCAGGGGTTAGCATTACGGTTACATGAAATACCAGTAGCAGTTTGTTTGCGACATCATCAAAGACTTACAGTAAAACGCCTGTGGACAGGGTCATCACAAAAGTTGAGCTTAGAGGTTCAGAAAAAGCAAGGTTTAATCATGATGTAGAAAAGTTATATTTGTTCAATCATTTCCTTCAGGTAATTTCTTATTTATTAATTTCTTTAAATATGTTTCCTCTTTTTTCCCCCGTGTCTTCGTTCAAACTTACAACCCCCCACTTTCACTTGAAAAAAGTTACACCCTATTGTAACTATGGTGAATAATCTATAGCCTGCTTCTTATCAAGGAATTATAGACATATTACATTTCCTTATTCCACCCATCTCAACACCAACAGTCTTTGAGTAAAATCCCAGTTTTGATCCATGAAAAAGCTTGCTACCTACATCCATAACAGGACATTTCAGCAACACAGTTAAAGGAGAAGTTTGATGTGAATCCATCCATAACCTTATTGTTCAAAGTCACAGAGTTCTGTTGGTAGAAAAAAAAATGAAAAAAAAATTGACCAAATAATGAACTGTTAGCTAAAACTGACAGAATGGGGCATAAAGGAATTACATTTAAAGTGAAATTTTTATACCCCATTCAGTTAGTGTTAGCTATAAGTTAATTATTCAGTCAACAGTATGTTGCATCAGATTTTCTTGATGACTCGATGGCCTTCGAACAACAGGGCTATACATTGATTCACACCAAGCTTCCCCTTTAATAACGAATAAAAAAAGGACATTTTATCTGGTTTTACATTACACTCTGACACAAATTAATATAGATGGTCCTGTTGGGTGGTCAGTTCCAAAAAAAAAGTTGCTAAATGTATTAAGTCAGAGGAGCTGAAGCCTATACTTTGATAGTTTGATAGAGGTCGTTATGGAGGTGAATAAACCAAAACAACTGTGCTGCCTTAGAGGAAGTCCTAGCCTACTGTGTGGTTTTGTGCAAGCTGTTCTTCAGTTAAACTAATTACTGCTCATCATCTTTCACAGTTAGAGCTCTGATGTCTCCGCACGCTGTGTACTACTCACAGAGCACACACTGCGACACAGCATTTGCTCACAAGTCGGAAATGAATGAGATTTTTTCCTTAAAAACAAACTTAGCTGCCAGCAGCACCAAGTCAATTTGCCAGTGATGCATTAATGCATCAATGACCAGCGAATCTTGATTCGAGGCGATGCTGTCAGATGTTGTTTGAAGTGAACTACCCACAACATGATTTTGCTTTCCGGTCGATGGATTCATATCTTAAGCATTAAAAATAATCTCCGCCGCTGTGTTGAAATAAAGTAATTACGCTTTGGTAAAAATGCGGATGACGCTTTGAATGGGCTGTTACATCATCGCTGCACCCTGGATATCATGTAAATTTCCTGTTTATCAGGAGATTTGTTTATTAGTTCAGAAGAGGCATGACAGTGACTTTGATGACATGGAGTCATGCATTTCTGTCAACGCCTTTTGACCCTCCCTGAAGTGAAGTGAAGTTCACTTTGAAACTGACACATAGTGAAGTGAAGTTCACTTTGAAACTGACACATAAGGTCGTCAGAATAAGGTTCACTATTTTTATTTTCACTATACTGCATTAGACCGCTGGGAACAAGTTGTACAACATAGTCCATAAATAAATAAGTCATTATGCCAGCATTCCACTTTGATCAACAGTGTAGACGGTGATAACACAGTGACGTTTCTATCGCACTTCGTTAACCATATTATCAGAGATAAGTAATGTAAGACTGATAAATGTTGCTTTGTACACTGTTTATGGAAATGTGTGTGTGTGTGTGTGTGTGAGAGAGAGAGAGAGAGAGAGAGAGAGAGAGAGAGAGAGAGAGGGAGAAAGAGAGATAATGTGTGAGAAAGTAAATGTGCGTGTGTGTGTGTGTGTGTGTGTGTGTGTGTGTGTGTGTGTGTGTGTGTGTGTGCGTGTGTGTGCGCGCGTGCGCACGCTCCCATGCCAACACGGATATATTAATTTAATCTATCCAACAAGTCATGCTTGTCTGTGTCAGTCTACATCAAAAGCATACTGTAGTGTCTCCCTTTGTAGTGTCAGAGATTACAGGAAGTCTCTCTCCAATAAGAAGCACTCAGAGGTTCACAGAATAAAAACATGCAGTGATTAGGCACAATGCACACTTTCAGAAAAAAGACACAGAATTGTACTTTTACTTATCACCCTAAAATGCACATACTTGTACCTTTTACCCACTGTTTTACAACTGGTCTGTACAGTCTCCAGTACCTTAAGGTCCAAATATTAGCCTTTGGGGGTACATTAATGCTACATGATACAGATTTGTACCCCTACTGTCCCATTATTTCTGTACAAAGTAGTTTTAAAACAGTGGTTAAAAGGTACAATTATGTGCCTTTGAGGGTACTGCTACAAGTACAAGTACAACTCTGGACCTTCCTTTCTGAGAGTGCACAGACAACCAGCAACAAGAGATATCAGTCACATTGTCTCAACACAAACACAATCTGTCAAGCACTGCACACTGAAAGCCACGGAATGTTATATATGACCTCACAAACCAAGTTTGACAGGCCAAGAGTCCCAATGAAATGGCATGCCTACCACATACGCAGTCCTGTGACACAGAACTAAGAAACAGAAATACATAAATGCCAAAATGGTTTTTAAAAAGTAAAATGTGAGCACATATTTTCTTCGTAGTAGAAACTGTGGCAGTGAGAAACATAACAACACAACAGGTCGTAGCTTTGGAGATCTTTAGGTCCTAGCGACAGAAGGCAGGCTACGCTAAAGCTCCCAACCAGAGACGTCAAGCTAGAGATTTTTGTTCCTGTTTCTTGCTCCATGTGCAATTGTTTTTGAAGGACACAGCTAATATGTTAAAAGAATTGTGGGTTGTTCTTAAAGCATCTTTGATTGGATGCGATACTGTGAGGTCATTCCAAGAGAAAGCTCTGATTGGACAGTACGCTGTGAGGTCACTCCAGCAGCATTTCTGGTTGGAGAGTGTGCCAGCGAGCCGTCTCCACCTGACCTCGAGCACACATCTCTTTCCAGTGCACCTGTCCAGACTCCGGCCCCTCGTAGCCGATGAAAACACGCCCAAGCACGCTGCTTTTTGTGTACAGTCGGCCCTGTAGGAAATAATAATAATAATATGTTTCATTTATATACGTAGCGCCTCTCTCAAACCCAAGGTCGCAACAGAGGAAAACAAAGTCATACAAGCAAAACTAGTATCAGAAGAAACCGTCAAATAGAATTGATAGATAAGTGTGACTCTTTTGCCTGATAACAAGTTTAATGTAAAAGAAAGACAAAAAAATGGAAAAACGAAAAACTAAGTACAGATAACGGAAGAGAATCTACTCCATTAAAAGTGTGTGTTTTATTTTTATTTTCTGGCATACATTTTTAAGTGTGTTTAACAGCCCATCTTTTCATTACCTGCATAACGATGAACTCCAGGACGAGTGGCAGTTTGGTGATGTCACCAGAGGGCAGGTCGAACAGGAAAGGGGCGTTCCAAACGGCGTTGTGTCCCGCCGCTCCCTTCGTCTCCTTGGTACCGATCACTTTACCGCCCTGTCGCAGGTTGATGACCACATAGTGGTCTATGAGAAACATGAAAACAGGGAAAAGCGTTAGATGACAAAAGCTTGAAGCTTAAGAATAGATTTAAAGACGTAAATATAGTTTTAGATACCTATTTACCTTATTGCGTTTAGCAGACATGTTCCTTACAGTATAACCATCATGTAATGTATTTAACAGACAATCTTATTCAAAGTGCCTTACACTATAACCATCATGTATATTTTATCATTATTTGTTCTTAGTAAGAATAACTCATGGTCATGAAACTCAAACTGTGATTAATGTGTCTAGCTGTACAAATGGAGAGCTAGGACTACTTAATCGCAGAAGATGACATTTTTTAGTTTCTAGTAGGAATGATTTATAAATTGTTCTCAGATTAAAAAGGTCATAAGTAACAGGCCATTAGAACTGCTAAGTCACGGCCCTGAGGAGATTTTGAGTGTTTATAACTCCTCTTCTGTGTCACCTAAACCATCATGCAGCAGCTGTCATACTACTGCTGACACACATTAAGTCTCTCCCCTGCACTGTGTGTGTGTGTCTGTAAGTGTGTGCGTGTATCTGTGTGTGTCTGTGTATTTCATGAAATGTATAGCTCCATTTGGGTGAATAACACACTGTCCACCAGGGGAGTGTTGTGTGTGTCATACACTTGTAAGCCATAAAAACATTGTCTGCTGAGAGTATTCTATGTGTGATACTGTGCAGAACACTACGGTTGCGTAAGTACATCGGAGTATCCTGTTCCAAAAGAGCTGTGTCTTTGGGAACAGACACACAGGCAAACACTAAAACTGTCCCTTCTGTTTCTGATCCCTCTACTCTGTAGTAAAGACTACACGTACTTCTGCTGTACTGTACATGTTAAAGATGTATATGAATTGTACAAATGTTTTTTTTTTGTGTTATCTGAAAATTGCAGATAACATATGTGACAGTAAACCACATACAGGATACTCAGTGAATATATGTCATGGGAAACTAATATCCCTCATATAACATGTAAATAGCCTTAACTATCAAACCATAACAAGCCAATCATGTACAGTGTTCTGCTGTCTATCGCGGTAGTTACATTCCAGACCCCACCCCCCACCCCTGTGATGGGTTAAAATCTGTGATATAGCGAGGTCACATAGAAAACACTTTATTTTATAGTTTAAGCCCTACTACCCCTCCCACACACTGTTTTAATACATTTACAGTATGTATTACTGTATGAACTGCGATACAGCAGGGTATCACTGTATAAGGCAATTTTGTCATTTCTTTGACACATACAAAAAAAACCCGAACTGGTACCTGGTGTCCCTGGCATGCGCGTCAGTTTGGCCAGATTCTCGGCCTTCCGGACCATGACCTTGATGCGGTGGGCCACCGTCTGGTACTGGAGCAGGACAAACAGCTGACCGAGGGCCCGGGGGGCACTCACGGACATCCGACGACCACTCACAGACTCCTGGGAACTCACACTCTGAGGAAGAAGACAGGAGATGACTGCCATGTTATTATTAATCAATAATACTATACATGCAAAATTAAAATTATACTGAACAGGTATAACAAATGTAGTATTTACAGAGGTGTAAAATCAGAAAGTAAAAACCCTGCCACATTTTCCTTCTAACACAGGTGACTGAGTACAGTAGCTGATCTACCTGTCTTGAGTGCCCATTATGATCAGCTGATTCAGAGCTGGCTGGATCAAATTTGTGGCAGGGTTTTTACTTTCTGAACCCGGGATTTTACACCTCTACATATTTCTTATTTGTGCTTTTCCTTTGTGGAACTAGAAAAAAATATTTTATATTAGGATTTCTTATTAAATGATTCTGCTGTCAGTGCGCTGGTATGCTATTCAACCTCCTAACTATGTGCCAGTGTTCAGTGTAAGTACATCAGGTGCATTTTAATGGCAAGAACCTACTTCACAAGCTCCAGTGACATTAAGAGCTTCAGCATGTGGCTGCATTTACAGGAGTTTTTCATCTCATTATCAGCCTGAGTGTATGTTTTTACAGTAATTGGCTGTAAGGCAGATAGCGGCACTTGTGTTGCCTACCACTCTCCACACGTGCGTTTAGGAGCACTTAGTCACCGCCACTGACAGCTTCAGCACGGCAATGCCTCACACTGTGCAATCACATACACACTTACACACACACACACACACACGTGCAAAATATAATAATAAATATTGCACATAAAACAGTCACACAAACAAACACACACACTCACATACACACAAAAGTCTAACACACACACACACACACACGTGCAAAGTATAATAATATATACATAAAACATAGTCACACAACAAACATACACACACAAAAGTCTAACACACACACACACTCACACACATAAAACATAATTACGCATGCACAGAGCATAATCACACAAACACAAAGTGCCGCAGCCCACACTCGCTTTAATTAGCTTGTAATGTGTGTGTGTGTGTGTGTGTGTGTGTGTGTGTCTTGCTGTGCTGAAGCAGAGGAGGTTGTGTGATCTATCGGTAGACTAAGGGTGGGTGGGGGTGGGTGTGTGGGGGGCGGGCTGTTGTATAACTACTGTGACTTTGGGAGTTTTTGGCTCAGCGGTTTCCCTGCATGACTCAGTGAGACTCGTGTACATGTGGCCCAAGGCATGGAGGCCCAGCAGAGCATGATGGAGCAGTTGAGGATAGAGGAGTGTGGGGTGGGTGGGGGTAGGGGTAGGGGTAGGGGTGGGGGTAAGACCGTACTACAGGCGGTGAAGAGATAATGCAGTCATGGGAGTGTGGGGGTGGGTGTAGTGGTGGGTGTAGTGGTGGGTTCAAGTGGCACTAGAGGGAAGATGATGCAATCATGAATCCTGGATCAAAACAGGATGGGGCAATAAGTATAGGGTGGAAGGGGATGGGGGTGAGGGGGTAAAGTGGATGGTGGTACAGTAGGCAATGATGTTATGATGCAATCATGAATCCTGGCTCAAAACAGGATGGGGCAATATCGGGTGAAAGAGTATGGGGGTAAGGGTGTATGTTGGTGGCAGGTGGAGATGAAGGCAATGATGTTATGACATAATCAAGAATCCTGGGACAAAAGAGGATGAGGCAGTCAGTATACAGTGGAAGGGGATGTTGGTGGGGGGGTAAAGGTGGCTGATGGTGGAGGAAAAGGCGATGATGTTATGATGTAATTATGAATCCTTGGCCAAAACAGGATGGGCCAGGCAGTATGGGGTGGAAGAGGATGTTGGTGAGGGGGTAAAG
Source organism: Setipinna tenuifilis (assembly GCA_030347295.1). Lineage (NCBI taxonomy): Eukaryota > Metazoa > Chordata > Actinopteri > Clupeiformes > Engraulidae > Setipinna > Setipinna tenuifilis. The sequence goes on along the minus strand of CM059280.1, from coordinate 16,365,516 downwards.
ATGACGGCGATGGTGTTATGACGTAATCATACTGTAAATTCTGGCTCATCTCAGGCAGGGGGTGTCTGCTGTCTAAAGCGGACTTCCTCTTCCCCACCGGTGATGGGGTGGTGGGGGTGGGGGTGGAGGTGGATGGT
>CM059280.1:16307879-16360379 GCA_030347295.1 Setipinna tenuifilis | reverse complement strand
TCAACAGCTACAGCCCTCCTGGGAACCTCGGCATCCATTATCTGATTACGGGGCACAGGAAATGTCCCGAGGTCTTCATCATCCCCTTGGCAGCCCCCTCACTGCCACCCGACTGCTTTGATGCTCAGCAGAGCTGGCCAGTGACTGCGTGCTGTACCAAAAGTCTCCTCCACATCTGCCTTTTTTTCAAACTGGAAACACTGATGATGGGCTAGACACTGAACATTTTTCTACTTCTGTTTTTGTATGCCGTATATTGGCAGATATTTCAAAACTATTTAGCTTCTGTGTGCAATCTCTACCTGCCTTAAATCCACATCTGCAACTACATGCTATCCGCTCCTCTCCTGTCTGCCTGTTGTAAGAGAGCAGGACAGTGACTGCCTTTTGTAGCAGGGCAGGAGTACCCAGAGCTTAGGGGTACACCTGGATGTACACTCCCCTGGCTTCTGCATTTGTTATGTTTTGAAAGTCATGCCCTGGGCTTTTCTACAACTACCTCTGGGGTAACTAAACCAGATTATTATAGAATCTTTAGAATGCTGACGCACATCCGACTGACTTTGAATGGGAGACTCCAAAGCTTGGAGGTCAAACATTTGTCAAAAAGATAATGGCCGCTGTCAATGGCAACGGCTTTTGTGTTTTCTTTCATATCACTCCGCAAGTACTCTGCTTCGCAACGGGGTCCTGCATCACTCTGTCGGGGCTTGTTCTAGGAGAATGACCACCTTGCAGGACATTATCCCACTATCACTTTAGCACTAGACCATCTTTGCAGCTTCCCCCCTTCCAGGGCAGTGACTGGATGCTGTAGGAGAGCAGGGAAATGACCGCATGTCTGTCTGCATCGTGTCTGCCAAGCATTACCCCTGCACTGCCCATAACAGTCTGTGTGTGTGTGTGTGTGTGTGTGTGTGTGTGTGTGTGTGTGTGTGTGTGTGTGTGTGTGTGTGTGTGTGTGTGTGCCTTTATGAGGGATGTGGTAAGGAATACAGAAAGGAATACAACAACAATAATAGTATTTCTGTAGCATCTTTTTTTTATATGGCAGACACAAATCAACAGTGAATACTGCACAGAATTACAGCCAACAAAATCACACCCAAATTTAGTGTTTCCCTGACAAAATGATACAAAACAGCAATTACTGTGTATACACTAACAGCAGCTACGTATCTCACAGAACTTGTGGTCCTTGTTATGGTAGCCTTGGACATAACCACAGACTCTATGTTAGAGGTTGTTGGGGTAAACTGTTGGACTATATAAGAACATTTTTAAGCAGATAGCAACATACTGCTGATACTTTCTGTGTCAGCAATCATAGACTGTCTGCATACATGTAGACGGTGGTGCCTTCTGTATCCCTAAAACACTTACATTTACATTTCTATGTGGTTGTAGTCCAGCACAGTCTTTGTTTTGGTGTGTGAGACATTACATGCTCTTTATAAATATGCATGTGCTGTATTGGTGTGTGTGTGTGTGTGTGTGTGTGTGTGTGTGTGTGTGTGTGTGTGTGTGTGAATGTGTGTGGGGGTGGTGGTGTATATAAGTGAGTTTAATTGACATGGCACTGACTCTGAGACACAGTGGCATGCATTTTTCTGCCTGGTCGAAATAGGAATATTTACGCACTGCATGCAACAAAAACCTGAGCTAGACCTGTCAACAGGTAGCGTCCTGCTCATGCAACAAGAGGAGGGAGTTAGCAACACTCACAGACTAGCCTTAAATAAACTTATGGGTGGTTTTAAGATTAAGCCACTCTATCAGCGAATCGCGTGGTGTGCAGGACATAAAATATTATTTATTTAAAAGTATTTGTTATAATAGAAACTATTTAGGCGAATGTAGGACGCCGTTAACTAATGAAAAAAATCTCTGCCACCATAATGCGACAAAATAAAACGCATGATCAAACCTCAGCCATCTGGGATTACAATAAGAAAGACATTCTTACCTCCCATTTGCAAAGGCATCTTTCCGATGCTAATCAAAGTAAGCTGATGGCAGTCTGTAATTGCAACTGTGGTCAAAGCATCCCATCTATTCCATCTGCATTTCGAGTCTCCGGCGCGCTTCAGTCGCTGCTCGCTCTGTGTGTTGACTCACGACCATCCATACTTCCAGCCAATGGGAGAGGGAGTTCTGCAGTGTAGGACTTCATAGTCACGTCACAGCGCTCGGTGTGACAGTCGTGATGAATTATAGCGCGCCTGGAAGAAGCAGGGAAGTCCTTGACCTAACATTAGCAGTTAAATGTAAGCGATAAATCAGATCACTAACCGGTGGTCCGTTACATTTAACTGTACATTTCAATGAAATACTGGCGTGCTGGGGAAATAAAATAAAATAAAATAAAATAAAATAAAATAAAATACAAGGGTTCTTTCTGTGTCCCATTGTGTTCTAAATATTCTACTCATACTTGCCACAGCTACCTCTTTATTATGTAGATTGTTGTGTTTTACAAACAAGAGCTCAGACTGTATTAAAAAACGTCAGTCATGTGTGCCTGTTTTGCAGGCCATCAGTGCGTCTGTCTTGCCTTCTTCCTGTCTTTACTTCGTTACACACAAAGCAGGATGCCCACTCACACACGCACACGCATCCAGGCTCTTTCTCTTCATGAATTCTCTTTTTTTCTCCGTGAAACACTCACATAATGAGAAAGCGGGCCAAGAAGCTGGGAAAAACGCAGGGCTCATTTAGCCAGCTTTATCACACAACAGGCAATCTGCCCACACACCACACATTACATTCAGACATCCCCATTAGCTCGCTCTACCAAGCACCTGCCCGTGAAAGATGGCAAAAGAATGTAAAATACAGCTGCAAGTGGCGATGAGGGGCCCAAGCGGTACTAAAGGATATAGTTACCATGGCACCAAAAGCAATGGCAGATAATTGTTTTCACTGTTCATGAAATAAACATTTGGTAAGAAATGGTTAGTAGATTTAAATGCCTCAGTGATTAAAAAACAGTCTCTCCCATTGAGGCTACATCTTTTATCTAGCTCAGTGAGTCTGAAACTGTCACTGTCAGTTCACCCACTGTGACCGATCATTAAATAAGTTACCACCTTCTTGCTAAAACAAACTCTGTGATTTTTAAAAATTACTCCCTCCAAAGTATACAGTAGGCACTGTTGTACACGGTGGCATCAAGAAAGGTGGGAAGACATGGGGGGTGTGGAGGGTGAGTTATGATCTATGTACTATGTCAAGTGAATGGCAATTCACACTCACCGCATGTTTGTTGTTAGTTGACTGACAAACAGCAGAGATATGAGCTCACTTCCTGGTCAATGGCCTTGGTATCAGAGTTGACTACTGCTTGTTACAAACACTCAGGTCTCAACTTGAAGTGTAAGCGTACCAAGACTTTGCTTAAAAGATTGCCTTTCAAGACTTACTTTGTGGTCATCTCTTATGTTGCAGTGAGTTCATAGGAGTTAATTACCGAATGCAACTCAAAGGACGATAGTCAGTGTAGTTCAGTCCAAGGAGCGGAAGTTTTGAAATCAAAGGTTTAAGTGATTTGTACGAACATGGAAGCATCTGGAAGATCGTCATAGAATCAGGGTGCAGTTCTCAGTAGATATACAGTACATGTACCAAAATGTAAAACTGTTTAGCATATGGTTCTAGTGATTGGCACCCTGGCAGGAGAACATAGAAGATAGAAGATAAGAAACAGTACTTACGCAATGGATGCCTGAGCCCCCAGTGATCCCAAACACACACACACACACACACACACACACACACACACACACGCACATGCTTTTCATCAGTGTACTGTAAGATTTATAGGCTCTCTATTAATCAGTTGTTGTGCTGATGATTTGTATGATATAAGACTAATGCAACATGAAGAATTGATCTCACACAAACTGATAAAACAAAAACAAATAACGCATTCCAAACAGTTAATGCAAGAGTTTTTACCTTTTAAGACAATGCTGTTTTTATCCAGCTGTTTGTGGCCTTTTTTGTTCATCTCTATTTGAAATTCAGTGTCTTCGTACGAGTAGAAAAAGAGGACCTTCTATTCTGAGGAGCATCTTGCTTCAGGCCCTGACCACATCTTTCCACTTCGAGGACACGCTTGCCTGATCTTGTTGAGTTTATAGAAGAATATTCAACTGTTTATATGTGTGTGTGTGTGTGTGTGTGTGTGTGTGTGTGTGTGCATGTGTGTGTGTGTGTGTGAGAGAGAGAGAGAGAGAGAGAGCTTATATGTGCACGGATGCATATGTCTGCGTGTGCGTATATGTTTGTGTGTGTGTGTGTGTGTGTGTGAGCTTATACCAGTCTGGGTACGGTCTGGGTTGCATATCTATATATTCATGTGTGCATTCATGTGTTAATCCCTTCTCATCACTCAAAAACAAATGTAAGCAATTTAAACATCATTCTTATGAACATATTCTAATAGTCACCAATATCACCACAGTTTCTCACACAGTTTTGGTAACACTACAACAAGATGATTTAAAGAATACTACCAAGCATCATGTTCATGCATCAGTTCACATGGGTCTCTATCACTAAATGAGAAGTGAATGACAGAGAGAAAAAACAAGAACAGACAGACTCAAAGACTCAAAGAAAGGAAGGAAGAAAGAAGAAGCACCAAAGACAGAGGAAGTGTAGCTGAGAGATGGGATAGGAAGTATATGGATTTCAAAAAAAGAGAGAATGAATCAGTTGCTTAACAGCCCCAGCAGGAGTACTAGAAATGTTGAATCCATTTACAGTACCTGGTAGAAATGTTGGTTGAGCGAATAGAAATGTTGGGCTCTTTGTGCAGCATGTAATGGAAACAGAAAAGTTGTGTTCAACATGGAGAAACTAGTAGAAAACTACTAGAAAAGTCCCTAAGCAGCAATGGCAGCAGTTTATTAAATCAACGGCCTATAACACATTTGTTATGCATTTGTTAACTAGTTAATCATTCTTATCGGTACACTATTAATGAACATATTTATATCTTTTTGATTTTCTTTTGGCTGCCTGCCTGCATGTCTGTTGGTCTGTCTGCCTATTATCCTCTCTTTGCATTAACATTTTAGTTATGGTAATAAATAATTTACTGATAAAAAAATGTGTAAGAGCAATAGTTAACACATGATGACCATAGTGTTAACACATAAAAAAATAAATGCTACATAGGGAGCCATTATTATAAAGTGCTACTACAGTAACTAGTAGAAAGGTGGGGTTTCATAAGCAGTAAGTATACTTAAGAAGGGTGGTTCGATAAGCAGTGGCCTCTCCTCTCCTCCCCTCCCCCTCAATCCTATGAACAGAAAAGATTTAATGGCATCACGCCCAACCATCCTGTCCTCTTTAAGAAAGGGTGCATCTCCTCTCTTTCTCTCTCTCTCTCTCTCTCTCAGTTTCTTTCTGCCTGTCTCTGCCCCCCCCCCCTCTCAGTTTCTCTGACTCTCTCTGCCCCTTTCTGTCTCTCTCTCTCTCTCTCCATTTCCTTCTTTCTCTCTTACACACACACTCACACACACTATAACACACTTGAACCGATAAAAAAAAAACAAATGCTCTAAGAGTTTGAATTTTTAAAAGGTTTCCTTACTGGCTTATATCACCATAACTGCTCCTAATTGACATCTTGATGTTCCCCAGGTCAGGTTGAAAGGTTCAGTGTGTGTGATGGTAATTCAGAATGCTGTGAGGGTGGGGTGGGGAGGTTCTCCTCACTTTCAGCTGTATAAACTGTATGGTATGAGGGAAAAAAGAATCTCTAGCCTTTGTGAATATCCCAGGATTTGTACACGGATGATAAAAACAACAACAACAACAAAAATGTAGGTTTCATAACCTTTAACCAAGCAGGACAGGGTGTTGTTTAACCAGTCAGGACCATGCCTTACCTGAAGAATATGTTTTCAAAGACAGGGTGGTGGACTGACACAGACCAATGATGACCAATGACAGGCAATCAGGATGTAATTTATCCGGATGCTGAGTTTCAGAGTCAGCCATTTTTGACTATGCCTTGAACGGAAATTTCAAAAATTAATCAATTAAGTAACGAATTTTAGTGGTTAATGATACAATGCTCATCGTAATCTTGGACGCCTCTGTGCAAAACCAGACACACAGTGAGTTCAGTGCCAGCTGGGGATAAACTGCTGATGAGCCACAGACTCACTTTCCCCCTGGCATCCTCCACTGGTCCTGGGTCAGCACATTATCAAGAAACACTTGTGATAATTAAAAGGATAGCTTTGATCATACTCGCTTTAAGTAGGGTGTTTTCCCCTCTGTGTAAAATGTAATTTATCTGGACTTTACTTTGAATCAATAGAGTATCTATCTATCTATCTATCTATCTATCTATCTATCTATCTATCTATCTATCTGTCTATCTATCTATCTATCTAAAATTAGGACTGACATTTGCTGGCTAAAAAGGCCAGAGAGTACAGGTATGTTTAGCCTAGATTAAGAAGCAGTGCATGCACAGACACACACACAGACAGACAGACAGACAGACAGACAGACAGACAGACACACACACACACACACACACGCACGCACGCACGCACGCACGCACACGCACACACTGCGTACACCTGGTGGTCCCTTTACTCAACTGAAATGTAAGGAAGTGGGACAAGTGGGATGCAGGAAAACCACAATATACCAACAGGACTGCTGCCATCTGCTGGACTCCATGGGATTTCAGAGATGAGCACTGTAATACATATCACAATGTGATGTACGGGTGCCTCTTTTTAAAAAGAGAGAATTTCTGTCTTGGCTTTTTAGAGCACCTGTAGCACATTTAAACAGGAAACTTCAGACAAGGCGTTTAAAGCAACCCAACAAAGCAACACCACCCAAGGGGTCACATGGTATAAGGGGGGTGGGGTTCATATCTGATCCTTAGCATGTTACATATGGCGTCAAAATAGTCTCATAAAGCACTCGCACGATAAAATATGCTTCGAGCGTATTGTATTATTTCACACGCGTAGATATTAACTGCGAGCGAGCAAATTATCTCTGCGCGCGAGGAGAAATCTGTGACCAGCGCGCAAAACAACCACTGGGGGGCAGTCGCTCGCGCGAAATTGATTTCTGCTCGCTCAAAGCAGTTATCTGCTCTCGCGAATTTGAGACTTCTGCTCTCGCGCGCAAAGAGTACATAAGTACTACTTGGGCAGAGGAAGGGAATCGGACTCGGACTCGGAGACAGGAACGAGGAAGACCGGAACATTTGCAATGAATGAAAATAGCTTCTTTAGCAGAGTTTCTTGAAAATATGTTTTTAAGAAATAGCTTGAGCTAGCAAGTAAGCAGAAGTTATCTCTAACTTGGTGTTTATTAGCAACCTACCAGTCTATAGCAAAAACACCTATCTACTACAGTCAACGCACGGTATTAATTAAACGTAGGCCTACTAGATTATATTCACTGCTAAATTACATGTCAGACAAGCTAAATCGGATATTCCCTAGCGTTACCAAACGAACGTTAACGTTAGCTGTTTAGAATCCACACAGACTAATGCTGATTACTAATTAACTACACAACACAACATATTTCTTAAAAACATATTTCCAAGAAACTCTGCTAAAGAAGCTATTTTCATTCATTGCAAATGTTCCGGTCTTCCTCGTTCCTGTCTTCCCTGTTCCTGTCTCCGAGTCCGATTCCCTTCCTCTGCCCAAGTAGTAGGCTACTTATGTACTCTTTGCGCGCGAGAGCAGAAGTCTCAAATTCGCGAGAGCAGATAACTGCTTCGAGCGAGCAGAAATCAATTTCGCGCGAGCGACTGCCCCCCAGTGGTTGTTTTGCGCGCTGGTCACAGATTTCTCCTCGCGCGCAGAGATAATTTGAGATTTCTCCTCGCGCGCAGAGATAATTTGCTCGCTCGCAGTTAATATCTACGCGTGTGAAATAATACAATACGCTCGAAGCATATTTTATCGTGCGAGTGCTTTATGAGCAGGGCCGCCCCTTCACATACGCAGAGTACGCAGCGTGCGTAGGGCCTCAGACCAAGTATGTCTCGCTGCAGTCCGTAGGACACCGATGCGGGATATCTTATCCCTCACCAAGACGCCATATTGATTACGTCACTCTTGAGGTCGGCCATTTGTATGACGTCAAGTGTATTTCTCTATGCATAGATTTAAACGCTAGAAAGAAATTCCCCGTTAAATAAAGAACAAAGCTTGCGGTCCTGTGGGTTATGTTCAGTTTGATAATTTTTAGATTTGAAAATTAAACTTCTTAACACTGACAAAAGTAATTACCAGCCATAGAACGGTGGGAAAAGGGGAACAATTTCACTAAGTCTTGGGTTCATATCCAGAATGTAATATATGTGACCGCCCGTAGCAAAACCAGTCACAAGTCGTCCCACAGGCATTTTGAGTTATTCACAGATTCTGAAAGTGTAATTTCTGTTGAAGGGATAAAAACTAAATATTACCCCAAACACTAAAATGTTGCAATTATCATGTATTGTGAAACATAATTGTTTCATATGGCAGTAGACTATTGGGGTGTATAATTTAATAACTTCTAAAGTATGATTTAATAATTATAATGCAACCTTTTAAATTAACCTTGCAAACAGCAGCTTAACACTGAATGCAACTGTACACATATTAGCCTATGTTAAATAGGTTTGCACCAGAAGTCCAAACAAGTTTTCCCACACAAAAACATTTATTGGCACACAATCAACCCAAAAAACAACAATCATGAAAAACACACATACATATATAAGTATACAATCTATGAATTTACAAATCAAGATGAACATAAGTAACACTAATAAATAAATAAAGACATAAATAAAGACATCCTAAACGGAATGGGTAGGGGTGTGGAACATAGCCGACACTTGTATGTTCTCAGCCAAACAATGTTTGAGAAAAGTCTGGTAGTCGTCTTGGTGTTCATATGAGAACAGGAGGCAGTCTTGCAACTCAATGTCGTCATCTGTCGCAATCTTTTGCAGTGCCTGCTCTGCATCCTCTTCTGTCATGTCCAATATGGGGGGCATGTCCACATGCCCACGGAAGAGAGACCGGTGTTCTTGAAACCAAGATACGGCAGTGGAAATATTCTTCATGATCGTCTGGGATAGAGACAAGGCATTTAGTACAATACATTGCAGCTATTAACATATTCTCATCCTAACAACTTACTGTTAAAACCACTGAGGTCAAAGTGATGCATAGGACTGTGTTTGTTTTTGAAAGGGCCGCCCTCAGGCCATCCAAAGTTTACAGACACTTGACGCTGCACATGTCCATACCCATCACGTTACACTACACACACTTGTACCAGACTTACAGCACTTCACACACCCTACAGTATCACCCACTCACATGTTCTGAACCTCAACATACCGCTTTACACACAATCTATTTCTCATCACCGCATTCACCACCCATTGACCTGACATACACCACACACAGCTTTTACATACATTATTGTAACTAAAATTATATTACATTCCAAATTAACATACATCACATTTTACCTCTCCACCCCAAACCCCCATAAACACCTGTTCAATGGAATCCACTGGTTCTCCAGTGTCCAACACATCAGGTGGCTCATCAGCACTGTCACAACAAACCAGTATATGCAGTGTTAGAAACAGGTTGCTCGTCATGGAGTCATTACATTCAAGGAAGTAAGTATTAATTGCATACGTTGTAGCAGGTATCACGTTTTCAAGAAGGAGATGACACCACCACCTTCGTATCCAGGGGATGTGATCCTAACAGAAAGGCAAACAACAGGTTCAGGATTCAGTTTAAACTAAAGTGTGCTTTGTCAGTATGACAAAGGTTGTGTGCAAATATCAGTGTATGACAGTAGCTTATTTAATCACCTACAAATATAAGATTGAGTGATGCAATTAGTGTTTGTTCTTTACATATGTGTGTGTGTGTACAAGTACAAGTCCCCACAAAAGTCCCCACAAAAACACTTAACCACAGACTTTTTGTGCACCTCATGTCCACTTTTTGTAAACCCACCCAACCCTCTCACCTGACCACTACACATTCACTCTTCATCTTATCCATACCATTCTACCCCAACTTTACACACCGATTGTCTCTTACCCCACAAAGCCCCCTAATACAATTACTACCACAGACCATGACAGTGTTGAGTAGTACTGTACCGTGTTTTTGACGAGTTTCCAGTGGCCAGGAGGCGACGGAGCACTGGTGGCTGCAATGCTGGAGGACACATGGAGGGTGGAGGCAGGAGGTGACAGAGCACTGGTGGCTGCAACGCTGAAGGACACACGATGGAGGGTGGAGGCAGGAGGCGATGGAGCACTGGTGGCTGCAATGCTGGAGGACACATGGAGGGTGGAGGTAGGAGGTGACGGAGCACTGGTGCCTGCAACGCTGGAGGCCACACGATGTAGGGTGGAGGCAGGAGAAGAGAGAGACAGCTCGTTGGACAAGCATTTCTTTAAATGTGGTGTAACCTGGTCGTTCCAGATTATTGTTTTTCTGCAGAACAGACAGTGAAAATGTGCTGTTTTCCTGCACTCAAAGTTGCACTTGCAGATGTTGTAGTCTGTGAAAGAGAAACAAAACCACTCATCAACAACTCATCATAACTTTTGTTTATAGTGTAAAACCACCCATGTCAATGTCTATAACCCTACCTCCATGGTGCACAGCATGCTTAATGTGATTATCAATATGGGCCGAGAATGTAAATTCTTTGTTGCTGGACAATTTGCAACAAGGGTATTTGTAGATGTGTATAAGCAAGATTATTAACTCATTCATTACCATTGACGTCTGCAGACGTCATTTCAAAAAGTAACGGCGCTTACCATTGACGTCTTCCGACGTCAAACACGTTTTTTTACAGTTACGCATCGTGGGGCACCTCATCTATGTTGTGTAGAAATTTCAGGCTTCTACGGCTTTCGGAACTGATCCTATAAGAGTCAGAAGTCTCATGTGGTCACTCATGTGGTCACTCTCTGGTGGCCACCAGATGGTAGAGCTGACCCTCTGGGACTGCTATCAATGTTACGATATTTTGTAATATGCACGCTACCGAATCCGATCACTGTGATGAAACACTGTATGAGTAAGATCAAAGATGCACTGGCTATAGCCTACACTTCATTTGCAACCGTGCTAAACAAATAAACAAAAGATAAAGGAATAAAATATAGATGAAATAAAAACAGTCTTCAGATTAGTCTGGTCTGGAGAGCTCTGACACCTCATGCTCACATTGCGGAAAGGGATCCGATCATAGATGGCAGCACTGCGTTTGTCTGTATTTTGATGTTTTTTCACGTCGAGGAAGATGCTTGTGTATATAAACCCAAGACAATCAGATGTAGCTAGCATACGACAATGGTGAAGCGCACTCGTGGTGGACGGGAGAACATACTCTTGCATATGTTTGTGTTTTACTTATTTTGCCTGTGTATGTAGTATTTACATAGTTATTACCGCTACTTGCTGTAGGAATGGAGACACACACACACACACACACACACAAAGAAACACTTGAATGAATGCTAGGTTTTTTTGCATTTTGCTTTTACTAGCTACTACTGTTTTTGACTATGAAATATAGCCCCCTGGTGGCTGAATTTTGTCATGTTATATTTACATGGTTACAGTACAGTATTGTTTGTATAGGTGGACAGTTATGACAGACATGAATCATATTTTTGTGACAGGATTTATGTATATAGGCAAATAAACTTTTTATTTTGCCAAGTAAAATGTCGAAGAAATGTATTCGTCATGTACAATTCAAATTATTATTTTTACTGTCTAAAACCATTTTCAGTGTTTTTATTCGTATTTATGTTGTATTACATTTGGATGAAATGTTTTAGATGCCAGTAATGCAAAAATATGGCCATCAAAAAACATTTTCTGCTTAAAATGTTGGTTTTCACAAAAAGCCATTTTTCTCAGTTTTTTGGTCTGAAAGCAGCATTTTGGGGAAACCCACCTCTGTTCTATGCATGATTGCAAAGGAATGGAAAGAGCTATCAACACACCGTTTTTTTAGATGAAAGATGAGACTTTAAGCTTTATTTTGATGTCTTTGGTGTTGACATAGACAAATAACTCAATTTTCTGTTGGGCTTCAAAAAACACCCAAAATGGTGAAAAATGGCTGGCACCACGGGTGGAACAATTTTGAAAATGGCTGGCAGTCAATGAGTTAAGAGCTTAACTGTCATTAGAGCAAAACATGACTTCGGTTGGATAAACGTAGTACCAGTTTCCAGTGTTGGATATCTTGGATATCTCGCTAGCGGTGTTTATAACTTCTATTTCGCTTGCAAAAACAAATTGCTAGTTGCTTTTGGGTCTTACTGAAAGAATATCTGACTGTGTTGGCAAAGAGTACATTGACTGTACATGTACGTTCGAAGAATTAGAATTTGGGCAATACATCTATTTTGCACAATAAACAGTGCTCTTTGCCAACACAGTCAGATATTCTTTCAGTAAGACCCAAAAGCAAATAGCAATTTGTTTTCGCAAGCGAAATAAAAGTTATAAACACCGCTAGCGAGATATCCAAGATATCCAACACTGGAAACTGGTACTACGTTTATCCAACCGAAGTCATGTTTTGCTCTAATGACAGTTAAGCTCTTAATAATCTTGCTTATACACACACAAAATCATGTGTAGTTAATTCGCGCAGAGAGATAAGTGTTGCATACATTCAATTTCACAAGACATATCTTTATCTAAAGGTAGGCTCGAGCTAGTGCTAGCTAACACGATAGGTTATCCAACATGTTGGATAGTTGGATAAATTATCGAACATGCAAACTACTGAACCCCACAAACTACATCAACAAATCAAATATCATATATACTTTTTTCTGTGCCGCAGGGTCAACGATGTAATATCGTTGTGAGCATAAAATAAATCAAATGTACTTTTCACTTACCGTCATGGCGTCGTCTCCTTTCCACAGGCAGTAGATTCTGCTTTAGACGTGACGTAATCAATATGGCGTCTTGGTGAGGGATAAGATATCCCGCATCGGTGTCCTACGGACTGCAGCCAGAGGCTTCTCCCTCAGACAGTCATCGATCGGGGTTTGGCAAAGTGGCACCATAGACACGTCCAAGAGGGAGAAGTAAAGCGTGCGCGGAGCGGAGTTTCACGCTCTCGTTTGTGCCCCCCCGCTCTCGTTTGCGCGCCCCCCCCCGAAATGGTACAGCCCAGTTTGCGTCTTTCTGTCAGTGTTCGCTGCAGCTGGCTACTGCTAGCGCCCAAATTTGCTACATCGGACCCCAAGTTCAAGTAGCCAAAAATCCAAGAATGAAACGGCAGTTTGAGTCTGGAGCTGGAAAAAGGAAGAAAAAGAAACAAAAGGATGATTCCCGTTCATCCCTCGCTGGTAACTGCTTGTTAAAGATTTGAATTGTTCAGCATTAATGCTAGTTTAATAACCAATGCTTACTTCAGGCTAGGTTGCGTTGGCTTTGCTGAATTGAGGTAAACACTAACTTATAGAAACTAATTAGATTTTACAGTGCACGTGGCACATTTGCAAATAGCTGAAAGCTGACAGTATAGTTTGTAGATTTTGACTGTCTTATAAGTCACCAAAAGTCCTTGTTATCCGTCAGTGTACACTACTTTAGTAGCTGATGCCTCCTATTAGGCAATGCATTTCCAGGCTAGGTTGCGTGTTGGCTTTGCTGATTTGATGTTGTTGTAAACTCTAAATTATAACAACGAATATTGTACAATGCATGTGGCATGCTTGGAAATAGTTGACAGCGTAGTTTGTAGTTTTTAAGTGCTTAATTAGTCAACAAAGTCCTTGTTGTGCCTCAGTTCACTACTTCAGTCCAAATATATTCTGCCTGATGATCAGACAGCCAAGGCATTACATGAACTTTTCCCTCACCAGACAGCCAAAATGGCAAGCAGATCTTTACTAGCCAAACACACACACTAAAATGGGTCAAAATGGCAAGTAAACCTGCAAACCAGCAAAACTGTGCTTAATGTGTAGTTTTACAGCATGCTTCTATGTTTCCCTAATTTTATATAGCCTAACATACTTTTATAAATTGCATTTCATATCGTTTTCCCATCATTGTTGCTCTTAAGAATGTTCTAACACGTATTTATTATTTAGCCTATACATTATTAATGGTGCTGCTCTTATTTACTTTTACTGTTATTAGCCTTATTTATTATAATATTGTAAATGTTCAGTTTTAAAATGTGAATTTTAATAAATAACGGTTTCAGTACAATGTTGTGTGTGTGTGTGTGTGTGTGGCATGTGCGCGTGTGTATGGTGAGGTGGTGGGGGGGCCTCCCTGAACAGTTATGCTTAGGGCCTCCAAAACCTTAGGGGCGGCCCTGTTTATGAGACTATTTTGACGCCATAGTTACATTCTAACTGTATGTGTTGGGTGTACAATGAGGACTTCGTGGTGTGGCTTTTGACATGTGTTGTGTTTGTTTAGCTTATTATTCGGTTTCACTTGACTTGTTTAATTCTATAAAGCTAAACGTTGCAAGAAGTACAGTAGAGCTATTTTAAGAGTATTTTTATTCATCAGGTAAAAACTAATGATCACACAGATGAGTGTTCATGTTTTTCATAGTGACCGGAAGAGGACACACCATTGACTTTTGCACCGATTACTTAACGCTTCTATTGGACATTCATGATGAATAAAAATCAGGATATGAGTAATACATTCGTGTACGTGCCACCGTGTTGTTACACAACACTATGAACCAAAGAACAATAATGTTCAGTCCTCTCTCGCTGTAGTTTTGCGAAACAAATTTGATGGCACAATAGTTAAGGAACAGGTGTTTCTTTTCTGTGACCTGCAAAAATATTCATTTTGTTGCTGTATTCTTTGTTGTATTGCTTCCGGTCATTACAAAGTTGATACGTCTGGGCATTAGCAAGTTGACAGTTGACAGCATGTTCCGCCCCCAGACTGTTGGGGTGTCGTGCAAGTATTTAGATAACTTGGCGACTATTGAATTTCAGTTTTTACCATGGCGCAAGTTATACTTGAATTTGTCACGCTCCTCGTATGTACTTCTTTAACGTTGGCAGGTGGATCGCGTACAGCTAGACTAAAACTGACAAGGAGGGGTAAGTGGGTCTCGTGTTTGTTTTGACAAAATTTAGAATTTAAGTTGTTTTGTTCTTGTTTTTGTATTTGTTTGTTTTTGCACAAAATAGACGATTATTTGAACAGGACTGCGCAACACGTTTTTTATGCAAAACTTTAACACACTGTCGAGTTTGCCTATACATACATAGCCTATAAATAGTTAGTTGTTGGCCTTATTTGTGAGAATAAGTGCTGTTGTCTGTGTTAACCACGGTATTAGATGTTGGCTTTCCACGAAGGGAGCTGCTACTTGATGCGTCCAACAAAACACAGCTGCTCATGGAAGCCGATGGATTGATTTATGTTGGATCTGGACAACTGTTACATCGCCTGAGTTTCCAAACGGAATATTCCCAGGGTCAGGTAAAGGACGGTCGTTGTCGTGCCAGTACATGTAGCTAATCGCAATATATTGCAGTGCACTGCATGTATGTGCAATATATATGATATGCCTATTAAGATATGCCTGAGGCAAAATGAAGCTGGTTAAACAGCTTAAAGGTCGAAGTCGTTAAGAAGTGTGCCAAACTTGCAACACATTATGTGTGTTGTATGCATTAACAGTTACAACAAGACAGATCAATGTCAATTTTAAAGGTGCTTTGTAATGACTTGTTTTTGTGTGTTCCTCTCCAATTTTGTGCTGTACAGATGCCTGAAACCCTGTGCACAGATTCAGTAAGTTCCTTGGGTAATGGGTGGACAAATTTAGTTTCCTTGTATTTTCCTTTCAGATAAATGATCTATTTTAATTTAATTATTTCAATCTGACAATCTCTCTCACTGTCTGTCTGTCTGTCTGTCTCAATTTAAGTAACTTCAGCCATCCATTCACACACTCACAAACTAACATGCTGTCTTAATTAGCCAATGGAAAAAATAGAATATAGATAAATAGAACATTAGTCTGTTGTGAATTGGTGAGGATTCCTTCACATGGATCTCTGTCTTGCTATGATTTAGGGATGTGGCATAACCGTGATGCAGCCGGGCGCAGATGGGTACCCTCTGTTTGTGTGCACTGCCAATGGAGACCAAAGCATATGCTGCAACATGGTAGGGTGCTCACTCACACTACAGCCTCACGTTAATATGACCTGGGTACACCTGTTGAGTACACCTGCAGCATCAGCTGACGTGTGTGTGTGTGTGTGTGTGTGCGTGTGTGTGTGTGTGTGTGTGTGTGTGTGTGTGTGTGTGCGTGTGCGTGTGCGTGTGCGTGTGCGCGTGTGTGTGTGTGTGTGTGTTTTACAGGCAGCCAATGGCTCCTCATCGGACTGCAGAAGTGATTTTACCAAAGGAGGGGAGCCCGCACTGCTTACTGGTAAGAGTTTTCTTTTTACAAGGACTGTGGGTGCTGTGGTCACAAGACTTCCTTGTGACTGTGGCATGCGCAGGCGTGCGTGCGTGCGTGTGTGTGTGTGTGTGTGTGTGTGTGTGTGTGTGTGTGTGTGTTAACAAAGTCTACATGCCACCAATTACAGGGCAGATTTAGTGAATATGCAACCTTTTGTTGATATTATAGTTAAATCAGTGTGTAAAGGTAAAATTAAATTAAATCAGTGTGTTAAGGTACATATTCATTGAAAATAGTATAAACTAGTAAGTAATGCAGCCAAAATCTTAAAACAATGGCGTGCGTGCGTGTGTGTGTGTGTGTGTGTGTGTGTGTGTGTGTGTGTGTGTGTGTGTGTGAGAGAGAGAGAGTTTTTTTGGGGAGGGCACATGTCCACATGTAAACATTAGTTACATTATTTGTGTGTTTTTGTCACATCCCTCAAAAGTACGTATTCTGTGTACTTTATTCAGAGGCAATGGTATTGTGAATCTGTTTACTATCACATAATTGTAGCTGTTGAATTCAAATCAAATAGTGACTGTATTCACCCATTTGCCCCTGGTCAAAAGTGTACTTGTCTTTGAATGTTTTAATAAGCTTTACAAGTTAACACACAGGTTTAAATAGCAATTTAAGAACAGGTTGATTGGATTGGTTGATTGTACAATAGGTAAAGCAGTTTCTGTTTAGAAGTGTCCATCTACTCTCTAGACTCTAGACTAGACATTGAGGAGCCTCATACCTTGGTTGCCATTTTCAGACAGTCCTAATAATAGTAATAACCAGAACAACACTCGGACAGTGCAGACCTCTGCCAAGAATTTAACAATGGTTTAGCAGGAAGTAGATATTCTTTGGCGTAGGTCCAGTCATCAGCCCGGGTCTTGTATCGAAGGGTCCGGCAGATCCTGCCAAAGCCATATAGCAGGGACACTACCCAGGCGGATAGGTAGACTAGGAACCAAACTGGTGGTGGTGGGGATGAAGGAGGAGACTTTGGTTACGTCGGTACCTGAAGCAGCGGAAAAGGTGAATTAGACAAGTCATTACAAAGCGGGTGGTGGCCACTGATTGGCCGAAGGCAATATGCGGTTCCGTGATATTTCTGGCAGAACTTGCGCAGGATTACATTTATAATAGTCATCATCATCAGCGGAAAGAACAGTCATTTCACCATGTGGGTGGGTACCATACTGTATAACTGGGTAATGAGTCAAGCCTCTCCCAAGCCTCTGCCCCAGGTGACGGATTTTGGATACGTGTCGCAAAGTAAGCATCTTATGCAAGACACATCGGAACGTGTCAATCACACACCATCCCTGCTCAATTCAGATTTATCTGAATGGTAAAAGACTAGCACAAGAGGAAAAATGCCCAAAGAGTCTCAGTGTGTGTGTGTGTGTGTGTGTGTGTGTGTGTGTGTGTGTGTGTGTGTGTGTGTGTGTGTGTGTGTAGCCTTGCTGTGTGGCGCCGGCGATGTGTTTTGTATCCATGATTGTCAAAGCAGTATTAAACCTCTGACTGGTGTTGTACCCTCTCTGTAGGAGATGCCCTCTACATCACACACTCCAGCACTGGTTACAGAAATGGGGTGTACAGAAGCCACAGGGGCACACTACTCATGCCCTCAGGCCAAGCCGGTGAGATGGCCAAATACACACACACACACACACACACATACACACACACACACACACACACACACACACACACACACACACACACACACACAAATCACAGCTCATTCTCACGTTTGTGTGTAAAAAACAAGTGTTCATAAATCAAATTATTCTATCAGCAGTATCAGACAGCGACAGTATGTGAGCTATGCATTTCTGTCGTACAGATCAAAGGTATGTGAAGATTGTAGAGAAGCGAAATAGAGACACTCCACTGCAAGACAAGTTGTATGCCTTCTACACAGAGAAGAGTCGGGACCAGGACTCAGAGTCTGACATTCTCATCCCACGTGTTTCTCAGATCTGCATGGTAAGAAAGGAACTTGTGTTATTTTACTCAGAAAGGCATTGGTGTGTACTGTGGTACTGTATGAAAGCCCTCTTTGTCATGAAAGAAAGAATATGTAGTGTAAGAAATATGGCTCGGCAAGGCTATGGAAATGTTGTGCAAGATGGTGTGATTTATAAACCATGAGATTTGTCTTATGTCTTATAACTGTGCAACAGCAACAAAATCTGTCTGATTGATTTCTTGTTACATTAGAATGTCCTTAGTGCTGGTGATGTGATAACATTCTGTGCAGTGCAATGCAGTCCAACAGTTTAAACAGAACCTTTGTTGGCCCCTGTTTTTTTTTATTATTTTCATTCTTGTAGTGAGAGTGGGTGAGAGGTGAGAGGTGAGAGTGAACTAGTAGAAAGAGAAGGTATTGTTACGACACGAAGGGGATGTAACATAACAAAAAGGCAGGTTTAAACGGATTCAGTGTGGGTGGACAGCCTCTGATGCAATGAGATGAAGCAGAAGTTCAGTTCATACAGAAAAAAAGAATGAATTCATGTTAACAGCTCTCCATTTTAACTGACAACTTGTTCATGTTCAGTTCATCTAATTGTCACAAAAAATGAGAAGAAAAACAGCAAGGGAGTATTGCTCAAGCTAGCTTGAGAATATCCTGAAAAACCAGCTGCTCAGCAATACCATTTCCAACTGGTTTGAATATTTTTTGCATATGTGTTTTATGTATCACAACTAAGGCCATAACTCTGAACTCTAGTTTAAGTTCTTTAGAAATGAGTTAAGTTCTGTTCACAGGAAAAATGAACTCGTTCAATGAACTAGTTCTTTTAGTAGTATTGTGTTGCGTTTTTTTTACATGACACTTACATGACACTTTTAAACAGCGTGACTTACAGTGCACAAACTACAGTCCTCCAGGAGCAATTTGGGTACTTGGGGGCCTGGGTTATAAGTGTCTTGCAATAATGTTGGCACATTACACATTCACATGACACTGGGATGGCACATTATGTTATTTTGACCAATAAGATGTGCAGTTTCCTAGTCACTCACTCACAATAACAAAGCCCACAGCAACAACAACAACAACAATAATAATAATAATAATAATAATAATAATAATAGCAATAATAGCAATAATAAGATGTGCTGTTTCCTAGTCTGATCTGGGCGGGTCGAAGGACATCCTGCAGTTCCAGTGGACGTCCCAGCTGAGTGGCCGCCTGTCGTGTGGTGACCCCAGCAGGAAGCTCTACTACACCGAGCTGCTGGACGTGGCCGTGCTGCCGTCTGCCCACGGAGAGGTGGACACCGTCTACGGCCTCTTCAGGAATGGATGGTGTGTGTAGAATGCTATCACGTCACTTCACCTGCCTGCATGCAATCTGTTTTGTTTTTGAATTTTTTGTTTTTCACTCTTACTCGTTTAAGTCACTCCGATAAGAACAGGAAAGTCTGGTTTAACTGCACAGGGTAGAAATACAATCTAATCTCGCTCTATCTGTGTGTGTGTGTGTGTGTCTGTCTTTCTGTCTGTCTGTCTGTGTCTGTGTGTACGTGTGTGTGTGTGTGTGTGTGTGTGTGTGTGTGTGTGTGTGTGTGTGTGTGTGTGTGTGTCTGTCTGTCTTTGTGTCATGCAGGGAAATGAGAGCTGTGTGTGTCTACTCTATGAGTGACATAAGTCATGTCTTCTCCACCTCTGCCTTCACGATTCCCACCGACTCATTGAGGGAACGGCCTGGTGAGGTAAGGCTGTTGTTATATAACAAGCGGACATACATTTGCAATCACCACATACATAACACACATCTGACAGTAACAACAATTTCCACTGTTGCATTGTGTTGCCACTATCGCAAAGCTGCTATTGCTTTAGATTTCAGTAAAGATTTGAAATGTCCCCGACCTCTTGCACAAGCAGTTACAGTAAAGTACACAATGTTACCTTAAAGCAATCGTTCCCAAACATTTAACAACCATGTACCGCCTGAAACACCCCATGTCCCATCAAGTACCCCCTACAACACAGACAATTTGCTATAACAATAAATATTTTTGCAGTAGTATTGCTGTTTAAACAAAATGTGAACACATAATATATGGTACATAATAATGTTGTGGCAACTGGGTTTTACTGGAGATAGTTTGAATGTAAGATATTTTTCCACACTGGTTTGTAGCTGAACCTTATCTCCATGCTGGTGGGAGCTGAAAACCCCTAAACCCATCAGCAGTGTGGTACCGTCTTGAATTGGTCCAAGTACCGCCAGGGGTGCTCATATCCCCGGTGTGACCACCTCTGTCGTAAGGTGTCTGCTTCAACACCATCCTCTGCATGCAAATTGGCTTTCCTTATCAGTTACACCAGGACTTTGGTGTTTCATCATACTCTGCAATTTGTGTTGTAACAGCACTTTAGTCATGCCACGTCAACCTTTGTTCTTTTCTGACTAGTGTGTGAGTGACAGCCGGAAGCTTTCTTCAGACTTGCTCAAGTACATGAAGAAAGGTCCAGAAATGGTGGATTGGGTGAAGCCTGTTGGTAACAGGCCCCCCCTACTGGTCAGCTATCGTCACTACAGCCACATCCGGGTGGACCATGTTGGAGGGACAAAGGGACAGGAGGGACACAACGTCCTGCTGCTGTCCATGGGTAGGACACACAAACACCCGCACATCTCTCACATAGTCACAGACAGAGAGGTCCACACACCTGCTGCTCTCTGACCCTCAGCCCATTTATTCAAAATGACTTTTGAATTAGTAAATTGAAAATATAGTAATTGGAACTTAACATGGTAAGGTCATCAAGGGTTGTAAAGTTAAAGGTCTTTATTTTCATTGCATAAAATATACAATGGAATTCTTAGTGCAACAGTCTGATGGTTACAAAACAAAAAAAACTCAAAAATAAAATCAGTAAAACAGTAAAAGAAGTCATATGACTCATAAAAATAGGTAAACCTTTAGCAGTATACCACATAATCAATTATTGCACAGATCTTCTGTTCAATTGTTGCACAGTAATTCTGTCTGCAAGGTCTTCCTCCTAAACAGACTTTTCATATTACAAAGTAGAAACTTCAGTGTGGGTAAAAGCAGTCATTTAACACAGACACACTAAACAAAACAAGGACGCTCCATTACCCTATTAAAAGAGAGTTTTTTTCCCACCATTTGTGTAATTGTGTTTATCCCAGAGGCTGCTGTCTGGGTTGTGTTGTCAAGTTCTGCAGACAACGCTAACTTGTTTAATCAGTGTTTTCTTTTCTTGTTCTGTCTTGTGATGACGCTGTGGAAAATAGCTCTCAGTTCCTTCCCACAGCAAACTTTCACTTCCACACTTGTACAATAGTGACTCCTTCACCTAGTTTGTCTCATCCTGAGGTATTCATCTGTGTCGAATTCGTCCCCCCACCACACACAAACACACTCTCACACAGTCAGACAGACAGACAGACACACACACACACACACACACACACATACATACACAGACAGATACACACACTTATACAGATACACACACACGTGTACACAGACAGCAGAAGGCAGCAGAATTGTAAACACAAAAATTCCCAAGCACAAATTAAACTGCAAGTGATGTTTCTCATGTTTTTTTCCTGTGTCTGTTTGTGCTTTTGTTTGTGATTACTGAAGAGAGTGGTGCGGTTCACAAAGTCCTAGAGAACGGGTCCAAACCTTTCATCATTGCAGAGTATCACCCTTTCGAACCCGGAACCCGTATCCTTAACATGCTGCTGGACAGTTCTGAGGTGAGTCCTTCACAGCATATCCCAGCATGCTTTATCACGATCATTAGCAACATTAGCTCCCACCGTGACTTTGATCTGTTTGAAGTGTTGCGACCTGTTGCCCTCAGGGAGGCGCTACAGGTGCATCAGAGCAAGGACTAACAGACTCAAGAAGAGTTTTTCCAACAGCCATAACAACTCTCCACAGTCTAAGCCCTTGACCCCTGGACCTCCTTCTATAGACGACATATCACACTGTGTATAAAACCTCATTTTCTTGCATATGTATATAACACCTCAGAACTGTGCACCCTACCTACTTTTATTGTTTGTCTTTTTCCTGCACTATTATTTATTTATTTTATTCTATGTTGTAATTCTACATACATGTCTACACTGGAGAAGGAGCTGCTTTTAATCTCATTATACATGTGTATAGTGACAATAAAATGCATTCTATTCCATTTCTATCCTGAAAAGGCAAATGAACACTGTCATATGATTTAGAAATATGCATAAACACAACACCTCTGGTTATACATCCTTGAACATGAAGATCAGAGATCTTCTACTGTGCTAAAATCCTCAGTGTTTCTGTTGTGCTTCTTGCAGAAGAAACTGTATGTGAGCTCCAGTGCTGAGGTGGTTCAGATTGACCTGAGAAACTGCAGTGTGTACCAGGACCAGTGTGAGGACTGTGTCTTAGCAAGAGACCCCTACTGTGGCTGGGACCATGATCTTGAGAAGTGTTCAACTTATTCACAGTAAGAGCTCAGTTACTTACTCACTTTCTCATTCACTCACTCACTCATTCATTCACTCACTCACTCATTCACTGTCTCACTCACTCACTCACTCACTCACTCACTCACTCACTCACTCACTCACTCACTCACTCCTTCATCCAGCGGCCTGTGGCTCTCTCCCCCCATACAGCACTCATTTTTACTGCAGGTTTCTGACTTTTTAGGCCCTCAAAACTTTCAAGAGCGCTCAAAAGACAATATGCAGTGTACCAATGTGATGTGTTTTCTATATACAGTAAGTATGTTAGGAGTAGAGGTGGGGGGCTCTGTATCTACATGCACAATGACTGGTGTAACAACAGCACCATAATCAACAGCCACTGTTCTCCTGACCTAGAGTTCATGTCAGTTAAATGTCGCCCCTTTTTTCTGCCGAGGGAGTTATCCGTAGTTACTGTAACCGCTGTTCACATACCACCTGACGCTAATGTGAGCATAACCCTCACACTCCTGCTGGATACTAGTGTAAACAAACAGCAGAGCAGCCATCCCGACGGCGTTCACATCGTTACTGGAGACTTCGACCAGGCAAACCTAAAAATGGTCCTCAGAGCTTGTGACTCAGTGTTCAGACCATAGGACCACACCCTGTACCATGCTGCCCGAGCTGATCTGAAAAGAGGAATTAAAGACACGCCAAGATGGACTACAAAAGAACGCAAAAGAGAGTCCCACCTTCATGACAACAATCCCCCAGCAGACATGGCCGGCCATACAGAGCATCACCAACTACAAAGGCTGCCAGGTGACACCGGATAGCGTGGACACATCATTAGCAGCATCATTAGCTGAATTGTTTTTTGCTTGTTTTGAGAAAAGACAGCACACAGTCAAACCATCACTACTTACACCAACCTTCTGCCCCCGCCCCACACTGTCCTGAGTGTGGATTTGCAAAACATAGAATGGTAGGGGAAGGTACCACTCTTCTCGCCTCTGATTGGCTAGAAGGGCTCTCCGCCAATTTGGCTGCTTAATTGGCTAGCTTGATTTGGCTGTAAAACGTCATCTTATGTTTAGGGCAAGTTATTGCCTAGTTACGTGATAGCTGAGCAGACGCAAAGTCTCTGGCAAAGGTCAATGTTTTAAGCAAAGTTGCATATACATACATCAGAAAAATAACTAGAAGGCTAGTTATCGCAGCTAGATACAGTAGTTTAATGACTGCCTTTTTACTGTCTGCATCTTACATCTTTAGTAATGTTACTATCCTAGCGAGCAAGCTAACATTAACTTTACACAAGCAACATTAGCAAGGTAGCTAGCTTGCCTACTTAACATACAAACATACAGTTGCCTTCACACCAGTGTTTTGAGGGACTGGTGCAACAGCACATCACAGCTTGTCTCCCCCTTTGGATTCGACCCACACCAGTACAAAACTAACAGATCTATTGAGGATGCTATATAGTAACACCCCTGCACAGAACTTGCATAGAGCACCCCACACCACACCAGACCACACAGTGTGGTTTGCCAGCTGCACTGCAGAACACAGGAAGAAGCTACAAAGGGTGGTGG
This sequence comes from Setipinna tenuifilis, assembly GCA_030347295.1. NCBI lineage: Eukaryota > Metazoa > Chordata > Actinopteri > Clupeiformes > Engraulidae > Setipinna > Setipinna tenuifilis. The sequence goes on along the minus strand of CM059280.1, from coordinate 16,335,787 downwards.
GCTCAGCTGAGAGACTTGTTGGCAACCCCCATCGCTGTGCTGGCTGACCGCTGCAACTCCTGCTGCCTCAACAAAGCAAGAGCCATAGTCAAGGCCAGCTCGCATCCGTCTACTATTCAGCACCACTTTAGCCTGCTGCCCTCCGGGAGGCACTGCAGCAGCATTCAGTCCAGGACAAACAGTCCGAAGAACAGTTTTTATCCCCAGGGCCACTAGCCTGGTAAACCAGCCCCTTGTACTTTACTCTGTTTTATACAGAGGGTCTAGGGTAGGTCTCATTGACATGGCTGATTGTAGGCAGAATCCTTCCTAGCCAAGTCAGTGCACAGAGCAAATGTAGGCTAAGTGAGTGTTCGTGAGCGTTAGTTGTTAGTAGTGCATTAGTTTCCAGAAAGTTACATAACTTCCTTCACATTAATGTTTGGGTAAAGGCAGATCTAATCTTTTTCAATTTCAGCAGTTTACACCTCCAGGAGGAAAAACATTTCTAATACAGCATAGCTAGACCCTCTGTACAAAACAAAGTGAAGTTTTGCATGTACAATGACAATATAGTCTGATTCCTATATAAACTTTTTACAGTGTTCTTACTCCTATTGCTTTTTGGTGAACTAGTTGGTTGAAACTATTCTGTCACTTCTCACTTACTGTGAAACCTCTTTCTCACACCTTCTGCAACTAACGCCCACACACACATACACCCACACACACGCAGTAAGCTGCAGCATAATTTAACACCTTTAGCTTTCTTTCTTCACACAGAAACATGTCCAGCTTCTATCACTGTGAAGCAGATAGACACATTTTAAATGCAAGCTAAAAATATGGGTATGAGATAGCCATCAGTTAGGGTGTGCAGTTGCCTGCCTTTCATTCTAACTTAAATAGGTATATCACCTATTAAACTAACACCACTGCATCTATATCACTTATCTATTACAACAGCTTTCAAGCACGTCAGTCAAGTAGAGCTAACACATTTACAGACAATAATAGTTATAAAATAACAATAATAGTTTGTCTTTCATTCACTTCAGTGTTTTTTTTAGTATTTTTTCCAAAGGCATTGTTCCTACACACAGTGGAACAGTGCTTGTTTTTAAATGTGACATGTAGTTGAAATAAAGAGTTCTTTCTCTCTTAATAGGGACACCATTCAGGATGTTGAAGATGGAGAGTTCCGTAAATGTGCAGAAGGTTGGTCTTATTTTACCTATATTTTTTCTCACACCATTCTCTCTCTCTCCCTCTCTTTCTCTCTCTCTCTCTCGGTCTCTCTCTCTTTCTTTTACTATCCCTCTCTCTATCTCACAACAACAAACAACAAAGGATCACAAAGGGCAGGTCTCAATAGAGCGGTCTGCTTCACTTGATGCTCTTGTATGGCCCTGCTCAAGATATGACATCAGCAAATGAAAACAATCAGAAAATAGGGACAGTAGCCTCTCCCTTTCTCTCTCTCTCTCTTTCTCTCTCGCTCTCTCTTTCTCTCACTATCTATGTCTTTCTCTCAGTTTCTTTTTTCTTCCTCTGCCCTCCACCCCGTCTAAACCTGTCTCTCAGCTTCAAAAGGGGCTGATGAATAGGGATGAAACAAAATGAGTAAAAATAGATTAAATTCTTGTATAATAGGATTGCATTTCACCACACTACTTGCAGGGGCAAGACAGAAAAAAAAAATACAAATCAGAAGTTTCATCAGATGGTCTAAATTAAAATTTAATTGACATGTTTAAAGCTGTGTCTACAAACCCTGTGACATGACCACATTTATGGACTTTTCCATAGGGGATGGCAAGAAGGATGATGTCGACACTGTTGACATTTCCAAGTCTTCCAGACACTACTTGGCCTGCCCCATGCAATCCCATCATGCCGAGTACCGTTGGCTGCAGGACGGAAAGGAGAGGTGGTCGCTGATGGACAAGGAGCAAGGCCAGCTGGTGCTGCTGATAGAAGACATGGGGCCTGCGGATGAGGGCCACTACCGCTGTGTGTCCACTGAGGGCGACTACAACAAGACAGTGGCCCAGTATTCCCTGAGGATCTCCAGTGGAGGACAGGGGCCGAGCAGGCACCCTCTGACTCTGGCTTTGCTGATGCTTCTGGCTCTATTCCTGAGCTAGCACCTTGTCAGGACAACTTCCTGGTGGATAGCGCTAGTACCAAAGATTGTAGACATGCACAACAAGATACTTCATGGTAGGTCATATAGAAGCAAAGTGGAGATCAGTTCCGGGCTGCATGCAGGAGCGTGTCGTATTTTAGGCCTCGTGGTTGGTCCTCGCACGAAGGGGGGCCACTAATCCCCCTTTATGCAGACTGCCTGAGGGGAGAATTGTGCCCCCCGCCCTTGTGCGATAGTGGTTACAGGAAGTGCCTTTTCATGGCGAATTGTGCTCTGCATGTCTACCATCTTTGCTAGTACCCTGCAGCCCACAGCAGTGTTTGGTTAATATGTAAGACTGCAAACAACTCAAAGGGCTCTTAATGTGAAGCAGTGTTTCACAGGAAATGACATCATAATGATGTTTTGAACACACAGTTAAGTTAGTAGACAGTTAGTGGAATATGTATGCTGATTTTCCCCATCCTCAGCTATCTGTTAAAAAAAACTTACTTGCATATTCATTACACTTCCAGCCTCCTCGATGGTATGTACACTAACAGGTTCTGCATTCTCCAGATTACACTTTCTGTTATGCCCTCTATATGTGGAGATGTCCATGATAGCATAGCACACACCTGGACTAACTTGAACTCGCTAATGCCTCAGTTTGATTTGTTATCAAACAGCTTTACATATCTCTTAAACTACCTCAATTGATTTTTGTTTTCTATGTTGTCTGAGCACTGAGTAGTTAAATATGTTTTTTTCTGTGGTTTGCTTTTCTCTTTGTGTGAACACTTTGTTTTTCATCCTAAAATACACACAACTTGTTTTTTGGTATCTATGATTGGCCCAGAGTTGGTTAAAAAGAAAAACAAAAAAACAAAAGCCCCATACATGTTTTCCCTGTAAAATGGGGATGGAAATGAGTTCAGGTGTCTGTGTGAATCATTTACTCTGAAGGATTCCCTGATGGAAGCTACTTTGCATATGGTGAAGAATTTGCTGTACTCCGCAGGTCGGCAGTGGGAAAACTCATAATTAGCTAGCTAGACTAATAATGAACTCACCAGAAAAATACATAATGACACTATCAGTATCACTATCAATGACACTTCACTACAGAAGAAACAGGATGCAGTGGTGTTAGTTTGTGGTTTTCTGTGGAGATGCATGTCTCACTGTGGGGTTGGCAATTACAGTTATCATGGTTTGCATAGAGTTTGCCTATACTGCTGTTAGCTTCAAGCCTGTACACTTTAGATAGCTTTGGAAAGAGCAGCTTGTTTGTCTTTTATACTTCGCATGAAATCTTCATCATACATCGGACATTCATCATGCAAAAGGTACGTAAAACAGGGCCCATAGAAAAGGTCCAATTAAAACACAGTGACTAATTAGTTCCCTAAAGGGCTAATTTGGATTGGAAGGCATATCATTTTTTCCGTTGTCCCATGGTCATGACTCAAACAGAGAGGTGACAGTGACTTTGCTGCAGGTGCTCCACGATTGTGGAATGAGATGCGCAGAGGTATCAGACGTGCACTTTTCACTTCTGACTTTAAATCCAGGCCAAAAAGCCACCTCTACTCTATGACCAGACCCCCAGACTTCTAATCTATGCTGTTCTGTCATTGCTGCTTTTGATTTGTGTTCTGAGGTTCTCTTGGTTTGCCTATTATTATTATTATTATTATTATGGTTTTTATTATTATTATTATTGTTATTATTATTATTATTATTATTCTATAATATGCATCTATATTCTATTCAGCACTTTGGTCAGTGAAATGAAATTGAAATGAAAAGAGTGGTCCGCTTCCCCTGATGTGAACAGTAGGACAGTAGACTTCCCCTTTCTCTCTCTCTCTATGTCTCTCTCTGAGTTTAAAGGCTCTCTTACTAAATTTAGCCTACTTTGCTGTTACAGCACAATATATAATTTATCCCAGGCAAAGGATAATCACAGGTCACTTCAAAGCTAAGTAATCACTGTCACTTTGTAACCAACCCACCACCCAGAAATCACAAACACACAGAACAGGCTTTCTGGCACTCAAAAACACCCTACTAAGCAGAAGCAGAAGGCATTTCCAGGCCAAATGGAAAAACACCATAAAACACTCTTCTCTATCATAAACCAGGTATTAAATTGCCCCAGGAAGTCCCACATCACTCAAATGCCTTGATTTCTCCATGTCTAAGTGGACTCAGTCCACCAACAGTTGCTGAAGCACACACCACATTGCCACCACTTTCATCCTGTCATCCGCATGTTCCACGCCTACTGTAGCTTCTTCTCTTTTGTGGGCATTGCTGAACATTTTGGTGACAATGAGCTGGTCATTAAGGCCAAAGTCACCTCCAACTGTTCTTTGGACCCCTTGCACACAGTCCTAGTTGCCGACCCTCGGTACGGGTGACATCATCAACTTCTTAGCAAACCGCTGTTCTCTTCCTCTGACCCTGTTTCTCTCACACACAGTATCGCATACATACGCATTTCCCCTACAGCAGTCATTTCCAAAGTTCATTTAGTTAGGACAGTAATAGAGGTCTCAGAAGACTTTTATCCAGCAGCCTATGCAGTGCAGCAATGTGCATGGAGGGGTTTTGTTTGCTTGTTTTTGTTTGTGTATGTTTCAGCATTTGGTAGCTTTTGTCTGTGCAGTCTGTACTCTCTGTGCTGTCAGATGAAATGGTGCACTAGAGAATATCTTCCATTTCTAAGAAGCCCATATCTCACACCTCACTCACAGTGGCTCTTGCTGCAACATGAGCACACACACACACACAAACCACACCAAGCTTGTAAACGACCACATGCACTTTAGCACATACAGAACCATCTCATACTGTCACTATTAAACAAACACTTCTACATACTTGTACATAAGTAAATATACTAATTTTAAATCATATCCCGGTGTTGGTAATATTTTGTTCTGCAGACTGAATTTCTCTTACACCTCCCAAACAGCAACTGAACAACAGTACATGCGTGAAGTCACATGCGCACACACACACACACACACAGACAGACAGACACACACTCATACACCCATACGAACATACACAGAAAGCTTGCACAAGACCACATGCAGCATGCAATAAGCCAAAGCATTATGTAATGTGTCTGTAGGCTCATTTGCAGCCACTAGACCCTGTTGTTGGTTGTGAAAACACAAGTGTGATGGTTCTGCTTCTACCACCATCATCAGCATTTAGTCACCCGTATGGAGTATGCTGCATATGCTCAAGCACATCCACGCTGTCAGAAAAATGGTTTTGAACAACAAAAAAGGGATATTGAAAATAGTTGCTATAAGCTGCACAATTTACACTAAAAGAGGAGTCTTTGAGAAGAGGGGTATCATGGAACAATTGGTTAAAATGTTGTGTCAATTCTCAGTCAAAGTGCATTGTAAAAACACATCCTTCCTATAATAACTCATCCCAATAAACATGGACCTTCCATGCATACAAAATAAAATTTGTAATTTTATTAGCATACAATAATAGAGTACAGTACCCTAGCCTTTTACATCCTCAATTAACCAACCAGCATAGCCTATACGTCATTGACGCTTCACGTCACGACTTACGTTCATTTAAACGTTCGACTGGTTGCAGGCAGCTCAGTCAGTGTAAAGACCGCGGCACCCAGATGAGTGTTGAATTTAGATGGCAGGCACCAGGCTTATTGTGGTCTTACTACTGAGTATTTCTGTTCTATCAGATGCACACCATGCGAGGTTTAAACTGGGAGAACGTGGTAAGTATCCACAGTTGCTAGTTTTGGCTAGTCGCAGTGTTCTGTTCTACATTGGTTTAGCTGACAGAACTGGAAAATGTTTCTCTGAATGCAGAGTATGCTATCTACGTATTAGGTGTAGTTAAACTTTTTTGTAACTGCTGTGAAAACTAGTTATGTTACCGGCAGTTATTTCAGTGGTACATCGCCTGCTGTTAAAATGTTTTTCGTTATCAGCAGTTGGCATTACTATATTTAAATGTAGCACGAGCCTATCGGTATTATGGTTGGCGGCAAATGTGGGTATTCTTCTTCATTACACATTTTTGGATTATTCTAACTCAAAACAAACCAGTCTTATGAATATAGCCTTTTGTCAGTGTGGCTATATTCTTTACACAACTGTGTTTATGACATCCATCCAGTGCAAGTGTTACACAGCCTCTTGAAGGCATCTTCACAACTGGTCTTATATACAGTCAATGGCATATACTGCTTGTTGTGACCCACCACATTGTAAATAGAGCTACTCAAAGTGTTTTTTGACGGAAGGACCCCTTTAATAATGTAAGTGATCAGCTGCTTAATAAATGTGTTTCTCAGTGTTCTTTCCTCCGCAACCCAGTAACGGTCATAGTGGGTTCACATGTGTTTGCTGACAATAAGGTCATGTTAATACAATCTTAAGGTTGAGTTGACACAATTTTGTCAACAGAAATTACTTCTAAGTAAAGACACTTTACATTGCCTCGCAAGCAAGTTTCATGATCCAGTAACAACACTTTCTCCAAAGTTGCTTAATGGACAGAAGCAGTCTATTTGAGTTTACCAGACAGTGATCAAGTTTGACTAGACTGCATGCGTCAGCTACACTTACTGTCTTTTTACATGTTTATTTTTCCATGCAAGACATTTTACTCGAATCAAAGATGTGGGCTGAAACAAAATAGTCTGCACATTTTTGTAAAGCAAGAATTCTGTCTGTGGGACTGCAATTTTTTTGCGATAGGGACCAAAACGGTACCTCAGACATGTTGAAACCATGAAAACACAGTACTGAACGGTACTAGTCATCATAAGTTTTGCTTTTTGAGTCACTTTTTTACAAACGTGTGCCAAAAAGTTTTTTGGCAAAAACGTAACCTTGTGCCAAAGAGATCTGTCTTTATGCACAGTAAAGCACTTTGAGGCTTTTAAGGTGTGGTTTACAATTGTAGCACTTTAAAGTCAGCCTGTTTTGTGCCACCAACTGTCCTTAGTTTACTGTTTCACCCTAAAGCAGGGGAATTTCATCTGTGCTTTTCTGTCTGGATTTGGATAAAAAGTGATTTACTTTAGCCTTTTAAACTTGGACTAAAACCAACCTTCTCTATAACCTTGTATGACATTGTCACATCTAGGCTTCAGGCACAGCTTGTTCCTCATTTTTATATAAGCAAGTTGATATGGTTGCTCTTCTTTCAGACATGGCGTTTAAACGGGGCCAGTTGAGTTCTCTTACCTCCAGCACCATGAAGCTGCTTCCTGCTGAAGAAAAAGATGTGGTTTATACTGGAAGCGGAAAACATCTAGGCCGTCTGGATTTCCAGAAGAACCAACCAAAAGTGAGGGCTTTTGTTCTATTTCAAGATACAGTGACCTACCGAAATAAGATAACGTATAGAGCAGGGGTGTCAAACTCAAATACACAGTGGGCCAGAATTTAAAACTTGGATAACATTGATATTTATTGAAAAAAAATTCTTCCATATATAATAACAAACCTTTTCATATGGATTGAAACAAGTTTTGCTCAAACATTGAATATGGAACAATTAATGCTTAATACTATACTTTAAACTTACTGTTGCACACATGCAAAATCAAATTTCAAATAAAAAAAACATCACTGGCATTTATTACTTAAATAAAATGTAAATACAAGTCAAACAGGTCTGTCTTTTACATAGGTAAATGGATATTGTCTCCTGTTTTCTGCCTTTCTTTTTGTCATTTTTGGGAAGGGTTGCACTGTGCCAGTAATATTTAGCATGACGCCAAAACGCCAGCAGAGCATTCTGGGATTTGAAGTTATTGTGTCATACTGCACTCCGCTCGCAAGGTGCCTGTCCCAGAGCATGGCAGTAGTATTCAGCTCAAGTAGTCATTCAGTATTTGGCCCGCGGGCCAGAGTTTGACACCACTGGTCTACAGCAAGGGGAAACCTGTGAGATAGAAGTTCTAGCAATGGTCACAGTGTGATGTTTGCCAATGTTTTCAAAGGCAATGTACAGAGGGGATGGTGTATTATTTTCTTGTATTTGTATTTTTGTCTAAAATAGAATGCTGAATACCTTAATGTGGAGATGTGGATGATTTTGGAGTCATTTGGCTAAGCAGATTTTCTTCCCTCTGTTTGTGTTCCGTTCAGGTACAGCATATTCATACCAGCTGTCAAGGAGCAGTGAGTATTCTATAGTATTGCAATAGTAGTCACGCACACACACATACATTTTTTTTTGCCTTAAAGCCTTTTAGGGGTTAGTGCGCAAACATACACAGACACTAGCTCTTGTTTTGCGGAACATTGAGGGATGACTTTCCCAAGGGCACCTCATCTGTGGATGTTATCATACAAGCATACTGTTCTATCCCTCTATTGTCGTCATTCAGAATGGTTTCATCACCGTGATGCAGCCAGGCAAGCGTGGATATCCTCTGTTTGTGTGCACCACAGATGGAGACCACACAACCTGCTGCTACAAGGTACAGTAAAGTACAATAAATCATTCACTTTCTGGTTTCAGATGACTACTGGATTAAGAACATAAGTGTAAGAGTGAAACTGTGTAAGAGCAGTAGTGTGGAAGAAGTCATGGGTCAAGTGTGCAATCAGAACTAATTTACTGATTGGGAGGGTTGATTTTGTTAGCAAACATACATGAGCTTGTCTATTTGTTTCCTAGGCGTCAAACGGCTCCACAGATGCTGGTCCAGCTCTTTACGGAGGGGGGGAGCCAGCCCTGCTGACTGGTACGTGGATGCTGCTGACCCACTGTTTGGATGTGCAGTAGGCCTAATTAAAGTAATGCTTTTAGTGTCATGACTCAAGTGTAGTGTAATGTAGTTTAGTATAATGACTTAAGGAGGTACATGATGCAGCTGACAGGCAGATTACTCTGCTGACTCAGCGTTTGGCTTTCTAGCTGTTGTTAATTAAAGTACTGCTTTTAGTGTCACTCAGGTTTGCTCTTAATGCAGCTAACAGATTGCTCTGTTGCTCCACCACTGCAGTGCAATCTTCTTAACTTCTGCAACCTGTGTGTGTTTGTGTTTCTGTGTGTGTGTGTGTGTGTGTGTGTGTGTGTGTGTGTGTGTGTGTGTGTGTGTGGGGAATACTAATAAATACTGATTTGATTATTCCGTAGAGGATGCCCTCTACACCACGCAGTCTGGTCTGAAGGATAGAGATGGCATCTACAGGACGAGTGTAGGGACTGGTGCAAAAGAGAACATGACACCTCCTTCCAGTCGTTCAGGTGAGCAGATCATCAAGAAACTCACCAAGATTTTATCATGTTATCATATGATCTTCTTAGTCCCTGATCCTCCCAATGCTTCATAAAGGATTATTTTTTTTTTTTACATTTATTGTTGAATTATTACCAGCCTGTCTAACATTTATGACTGTATTTGAAGGAGCATTTCAAGGATAGTGCTAAATGCTATGCCAAGCATTGAATTGGCTAATTTTACATTGAGAACAGTTATTATTGCTAACTAGAAGCACAGGTATGGTACATGCTTAATGTGCACCGTTTACCTCTGGCTCCTAGCCTTTTATATGGCAGGTGGGGGAGCCAGCATAAAACGGTCAGTGGAGTGCAAGCTAGCACAAATCTTGCACTCACAGGTGTATAAGTATATGTGTAAAACTCACCAGGCTTTCGTTTCTTGAGCAACTTGAGAGCAGTAGCACAATAGGAAAGAAAGTGAAAAGGGAATAGTGGTCTACTCTTTGCTTCTCCTAAACAAAGGTACTGCGTGGAAAAAGGCATTGAAAGTTAGTGTCAATGTCAGTGTTTCTATTCCTGAAAGCAGTAGGACAGTGTGCATTGCAGTGTATCAGATGCAGCGAAACCAAATGAAATGTAAATTTTGCCCTGTAGATCAACAGTACGTGAAGGTCATAAAAAGAGGAGACAAGGTCTATGCCTTCTACACAGAGAAGAACCGTGAAGAGAACCCAGATGTGGACATTATTTCGAAGATCTCTCGAATCTGCATGGTGAGAATCCATGTTACTTTACCCATGAACATCGTGGCTAGCGTCAGAGGACACATCTGAACATGCTCCATTTACATGTAATAACACAGTCAGTGAAATGTATATGTATACAACCCAGTCAGCGAAATATGAGAATAGCAGGTGTGTGTGGCCTAAGGAGAGGGCAGGTACTTAGCCTGAGAAATTCTGTACAATATCAACACAACACTACCCATAACAGGTGTACAGGATATCTCTTCTTTAGACATTGAGAAGCTAACCACCATATATTTTTTTTTTTGGTTTATAAATTTTGACGGTTATATGACTACTTACTGTGTAACAGCTGCATGACAATGACAAAGGCCACAGCAACAACAACAACAATAATAATAATAACAATAATAATAATAAGTAAAACAGTAATAACAGTAAAGTTATAAAGTAACTTTTGACCAATAACATCTCCCTTTCCTAGTCTGATCTGGGCGGGTCGAAGGACATCCTGCAGTTCCAGTGGACGTCCCAGCTGAGTGGCCGCCTGTCGTGTGGTGACCCCAGCAGGAAGCTCTACTACACCGAGCTGTTGGACGTGGCCGTGCTGCCGTCTGCCCACGGAGAGGTGGACACCGTCTACGGCCTCTTCAAGAATGGATGGTGTGTAGGATGCGTAGGATCTGTCTGTGTTTGTGAGTCACTTGTGCCGACCAGACCTACTAAAATTAGCAAAGAGAAGCAGTCAGCAGAAGTAGAACAAGCAGCTGATGTTTCTTCCCTTAGGACTGTGTGACGGTGAAAGGTTAGCTTGAACAGGTTATTAGCTTGTGCAAGTCTGGAAGACTTAAGCAAGCGAAACTGTGATAAACTGCTGCGTTGTCTTTTTAAGGCTGTATCTGACTGAAACAAAAGAGTGTGAAAACGTGCTCAGACAGAGGAAATGGAAACGTGACTGTTGAAATGTGTGTTTGTGTGTGTGTGTGTGTGTGTGCATACAGGGAGATGACAGCAGTATGCGCATACACAATGGATGCCATTGATGAAATCTTCTCTAGTTTTTCAACAAAAGCTGTAGAAGGAATAATTCCTGGAGAGGTGGGGTGGCTTCTTTCATTCTTTGGATTATATTTGCAGGAGTAATATAGTTTTTCACAGCTTTTGGCTTCTAGTCATGACTTTGGCATTAAGGGGTCACTTCTTGAATGTACAAAAGCTATGTGAGTCTTCTACCACAGCTTTTGTAAACTTCAGTCTTACATCTATACAGTGTGTACAAGTGCATTGATTCGTTGTCTGATTTAGATAACATGGCCCCTCATTGATGCCATTAAGGTTTATATCTTTACCAAGTGTGCATTATCAGAGCTCACTCTCTCATGGGTCTCTATCGCGTTTCTTTCCGATCAGTGTGTTGAGGACAGTATTAGGCTGCCAGCAAATTTGCTCAGGTACATGGAGACCAACTCAGAAGCAACAAATAGCCCCACTGGCAGCAGCACACCTCTACTTGTTAGCCATCGTCATTACAACCACATCCAGGTGGACCGTGTTGGAGGGACAAAGGGACAGGAGGAACACAACGTCCTGCTGCTGTCCATGGGTAGGACACACAAACACCTGCACATGTCTCACATGGTCACAGATACTGTATACGGACAAGCAGTCTCTCCACTACATTACCATTAGAGAACGCTTGTTTCATTTTCACTTGTTAATGGGATGAGAGCAGTCCAGATATCTTGCTTCTTAAGGCAGCAGCATTGTAATCAGCAATACCAAAACAGAAATGGAGCTGCAAGGGGTGTTTTTCATGTCACTTCCTGTCTGTTTGTGTTTTTGTTTGTGATTACTGAAGAGAGTGGTGCGGTTCACAAAGTCCTGGAGAACGGGTCTAATCCTTTCATCATTGCGGAGTATCACCCTTTCAAACCTGGAACCCGTATCCTCAGCATGCTGCTGGACAGTTCTGAGGTGAGTCCTTCAGAGCACATCCCAGCATGCAAAGCAGCAGTGGCTACTTAGTCTCGGGTTAGCTGTTATGGCTGTGAAGCTGGCAGTCAGTGTGAAATATGAAGCGGTATTTCCTTATTGCCAGAAGGTTTCGACACATGTGTAACGGAAGGGCTGTCACACGGTTGTGTGCACACCACACTAGCTTGGGAAAGTTCTGGTTTCCTGTACTTTTGTCAAATGTCCTCATGGGTTTAACACAATACGACATGGCGGAAGGTACAATTGCTCAGCTGAATTTCCACGGGACAAACATGTGAACCAAGTCCATAACCATAACAATCCTGGGGTTGTTCTGCTGTAGTATTCAGTCAGCTGTGAGCGCAAAAGAGGTTAAACTGGAATCAGAGTTGGGGGTGTGGGAGGGGTCAATAGCTGTGTGGGTAAATGAGATACTGAAATGTGTTTTTGCCAGATAATGAGCTCTTAACTGAAGTAGAACCCCTAAACATTATGTTGAGGTCAGTTTTTATCAAAACTCAAAGGGGAATAACTGAGTGGGACTTCAACTCCCCGACTTGAAGATTAAAATGTTTTTAAATGAATCACTTAGAGCAGTATTTCCCTGGGAAATTATTTTACTATGAAACCACCACCTTACTCTTAAAATGCCTGCAACGGGGATGTTTTAAACCATGTTTAATTTGAATATGCTCAATGCTCCAGTAAACAGAAGAAGAAGACATAAATAGCATAAGTTCATATAGATATCTATTACAGTCACAGGCTCACCCTTTACCATTTAACAGATTGATAATATCTGTTCAAAGCAAGGTGTCTGACAAGGCATTAGTTATATGAGCACTACTTTATGTCGTTTTGTGTTATTTTTTAAGCATCAACATTACCTCTGGGTAAGCCCTTTGTGATACCGCAGCATACAGTAGCATACATTTCTGGCCTGTTGTAGCCAGTCTGCTGTGATAAATGCTGCTTTTGTCACATGAGTAATACTCAGGCCCATCAAGGGTAAAGACCTATTAGAAACACGTTTAGCTAATCTGTGCTACGGCCATGTTAAGCTCTTTACATGTTGTTGGTTCGTCTCCTATAAGCTTGAAATCAGGGCCTGTTTACTGGGACTCTCAGTCTCAGTCTCAGTCTTTCTTGGTTCCCTGCCAATGCACCACTGGTCAGTGCACCCCTATCACATGACCTGATAATCAAGATTGGTGCTGGTCCAAAGCTCCAGTTTCCCCAGCAGCCCACACCTTTCCTGCCCCACAATACATATTTCTCTTATCGAGCTGGAAGGATCTATTGTTGTAAACCAGGTCTGGATTGGTTCTCTGCCGGTTCAATCGCTGTTTGTTCTCCCTTTATTACTTTGTTGCCCTCTACTTTGTTGCCCTCCTGTTTTACCTTGTGGGTATCCAATGCAGAAGAGGAACTAGAAGCTGGCAAACAGATTTATAGTTAAGGTACTAAAACCTGTTTACATAGAAAGAAGAACCTGTGGTGTACGTGCCAAAGGTGGGCATTTGTGGATAGTCTGACCAAGCTATTAAGCCTAGTCGTGTCTCTTAAACCAGTTCCCAGAAAGACATGGCTTATGCTCAGGAATCTTTTCTTCTCTCTCTCTCTCTTTTTCTGGGGTCTTTGGACTCCTTCTCCTCTATTCAGTTGTCACTATGTGTGGTCACATTGCTGCCCAAATCTCATAAACATGAGAAATACCGAACATGGTCGCTTTACCTGTCCCCTTGACATGCAGCTGGGCACTTCACCTAAAGTAATCGATCTTAATAGTATATATATATATATATATGCATACCAAAAGTCTGTGAACCATTTCACTGTGGATGTTATTGAGAATTAATTGCAGCAACTGCTGAACTGTTGATGAAAGAGAGGAACAATGTATACTCACGTAGCTAAATATACTTAAATATATTAGTATACAGTATATCCGTACTTCCTTCTGACAGACAGTTTATATCTCAGCATCAGAAGTTAGTTCGCTTTATATCATCTACCACTTCCGTTTTCTTGTTCCCTGTAAAATGTTTTACACACAGTGGTGTAGTTGCGAACAAAAAGGTGGGTGAACTATACAAACACTGGTAAAAAAAAGTCAACTATCCTTAACATTAGTGATCATTAGCAACATTAGTGAAAAGGCAAACAAACACTATTATGTGATTTAAAAATGTGCATGAACACAACACCATGGAGATCTGCTACTGTTGTGCTTGTTGCAGAAGAAACTGTATGTGAGCTCCAGTGCTGAGGTGGTCCAGATTGACCTGAGAAACTGCAGTGTGTACCAGGACCAGTGTGAGGACTGCATGTTAGCAAGTGACCCCTACTGTGGCTGGGACCATCACCGCATGAAGTGTTCACCTTATTCACAGTAAGAGCTCAGTGACTCTATCGCTCCTTCACTCATTCAGTCACTCAGTTAATGTCTCAATCTCTCTGTCTCTGTCTCTGTCTCTGTCTCTCTCTCTCTCTCTCTCTCTCTCTCTTTGTGCCCCTCTCCCTCCCTTATTTCCTGTCCTAGTTGCTCGGAAATATGTGGCCCAACCTTGCACTTTAAAGGGCTATCGTGGCCATCAGCGGTGTAGTGACAGGAACACACTTGCAGAAGTAAAACACGCACAAGCACAGTATGGCTGGCTTGCCCTATTTCATACTGTACACCCAATAAACTAGAACATGAAACCAGCCTTCCCACTTCCGAGAACATTAAGCAGGGCTGCTTTCTGCCCTGATTAAGTGATAAAGGTGTTGTTCAATATTAGCACTGACCCTGTCATCATCCATTTTTTTCATGCTCTGTCTGAGAATACATACTACGTCTTAACACACACACTCGCGGTATCACACAAGCACGCACGCACACACACACACACACACACACACCACACTTCCTCCCAGCAGTTTCAGGAAACTCAAAAAAAAAAAAGCAAGATAAGTTACCACTAACCTCTGTGACCGCAAAAAAAGAACTAGAATTTGTTATTTTTTAATTCAAATTTTACTGTCAACTTCTTTCCACAGGGGGATGAAGCAAGATGTTCTCAGAAGGAAACATGATTGCGGTAAGCCCTTCTCCAATCTCATGGACTTTACCTTACCAACTACTGTCCCTCCACACACACACACAGAACAGGGATTATTTTAAGTGAAGTGTTCCACACACACACAGAACAGGGATTGTTCCGGATCCTGGTTCCTGTTGCGTTCCGTCATATGTCAAGGCTGACACACTCACTAGGCGCCTGACATTATTTGAATATCATGCAGTTACTCACAGGGTTTTTTTTTTCCTTTCATTTATTTTGGATTTTCATGCGTGCGTTAAGCCGTGACCGTTCTGTTTGCATAAAGTCTCACATAGACAGGAGGTGGTGATAGGATGTAGGACAAGAAAGAAAGAAAGAAAGGAAGAAAGGAAGAAAAGAAGGAAGAAAGGAAAGAAGGAAGAATATGTCTGTAAAGATTCTAATTGATCCAGGTCATGTTAGTCAAAAGAGCTAAGTTGTTTCCGGTTAATGAATGAATGATTGACCAAAATTTCCCTCTGCCCCTGTAGTGCCCGAGGGCTCCACTCTGATGTACAGTACGACAATTAAAGACAACCATGCAGGCGTCTCGTATGTGTCCATGTCATCCAGACACTACCTGGCCTGCCCCGTGCACTCCCATCTTGCCGAGTACCATTGGCTGCAGGACGCAAGAGACGGGACTCAGAGGCAGTGGCTGATGGACAAGGAGCAGGGCCAGCTGGTGCTGCTGATAGAGGACATGGGGCCTGGTGATGAGGGCCACTACCGCTGTGTGTCCACTGAGGGCGACTACAACAAGACAGTGGCCCAGTATTCCCTGAGGATCTCCAGTGGAGGACAGGGGCCGAGCAGCCACCCTCTGGCTCTGGCCTCGCTGATGCTAATGTTTGTTCTCTTACATTAGAGCTCTGTTAGAGATCTTTTATATCAGCTTAGTTTTTTTTTTTCTTAGTCCTTTTGTTTTCTTTATATTTATAGAGAGGTGTCAATCCTGAGTTCAGAAAGTAAAAACCATGCCACAAATTTGATCCAACCAGCTCAGCGAGTCAGCGGATGATAATGAGCACTCAAAACAGGTGGATGAGCTACTCCGTGTACTCAGTCACCTGTTAGAAGGAAAATGTGGCAGGGTTTGTGCTTTCTGAACCCGGGATTGACACCTCTGTATATATTTATGTGTTGATTGCAATTGTGTATGTCTGTGTGTGCTTGTGTGTGTGTGTGTGTGTGAGTGAGAGAGAGAGAAACCCAGAGAGAGAGAGCGCGAGAGAGAGAGAGAGAGAGAGAAACAGAAATACGGAGAGAAAGAGACAGATAAAAAGGAAGCGTCTTCTGTCCTCATTTTCCAATTGTTTTCATCTGCTGATGTCATACCTTGGGCAAGGCCATAGAGGAGCGTCCGGTGAATCGGACCGCTCTGTTGAGTCCTGCCCATTGGGATCCTTAGTTTCATGTCCAGACAGGATGGAGTAGGAGATAGCGCCGATGCCTATAGTGCCTAGGGTGGGCTGTAGAGCAGAGATATTCACCCCAAACAGTTAACTGTACTACTGAATCCAGGATGGTGGTAGCAATAACACCCCCCTATAACACCCCCCCCCTGACTCACACAGGAAGCCCATGTACATGTAGGTGTGCAGACTTGTCTCCAGTTGGCGTAGGATAGGAGCTAGCTGACGAGGACACTCATCTCCGGTGTAGGGCAGGGGCTAGCTGAACAGAAGAGTTGTACACACAGCAACTTTTTGAGCAATGTTGTTCGGGGAACGTCAAGGTACTCATGTTATTACTCAGAAACATTGCTCAAAAATTGCTCCGTGTATCATCCTATCATCATCTTTAGACTTGTAAGGTGGGAGCTGTGGTGTTGATTAGCCTGTTTCTCACTTTGCTCTGTCTGTTGACTACTACAGGTGGACATTTTTTTCCTAACACCTCTTTCGACTGAATTGGCTTTTATACAGAATACAGAAATAGTGGTGGAAACCCATTGTTGAAGCAGTAGCTGATGACATCTACTGATAGGCTACTTCATTTCACTTTGTGTAGCAAGACACCTTGCAACACCCCATAGTCATACATTTGCTTCCTGGTAGACAAATACTTTCTGTGAACGTTATAAAACTGTTGGGACTGCCTTTAGCCAATTGCAAATGCCTGAAGGCAGTATACATAGTCAAACTTAATGTTTAATGTCATTACTTTCAGTCCTCCCATTAAACTTCTGTTCTCTTGATTGAAATGGGGTCGAACCAAGATAGAACCTTAGTGTTACCTGACAGAGTAGGCTACTCTAGCGAAATAGAAATTACGGCGGAGCTGGCAAAATGTCCTGGCCCAGGCTATTTACACAACCACACTGTGTGTACAGTCAAATCAAGTCATGTGAAATTTTACTGTTTATACTATGTACATAACATTAACCAGAAGAGCTAGAAGAGCAAGTTGGTGTTTTTTTCCGAAGTTGAATTTAATAACAAATACTTGAGGTTTCCGACTTACCAGCACCACAAATGTATAAATAACCTTTAGTTATTTAACAACTTTTTTCCAAATATTTTTTTATGAATAATGTCAGGTAAATTCCCTTCTAATGCAGGCCAGGCTACTGCTCAACTATGTGATTATTTAAATGACTGCTTGCCTTCCAGTTTTGGGCTTACTCTTATAATAGTTTTCCATGCTTATTTTTTAAAGTTATTATTATCCCTATGAAAATGGGTAACAAACTGCTTCAGTGTACTTCAAAGAAGCATGATGGTTGGCACTGTAGGAGCTTATGTTAGAATGGGCTAGGGGTGCCTGGCTCATGTGACTGTCAGGTTAGGGGAAAGGGAGCAGGAGACACAGAGAATGGAGGCCAAAGGGGCTGAGGGGCAATTTCACACCCGGAGAACCATGAATGTAGATGCAACAGGCCTTATACAGAGATAGGGACCACAAATACAGAGATAGGGATTTGGGTGCTGTAAATGTTTTCAAATACAGTATATTTTTGCATTGATGCACTTTATGTTGTTGCAGTTTGCTAATGTTGTATTTAAAAAATATGTTGAGTTGCAAAAGCTAAAAAGGGCTACTAATGTTCAATATTCTCTCCTGATGTTAATGTGAAACTATTTTGCAACAGTTTGTTTCTCTGATCTTCTGATGTTCAAATATAAATAAATGTATTTTTATATATAATAAAAGTGTATGGCTATTTTGCTACTTTACAAGCAGTTAAGTATTTTTTTTCTTCTTTTCTAATATTTTACTACATATAACAAGAAACCTGATACCTCGAGAAATGTTGCCTTGTGAAAAAGATAGAAGATTTTTTTACCTCTTAAAAAGCTCTCTCCATGCCTAGGCAGGGCTTCCAAATGTCTTGCATGCTGAGGATGCTTTGCTCCACACACTATGGAACAAAACTGTTTTGAGGACTTACTCTTGTAATCTAAAGGGTTCCGATGGGGCCCACCTTGTAATGGGGACCAGGGAGAAAATCTCCAGCATTTTCAACAGACAATTTGAAAACTTCAAGAGAAGCACATCCACAGGCAAACTAGTGAACACACACTCAACTGCTATCTAGAGGACAGGGGTGCATGGTCTAAAAATGTACAGTTGCCAAAGCTTTGTGCTGTCTAAATCTCTCCCAGATTGGGTCAGGGGGTACACAGCAATTTGGGAACCACTGGGACAGGCCATAAACCTACTGAATAGATGCAACATAAACAGCTTTCACATCAGTTTGTAATACCTTATCGCAAGCACTTCAGTACTTGTCTCTCTTTCAGATGATGTTACCATGTCAGATAGTGCATGTGTTAGCAGGTACAGCGCCAACCTAAAGGCTTCATGATTTCCCTTCAGGTGAAAAGGTACACATTTGGCAGGGCCAAAGAGTCCTGTGTGACAGTAGCGTCATGTTGCAAGCTTTTATGGCGTCAACGATAACGAGTGCACGGCTGGCCAAAAACCCTCAGCTAAATTATGTTTACGAATTCTTAATAGCAATGGAGCGTGAGAATGGCAAATGATAAGTGCTGTTATGGTTGTTAAGTCTGGATTCCTATGAAGGAGAAACCACAAATGTGCCTGAAGCAAATAGCGACAGAGAGCTGGAGGTTTTGTTTGTCACTTTAATGTTGTTGCTATTGGTAATGTTGTGTTTTACTTTACTTTACAAAATCTGCTCATATTCTTGCATTGCAGCCTTATCACAAAAGTTAAGTTTCCTCCTTCCTTAAATCTGTTGTGTAGGACTAGGTGTTGATATCCCAGTATTGCATTTCAGCCTTATCACAAAAGTTAAATTTCCTCCTTCCTTAAGTTAATGTGAACTGCTACTTTGCAAGTAGTTGAGTAATTATTGTTTCTAGGAAGGTCAACCATTACAGAGATTGGTAAATAACATCATTTTCCCAGATATCTTTTTTTTACGACATGATGAAGTGAGAACCCGGTTTGATTGTCATCTGATATGACAAGCAACCTGTTACCTTGGGAAATTTCACCTCATGAAAAAGGGCAGGTTTAATCTCTTTAAAATCTTTTTTCTAGGCCTAGGCAGTGAACTGTTCTTCAAGGCCACACATACAGAACAAAACTGTTTTGAGGACTTACTTCAGTAATTTTGTTTATGTTAAAAGGTCCTGTTGGGGTCCACCTCATCATGGGGACCAGGGACAACATCTGCAGCGTTTTCAACAGCCAGTTTGGAAACTGGTGGCTTACAGTGCGTCAAAGTTTTGTGCTGTCTACATCTTCCCCAGAGTGTCTTAGGGGGTACATGTCAGTTTGGGAACCAATAAGATAGGCCTAAATAGATGCAACATATACAAGTTTCACACCAATCTGTAAGACCTTATCACAAGCACTCCAGTACTTGGCTCATTACATTACATTGTTACACTACACTTCGCTGACACTCTTATCCAGAGCGACTTACAGGTATTTACGTACAGGGTTTCAGTTACAGTCGCTGGAGCAATGTGGTGTTAGATGTCTTGCTCAAGGGCACTTCAGCTATGGATGAGGGTGCAGGAGAGCACTAGTCGTTTATTTCCCCAGCCACATTCCTCCAACTGGAACAGGAGGAACCTGTGACCCTCCAATCCCAAGACCAACTCTCTAACCACTAGGCCACAGCTGCCCCCAATCTCTTGTCTCTTCCAGATTGTGGCACTGTGTCAAAAGGGCATGTGTTAGCATGGAAAGCGTCAACCTCAAGACTTCATGATTTCCCATTCAGGTCAAAACGTGCCTGTTTGGCAGGGCCAAAGAGTCCTGTCACAATAGCGTCATGTTCCAAGCTTGTAAGGCGTCTACGATGGTAAGTGCTCTGCTGGCAAGAGCAAATGATGCGATCATGGCATTTTTATTTCTGTAAACAGCATCTGTCATGTTAAATTGGGATAAATGTCTTGTCACAGAGGAGAAAGGGTTCTGGTGATGGCTTTATAGACATGTGTAAACTGAAGTGTTTGACTACTGACTATAGACCTACTCTGCTATTGGTAGGGTCTGCCTGTCTAAATACCATCCCAATACTCCATATGCACCACAGGCAATACTCTTTTCACAACTTCATAAAGATGACCTGATACCTTTAGAAATTTCATCTAATGGAAATTTTTTTTAGGGTTAGTTTTATTCAAATGGCCGTAGAGGTCATTCTCTTGCTTTTATGCTGATTAGCCATGATATCACTTGAAACAGAACTAAATAACCTTTTATTAGCCTGGTTTGAAATGGCAGTAGCCTCAACGATTGAGGAGATGTAAGAAGAGAAATGTGGTCCAGTTTTTTTTTTTCGTAGTCCACCCTGTGTAACGCACACAAAGTAAAACCAGTTAATTTTCCAACTCCCTTTTGAACCAAATCTCTAGACCCAACTACTGGTAATTTTTCGTTGATAGTCATCATCTGCTGTAATCTTTGCCACTGACCTACCCTAAACAAAAATCAGAGTTGAAAATGGGATGGTGTGTGGCAAAAAAACCTTACTAATACGCAGACCCCATTTTTTTGTCTTCTATGTGTATGTAGGCTAGTGTGTCTCACTTGAACTTTTCTTTGCTGGTATGTGTGTGTGTGTGCGTGTGGGTGTGTGTGTGGGCGGGGGATGGGGGTGGGAAGCACACGAAATGAGTCAGATACCCCCCTATGCATGCAGGTGTGCAGTGTGCAGTGAGGGGCAGTGCTGCATATCCAAGCCCATCACAGGAAGTGGGTTACAGTCATCGCACCGTCTCATGTTTGCAAAGCGGCAATTGATCACAAGTCATACTTGCACTTCTCAATCCTCCAAGCCCCCCTCTCAGGGTGAGAGGAGGTGAGACTGCTCATTTCCTTTACTAGGTGTGTGTGTGTGTGTGTGTGTGTGTGTAGGTCACAGGAAGTGAGTGTAAAAGGTGAGTGCATCTGTGTAACTGGGAAAGTGAGTAAGTGTGAAAGGAAAGACTGACTGTGTGTGTGTGTGTGTGTGTGTGTGTGAGGGAGTCAATGAGTAAGTGTGTGCAAGGTTTTTATGAACAGTTAAGTTGTGCAAACCTTTTCATTTGAAGTTAGTCTGAGAAATAAAGCACAAACATCCGATTTGTCAGATATAAAGTGAGTTTTTATCATGACATAGATTTTCTAAAGCCCTGAGAACCTTATTCTTATATTACTAATGTGAACAAAACTGGATGTGTTAAAATCACCTTTGGGGAAAGTGCTCCTCTTTTTAAATACAATCAGCACAAACCAAATAAACAAGCATTCACATGGGTTTTGTCCTTACGTTTTCTGGTATGAATTCAAAGAGAAAAAAAACTATATCAGTAATACCATAATTATTATCATGTCAATAATATTAATAACAACAGTACAAAAATATGCACGAGCCCCATCGATCATTTTGTATAATGGAGCATTGTACAACTTTAAGTCAAAAAAGAAAAAAAAAAACAATATAAATTGATAAATGAGGTATTCAATAACCACTTGCATATGTATGCATCTAAAATACACAGATCAGGTTAGTTTTGAACAGTACAAAACAGCTCAAAGCTTCAATGGACAAGGCTCTGCACAATTCACAGTTACCTGAGTTACAAGACCTCATCCGTTACAGAGAACAAAACTAGCGACATCGAACAGCAAAGAAAGCAAATCAGTTTTGAAACAGATTTTACCCAGTTGCTACAGCCTACATGCCATTGTTCTGACAATGTGTGTGTGTGAGTGTATTTGTGTGTGTTTGTGTGTATACTAAAGGTGTACACATTGACTAGTGCCCACCTACAATCATTTTGTGGAAATGCCTGTAACCTGTGGAACAACTCCAGAGGTGGTCTATAGCTCTACTAGTAGTTCATAACTGTAGTGTCACCACAATGAAGTTCCTACCATTTGATGTTGCCCCACACATTCTTACACACACACACACATTCTGACACACACATTCACACACACACACACATTCACACACACATTCTCACACACACACACACACACACACACACACACACACACACACACACACACACACACACACACACACACACACACACAACCATGAGCTAAGCTACCCTCTCTAGCATGCTCAGTGTGGGGGTGCTTGTGGTGTAGTCTACTGTACTTCTTAGTCTAGAAATCAAGGCTAGACCAGCCTGGGTATTAAAACAAGGCCAGACTGAGACTACTCAGGTAGACTCTGAAAAGCTAATGCGTTAAGTGACACATACTGACTGACATACATCCAGACTCTGTGTCTCAAACATTATGCGTTTTAAACGGATCATACAAACGGTAAGTTGTCTTCACAAAGTGTGGCAGAAGGTAAGACCTAGTGGTGTGGTATGCGATTGCTTACTTAGACTTTTGTTTTTGAATTTTAATTTCCAGCTTGGGTGTAAAATGCACACACAAACACACACACACAGACACACATGCACACAAACACACACAAACTGATTGAAACAACCCTAAATCCCTCCCTTCAGCATTTGTTAAGGCAGCAACTACATCCTCAGGGTCCTTTTTTTTTCCTCTCTTGACTCCTGACCCGGTGTGCGAGTGTGACTCAGCATCCAGAATGTGTGTGTGTGGCAACCAGGCCTGCCTCCACACACCCATATAGGCACACAAATACAGTTCAATGGGTGAGTGGCGCAGCCACCTATGCCAAAGGACCCCCCCCCCCGCTCCCCATGCCCCCCCACCCCTCCCCTCCCATGGTGGTTTTGCACCTGTACTGTACATACTTTACCTGAGAACAGATTCACACTGTGCATGTGTGGGGAGGTAAGAGGTAAGCAAAACAGAAGGTGTGGTCTTGAAAATATGAGGAAAAGAGAAGGGGCAGCATCAGAATCTTGGCATCACACACATCACTCACACACACACACACACACACATACACATACACACACACTTGCACGTAATATCCTGCCCCTCCTATGTCTTGATACAGTGTCAAACTTGGAACATGGAGCTGAATACCAAAACCTCATTGATGACATGGTCATGATGCATCTAGATGTGTGTATCTCACTTACACACACACACACACACACACACACACACCCTGAGCAAATCAGACAATACAAAAAATAAATGATGGCATTCGGCATGTACACACACACACACACACCCATCCACAGGTGTGAATCACCAACACTGAGCTGCCCATGGGAGAATGGCTCCCCCTTCTGGTGGGAGGGAGGACATGGTCTTTGGTATACAGCTGTGCAACGAGAACCAGAAGGCTTCAGCTGAGCGCTACCGCGTGCACACAGGACACGAGCGAGGCTTCGCATGACATACTGGCCGCATGATTGTACACATGCACAAAAACAAAACAAAACAAAACAAAAAAAACAGCCATAAAAACCCATCAAAGAAAAAACTGTTCCCAGTCTTGATTGGTCTGCAGCTGAAAACAAATGAACTGATTGTTAAAAGAACAGCAAAAAAAAACTAAAGACAAGATGGGGGAAAAAAAGGCCCAAGCGCTGCGCCGTGCCAACCCCACCCCACCCCCCCTTACTGGTCAGCGCTTGCCCACCACGTCCTGCATCACAGATGCTGACCCCAGCGCCTGTTGCCCCCTTACAGGGGTCGCGACCCCAGCTCCTGGTCATGTGAGGTATATGGTTAGTGTTCATCTTCACAGGGAGAAGCCTGAGGTATCATCTTTGGAGTCGAGCCTCTCCAGACACTGTGCAGATTAACATTTCTTTTTCTTTCTGTATTTCGTCGTCTTATTCTTCTTGCATCACCGGGTTTGTCTTTAAATCTTTGACAAAAATGTACTAGTCTGCTGGAGACACAGGCAGTCTTCCTGAGAAGGGCCACTTCGTGCTCTAAGCAAATCTTAGAGACAGTGGCTCTGGGATATACACACACAGACACACACACACACACACTCAATCTCTACGTGCCAGAAGAGATGAAAAAAGAAACGGCTGCAGCTTAGCTAGAGAGGGAGAGAGGGAGAGGGAGAGGGAGAGAGAGAGAGAGAGAGAGCAGGAGAGAGCGAGAACAAGCCTCCCTTAAATCTCCCTCATTTGGTACTAGGCAACTGCGTGCATAACGAGACTCAGTGATTGGCTGACTGAGAGACTGGTTGACAGTGATTGGTTGATTGTATGACTGGCAGACTGATTCCTTAAAACAAAGCGCAGTGGGGGGGGGGGGGGGGGACAACAACCCAAAAATGCACCATTCCCCCCACTTAACTTCACTACCCTTTTTTTTCCCAGAAACAAGTTTCCTTCCACACACAGCAGCAGTGGAGAACGGAAGTCTCCCAGAGGTTCAAGTGGTTCTGAGGTGATACAAAATAGTTACCTTTTTCTTCCTGAATATACGTACAAAAAAGACGGGAGACAATGATTAGCTATGTCCCCCTTCTTTCAAGCAACTTGTAACATTGTTTAGGTTGCCTGCTCCCATTGCATGCTGGGGCAGACTCCCTCGAGGTACGGTGAGGTATTTTTGTTAAGGGTGGGGGGTGGGGGGGTGGGGAGGGGAGGGGCATGGGCTGGGCACAGGTGAGAACGTTTTTGTGGTGAATGGGAGCGGAGTGGGTTGGTGGTGTTTGTAACCTCCAACCCTCAGCAAGCCCCTCCCCTTTACCAGAGCGACAGAGAGAGAGAGAGAGAGAGAGAGAGAGAGAGAAAGAGAAAGTTGTAAAAGAACAGACATAGGGGCACAGAGAAAAGAGAGAGATGATAAAAAAAAATGAAACCCAAAAACAAAAAAAAGAAAAGAAACTAAAAAAAGCCTTAAAATCGCAACCTTCTCCTGATGTCACTGCAATAATGAGAGGATGATAAATCAATGTAAAGAGGTCGAGTGTGTAGTAAAGCTCCTGAAACACAGACGTACTTGCGTCATTCCCCCAGCGCTGAGGGTCTGATCTGAGGTATGTCAAAAGAGAAACCGCATAAAAACGGAGGAGAAATAAAGAGAGAGAGAGAGAGAGAGAGAGAAAAAAAAGTGTCATTCTAAAAACACACATCGGAAAGACAACAAATGGCAACAAAAAAACACTGAAACAAAAAAAAAACAATCCAAATAAAAACATCTTCAAGTTCAGTTGTGAACACCTGTCAGCGTGTTTCAGGCTGAACAATCTGATTGTGTTTAGCGTTTTGCTCCAAATTGAAAGTGTGCGTGTTTGTATGTGTATGTTTAAGACAGAGATAGATAGAGAGAAATTAGAAAGGGATACAG
The DNA here is from genome assembly GCA_030347295.1 of Setipinna tenuifilis. Lineage (NCBI taxonomy): Eukaryota > Metazoa > Chordata > Actinopteri > Clupeiformes > Engraulidae > Setipinna > Setipinna tenuifilis. The sequence goes on along the minus strand of CM059280.1, from coordinate 16,309,946 downwards.
GTGTGTGTGTGTGTGTGTGTATGTGCTTAAGGAACTGAAGAAAGACAGAGGGAAAAGATATTAAGAGAGTGTGAGACAAAGAAAGAGCAAAAGACAATACATGCACAAGATAGTATGTGCATGTTTGTGTGTGTGTGTGTGTGTGTGTATGCGTGTGTGTATGTACAGCATATATGTGTGTGTGTGTGTGTGTGTGTGTGTATGCATGTGTGTGTGGACAGCCAAGGTCAACAGGAGCATTGAGGTACTGGTTGTAGAACAGTTTTGCTTTTTTTTCTCCTTTTCATATAGAAATGATGTACTGGATCTACTAGGCCAAAGGGCAAGCCTGGGCAGCGGGTACGGAGCCTCCCCAGACTAAGGGGAGCCGCTGCAGGAGGGCTCTGCTGAGCTGGGCCCCTTGGAGGAGGAACTGGAGGTGGGGCTGTGGCTAAGAGGGAAGCTGAAGTTCCCACTTGGGCCAGCAGAGGTCACTGTGGTGGCCACAGATGAGGCTGGTGCAGCAGACTTCTGGGCAAACAGCGTTCCTGTGAACAGACCATAGGTAGTCAGTCGGTCAGTGAAGTAGATCTGTCTTTTGTGTGTGTGTGTGTGTATGTGAAACAGACTGAAAAAGTGACAGACAGCATGTGTGTGTGTGTGTGTGTGTGTGTGTGTGTGTGTGTACCTGAGTACATAGTCCCATTGACCTCTACAGACACACTAATGCTGGAGGATCCAGAGGTACTGATGCTGAGAGAGAGATCCTGCTGCTTGTCATCCGCCGCTGGATGGAGAGAGGAGAGAAGAGGAGAGGAGAGGAAAGGAGAGGAGAGGAGAGGAGAGGAGAGGAGGAGAGGAAAGGAGGAGAGGAGAGGAAAGGAGGAGAGGAGAGGAGAGAAGAGGAGAAGAGAGGAGGAGAGGAGATGAGGAGAGGAGAGGAAGAGAGGAAAAGATAAATTAATTCTGTAGCTGCTTTTAGATATTCAAACCAAGAAAGACAACTATAACAATAATTATAGTGCAACGTGAAAAAAACAGTTGTAACTTTAAGTTCACATCTTAAATATAACACTAACAGGGCTGAACATTATTATTGGGTCTTTTTTTTCTTGTGAAGCGCAAAAAAAAAGGTTAGAGCCAATCTATGAGAATATACAGTACAAGCCATCACTGTCTTTGAACTCATGAACTCACAATTGTGGAAATGTTGCTATTAAGCTCCTTGCTGCTGTAGTATGGAATTATAACATGCTGTGTGTTTTGTCTGAGGTGTGTGTCTTGGTGTGGTACGTAAACACCATAACGAGCTGTGTGTTTTGTCTGAGAATGTGTGTCTTGCTGTGGGTACCTTTGATGTTAAACTAAAAAAAACAAACACTCTTTTTCTCTTTTTAGATGTGGTGGTGATACACATGACACGCTTTGTTATAGTCCAGTAGCACCAGAGAACCCAGTCAGGCCGCTGTGGAGAGCTCAAACAGTGTCCCCCCCTACAGGCTTGTTGGCGTGCGAGTGAAAGTACCTTTGACGTTGCCCAGGCGCAGGTTCATGGGCACCTGGGAGGCCATGGCCAGCAGGTTGTGCTGGAAGGCCTGCTGCAGGAGCCTCTGCTGCTCCTCGGCCAGCCTGGCCATCTTCCTCTCGGGCCCCTCGGTCAGTCCCGCCGCTGCTGCTGCGGCCGCCGCTGCCGCCATGGCCCCTCCGAGCCCCCCCGCCATCGCCCCGCCCAGGCCGCCCGCCATGCCGCCCGTCTCCAGCTTCTCCCGCAGCTGCTCCAGGGTGGTGGCCCGCGCCAGGCCGGCCACCTGCTGCTGCCCCAGCGCCCCCAGAGACAGGGGGGGTCGAGCGGCCAGCATGGAGGACGTCATGTCGTCTACTAGTCCATGGGAGGGAGGGAAGGAGAGAGAGAGAGAGAGATGCACAGAGGGATGGGGGGGGGGGTAAAGTGAGATGGGGACATGGGGTAAAAGACAGAGAGAGAGAGAGAGAGAAAGAGAGAGAGAGAGGGAAAGGAATTTAATTTCAAAACACCTTCATCACAGTTTTTTTTAAATGAATACAAAAAGCATAACAGAGAGAGAGAGA